>CM035411.1:166031854-166036854 GCA_020310875.1 Ceratopteris richardii | reverse complement strand
CAATACCAACATAAAGTGGAGGAGCATTGGATCAGTGAAGACAAAGAGTGGAAGTACACTTCTGAGCAAGGTACTTTATGTTCCTACTATTCCTAAAATTTGATAAGTGTAGGGCAAATTGTGGAGAAAGGATATGAAGTAAGATTCACAAATGATGGTGTTTATGTACAAGATCCAAATCAGGGATATAGAACCATAATTGCAGGTAAAAAGGAAGGAAGATTGTTCACTCTCAAAGTCCAAGGTAATGTGGGACATGCATTGTTTACCTATGGAGGTCAAAAGGTGTCTGAATTAGACCTATGGCATAAAAGGCTAGGTCATTTCAATGAGAGAGCTATAAAGGAGATGTCAAAGAATCAGGTAGTGCTTGGATTGCCAACATTGAAGGGCAACATATGGTGTACAAGTGTGAAGCTTTTCAACTAGGTAAAGCACATAAGAGTTCTTATAACAAATCAGGGTACAAGTATTCAAATATGCTTGAATTGGTTCATACAGATGTATGGGGTCCCTCAAGGGACTATAGCATAAATGGATCCAGATATTATGTGTTGTTTGTGATGATGCAACCAGGTGGATTACTTTGTATGTAATCAAGGACAAATCAGAAGTCTTCAAGACATTCAAACACTTTCATGCTATGCAGAAAGGATCACAGGACAAAAGCTCAAGAGGTTAAGATCAGATGGAGGGGGAGAGTATTTCTCAAAAGAGTTTGATGATTATTTGTGGAATGCAGGTATCAAAGAGAAGTAACTTGCAGGTACTCTCCTCAACAGAATGGAGTAGCAGAAAGGAGGAATAGGACTCTTGTAGAGTTTGCAAGAGCCATGATGAAGGAAAAGAATTGTCCAAATTAATTATGGGCAGAAGCCATTAACACTGCAACATACCTTGTGAATAGGTTGCCTTGCAAAGCTTTGGATGGAGGAACCCCTTATGAAGCATGGTGGGGTAAGAAGCCTAGTCTTGATCATTGTAAAGTATTTGGATGTATTGCATATGCTTATGTTTCTTCACAATTAAGACATAAGCTAGAACCAAAAGCAGAGAAGTATGTGTTTATTGGATATGATGATAGACAGATGGGTTACAGATTGTGGAGTCCATCCACAAAGCAATTTCTTGTTACTAAAGATGTAACATTTGATGAGCAAAACATGTGGTATACAGGATCACCAAATGAGTATACAGGTGTTGAAGAAATACAAAGGAAAGGAAAGGCAAAGGTAAAAGTTTGTGAAGAAATTGTTGATGAAGTTGACTCTAGATGTAGAGTGCAGGATCATGTAGAAGAAGGGCCAAGATTTGATCCAGAATCAAATGAGGCTGAAACTTCAAGAAGTGCAGAAATCAGAAGATCTACAAGAGAAAGGAAAGAGCCTATAAGGTATAGTTATGATACATCTTTCCTAACAACAAAAGGTTATGCCTACATTGTGAAAACAGAAGAAGATCCAACCACTTATGAAGAAGTCAAAGGTAAACAGAATTGGGAGAAGGCAATGCAAGAAGAGTATGATGCTCTACTTGAAAATGAAACTTGGGAACTAGTACCAAGACCAAAGAATCAGAAGGTCATTGGATGCAAGTGGGTATATAAAACAAAGAGGTTTGCAGATGGTAAGGTGTCTAGATATAAGGCTAGACTTGTGGTTAAAGGTTATGCCCAAACTTATGGGGTAGATTATGATGAAACCTTTAGTCCTGTTGCTAAGATGTCTACAATTAGGACATTGATTGCTATTGCTACTTGCAAGGGATGGAAATTATCACAATTGGATGTGAAGAATGCATTTCTTAATGGTTACATTGCAGATGAAGTATATATGGAGCAACCAGAAGGCTTTATGGAATCAATTGGATCAGATTATGTGTGTAAGCTCAAGAGAGCTTTATATGGGTTGAAGCAAGCCCCAAGAGCTTGGAATTATAGATTGGTCAAGTTCTTGAATGAATGTGGATTTCAAGCATCAAAGGCAGATAGTAGCTTGCTAGTGAAGGCAAGTGAAAATGGATACATTTACATGTGCATTTATGTTGATGATATTATTGTTACAGGAACAGATGCTCAAGGAATCAATGAACTCAAGAAGCAAATAGAGAAGGAGTTTAAGATAAGTGATTTGGGAAACTTATCTTATTTTCTAGGAATGCAGATTGTGTATACTCAACATGGAGTATATGTTTCACAAGAGAGATACTTGAAGAATCTTCTAGTCAAGTTTAACATGGAAGATTGCAGGACCTCAACTACACCATTGGAGGTAAATCATAAATTAAGCAGGTATGGAGGTGAAGAGTTCAATGATATGAAGAAATATCAGAGTTTGGTAGGTAGTTTAATCTATGTTACCTTGACAAGGCCAGATCTATCATATGCAGTAGGTGTGTTGTCACAATTCATGCATTGTCCAAAGAAGACTCATTGGATTGCAGCCCAAAGGGTACTCAGATATATCAAGGGAACCCTAAGTGAAGGTTTGTATTATGGTTTCACTTCTGACACAAGAATCAAAGTGTTTAGTGATGCAGATTGGGCAGGTGACTCAGATGATAGAAGGTCTACTCATGGATATCTATGTTATGTTGGAGATAAGTTAGTATCTTGGTGTTCAAAGAAGCAACATACAGTTGCTTTATCATCCACAGAAGCTGAGTATAAAGGAATGGTAGAAGCTGCAAAGGAAGTGATATGGTTGAAGACCTTGATGAAAAGTTTTGAGACTAATCATAGTACTCCAATAATTTTTGGAGATAATATGAGTTCTTTGTATTTGGCAGCTAACCCTGTTTTTCATGCCAGGACTAAGCATATAGAGATTCAGTATCATTTCTTGAGGGAAAAGGTACTTGATAAAGAGATTGAAGTGATGTACACTCCAACAAAAGAACAAATGGCAGATATGATGACAAAGAGCTTGGATGGACCTAAGTTACAAAGGTTTAAAGATATGGCAAGTATAAAGAAGACAGAGAAAACCTCAATTGATGATTGAGGGGGAGCTGTTGGTGCAGACCAATCACCAATTGAAGGCTTGGAAGATCAAATGATGAAGGAAGAATCAATTTCTAAAGTGTGGAAGAAGATTACATTCAGAGGACAAGAGAAGTGTACACATATGTACATTAGCATAGTCATAGATGACTTAGATCATTTTGTTCAGTAAGAATTATGTACAAATTATCTATAAATACCTTGAGAAAAGTCGGGGCATGATATGAGAGCATATGTGACAATAGTCAGATGTCAATAATGAGGGAGATAGAAGTCATGAGATAGAGGAAAGTGAATTTGAGTTAGCTCTCATCACTCAGTTGTATTTTTTTTCTCTGAGTAAAATGAAAAGTTTTGCGCCCGATGTTTCTGCGTGTTCTCCTTCTACAGTGGATCAATTGTGAAATGCTTTTGTACAAGTCTAAGTTGAGAGTTGCTTGACCTCTGTGCAAAGTTTTAGCTTCCAATTGTAATCAGGCTGAGTGAATTAAGTGTAGGAACATTCATATGTGAAGTATGTTCACTGGTTCCTAAAACAGGCGCATATTTCGAAGTCAATGTTTTAGTCATTTCTCCTAGCACAGTTTAAAGTTTTGCATGAATAAGGGCTTAATCTTTAAGTTGGAAGATAAGCTACTTATGTCTAGAAGCATTTTGTAAAACGGGTTCTATTCAAGGAGAACCAAATCTTAAAAGTTACAGGTGTAAAGTCGACTGTTCTGGATGACAGTTTCTGACATAGGTAACTTGAGAAGTTGATTTCTCAAGTTATACTTAATCTTTTGAAGAGATTCAACTTGGAGTAGATGTGCAATCTCTAGGAGATACTTTGTACAAAGTTTCATCAAAAACTTTACACGTTTGATAGGCCAATGTGAAGATATAGTGCAGCAGACTTTTTGTGTTTCATCTTTTTCACAGATTTGTTAATTTTTTGATAATTAGCAAATGATCCTCTAAATTAGTGAAGTGTTTGATTTACTCTTGGTATAGAGGTGCTCTAATCACAAGAGTAAGTTGTTCTTTTGGAGATTAACATTCTCCATCAATAGACAGACAGATAGACAGGCACACAAATAGATAGATAGATAGATAGATATATAGATAGATAGATAGATAGATAGATAGATAGATAGATAGATAGATAGATAGATAGATAAATAGATAGATAGATAGATAGATAGATAGATAGATAGATAAATAGATAGATAGATAGATAGATAGATAGATAGATAGATAGATAGATAGATAGATAGATAGATAGATAGATAGATAGATAGATAGATAGATAGATAGATAGATAGATAGATAGACAAACAGACAGAGAGCAGACAGACAGACAGACAGATAGACAGACAGACAAACAGACACACAGACACACAGACAGACAGACAGATAGAAAGATAGACAGACAGACAGACAGACAGACAGACAGACAGATAGATAGATAGATAGATAGATAGATAGATAGATAGATAGATAGATAGATAGATAGATAGATAGATAGATAGATAGATAGATAGATAGATAGATAGATAGATAGATAGACAGATAGATACATAAATAGATACATAGACATATAGATAGATAGATAGATAGATAGATAGATAGATAGATATATAGATAGATAGATAGATAGATAGATAGATAGATAGATAGATAGATAGATAGATAGATAGATAGATAGATAGATACATAGATAGATAGATAGATAGATAGATAGATAAATAGATAAATAGATAGATAGATAGATAGATAGATAGATAGATAGATAGATAGATAGATAGATAGATAGATAGATATATAGATAGATAGATAGATATAGATAGATAGATAGATAGATAGATAGATAGATAGATAGATAGATAGATAGATAGATAGATAGATAGATAGAATAGATAGATAGATAGATAGATAGATAGATAGATAGATAGATAGATATATAGATGGATGGATAAGTAGATGAATGGATGGATGGATGGATGGAGGATGGATAGAA
>CM035411.1:166014354-166016854 GCA_020310875.1 Ceratopteris richardii | reverse complement strand
CCCATACCATCTTTCCTACATCAATCTGAGTATAAAATCTGGTGTCCCATACCACCCTATTTTATATTCACATTAATGTGTGGGTGATTCTTATCCTAAAGTCTAAACATCTCTTGATAGAGTACCTTATTTCTTCAATTCTTTTACAAGAATTGGAAGTTTCAGGCTTTACCTCTAACTAGATTTTCCTAGGTTTTGATTCCTTCGCATGATCACCTCTTAATCATGTGCTTTGCCTTGGAAACTTGAAAACCTCTTGACAGAATATCAATTCTTCTTTACTGGGGTTTTCAAATGAAAACCAATCAGAATTCCAAGTTCTTGAATTTCTCAAATTCAAGTTCAATTGGTTATTCTTGACCAATTTTGTAGTGACAAGAGTTTATGACTTCTTGTCTTTAGATTCCTTTCTATACTGGTGCTTTTAGGTACCTATCCCGGCCGGGGCTTTTTATAGGAATCTCTCTACTGCCTTAGTCTAAGCATCCGCTCATGCTTTCTGGATTTGTACCAAAATCCCTTTAAGGATAGGCAAACACTTATGTGTTACCTTCCACAGACTTAAGTACCGTCTGCCACTACATTTTTGGAATTCCTTCACTCTGTTCAGACTGGGAACAACTTATTTTTTCACAATTTTCCATTGAATAGATGGAACTTGAGTGAATACTTCCCAAAAGGAATTTTATTGCCAATACTTGGGCAATCTACAAAGTAGTTCTAATCGCACATTACTTGGACAATCATGGCCAAGATTGATCAAGTCTGGTTGATCTTGCGATAAAAATAAAGACTTTAGTCTTTATCTTTAAGATCTCTTAAAACTATCTTAAGCTTCTTTGCTTACCTGCAAGATTTTAGAGATCTTTCCCTCAACTTAAGTCCAACCATTTTCTAATGCTTTTCAGATTCCAAAGCTAAGAATCTTTGATATACCGTTAGGTTATATCACTTATTTGGACTTAAATACCAAAACTGGTGGTTAGGGATTTACTGGGAACTACTTACTATATAACTTTTCTTGAAAGATGCTAGTCTCACGTCTGGGGAGATTTTTCTTTCAAGAACTTTTTGATTCCTATCAAGTAATACTAGGCTATAATTTGAAGCAAATGATTCATCTTGGAATCTTTTGCTTTCCAGTCTAATGATTCATCTTGGAATCGTTTGTAAAAAGAACATTTGAATGAACTTCTTTCAAATAATATCCAAAAAAATTACTGATTCAATTGTATTTATTTCCTGAGTATCAAACTAGAGACGAAATATCACATTTGCCAGTATGAAAGTTTAAGTTGACTTTCATTTATGTGATATCGACTTCTATTCTTGAGTTTGATACAAAACTCATTATTATTGGTCAATCTTCAGATGTTACTAGAGTCCTTTAAACATATTTCACCAATCAAATTTATGTTTAAAGTCCAAGCATCTATTGATGATTGATCCAATAGTAATGTTATTGTGAACACAACTTTGAACTTTATAACTTGTTTAGGAGAAGTTCATGGATTGAAAATCCATTTCTTGGAACTTTCTATTCCTAAATGAAAAGTTCACACTTGCTTCAAGTCTTTAGGAACTTATATTATTTCCTAAAGATTGCTTAGCTAGTTGCATCATTTACCAGAGATGCAACTATAGAACCTAACATCCTTTTATTGATATCAAGGATCAATTGATGTTGAGGTTTAACCTTTTGATTTCCATCACCCCTTGGGATGAAATCAAATGAAAATTTATAAAAGCTTGATACCTTTATATCTTGGCAAAACATTTATATCCTAAAGAGATTTTGCCTTCATCATTCCTTCGACCTATCATATAATATGAATTTATATGTATTTTGGGAAGAGTTCATGAATCAATTAAGATCCTCTACTTGGAACATCTTCCTTCCCAAAGCTAAATTCATCTTGAACATAGTAGGAGAATGATCTCACATGAAATAGAAGGCTTGACTATTTCATATCTCTATTCCAAAAAGTTACTTACCGAGGTTTCATCATGAGATACAAATCTTGAAACCACAAGAAACTTCTTTAAAACTTTCGAAATCTTCTAAATAGAAGAGTGCTCATGGAACTTTGGAAATATAGTTGATGTTCTCATCCAACCTTGGGATGCTTGAGAAGTTACAAAAAATATATAACTAATCAACTAAAGCTTTATCCGCATGACTTTCTAAGTACATCCAGGACTTAGAGTCATCATATATCACAAAAGAGTTTGCAAGTAATTAAATTTTCTTGGTCATCAAGGAAATTTATTACTTAACTTTCTCTTAGTGCTTACTTATACCTAGCAAGACATCTAACATACTTAATTGTCATTAAGTATTTATCTTTGATAGTAGAGTATCGACTTGGGAAGAAATCGACTAATTACTTGAGTTGCAAACTAGAACTAGTATGTCTTTGCAACTAACTAGTCCTTGGTCTTCCCTAATGTCAAACTGCGAGCTTTATAAAGTAAGCTAAATACTAAGAGAGTACATTCT
>CM035411.1:166001854-166004354 GCA_020310875.1 Ceratopteris richardii | reverse complement strand
ACCATACAGAGCCTTCTTCAATTTACAAACATAATGTACCTTTTTTGGATCTTCATAGCCAGCTGGTTGTGACATGTAGACTTCTTCAGATATCCATCCATTCAAGAAAGCATTCTTGACATCTAATTGGTACATATTCCAATTCTTGGATGCAGCTACACTCACCAAAATTCTGATAGTTGGCATCTTAGCCACAGGAGAAAATGTCTCCTCATAATCAATGCCTTGGGTTTGTGCAAAACCCTTGGCTACCAACCTAGCTTTGTACTTGTTTATTGTTCCATCTGAATTCTTCTTTAGTTTGTAGATCCATCTGGATCCTATTACCTTCATAGAGTCTTTCTTGGGTACCAAGTCCCAAGTATCACTTTCCTTGAGAGCTTCCGTCTCTTCATCCATGGCTTCTTTCCATTCTGGTTTGGTAATTGCTTCTTCATAGGTACCTGGTTCTTCATTCAACAAGTCCTTTGCAAGATATACAGAATGTTTAGTTACAAGTGATGTGTCATACCCAAATCTGATAGGCTTCTTCTTTTCTCTCTGAGATCTCCTCATTGCTTGAGTTGAGGATTCTGGTTTATCTTCTAGTTGCTTCATCTTCATCTTTCCTTTGGATTTCCAAGCCTTGAACTCCTCAAGATTTATTGTATCATCATCATCTGAGCTTGAATCTTCTTTCTGAATTGATTCCTCCTTGGTGAGCTTTGGGAAATCTTCTTCCATGTCATAGGGTAGACTCACTTTCCTGCATTCATTCTCATACCATGAGTCATTCTCATCAAAGATGACATCTCTGCTTACCTTGAACCCTTTGTTTGTTGGGTTGTAGAATCTGTATCCCTTTTGATTCAAATCATAACCAATGAAGATACATTTTTCAGCCTTGGGATCTAGCTTTCCCCTTACCTGTGAGGGAATATGCACATATGCTATACAACCAAAGATTTTGCAATGATCCAGAGAGGGTCTCTTACCATGCCAAGCTTCATATGGTGTCATGCCATCAAGTGATTTGGATGGCAACCTGTTTATGAGATAGGTGGCAGTGGATACACTCTCTGCCCAAAGATAATTTGGTAACTTTTTTTCATTAAGCATAGACCTAGCTGTTTCTACTATGAGTCTATTCCTTCTTTCAGCTACCCCATTTTGTTCAGGTGAGTACCTTGTAGTAATCTCCCTTTTGATGCCTCTTTCCTGCAAGAAATCTTCAAACTCATTGGAGAAGTACTCTCCTCCACCATCTGACCTTAGCCTCTTCAAACTTCTTCCTGTTTGATTTTCAACAAGTGCAAGATATCTCTTGAAACAATTAAACACTTCATCTTTATGCTTCATAAAGTATAAAATGGTCCATCTGCTATAGTCATCAATGAAGGACACATAATACCTTGAACCTGAAATAGAAGGATCCTTGCTAGGTCCCCAAACATCTGTATGTACCAAATCTAGGTAGTCTTCATGCATGAAACCTTTCCTTGAATAGGGTAACCTGTGAGACTTACCAAATTGACATGATCCACACTTGTAAATCATGTGTTGCTTGGACACATTAGGTATCCCAAGCACACATTGATCCTTGCACATTTGCTTTAGGGTTCTTTCACCTATGTGCCCTAAACTCTTGTGCCATATTTCTAACTCTGAAAGTGTCTAATCCTTGTAATTATACAAAGCAATGTTCTTGGTGTCTTCTAGCTCAAAAGTAAACAATCTACCTGATTTCTCCCCTTTGGCTATCCTTCTAAATCCATGTCTTGGGTCCTCCACATATGCTCCATGTTGTGTGAATCTGACCTGCAAACCTTTCTCCACAATCTGACCAACACTCATTAGGTTCTTAGTGATGGTTGGTACATAGAGTACCCTGCTCAATAGGTTCTGGTTACCATCACATGTCTTCACATTTCCAATCTTAACAACAGAATGTTTAGTGTCATCACCTGTTTGTACCTGATGTTTGCCCTTGGGCTCTTCCAAATCAGAAAGTAGTGCCACATTGCCAGCTACATGGTTAGAACATCCTGAGTCAATATAAAATAAATGATCATCATTTGTACCTGCCTTGGAGGTCATATTCATGATCAATAGGGAGTCATCTTGCTCCTCTGTGTAGTTGTTGTAGTCTCTTCTGTTTCTGAATCCACCTTGGTAGTTACCATTGTGGTTGTGATTGTAGTTGTTGTTGTATTGATTGTTGTATCCATTGTAGCTTTGATGTTGGTTGAATCTGCCTCTCCCTTGAGAGTATCCACCTCTTGAGTAGCCTCTTCCTCTTTGATTCTTGTAGTTCTTGTAGCATTCATCTGTGGTATGATTGGACAATCCACAAATGTTGCATGGTGATGAGTTGTAGGGTCTCCCCCTACCTGACTTACCTCCTCTGCCTCTTCCTCTAGATGATCTACCTCTCCCTGCATAATTTGCTTGGGAGGTAGAGCCTTCTTCATCCTGTTTCTTCCCTTTACCTTTATCTTTAACTTTCTTATCAGTATAGAGA
>CM035411.1:165986854-165989354 GCA_020310875.1 Ceratopteris richardii | reverse complement strand
AATCAGGTGGTGCTTGGATTGCCAAATATTGAAGGGCAACATATGGTGTACAAGTGTGAAGCTTGTCAATTAGGTAAAGCACATAAGAGTTCTTATAACAAATCAGGGTACAAGCATTCAAATATGCTTGAATTGGTTCATACAGATGTATGGGGTCCCTCAAGGGACTATAGCATAAATGGATCCAGATATTATGTGTTGTTTGTTGATGATGCAACCAGGTGGATTACTTTGTATGTAATCAAGGATAAATCAGAAGTTTTCAAGACATTCAAACATTTTCATGCCTATGCAGAAAGGATCACAGGACAAAAGCTTAAGAGGTTAAGATCAGATGGAGGGGGAGAGTATTTCTCTAAAGAGTTTGATGATTATTTGTGGAATGCAGGTATCAAAAGAGAAGTAACTTGCAGGTACTCCCCTCAACAGAATGGAGTAGCAGAAAGGAGGAATAGGACTCTTGTAGAGTTTGCAAGAGCCATGATGAAGGAAAAGAATTGTCCAAATTACTTATGGGCAGAAGCCATTAACACTGCAACATATCTTGTGAATAGGTTGCCTTGCAAAGCTTTGGATGGAGGAACCCCTTATGAAGCATGGTGGGGTAAGAAGCCTAGTCTTGATCATTGTAAAGTATTTGGATGTATTGCATATGCTTATGTTCCTTCACAATTAAGACATAAGCTAGAACCAAAAGCAGAGAAGTATGTGTTTATTGGATATGATGATAGACAGATGGGTTACAGGTTGTGGAGTCCATCCACAAAGCAATTTCTTGTTACTAAAGATGTGACATTTGATGAGCAAAATATGTGGTATACAGGATCACCAAATGAGTATACAGGTGTTGAAGAAATACAAAGGAAAGGAAAGGCAAAGGTAAAAGTTTGTGAAGAAATTGTTGATGAAGTTGACTCTAGAAGTAGAGTGCAGGATCATGTAGAAGAAGGGCCAAGATTTGATCCAGAATCAAATGAGGCTGAAACTTCAAGAAGTGCAGAAATCAGAAGATCTACAAGGGAAAGGAAAGAACCTATAAGGTATAGTTATGATACATCTTTCCTAACAACAAAAGATTATGCTTACATTGTGAAAACAGAAGAAGATCCAACCACTTATGAAGAAGCCAAAGGTAAACAGAATTGGGAGAAAGCAATGCAAGAAGAGTATGATGCTCTACTTGAAAATGAAACTTGGGAACTAGTACCAAGACCAAAGAATCAGAAGGTCATTGGATGCAAGTGGGTATATAAAACAAAGAGGTTTGCAGATGGTAAGGTGTCTAGATATAAGGCTAGACTTGTGGTCAAAGGTTATGCCCAAACTTATGGGGTAGATTATGATGAAACCTTTAGTCCTGTTGCTAAGATGTCTACAATTAGGACATTAATTGCTATTGCTGCTTGCAAGGGATGGAAATTATCACAATTGGATGTGAAAAATGCATTTCTAAATGGATACATTGCAGATGAAGTATATATGGAGCAACCAGAAGGCTTCATGGAATCAATTGGATCAGATTATGTGTGTAAGCTCAAGAGAGCTTTATATGGGTTGAAGCAAGCCCCAAGAGCTTGGAATTACAGATTGGTCAAGTTCTTGAATGAATGTGGATTTCAAGCATCAAAGGCAGATAGTAGCTTGCTAGTGAAGGCAAGTGAGAATGGATACATTTACATGTGCATTTATGTTGATGATATTATTGTTACAGGAACAGATGCTCAAGGAATCAATGAACTCAAAAGACAAATAGAGAAGGAGTTTAAGATAAGTGATTTGGGAAACTTATCTTATTTTCTAGGAATGCAGATTGTGTATACTCAACATGGAGTATATGTTTCACAAGAGAGATACTTGAAGAATCTTCTAGTCAAGTTTAACATGGAAGATTGCAGGACCTCAACTACACCATTGGAAGTAAATCATAAATTAAGCAGGTATGGAGGTGAAGAGTTCAATGATATGAAGAAATATCAGAGTTTGGTAGGTAGTTTAATCTATGCTACCTTGACAAGGCCAGATCTATCATATGCAGTAGGTGTGTTGTCACAATTTATGCATTGTCCAAAGAAGACTCATTGGATTGCAGCCCAAAGGGTACTCAGATATATCAAAGGAACCCTAAGTGAAGGTTTGTATTATGGTTTCACTTCTGACACAAGAATCAAAGTGTTTAGTGATGCAGATTGGGCAGGTGACTCAGATGATAGAAGGTCTACTCATGGATATCTCTGTTATGTTGGAGATAAGTTAGTTTCTTGGTGTTCAAAGAAGCAACATACAGTTGCTTTATCATCCACAGAAGCTGAGTATAAGGGAATGGTAGAAGCTGCAAAGGAAGTGATATGGTTGAAGACTTTGATGAAAAGTTTTGAGACTGATCATAGTACTCCAATAATTTTTGGAGACAATATGAGTTCTTTGTATTTGGCAGCTAACCCTGTTTTTCATGCCAGGACTAAGCATATAGAGATTCAGTATCATTTCTTGAGGGAAAAGG
>CM035411.1:165969354-165979354 GCA_020310875.1 Ceratopteris richardii | reverse complement strand
GGTTCCAACTAAGAAATAATTATACAAGAACTTGCATAAGTTGATTCTAGATGAACAAGAGATCTATTTTAGTCTATCAAAGGTGCACATTAGTCTCAATAAAATAATTTGACTCTATCCATCTTTTCTGTCCTCAAGAAATGCAAGAGTAAATATCATTGTACACATAACAAGTAATATAAGAGAGGGTGGAGAACCTGGTGCAAATTCTTATCCAAGGTTTGATATTTCAAAATATGAAGAGCATGACTTAAGGCATAAAACAGAGGAGACGAGATTAGAGAAGACGACCGATGCAAGTGAATAGTGCAATCTGAACTTGTCGGATGGCCCGTATTGCTTACATCGGTCGTGTTAGCAAACTACCGCGAGAGACTTCAATTGTGTAAAGATTTCACTCATGAGTATAAAAACAACTAGCAACAACTCATCTCATGCAAGGTTGCTAAAAGGGGATCCTATGTTGAAATGGATAATACGAGCGATGCAAACGATAGGGGCAATCCAAAATTCTCCGATTCCCCGTATTGCTTGCATCGGTCGTGTCGCTTGTAATGAAGTAAGAAACCCACAATGCAGTCATATTTGTGACACGAACAAATCGAATTGGACCATGCAATGAACTTTTATTTAACTATCAAGAGGTTCAATACAACTGTATATTTCTCAAGGCATATAAATATTGCAAAGGCAAATAAATATGGTTACAATGACCATCTTCTAGATGAAGATAGGCATAAGTACATACAATTTGTACATCAATAAATCTTCCAACCTATGTTGGTTTTACATTAGATTTCAATCTAAGACTCAAAAATGATTCAACCCTTTCTATCATTTTTGGAGCCCTGTTTTCTTTGTTGCTGCTGTCCCTTTTTGGAGCTTTCAGCTTTACTTTTTTTCTTGGTCCCATGCTTTAATGGTGAGTGAATAGGAAGCCCTTTCTTTTTATCTTCAGACTTTTTTTTATCAGGTGGAGTGGGTGGAGGTGAGTCTCGATCATAGGGGCAGATTACATGTTTCATGATGCCATTTATTGCTCTCTCTCTGATCAAGATGATCCATGCATCTGGATAGTCTGATAAATTCAATTAAGGACTGTAAAACCTTCTTTCCAAGAATCTTACAGCATTTGCAACCACTCTCCAACCACATGATGTTGAGTCTCTCTGTAATGGCACATGAATTTGTATGTATCCAAATTGCTTTTGTTCATTCAGTTTAGCAATTCCAGGAAAATTCTGATCAATATGCATCTTGAGAAGCTTTGCAGCACTGCATTGTAAACTAAGAATCAGAATGGATGGCATGGCTCTAAAATAGAGGACAACAAAATGTATAGCAACTTACACTTTGCAATTCCCATGTTGTGATTGAAGAGAATTGAGGAAAAGAGCTTGATATGCATTGAAGTCAACAATAATCAAACTCCAATGGCCCTTGTCAATGAGTTGCATGTAAATATACTTTCTTAAATGAAACAAATATCTTTCCAAAATGAAGATGAATACTTACTTTTCAATATATGGGTAGATAACACATTCTACCTCTTCTGTAAAATCCTCAAGAAAGGACTTGGCATCTCCATGTTTATGCAAAAAACACTGTGTCACCAGAGGATCTAAAATAAATACTTTTCTTTGAACCGCTTCCTCACATTTTTGAAGAAGAACTCTACAAATCAAGAAAAAAAATTCAGTTAAGGAACTAGAAAATTAAGCAAAACAAGAGCATTTTAAGGCCTCTAGATATACCTGAGTGAAATGTTGACCACACTATCTGATATTTCAACATGAAGCTCCCTCAACATCTTGTTGTCTTCAGGTCTTATGTCAAGAAACCAATCTTTTTGCCATGGCATTGCAACATTAACTATTACCTGCCCATCTCCTTTCTTAAGGAGCTCTTGATTTGCTTTCTGTAACTTTTGAATCTGGGTTAAGATGACATTTTCCTCTGTAAATGATCCCTGCTTTTTCCTCTCTTCCTCACTATTCGCTGCAGTTCTAGTTTCATGATCATGAGTGACCTTAGGGTTGATCTCTTCAATGACAACTGTTGATTTGGGTGCTCGAGCTGGAGGTATATTTAAAATATCGAAGAATTTTTTATCATGGTGATCAATAGGAACCAGAGATTTATCAAATTTATATCTTATTCTTGAAACAATAACATAATCCTTTGCCATTAGTGTTACCCTATGTGCATGAGCAACACATAAATAGGCATCATTCATAAAATCAATAGCGAAGTCCTCTGCAGCTTCTTCAAGGCATAACAGTGCTTGAGTTTGCCACCTCACATTGACAAAGGATGAGGTCTTCATCAAAGAACAGAGGTTGGCTGAGATCTGCTTGACAACTCTCATAAATGGAAGTCTAGGGATCAACAATCCCACAGACTTTTGAGCTCTTCTAATTTCCCTTAAAGACTTTACATGGTATTTGACCCTTTTCTTTGAAGGCTTGTCTGATACATTGCCTTCAACCTTCTGGGGATTTTGCTCCTGGACATTTTGCTCTTGGGCATTTTGTTCCTGGGCATTCTGGTCGTGACCCTCAGGGTACAACTTCCTTGCTGTCTTTTTGGTCCTAGCCATACTCTGCACAAAGTGAGAGTCTTAAGGCAAGAAATAGGAAAGAAACCTACTTTCAAAAATTTTGATCAAGCACTCTTACCAATGTTAGAGACACGACCGACCCAAGCGATACTAGTCATCCGGAAATGCCCGGATGTCCCTGATTGCTTGCATCGGTCGTCCTTGAATTCATCATCAAATATCAATCAATACTAGTTCAAATATATCTTACAATGCAAAATACTCAAGTATCATTAAGAAAAAACATAATTTGCAAGCTATGATCAATGACTCTACACTTGCAGAGACACGACCAATGCAAGCGATAAGAGTCGTTTGTAGGTGCCCGGATGTCCCTTATCGCTTGCATCGGTCGTCCCTGATCAAGTATCATTAAGAAGAAACATAATAAGCAAGCTATGATCAATGACTCTGCACTTGCAGAGACATGACCAATGCAAGCGATAAGAGTCGTCCGTAGGTGCCCGGATGTCCCTTATCGCTTGCATCGATCGTCCCTGAATTCAGGCATAATACTCGAATTGCTTTCAAATATAGGTTACAATGCATAATACTCAAGCATACAAGGACTCCATGACATTTTAGAAACACGACCGATCCAAGCGATTAGGGTTATCCAAAAATCTCGGATGTACCCGGATCGCTTCGATCGATCGTGTCCATATTACCTATTGCAGAGAGCGCTCTCTATAGAAATTGTGAAGAAGAAGCTCGACGCTTGGAAAGTGTTGACAAAAAAAATAAAAGAAATGAACAGGGAAGCTTAAATAGGTCCCAAAACTGAGTTGACCATTGGTGCCATGTGGCATTCATCGATTGGTCCACATCATATAGCCGTTGCAAATTCCAACATCTTTTACCACGTGGCATAATTTGATTGGGCCACATCATCCAACCATTGAATCAGACACCATACGCTCTACCACGTGGCACTCAGTGATTGGTCCACGTCATTCGACCGTTACTTCCTCCCTCCTTGCCTATAAATAGCAACTTCCTTCAGATATTCAAATTTTGAACCTTCAGAGAATTCTCCTCAATTACATGCTTTTTTTGTTTTCATCCCCGACACGACCGATACAAGCGATCTTCCCCGTTTGACCAACGTTGACTCGCTGTAGTCGCTTGCATCGGTTGTGTTCTCCTCATAAACATACAAGTGAAGCTGCAACTTAGATGGAGGGAATGAATGAGATCCTTACTGTCTCTCCATCAGATAAACTTCTTGATTTCATGGTTCAAGAGGGTTTAACTGTAGATTATTTTCCTGATGCAATGACGATAATCAACTCCAAAATTGATTTTGAAAAACTCCTAGAGAAATCAAAAAATTTTCTTAAGGATGAGTGGGAGATTTTCTTGGGGTTGATCAATGGAAACATCCTTTCTATTTCTCAGAAAACCTTTGTCCATCCTCACATCTTTGGGAAGGATCCAACAGATAGGGCAAAGATCACAAGAAAATGCAAACGGATTTCCCCTTTGCCAGGGAAGCTTGGTTTATGCCCAGAGCATGAAAAGGATTGCTGCTTGCTCCCTTTAAACATTGCCTTCTTGATATGGCTCGATCACATCTCAGTTGAAAAGGAGGAAAGTGTTCATGTTGAAGTCGAGCCTTCCTTAGAGCTGACGCTTGAGGGAAGCTCAAAAACTATGAAAGGTGTCATGGAGATTGTTGAGGAGATCAATCTCCAAGCAGAAGAAGAGCGGGTCAAAGGTTTTGATGTGGCCACTTTTAAAGCAGAGACTGCAATAAGGGAGCCAACTGAAGAAGTTCAAGTATCTGAGAAGTCCCTACTTCTCCCAAATCTACCTTTTTACTTTATCTCCAAAAAAGAGTTTATACCTCTTTTTTACATTCAGGAACTTTTCAATCTAAGGTAGGACTACTGCCTTGCAGCTATAGCTGAGTCAGAAGAAGTTGCAAGGAGATTCATCAATGAGAAAGGAGAAAGAAAAGAAGAATTTTTGCGTCTTGATTTGGATTTGTCTAATGAAGAATTCAAAGATTCATTAGAAGCCCTTTCAAGATGCTTTGAGAAATCTATCTCAGAGAAGCCAAGACTTGCTGATGAAGATTTTGATGAGCATCAGAAGCAACTTGGAATATACTCGTTTGGGCGCGGCTATTCATTCTTGGATGTTGTTGAGGACAAAGGAAAAATTTGTATTGACTCAAAAGAGCTCATCGAGGAGGAAGATGAGGTCAAGGTATGTTGTTTAATATATTCTTAATAATTTTAGTTTTTGTCCAAGATCCCTATTTCTAGTGAGAAATCGACGATGACCGATGCAAGCGATAAGGACTATCGAATATTTTATGTTGGACCTCATCGCTTGCATCGGTCATGTTAAGGAAAGGATATGAGATGGCACTTATTTGCTTGCTTTCTCAAGAATCTTAGGCTAAGGATATGAGATGGGACCGATTCAAAATCTCTAGTGTCAAGGTATAGAGTAAAGTATATTCTCATGACAGGTTTTCTCCAAGGTCTCCCTTAAGACAAAGAAATCGACCACGACCGATGCAAGCGATAAGGCCCATCAAATATTTTCCGTTGGGCCTCATCGCTTGCATCGGTCGTGTTTAGGGAAGGATATGAGATGGGCTAAGGAGATATATTCTCATGATTCTTAGGCTAAGGAGATGAATTGCGGGCAATGGGTTTTCTCCAAGGTCTCCATTTAGACTGGGAGAAGTCGATCACGACCGATGCAAGCGATGAGGCCCATCGGATATTTTCCATTGGGCCTTATCGCTTGCATCGGTCGTGTTTGGACTTGATTCAGATGATGTCAAGGTATACAGTTGAAAATATTCTTAAGAATTTTAGGTTAAGGATATGAGATGGGACCGATGCAAAACCTCTGCCTTCTATCGGATTTGTCCAAGATTTCCATTAGAAGAGTCAGAAATCAATCATGACCGATGCAAGCGATAAGGCCCATCGGATATTTTCCATTGGCCCTTATCGCTTGCATCGGTCGTCTCTAGGAAATGCATGCAGCAGTTGTGAAGAGATGGATAGGTATGTGCTTGAAGATGAAGAGGTGTTGCAAAATCCTTGATCTACACCAGCAAAATGAACTCCAGGAGTGTATGGTGGGCCCTTTAGCTTGCCAATTGATGTATTAGACACCCTATGTACCTTGGAAGATCACTCTCAAAAAGATAGATCAAAACAGATGAGTTGGAGTTAGCTTAGAGGTGAAAACTTGCTATTCTTGGTTCATACACCTGTCCAGTGTTTTACATAATTCTCTGAGCACAGCAGCAATTAGCTCAATTCCTCTTGGGGAAGTCTAGGCAACTTAAAGAGCTAACTTTCAAGATTAATCTCATCAAAAATAATTAACCACACACTGAGAATGAGTTTTAACAAGTGATGACATCATCCTGATTTTCACGGGATGCTACAGAAATAGACCAATGAGCAGAAAAATCAATATAACTCAAAATTTAGAAATCCAATGATTATGAAAATTTTTATGGTTATACTAAACAGTAAGCTGAATCCAACAAGCTTTAAATCACTGAATTTGGATAAGTAACCACTGAGAAATGGCTCTGACAAGATGAGTAAAAAAGTCGGGTACCTGACAGAGAAGTGAAGATGAACAGACCCTGTTGACTTCAAATGAACATAACTGAAGATTGCAACATCCAAATGACATGAAAATTTGTGAGCATATAGTAGACTTATAGAGCTAACTTTACCAAGTTGAATCACTGAAAATGATGCACCAAGCTCAGAGAAAACATCTCTGCAAGCTGACTGAGAAAACTAAGAGTAATGGCAGTGAGTAGTACACTTCACAAGAACATGGAAAGATGAAACCAAATAATCATGAAAATGAAAGTATATTGCTTGTACAATACAATGACTTACTGATACATATGTGTGCCTTGTAATCACACCTTGATATGGCATAAAGCTCAGCTCTTGGAGGTCTTCACATAGGTCTCTCTAACCACGACTAAAACTGCCATCTATTTATAGTTGAGTTTGGGAGGCTAACTTCCCTCAATCACTCTCCAATCAATCAATGATTGATTTGATTCTCTACCTACCACAAATCACAAATTCGTGGCTCCTCTTTCCATTCTTGATCAAGTGGACTCAACCACTTAAGATTCTCTTACTTTTACATTAAGTAAACTCTTCAAAAGTTACAAGAGGTAGTTCACAAGTGAACTTTACATAGTCTTCTTTTTAAAGCTTCTTCTAAGACTTTGTGAGACTCAAGCCAATACTTAGGCTTGTCATAGACTTGCTCCAACAGCAGTGACTATAGATATCTGGCTTGTAAGAATTCCACTCATTCAACCGTGTCTCTTGCTTTATGTCTAATTGTTTCAAGTTACTTTTCATGACTCCAAAAGATTTCTTGCACTTCATTTGACCTTGTTTTTCATTTTTACCACAGTTAACTTTATTGGATGAAGACAATTACCTTGGCAGGGGCAAGGGAACAAGAAAAGCCATAGAAGAGAAAGGAAAAGCAAAGGTGGATATTCATTCTATTATCCACTATCTTCCAAAGTTGAACCCAGACACTTTTTGTGTTATTCACAAGCACTATAGTGAGGAGCCAGACTTTGCATTGTTCTGCTTGAGGACTCTATCAAAATACATGGGTTTTACTCCATTACCCTTTAATGCTTTCAGAGTTTTGCTGCTTGAAAGAGCAACTGCATTCAGAATTTTTGGATATGCCCCAGGACTCAATGCTTCAAGGGCAGGATACTTTCTTTGTTATTCAAGTTATGCAATGGCTGCAGGGGTGTGAGATTTAAAAAGCATTGCTGGATACAGGAGAAAAGAGTTCCTCAGATATAGAGGTGATTTTCCAGAGCCAAGCTCTGTAAAGAGGCTCAAGGAATGACCTCATTTTTTCAAATTCTATATCTCAACAAATGTACATATACAGAAATTTCCCAATGTGATATAAGACATTGCAAACTTTTTTGGTGTAACTGATCCATGGCCTAATATTAATTGTTATTGATCCATGAAGAGTTCTCTGGTCAAATGAAAGAAATAAAAAAACATTGCAAATATTAAAGCTCTGTTTGAAATGTAGTCTTTTTCATTTTGTGATATTGATACATGATGATTTTGGCTGGTGATAGTCACATCCTTCTGATTATATTTGGCATGAGGTCCTTTGTAATTTTCTTCTAAACAACCAAAAAGCTCTTTGAAGGCATTGCTCTTTGTTGCTCCTCCTCCTTTCCTTGTACACCTAAAGAAGCTTGTCCTTGCTTGATAATGAGATTTTTCCATGCCTTGGGTGTTCCACATGGCAAGTGGTTCTTTTTCTGCAAAGAATGCACCATGCACAAGAAGAATATGCTAGAAGAGTAGAAGAATCTCATTAGATCTTTTATTCAATTAAAAATAAATAAATTGAACAAAATATATTTGGAACTTTACCAAGTAGTATGTTATGTCTTTGGCACCCCATGCCTCTATGATGGTTTCTATAAGCTCTGTGGTCGCCTTTCTGAAATCTGTCACATAACTTTTTGATGTTACCTGCTGCCTCATGACCTTAAAAAGATTATCTAGTTTGACCCACACCTCCATTCTCTTTTTTGATATTTTTGGTTTGCTTTTTACATTAGTCGTGACCTCACAAAATCTTTTCCAACAATTCCACATGGCATTTAGTTGTTTGTCATCATGGTTGTTGAAGAATCTCCTTGCTTTTGCACCTCCCATTGAGACATCATGTAGTACATCACCTGTATTTTGTGAAAGCTTTGGATCTTTTCTTAGATGAACATCACCACCATGAAATCCCATTTCTGAAAGAAGACATTCACATTTTTTTATACACTCATCTGCAAGAGTTGTATGCTTGATAGAATATGCATAATCCAAGTGAAGACGGACCAACTTGTCAATGATTCTTAACTCTGCATGTAGTGTACATATGTGTACATTTGTCAATGCTATTGGAAGTATGGGATCCCAAATCATTGAAGAAGATGAGTAGTTATGAAGAATAACATTTTGTCTGGAAGGAGCCTCTTCAGCCTCAGCTCTAGAAATCCATCCATTTGTGCCTGGGCATTGCATGCAGTACAAGCAAGGGTACTTAGAATTTGCTCCCCCACTTATACCAAACATGCATTTGAGCGTCTTTAGGTCTCCACTCAAATGCCACTCAATTTGAAAGTTCCCGTAGTCTTTCACATTCAACAATTCTCTTGCATGATGCCTTTGGATAACATTTGGAATGTCTGTCTGTGAGAATAACCATTTAAGTGTTTTATGGCTCTCAGATGGAACTTGAGCATAGCCAACCCACCATAACTGCATTTCTGATTATACTTGGAGAGATGGAGTATCCAATTTCCCAAGGCTATAGTCCAAAGCTTTGTTCATCAGTGCAATACTTATTCTCTCCATCTTTTCATGGTTTTTAAGCTCAGCTTCATCAAGTTTGATTACAAATTTCAATAGACCAGAACATTCATGTTCTTTTATATTATAGAACTGAACCATGTATGTTTGAAGTTTAATAATATCTATCCATATGTTGTTAAATGCATTATAAGTGAAAGTAACTTTTGTTTTCCTACTTCGTAAGGCATGTTATCATGAATATGTTTATATTCACCAAATACTGATGTGATCTTCTTATTCAAGCAGAGCCGAAACTTCCCTACATGATGGGGTCTAGGCAATCCAAAACTTCTAACTTTGTTAAATTTTAAAAATTCACACCAAACTTTTGAAATTGCTCTATAACCTTTCCTACTCACTCCGACACTATCACAAATCTTCTGAATTTGAGATGGTTCTAGTAACAGATTCATTTCTGTCATGAGTTTTTGAAAAACAAAGCGTTTCAAGCATGTATTTTCATTCAGTTTCAATAGTCTTAAAACACCATTCTGACTAAACATTTCATTACAGAAATGTATGCGCTCAAAACTGCTCGACATATTGAAACCTAGAACATTTGTCACATGATCTCTAACAATTTTCATTCTTTTCTTTTTCTGGCCAGATTTTTCAGTTAAATTTAAAAAAGGTTTTATTTGTTTTGACCGCATTCTCAAACCTATAGGAGTTTCTTTCATTTTATTAAAAGACATTAACTGAGAAGATAAAGTGGATAATTTGTTTTCTAGCTCCCTCATATGTAAATCCTTCTGATGTAGTGTGTTTTGTAGATAGTGTATGTATGGTACATAATTCCTTGAAATATCCTAGAGCCTTGAACAATAGCCTCGTAAACCATCCTCACCATCTCCTACAAATCTAATCAGATCATGAAGGTTATGAAAAGGGGGATACCTTCCAGTTTGTGGATCAATTGGATAAACAGATCCATCTTCCCATATGTCGATATGTTTCTTGCCTTCCTTTCGCAATCCATCCACTT
>CM035411.1:165961854-165966854 GCA_020310875.1 Ceratopteris richardii | reverse complement strand
GCATGAATTGAGAAAACACTCCATCTACATATGACAAGTCAGGCCTAGTTAATGTAGCATAGATTAGACTACCAACCAGACTTTGATATAGCTTCATGTCCTTGAGTTCTTCTCTTCCATATCTGCTCAATTTATGATTCACCTCCATTGGAGTAGGTGCCACCCTGCAATCTTCCATTTTAAACTTCATCAATAAGTTCTTCAAATACCTTTCTCGAGTTACATACACTCCATGTTGAGTATATCAGATCTCCATGCCCAAGAAATATGACAAGTCTCTGAAGTCACTAATCTCGAACTCTTTCTCCATCTATTTCTTGAGGCTTTGTATGCCCTTCTCATCTGTACCTGTAAGAATGGTATCATCAACATATATGCACATGTAAATGAACCCGTCATCACTTGCTTTGACAAGCAAGCTACTATCTCCTTTAGATACTTGAAAACCAAGTTCCTTCAAGAACTTTACAAGTCTTGGGGCCTGCTTCAAACCATACAAAGCTCTCTTGAGCTTACATACATGATCTGGATACCTTTCATCTCTGAACCCTTATGGTTGCTCCATGAAAATATAATTTGAAATATAACCATTTAGAAAAGCATTTTTCACATCTAATTGACATAGTTTCCAACCTTTACATGCACCAATGGCTATGAGTGTCTTCATAGTTGTCATCTTTGCCACAGGACTATAGATCTCATCATAATCTATACCATATGTCTAAGCAAACCCTTTCACAACAAGTCTAGCTTTATACCTAGACACACTTCCATTTGCATACCTCTTTGTTTTGTAGACCCATTTGCATCCAATGATCTTCTATCTATTTGGTTTAGGAATCAAATCCCATGTCTCATTCTCCATCAATGCATCATACTCTTCTTGCATAGCTTTCTCTTGATTTTCCTTACCTTTTGCCTCTTCATATGTAGAAGGGTCCATCTGCTTTCACCATATAAGCATAGTCTTTAGTAGTAAAAAAAGAAGTGTCATAGCTTTACCTTATAGGTTGCCATTTGTGTCTTGATGACCTTCTGAGTTCTCCACATCTTGAGGTTTCTGGTTCATCACATTCTGGATCCATTCTTGGAACTTCTTTAACTTCAAGTTGTACTTCATTGTTTTCTTCTTCATCAAATATTTGAACCTTTGATTTACCTTTCTTCTGATGCACAACTTCTTCATCACGTGCATGAATATTGAATGTACCTGTATACCAAGTACCTTGCTCATCAAACGTAACATCCTTTGATACAAGGAATTGTTTTGTGGATGGACTCCACAACCTATATCCCATCTGCTTATCATCATATCCAATGAGCACATACTTTTCAGCTTTAGCTTCCAATTTATGCCTCAATTGAGATGGCACATATGCATAAGCCAAACATCCAAACACTTTGCAATGATCTAAGGTAGGCCTCTTATCCCACCATGCCTCATATGGTTTCATACCCTACAAAGTTTTACATGGTAACCTATTGACCAAATATGTAGCTATATTTACAGCCTCAGTTCACAAATAATTTGGATAAATTTTCTCCTTCATCATGGATCTTGCAAACTCAACAAGAGTTATATTTCTCCTTTCTGCTACACCATTTTGTTGAGGAGAATTTCTGCAAGTAACTTCCCTTTTTATACCTGCATTCCATAAGTAATCACTGAACTCATTAGAGAAATACTCTCCCCCTCCATCTGAACTTAATCTCTTGAACTTTTGACCTGTGATTCTTTCTACATACATATGATAATGTTTGAATGTATTAAATACCTCTGATTTATCTTTGATCACATAGATAGTGATCCACCTGGTAGCATCATCAACATAAATCACATAATATCTGGAACCATTTATACTGAAATCCTTTGATGGTCCCTACACATCTGTGTGTACCAATTCAAGCTTCTCTGAATACATAAATCCATGCTTATTATATGATTGCTTATGTGCCTTACCTAATTGACATGCCTCACATCTGTATGTCAAATGTTGACCTGCAACACTAGGCAATCCAAGCACTAAACCATTGTTAACCATATCCTTAATACCTCTTTCATTGAAATGTCCAAGCCTTTTGTGCCAAAGATCCAACTCAGAGATCTTATGTCCTCCATAAGTGAACAAGGCATGATCAACATTACCTTGAATCTTCAATGTGAAGAGTCTTCCTTCTTTCTTCCCTGAAACAATTTGTTTATACCCATTGCTAGGGTCTTCCACAAAAACTCCATCATTAGTGAACCTTACTTCATAACCTTTTTCAACAATTTGTCCTACACTTATGAGATTCTTTGGAATTGTAGGAACATACAAGACGTTACTCAAAAGAGTACTTCCATCCTTGGCCTTCACTGATCCAATTGACTTCACATTGTGCTTTGTATTGTCACGTGGTTGAACTACATGATTAGTTACCTGATTCTCCAAATCAGTCATCAAAGTTATGTTACCACTCAGGTGATTGCTACACCCTGATTCGATGTAGAAAACTCTTTGATCTTCACTTTTCTTTTCACAAGTTGCATTCATAATCAAGGTTGAATCCTCCTTCTGATTTGAAGCATAATTGTAGTAGGTATTTTTGTAGGATTGACTTTGGAATCCTCTACCTACATTTCTTCCAAAGTAACCTCTACTACCTCTACCTCTGAAATTACCTCTTTGGTTTCTACCACCTCTTCCTCTTGAATTAAAATTTTGATTATAACCTCCATTATTTTGATTATTATGCCAGCAATCATGAGCTAAGTGATTTGTCTTACCACAAATCCAACAAGCTTTGGCTCCATCTTTATTGCTTTTGCCTCTTCCTCTACCTTTGCCACCTCCTCTTCCTCTTAGGAAGTTGGCTTGACTAGTTGTGCATTGATCTTCATTTGCTTGTTCCTTACCTTTTCTATTCTTCTTCGTATCCTTTGAATACATTGCTTGACCTACACTCTTATCACCATCACCTTTGACATCTTGCTCAAAAACTGATTTAAATCAAGAGTGAAATGATCTAGTGACAATTGAAAAGACAAAATGAATGGCTTCCATTTCTCATCTCCTCTCAAACCTGTGAGGATTTGCCTTACCAATTTATCCTCCTCAATATCTTCATCAACTGCTCCTAATGCATCTACAATGTCCTTCATCATTGTTACATAATCAGAAATAGATTGAAAGGCCTTCTTCTTGAATGTGGTAAACTCTGCCCACAAAGATGCCTTCCTTGACTTTGTAGTATTTTGGAAATGCTCCTCCAAAGCATTCCATATATCACTTGCACTTTCAAGACCTTTAATATGAGGTAGCAAGTAGTCATTGACTCCCATGTAGATAATGCTCCTTGCTTGAGCATCCTTCTTCATCCAAGTCTTCAAATCTGAGAGTTCATCCCTAGTTGGAACAGTAGGATCTCTGAATTGTGGTTTTTCTTCTTCACCTGTAATGTAACCTATCAAGTCTTTGCTCATGAGATGAGCTTACATCCTCATTGACCATGCTAGATAGTTTTCTCTATCCAATTTCTCTATCTGAAGAGAATCTCCCATCCTTTCTTCACTTGTGCATTCAATTCTTCAAATTTTGCGAGGAATAAGTGTACCTTAACTTCAAGTGTAGTTCCTTTTGGACTTCTTGATTACTTCTGATCTCCTTCTCAACCTTTCCTTCAAAGTGTTCACCTTTTGAACCTTCAAGTGTTGATTTTTGTATGTCTGCAGGAGTCGGGGTCATCCTTTCTTCAATTTTGATGATTCCTGCTCTAATACCACTGATAGAGAGTGTTAATCTCTAAAAGAAAAACTTATCCTTGATGTTCGGGCACATCTATATCAAGAAAAACTTAAAACCTTTACCAATGTGGAGGATCAATACTCAATTATAAAAATCTTGAACAAACTGTGAAGAGAGTTAATACTCAGAAAGTCTATTGCACATAAATCATGCATTGACTGATCAAATGTGTAAATTTTTTTATAAAACTTTGCACAAGGTGTTGCCTAATGTTTTTGCACCTTCTCCAAGTTAAATGATCTCAAATAATTCAGTAGATTTTGAGAAATGACACAAATAGTTCACCTATGTCTGAAAATGTTCTCCTGAATAGTCTATTCTGACACCTACAACTTCTAACACACATTTCCCCCAAATTTACAACCCGTTTAAGCAAATGCTTTTAGCCATAGATGACTTACCTTCCAACTTAGATTTTGACTCCTCATTCGTGCAAAACTTTACACTGTGCATTGAGAACTGATCACTTCTTTGACCATCGCGATTGCACCTATTTCAAAAGACACTCAATAGTTCTTCACATACAAATTTTCCTACACATAATTCTCTCAGCCTTTCTACCATTAGGCTCTCAAACTTTAACCATAGACTCATTAAATATGGAATTAGCCATCTACCAAAGGATTCTTGAACTGATCAAGCACAAAAGGAGAACACTACAAAATATCAAGTGTAACTTTTTCTTCTATTCAAAAAAATTTACATCTGAATGATGAGAGAGATCTTCCTCACTTCTCATGTGTCTAATAACCATTCTAACTTCTAATTCTTCTCATATCATACCCTCTCATTTTTTCGTTGACTTTTTACTTCTATATATAGCCATATATGTACAAGCTCAGGACTAAAACAAAGGTATAAGTGAGCTAGCTATAGTTTATTGTACATATGTATACAAGTCTTCATTTCTTGAATATGTTCTATCTTTAGTCTTCATTTATTGATCTTTTCTTCTTCCTTTGGCTTAAAATCTTTATCCAAGACATCAATTGGTCGTTGACTTGCACCAACAGATAGATAGATAGATAGATAGATAGATAGATAGATAGATAGATAGATAGATAGATAGATAGATAGATAGATAGATAGATAGATAGATAGATAGATAGATAGATAGATAGATAGATAGATAGATAGATAGATAGATAGATAGATAGATAGATAGATAGATAGATAGATACATAGATAGATAGATAGATAGATAGATAGATAGAT
>CM035411.1:165949354-165951854 GCA_020310875.1 Ceratopteris richardii | reverse complement strand
AGTTCAGACAGGTGATAATACAAAGCATAAGGTAAAGTCAATTGGTTCAGTCAAGGCCAAGGATGGGAGCACTCTTCTGAGTAAGGTACTTTATGTTCCCACAATTCCAAAGAATTTGATCAGTGTAGGTCAAATTGTGGAAAAAGGTTATGAGGTAAGGTTTACCAATGATGGAGTTTATGTGGAAGACCCTAGTCAAGGGTATAAACAAGTTATTGCAGGAAAGAAAGAAGGAAGGCTTTTCACATTGAAGGTACAAGGAAATGTTGGACATGCTATGTTCACATATGGAGAGCAGAAGGTGTCAGAATTGGATCTTTGGCACAAAAGACTTGGACACTTTAATGAAAGAGGTATCAAAGAAATGATTAACAATGATTCAGTGCTTGGAATGCCTAACATTGCAGGTCAGCACATGACATACAGATGTGAGGCATGTCAATTAGGTAAGGCTCATAAGCAATCCTATTCCAAGCATGGATTTATGTATTCAGAAAGACTTGAATTGGTGCATACAGATGTGTGGGGTCCTTCAAAGGACTTTAGTATAAATGGTTCAAGATATTATGTCATATATGTTGATGATGCTACCAGGTGGATCACAATTTATGTGATTAAGGAAAAGTCAGAAGTGTTTAATACATTTAAACACTATCATGCATATGCAGAAAGGATTACAGGTCAAAAATTGAAGAGACTAAGGTCAGATGGAGGGGGAGAGTATTTTTCAAATGAGTTCAATGATTATTTGTGGAATGCAGGTATAAAGAGAGAAGTTACTTGCAGGTACTCTCCTCAACAAAATGGGGTAGCAGAAAGAAGGAATAGGACACTTGTTGAATTTGCAAGGTCCATGATGAAAGAGAAGAATTGCCCAAATTATTTGTGGGCTGAGGCTGTTAATACAGCTACATATTTGGTTAATAGATTGCCTTGTAAAGCTTTGCAGGGTATGACACCATATGAAGCTTGGTGGGGTAAGAAACCTACCTTGGATCATTGCAGAATATTTGGATGCTTGGCATATGCATATGTGCCATCTCAATTGAGGCATAAGTTGGAGCCTAAGGCAGAGAAGTATGTATTCATTGGTTATGATGATAAGCAAATGGGATACAGGTTGTGGAGTCCATCTACAAAGCAATTTATTGTATCCATGGATGTTACATTTGATGAGCAAGGTACTTGGTATGCAGGTAAATATAATGTACATGCAGATGATGAAGAAGTAGTGGAACAAAGGAAAGGTAAAGCAAAGATTCAATTACTTGATGAAAGTGAGAGTAATGAAGTGCAGATTGAAGTTGAAGAGAGGCCAAGGTTTGATCCAGAATGTGATGAACCAGAGACCTCAAGAAGTGCAGAAGTTAGGAGATCATCTAGGCACAAATGGCAACCTACAAGGTATAGCTATGACACTTCATTCTTGACTACTAAAGATTATGCTTATTTGGTAAAAGCAGATGAAGACCCTTCTACATATGAAGAAGCCAAAGGGAAGAAGAATTGGGAAGATGCTATGCAAGAGGAGTATGATGCATTAATAGAGAATCAGACTTGGGATTTGGTTCCTAAACCTAATAGTCAGAAGATCATTGGATGTAAGTGGGTTTACAAGACTAAAAGATTTGCAGATGGAAGTGTGTCTAGGTACAAAGCTAGACTTGTTGTGAAAGGATATGCACAGACATATGGAGTGGATTATGATGAGACATATAGTCCTGTGGCAAAGATGACAACCATCAGGACACTCATAGCAATTGCTGCTTGTAAAGGTTGGAAGTTATCTCAATTAGATGTCAAAAATGCTTTCTTGAATGGTTACATTTCAGATGAAGTCTACATGGAGCAACCAGATGGGTTCAAAGACCAAGTGAGTCCAAATTATGTATGTAAGCTCAAGAGAGCTTTGTATGGGTTGAAGCAAGCCCCAAGGGCTTGGAATTATAGGCTTGTAAAATTCTTGAATGATCTTGGATTTCAAGCATCAAAGGCAGATAGTAGCTTGCTAGTCAAAGCAAGTGAAAATGGATTCATTTATGTGTGTATTTATGTTGATGACATAATACTTACAGGAACAGATGATAAGGGGATACAAATGATCAAGAAGCAGATGGAGAAAGAGTTCAAAATCAGTGATTTGGGGAACCTATCATTCTTCTTGGGAATGGAGATCTCTTATACTCAACATGGAGTATATGTGACCCAAGAAAGGTATCTTAAAAATTTGCTAACCAAATTTAAAATGGAAGATTGCAGGGTTGCACCTACACCTTTGGAAGTGAACCATAAATTGTCTAGGTTTGGAGGAGAAGAGTTCAGAGATATGAAACTCTATCAAAGTTTGGTTGGTAGCTTGATTTATGCTACATTGACAAGGCCTGACTTGTCATATGCAGTTGGTGTGCTTTCACAATTCATGCATTGTCCTAGAAAGGAACATTGGGTTGCAGGACAAAGAGTACTTAGGTACATCAAGGGTACACTCAAAGAAGGGTTG
>CM035411.1:165919354-165931854 GCA_020310875.1 Ceratopteris richardii | reverse complement strand
AGCCAAGGATTCAAATTTGAATCCAAATTCCTTGTCATCATGGATAAAAAGGTGACCAAAAAAAGTCGCGGTGTGTGAGTCCTCCCGAGCTTCATCTTTCTGCTATCATTGAGTGTGTAAGAGAGCTACACCATAGCCCACACCTCTCTACCTCATTAGGCAATGCTTGGCATGCCAATGAGTTTGTAAACCAATGTGAATTAATAGATACATTTACATATATCATCTCTGTGTTCTCTGTTTGATCACTCCAAAGTCTGTCAACTTCCAAGAGGCATATCTCAGTGCCTACGTCACCAAATCAAGTGATTCAAAGCTTGGTGGATCCAGCTCAAATCATACTACAAGCATAGAAAGTTTTCAAGCAACTTGGTTCAGCCAATCTCGAGAAATCACCGTCGAAGTGCTCACTGGTATTTGTCTGCATACTTCCTAAAAAGTCGGGGGTGTCCATAAAATTGCTAAAGTGATTTCTTCTAGTATAGTTTATCATTTTGAATGATTCCACTTGCAAATGGTAGCTTACTAAGCTAATAGAATACCTCTAGAAGGAATTTTGCCAATTGTAAGTGTACTGGTCATACTGAGTGAAAGACTGAGCAGGTATCAACACCAAAATAGAAAGTTTTCTAGCTTTGTAATTCACAAACTCATCTATTTTGATCAAATCATTACTCAAACCTTTTCCAAAGTACATATAGCGTTTCTTGGTATCATTTGGAAGCTAAGGGTGTCTGCTAATCATATCTCGAGTCACTGAGGGCTGGTGCAAAGCAGGATTAGCAGCACCTACTTAATCTTCTGGAGGATCCATCCATCTTTCCCAACAATGGTATCAGAGCAAACAAGGTAACATGGGAGATGGTTTTCCTTCATTCATTGATAAATTGGATAGGAACAATTATCAAGTTTGGTCTATGAGGATGAAGACCTATCTACAAGGAAGAAGTCTATTTGGATTCATCTCAGGAGATGAGGAATTGCCCTCATTCAAAGCAAGGGGTCTACCCACCAAGGAAGAACAAGAAAGGATTAATACATGGTGTGCAAAAGATGCATTGGCAAGGTCTTATCTTCTTAACTCTATATCTGATTTCCTTTTACCTCACATTAGGAATTGTAAGACTTCCCAAGAAACTTGGGAAACCTTGTCATCATATTTTTCATCTAATACAAGGGCCAGGAAGAATCAATTGTGGATTGAATTCACAACCCTTAGGAAGCAACCAAAGCAATCAGTCTCAGAATTTGTGACCAAGAGGTCAAGGATGTGGCAGACCAATTAGCAAGCATAGGAGAGGAGATTGAAGAGGAACAAATAGTAAGGCAAGTAACCAATGGACTAAAGGCAGATGATAAGTGGGAAAGCTTCACCACTGCAATGGATCTCTACATGGATATGCATACCCTTGATCTCACAACTCTGATGGGCCAACTATTCACACATGAAGCAAAGTTCACAAAGGTTGGAGATACATCTAAAGGTAACACTCCTTCTGGCCTATATACTGATAAAAAGGTTAAAGACAAAGGTAAAAGTAAAAAGCAAGAAGATGAAGGTTCTACCTCCCAAGCCAACTATGCAGGGAGAGGTAGATCTTCAAGAAGTAGGGGCAGAGGAGGTAAGCAAGGTAGGGGGAGACCCTACAATTCATCACCATGCAATATTTGTGGATTGTCTAACCACACCACAGATGAGTGCTACAGAAACTACAAAAATCAGAGAGGAAGAGGCTATCAAAGAGGTGGATACTCTCAAGGCAGAGGAAGGTTCAACCAACACCAAGGGTACAATGGCTACAACAATAACTACAACAACAATTACAACAACAAAAACCATAATGGTAACTACCAAGGAGGATTCAGAAATAGGAAAGACTACAACAACTATACAGAGGAGCAAGATGACTCCCTATTGATCATGAATATGACTTCCAAGTCAGGTATCAATGATGATCATCTGTTTTATATTGATTCAGGGTGTTCTAATCATGTAGCTGGCAATGTGGCACTACTTTCTGATCTTGAGGAACCCAAGGGCAAACATCAAGTACAGACAGGTGATGATACTAAGCATTCTGTAGTAAAGATTGGAAATGTAAAAACTTGTGATGGTAACCAGAACCTATTGAGCAGGGTACTTTATGTACCAACCATTACCAAAAACTTAATGAGTGTTGGTCAGATTGTGGAGAAAGGTTTGCAGGTCAGGTTCAATCAACATGGAGCATATGTGGAGGACCCAAGACATGGATTCAAAAGGATAGCCAAGGGAGAAAAATCAGGTAGATTATTTACTTTTGAGCTAGAAGACACCAAAAACATTGCTTTATACAATTACAAGGATCAAACACTTTCAGAATTAGAAATATGGCACAAGAGATTAGGTCACATAGGTGAAAGGACCTTAAAGCAAATGTGCAGGGACCAATGTGTACTTGGGATACCTAATGTATCCAAGCAACACATGATTTACAAATGTGGTGCTTGTCAGTTTGGTAAGTCTCACAGATTGCCCTACTCAAGGAAAGGTTTTATGCATGAAGACTACCTAGACTTGGTACACACAGATGTTTGGGGGCCTAGCAAGGATCCCTCCATTTCAGGATCAAGGTACTATGTGCCTTTCATTGATGATTATAGCAGATGGACTGTGTTATACTTTATGAAGCACAAGGATGAAGTGTTTAATTGTTTCAAAAGATATCTTGCACTAGTTGAAAATCAAACAGGAAGGAACTTGAAGAAGCTAAGGTTAGATGGAGGAGGTGAATATTTCTCAAATGAGTTTGAGGACTTCTTGCAGGAAAGAGGCATCAAAAGGGAGATAACCACAAGATACTTGTGAAGAGATGGATAGGTATGTGCTTAAAGATGAAGAGGTGTTGCAAAATCCTTGATCTACACCAGCCAATTGAACTCTAGGAGTATATGGTGGGCCCTTTTAGCTTGCCAATGGATGTATTAGACACCATATGTACCTTGGAAGATCACTCTCAAAAAGATAGATCAAAACAGATAAGTTGGAGTTAGCTCAGAGGTGAAAACTTGCTATTCTTGGTTCATACACCTGTCTAGTGTTTTACATAATTCTCTGAGCATAGCAGCAATTAGCTCAATTCCTCTTGGGGAAGTCTAGGCAACTTAAAGAGCTAACTTTCAAGAGTAATCGCATAAAAAATAATGAACCATACACTGAGAATGAGTTTTAACAAGTGATGACATCATCCCAATTTTCACGGGCTACTACAGAAATAGACCAGTGAGCAGAAAAATCAACATAACTCAAAATGTAGAAATTCAATGATTATGAAAATTTGTATGGTTATACTAGACAGTAAGTTGAATCCAACACGCTTTAAATCACTGAATTTAGATAAGTAACCACTGAGAAATGGCTCTGACAAGGTGAGTGCAAAAGTCGGGTACCTGACAGAGAAGTGAAGATGAACAGACCCTATTGACTTCAAATGAACATAACTGAAGATTGCAACATCCAAATGACATGAAAATTTGTGAGCATATAGTAGACTTATAGAGCTAACTTTACCAAGTTAAATCATTGAAAATGATGCACCAAGCTCAGAGAAAACATCTCTGCAAGCTGACTGAGAAAACTGATAGATATGGCAGTGAGTAGTACACTTCACAAGAACATGGAAAGATGAACTCAAATAATCATGAAAATGAAAGTATATTGCTTGTACAGTAAAATGACTTACTGATACATATGTGTGCCTTGTAATCACACCTTGATATGGCATAAAGCTCAGCTCTTGGAGGTCTTCACATAGGTCTCTCTAACCACGACTAAAACTACCATCTATTTATAGTTGAGTTTGGGAGGCTAACTTCCCTCAATCACTCTCCAATCAATCAATGATTGATTTGATTCTCTACCTACCACAAATCACGAATTCGTGGCTCCTCTTTCCCTTTTTGATCATGTGGACTCAACCACTTAAGATTCTCTTACTTTTACATTAAGTAAACTCTCCAAAAAATTACAAGAGGTAGTTCACAAGTGAACTTTACATAGTCTTCATTTTGAAGCTTCTTTTATGACTTTGTGGGACTCAAGCCAATACTTAGGCTTGTCATAGACTTGCTCCAATAGCTCCCCCTCAAGCCAAGTATGCTTGAGGTCTTCAATCTTCCAAGATTACCTGCAAACCAATCATAGCCTTGAATTTGCAAAGCTTTGTACCATCCAATGCTTTGGTTAGAATATCTGCACATTGTTGATGAGTGGACACATATGATATTTGAATCTCTTTGCTTAGAACCTTCTCTCGTACATAGTGATAATGAACTTCAATATGTTTAGTCCTTGCATGAAAAATAGGATTAGCAGCCAAGTGAATAGAACTCATATTGTCACAAAAAATAGTTGGAGTTCCAAACTCCAATCCAAGATCTTTGAATAATGTCTTCATCCACATAGCTTCTTGTGTAGCTATGGCAAGACCTCTATATTCAGCTTCAGTAGAAGAGAGAGCAACTGTGGTTTGCTTCTTGGATGACCATGAAATAAGCTTTGAACCTGCAAAGGTAAGATAACCTGAAGTGCTCCTTCTATCTTCCTTGGAGCAAGCCCAATCTGCATCAGAAAATAGCTTCAAACCTAAATCAGATACATAAGGATAATAAAGTCCTTCATTTATGGTTCCTTTGAGATACTTGAGAATCCTTTTGGCAGCATCCATATGTGGTTTCCTTGGTGTGTGCATAAATTGACTTAGCACACTCACACTGTAACATATATCTACTCTTGTCAATGTGGCATAATTGAGACTACCCACTAGACTTTGATATGATGTGATGTCCTCTATGAGTTCACCTTCATGTGAGCTCAATTTGTGATTGACCTCCATTGGAGTACCTGCAATCTTACAATCTTGCATCTTGAATTTTGCCAACATGTCCTTAATGTACTTTCTTTGAGTGAGAAACAAACCATGATCTTTGTAGACAACTTCCAAACCTAGGAAGTAGGTAAGTGAACCCAAATCACTTATCTTGAACTCTTCTCTCATCTGATCTTTGATCTTCTTCATACCATCTGCATCATTTCCTGTCAATATAATATCATCTACATATACACATAGATAGATGATCTCAGAATTACTCTTTTTAATAAAGAGTGAAGGATCTGCCTTGCTTGGTTGAAAGCCTTTGTCCTGCAAGAATGAAACAAGCCTGAAATTCCAAGCTCTTGGAGCTTGCTTGAGACCATACAATGCTTTGTTAAGTTTACACACATAATCAGGATAAACTTGGTTCTCAAAACCAGGTGGTTGTGCCATATATACCTCTTCTGTTATCCAACCATTCAAGAATGCATTCTTTACATCTAGTTGAAGTATCTTCCAATTCTTGGAAGAGGCAATACTAAGCAAAACCCTAATAGTAGGCATCTTTGCCACAGGAGAGAAAGTCTCCTCATAATCAATTCCCTGAGTTTGTGCAAAGCCTTTTGCTACAAGCCTTGCCTTATACATGTTAATTGAACCATCAAAATTCTTCTTGAGTTTATAGACCCACCTTGAGCCTATTACCTTCATGGATGAAGTCTTGGGCACCAAATCCCAAGTGTTGTTTTCCTCAAGTGCTTCAATCTCTTCCTTCATTGCATGCTTCCATTCTGATTTTGCTTTGGCCTCTTCGAATGATGATGGCTCCTCTTGGTTTATGTCCTGTGCTATGTAGATAGAATGTTTAGTTACTAATGAGGTGTCAAACCCATACCTTTCTGGTTTTTTCTTTTCCCTCATAGGTCTTCTTAGGCCATGATGTGATGATTTGCCTCATGTCCAAGTTCCTGCAATTTTGCTTTACCTTTAGACTTCCATGCTTTGATCTTTTCCATATGAGATTCTTCATCATCCTCCGAGGTGTCTTGTTCTTCAATCTTTGATTGTTCTCTACCAAGCTTTGGAAAATCTTCTTCAAGATCATATGGTAAATTGATCTTCCTGCATGAATCTTCATACCATGAATTGTTCTCATCAAAAACTACATCTCTGCTTACCAAGAATCCTTTGTTGGTAGGGTTGTATAACCTGTAGCCCTTTTGATTGTTGTCATATCCAATAAATACACACCTTTCTGCCTTTGGATCCATCTTGCCTCTAACCTGTGAAGGAACATGAGCAAAAGCAATGCATCCAAAAATTTTACAATGATCTAAGCTTGGTCTTCTTCCATTCCAAGCCTCATATGGAGTCGTCCCATCAAGGGATTTTGAAGGCAACCTGTTAATCAAGTCAGTGGCTGTAGATACAGCTTCAGCCCATAAGTAATTAGGTAAATGCTTTTCATTTAACATAGACCTTGCAGCTTCAACAATTGTCCTATTCCTCCTTTCTGCCACTCCATTTTGCTCAGGAGTGTACCTTGTAGTTACCTCTCTTTTGATTCCTCTTTCTTGTAGAAAAGAATCAAACTCATGGGAGAAGTATTCTCCCCCTCCAGCCAAATATCTTTTGAAACATGAAAAAACTTCATCTTTGTGTTTCATAAAGAATAGGATAGTCCATCTGCTGCAATCATCAATAAAGGAAACATAATACCTTGATCCAGATATTGAAGCTTCCTTGCTAGGTCCCCATACATCTGTATGAACCAACTCCAAGAGATCTCCATGCATATAACCTTTCTTCATGAATGGTAACCTGTGAGACTTTCCAAATTGACATGCACTACACTTATAAATCATATGTTGTTTTGACAAATTAGGAAGTCCAAGTACACTTTGGTCCCTGCAGATTTGCTTTAATGACCTTTCACCAATATGTGCTAACCTTTTGTGCCATACTTCCAATTCTGTGAGTGTCTGACTACCATAATCAAAGAGAGCAATGTTTCTAGTGTCCTGTAATTCAAATGTGAACAATCTACCTATCTTTTCACCTTTTGCAATTCTTCTGAATCCTTGACTTGGATCTTCAACAAATGCTCCTGCTTTTGTGAACCTGACTTGCAACCCTTTCTCTACTATCTGCCCAACACTTATCAAATTCTTTGTAATGGTAGGGACATAGAGTACCTTACTGAGTAGGTTGATGTTTCCATCAGGTGCTTTGACATTGCCTATTTTCTCCACTGGATGTTTTGTATCATCTCCTGTTTGTACCTCATGCTTATTCCTTGGATCTTCTAAATCTGATAGGAGTGCCACATTTCCTGCCACATGATTTGAACAACCTGAATCTATGTAGAAAACATGCTCATCAGATTTACCTTGTCGCATAGCCATGCTCATGATCAATAATGAATCCTCTTTGTTTGAGTCTTCTGTGTAGTTATTGTAGTCTTTCCTTCCTTTGTAGCCTCCTTGATAGTTTGAATGATTGTAGTTGTTGTAGTTGCCATGGTAGTTGTTGAACCTTCCTCTTGAGTAGCCATAACTTCCTCTATTGTATCCTCTGCCTCTTTGATTCCTGGAATTCCTAAAGCAATTTTCAGTTGTATGATTAGTTAATCCACAAATAGAACATGAGTTGGAGTCTTGGGATCTCCCCCTGCCTTGTCTACCTCCTCTTCCTCTACCTCTGCCATGTCTTCCTCTACCTGCATAGTTAGCTTGATATGTACCTGCTTCATCATCCACTTTCTTTGCCTTTCCTTTGTTATCTTTAGACTTGCTTTTATCCGTGTATAAAGCTGAAGATTGATTACCTCTAGAGCTTTCTCCATTTTTGATAAGCTTTGCCTCTTGAGTAAGTAGTTGTCCAATGAGTGTGTTGAAATCAGGTACATGCATGTCCATGTACAAATCCATAGCTGTGGTGAATGCTTCCCACTTATCATCTCCCTTCAATCCATTGATGACCTGCCTTACAATTTGCTCTTCATCTATTACCTCTCCAATGCTTCCCAACTGATCCGCTATGTCCTTGAGCTTTGTGACAAAATCAGTCACATTTTTTTTGGGAGCCTTCTTGAGAGTTGTGAACTCCAGCCATAGTTGATGCTTCTTAGCTTTGGTACTTGAAGAAAAGAAAGCTTCAAGTGCATCCCACACTTCCTGAGATGTCTTACAACTTCTAATGTGAGGCAACAAAAAATCTGAGATAGAGTTGAGGAGATAAGACCTTGCAAGTGCATCCTTGGAGCACCATGTGCTCAATCTTTCTTGCTCTTCTTGTGTTGGTTGACTTTTGTTCCTGAAACTTGGCATAACTTCATCTCCAGCCACATAACCATATAAACTTCTACCTTGATGATGAGCTTCCATCCTTAATGACCAAGCTGAGTAGTTACCTCTGTCCAATTTGTCAATTGATGAAGGAAATCCATCTGCCATGTTGTCCAACCTTGCTCTGATACCACTGTGAAGAGATGGATAGGTATGTGCTTGAAGATGAAGAGGTGTTGCAAAATCCTTGATCTACACCAGCCAATTGAACTCTAGGAGTATATGGTGGGCCCTTTTAGCTTGCCAATGGATGTATTAGACACCCTATGTACCTTGGAAGATCACTCTCAAAAAGATAGATCAAAACAGATAAGTTGGAGTTAGCTCAGAGGTGAAAACTTGCTATTCTTGGTTCATACACATGTCCAGTGTTTTACATAATTCTCTGAGCACAGCAGCAATTAGCTCAATTCCTCTTGGGGAAGTCTAGGCAACTTAAAGAGCTAACTTTCAAGAGTAATCTCATCAAAAATAATGAACCACACACTAAGAATGAGTTTTAACAAGTGATGACATCATCCCGATTTTCACGGGCTGCTACAGAAATAGACTAGTGAGCTGAAAAATCAACATAACTCAAAATGTAAAACTCCAATGATTATGAAAATTTGTATGGTTATACTAGACAGTAAGCTGAATCCAACACGCTTTAAATCACTGAATTTGAATAAGTAACCACTGAGAAATGGCTCTGACAACGTGAGTGCAAAAGTCGGGTACTTGACAGAGAAGTGAAGATGAACAGACCCTGTTGACTTCAAATGAACATAACTGAAGATTTCAACATCCAAATGACATGAAAACTTGTGCGCATATAGTAGACTTATAGAGCTAACTTTACTAAGTTAAATCACTGAAAATGATGCACCAAGCTTAGAGAAAACATCTCTGCAAGCTGACTGAGAAAACTGATAGATATGGCAGTGAGTAGTACACTTCACAAGAACATGGAAAGATGAACTCAAATAATCATGAAAATGAAAGTATATTGCTTGTACAATACAATAACTTACTGATACATATGTGTGCCTTGTAATCACACCTTGATATGGCATAAATCTCAGCTCTTGGAGGTCTTCACATAGGTCTCTCTAACCACGACTAAAACTGCCATCTATTTATAGTTGAGTTTGGGAGGCTAACTTCCCTCAATCACTCTCCAATCAGTCAATGATTGATTTGATTCTCTACCTACCACAAATCACGAATTTGTGGCTCCTCTTTCCCTTTTTGATCATGTGGACTCAACCACTTAAGATTCTCTTACTTTTACATTAAGTAAACTCTCCAAAAAATTACAAGAGGTAGTTCACAAGTGAACTTTACATAGTCTTCATTTTGAAGCTTCTTTTATGACTTTGTGGGACTCAAGCCAATACTTAGGCTTGTCATAGACTTGCTCCAACAGTACTCACCTGAACAAAATGGGGTAGCTGAAAGAAGGAATAGGCTTATTGTTGAAACAGCTAGGTCCATGCTTAATGAAAAGAAGTTGCCAAATTATCTTTGGGCAGAGAGTGTATCTACAGCCACCTATCTCATAAACAGGTTGCCATCAAAGTCACTTGATGGAATGACACCTTATGAAGCTTGGCATGGTAAGAGACCATCATTGGATCATTGCAAAATTTTTGGTTGTGTAGCATATGTGCATATTCCCTCACAAAAAATGTATTTTCATTGGTTATGACTTGAATAAAAAAGGGTACAGATTCTACAACCCAACCAATAAAGGGTTCAAGGTAAGCAGAGATGTCATCTTTGATGAGAATGACTCATGGTATGAGAATAATTGCAGGAAGGTTAGTCTACCCTATGATTTGGAAGAGGAGTTTCCAAACTCTCAAGGGAGGAACCAATCCAGAAGGAAGACTCAAGTTCAGAAGATGATGACACAATCAATCTTGAAGAATTCAAGGCATGGAAGTCCAGAGGCAAGATGAAGATGAAGAAGCTTGAAGATATACCAGAATCTTCAACTCAAGCAATATGGAGATCTCAGAGAGAAAGTAAGAAGCCTATCAGATATGGGTATGATACATTTCTTGTTACTAAGCATTTAATTTATCTTGCAAAGGACTTGTTAAGTGAAGAATCAGGTTCATATGAAGAGGCAATCACCAAACCAGAATGGAAAGGAGCTATGGATGAAGAAATAGAAGCTCTCAAGGAGAGTGACACATGGGACTTGGTACCCAAGAAGGACTCTATGAAGGTGATAGGATCCAGATGGATCTACAAACTAAAGAGGAACTCTGATGGTACAATAACCAGGTAGAAAGCTAGGTTGGTAGCCAAGGGTTTTGCACAAACCCAAGGCATTGATTATGAGGAGACATTTTCTCCTATGGCTAAGATGCCAACAATCAGATTATTGGTGAGTGTAGCTGCATCAAAAAATTGGAACATGTACCAATTAGATGTCAAGAATGCTTTCTTGAATGGATGGATATCTGAAGAAGTCTATATGTCACAACCACCTGGCTATGAAGATCCCAAGAAGGTAAATTATGTTTGTAAATTGAAGAAGGCTCTATATGGATTGAAGCAGGCACCTAGAGCATGGAACTACAGGCTGACAACATACCTCCAAGACCAAGGGTTTACTATGAGCAAGGCAGATACTTCATTGTTTATCAAAAGGAGCAATTCAGAGGTAATCTATCTCTGTGTTTATGTTGATGACATCATCATTACAGGTAATGATGTCCAAGGAATCAGAAGCATCAAAAACCAGATGATGAAGGAGTTCAAGATAAATGATCTTGGATTATTGAAGTACTTTCTAGGACTTGAATTGGTTTATACTAATTCAGGTATATATATCACTCAGAAAAAGTATGTACAAGACATGTTGAAGAAGTTTAACCTGCAGGATGCTAAAGTCTCAAGTACTCCAATGGAGGTCAACCTAAAGCTAAGAGCTCATGAAGGGGATGAAGTCCAAGACATTACAGGATATCAAAGTATGGTAGGTAGTTTGAATTATGCTACCTTGACCAGAATTGACATAGCATATGGAGTTAGTGTGCTAAGTCAATTCATGCACAAACCAAGGGTACCTCACCTTGAGGCTGCAAAGAAGATCTTGAAGTGTCTAAAGGGAACTCAGAACCATGGTTTGTACTTTCCTTATACATCAGATATTGACATTAAAGTGTATTCAGATGCAGATTGGGCAGGATGCAAGGATGATAGGAGGAGCACATCAGGACACTTATCTTTTGCAGGTGATAAACCTATTTCTTGGTCAGCCAAGAAACAACCAACAGTGGCATTGTCATCCACTGAAGCAGAGTATAGAGGGTTAGCCAATGCCACTCAAGAAGCTATTTGGTTAAAGCTTTTGTATACAGAGCTAGGCCTATACACTAGGCCTCCAATTATCCTTGGAGACAACACAAGCTCTCTCCACCTTGCAGCTAATCCAATATATCATGCTAGAACAAAATACATAGAGGTTCATTACCACTATGTGAGAGAGAAGTTGCTAAGCAAGGACATTCAGTTGACCTATGTGTCTACTAATATGCAATGTGCAGATTTACTCACTAAAGCTTTGGATGGAAACAAATTATGCAGATTCAAATCCATGATTGGATTGCAGGATGTGATTGAAGATTGAAGATGAAGACTTAGGCCAAAGTGTTTGGCTTGAGGGGGAGCTGTTGGTGTAAGTTACAAGCCTACACATTTGGCTTGGAAACTCTCTTGAAGACTCAACATATGAGAAGAATCATAGGAACATATGCTTAGGATTTATTACCAATTTATCTTATGTAAAAGTCTAAATGACTTGGAATCTTCATGTTACACCTACTTGATTGATTCGTGGAAAAGTAGAACATATGATTGAGAGAATATGTCCATATTTTTAGATGCTTGATTGAAGGGAGCCAAGGATTCAAATTTGAATCCCAATTCCTAGTCATCATGGATAAAAAGGTGACAAAAAAAAGTCGCGGTGTGTGAGTCCTCCCGAGCTTCATCTTTCTGCTATCATTGAGTGTGTAAGAGAGCTACACCATAGCCCACACCTCTCTACCTCATTAGGCAATGCTTGGCATGCCAATGATTTTGTAAACCAATGTGAATTAATAGATACATTTACATATATCATCTCTGTGTTCTCTGTTTGATCACTCCAAAGTCTGTCAACTTCAAAGAGGCATATCTCAGTGCCTACTTCACCAAATCAAGTGATTCAAAGCTTGGTGGATCCAGCTCAAAGCATACTACAAGCATACAAAGTTTTCAAGCAACTTGATTCAGCCAATCTCGAGAAATCTCCGTCGAAGTG
>CM035411.1:165906854-165909354 GCA_020310875.1 Ceratopteris richardii | reverse complement strand
GTGATGGTAACCAGAACCTATTGAGTAGGGTACTCTATGTACCAACCATCACTAAGAACCTAATGAGTGTTGGTCAGATTGTGGAGAAAGGTTTGCAGGTCAGATTCACACAACATGGAGCATATGTGGAGGACCCAAGACATGGATTCAGAAGGATAGCCAAAGGGGAGAAATCAGGTAGATTGTTTACTTTTGAGCTAGAAGACACCAAGAACATTGCTTTGTATAATTACAAGGATCAGACACTTTCAGAGTTAGAAATATGGCACAAGAGATTAGGGCACATAGGTGAAAGAACCCTAAAGCAAATGTGCAGGGATCAATGTGTGCTTGGGATACCTAATGTGTCCAAGCAACACATGATTTACAAGTGTGGATCATGTCAATTTGGTAAGTCTCACAGGTTACCCTATTCAAGGAAAGGTTTCATGCATGAAGACTACCTAGATTTGGTACATACAGATGTTTGGGGACCTAGCAAGGATCCTTCTATTTCAGGTTCAAGGTATTATGTGTCCTTCATTGATGACTATAGCAGATGGACCATTTTATACTTTATGAAGCATAAAGATGAAGTGTTTAATTGTTTCAAGAGATATCTTGCACTTGTTGAAAATCAAACAGGAAGAAGTTTGAAGAGGCTAAGGTCAGATGGTGGAGGAGAGTACTTCTCCAATGAATTTGAAGATTTCTTGCAGGAAAGAGGCATCAAAAGGGAGATTACTACAAGGTACTCACCTGAACAAAATGGGGTAGCTGAAAGAAGGAATAGACTCATAGTAGAAACAGCTAGGTCTATGCTTAATGAAAAAAAGTTACCAAATTATCTTTGGGCAGAGAGTGTATCCACTGCCACCTATCTCATAAACAGGTTGCCATCCAAATCACTTGATGGCATGACACCATATGAAGCTTGGCATGGTAAGAGACCCTCTCTGGATCATTGCAAAATCTTTGGTTGTATAGCATATGTGCATATTCCCTCACAGGTAAGGGGAAAGCTAGATCCCAAGGCTGAAAAATGTATCTTCATTGGTTATGATTTGAATCAAAAGGGATACAGATTCTACAACCCAACAAACAAAGGGTTCAAGGTAAGCAGAGATGTCATCTTTGATGAGAATGACTCATGGTATGAGAATGAATGCAGGAAAGTGAGTCTACCCTATGACATGGAAGAAGATTTCCCAAAGCTCACCAAGGAGGAATCAATTCAGAAAGAAGATTCAAGCTCAGATGATGATGATACAATAATCTTGAGGAGTTCAAGGCTTGGAAATCCAAAGGAAAGATGAAGATGAAGCAACTAGAAGATAAACCAGAATCCTCAACTCAAGCAATGAGGAGATCTCAGAGAGAAAAGAAGAAGCCTATCAGATTTGGGTATGACACATCACTTGTAACTAAACATTCTGTATATCTTGCAAAGGACTTGTTGAATGAAGAACCAGGTACCTATGAAGAAGCAATTACCAAACCAGAATGGAAAGAAGCCATGGATGAAGAGATGGAAGCTCTCAAGGAAAGTGATACTTGGGACTTGGTACCCAAGAAAGACTCTATGAAGGTAATAGGATCCAGATGGATCTACAAACTAAAGAAGAATTCAGATGGAACAATAAACAAGTACAAAACTAGGTTGGTAGCCAAGGGTTTTGCACAAACCCAAGGCATTGATTATGAGAAGACATTTTCTCCTGTGGCTAAGATGCCAACTATCAGAATTTTGGTGAGTGTAGCTGCATCCAAGAATTGGAATATGTACCAATTAGATGTCAAGAATGCTTTCTTGAATGGATGGATATCTAAAGAAGTCTACATGTCACAACCACCTGGCTATGAAGATCCAAAAAAGGTACATTATGTTTGTAAATTGAAGAAGGCTCTGTATGGTTTAAAGCAGGCACCTAGAGCATGGAATTACAGGTTGACAACCTACCTCCAAGACCAAGGATTTGTGACGAGTAAAGCAGACACTTCTCTATTCATAAAGAGAAGTAGTACAGAGGTAATCTACTTGTGTGTTTATGTTGATGACATCATCATTACAGGCAATGATGTCAATGGGATTAAGCACATCAAAGGACAGATGATGAAAGAATTCAAGATTAGTGATCTTGGATTATTGAAGTATTTCTTAGGTCTTGAGTTAGTCTACACCAACTCAGGTATATATATCACTCAAAAGAAGTATGTGCAAGATATGGTCAAGAAGTTTGGCTTGCAGGATGCTAAAGTATCTACTACTCCAATGGAGGTCAACCTAAAGCTAAGTGCTCATGAAGGAGAAGAAGTCCAAGACATCACAGGGTATCAAAGTATGGTAGGTAGTTTGAACTATGCTACCTTGACAAGAATTGACATAGCATATGGAGTTAGTGTGCTAAGTCAATTCATGCACAAACCAAGGGTACCTCACCTAGAGGCAGCAAAGAAGATCTTGAAATATCTGAAGGGAACTCAAAGTCATGGTTTGTACTTTCCATACACATCAGATATT
>CM035411.1:165896854-165901854 GCA_020310875.1 Ceratopteris richardii | reverse complement strand
CTCAAGTATTATTTTTCCATGAAACTTTATAGGCTGAAACTAGAAGAGTAGAGCTTTTCAACAAGCTATCATATGCATCAAACGGATCCTAGAACTCAAGTTATGGCTCTCACAAGATGACCTTGTATGACCTTCCAAAACTGGAAATTTTACCTGTTTTAGTAAGAGTGCCTGTTTAAAATTAGAATTCGATGCCTAGCATCGACTTGCAACGAGAATTCGATGCCGGGCATCGACTTGGGATGTTTTTGGCCACTTTTCAGCAGGGATTCGATGCCGGGCATCGACTTCTCGCATAAAGTCTTGATCTTTTGGACACCAAAACTATAGGTGATTTCATGCACACTTAGAATATGACTTATCAACTGGAATTCGATGCCAGGCATCGAGTTGCTCCAACAACATCATGTTTTCAAACACTTCAGCACTGAATGAAAAAGATAAATGAAAATATGACTTATCAGCAGAGATTCGATGCCAGGCATCGAGTTGCTTGGAAAACTTGATCTTTGTAACTCATCACACAGTAGGTAATCATGGAGATGATGGAGAGAGGCTCATACACAGAACTTTACTCAGTTCTTCTCATAACTATAAAAAACTCAAAAGTTTTACAGATGCTTTCTCACTCAGAGAAGCCCGACTATATTCAGTCATACAAAAATGAGTTCTTCTCACTTTCTCATTGTCTTCCTCCTTCTTCTTCTCACCGCATCAGTTGATACTAACTAACTTATATAGACTTTCTCATTCCCGTAACTTTTGAAAAACTTCTAGAACTAAAGTGAACTAACTTTACAAGTATAATACATTTGTGAATTTGTCCCTTCACATAGGCATGGGGTTTTCTTCCTAAGATTTGACCTTCAAATATATGTTCAGTTAGTGATTGTTTCTCCAACAGCTCCCCCTCAATCACTAATTGACATTCCCTGTTTCTTCATATCATCTTCTTTTCTTTTACTCCTGCCATGCTTTTGAATCTGCTGGTCTTCACACCATCCAAGCTCTTTGTCATTATGTCTGCTAACTGATCTTTAGTAGAAATGTACTCCACTTCAATCTCCTTCTCCATTACCTTTTCTCTGAGAAAATGATACTGTATCTCTATGTGCTTTGTCCTTGCATGAAATACTGGATTTGCTGCAAGATAAAGTGAACTCATATTATCTCCATGTATTGTAGGTGTACCTTGATCAATGCCTAAGCTCTTGAACAATGTCTGCATCCATATGACTTCCTTAGCTACTTCCACAAGTCCTTTGTACTCTGCTTCAGTTGATGATAATGCGACTGTATGTTGTTTCTTTGAACACCAACTTACAAGCTTATCACCAATGTATATCATGTAACCATGAGTTGATCTTCTGTCATCTTGGTTACCTGCCCAGTCTGAGTCACTGTAGGCTCTCAACTTCAAATCTGATGTAAAAGGATAATATAATCCTTCCTTTAAAGTTCCTTTGATATATCTGAGAACTCTTTGTCCTGCAATCCAATGTGGGTCCTTTGGACAATGCATGAATTGTGACAAAACTCCCACTGCATAACTAAGATCAGGTCTTGTTAGTGTAGCATAAATCAAACTACCCACAAGAGATTGATACTTCCTCATATCTTTGTAGTCTGCACCATCATATTTACTGAGCTTGTGATTAACTTCAAGTGGAGTTGAAGCTTCTCTGCAATTTTCCATATCAAACTTCTTCAACAAGTTCAGAAGATACCTTTCTTGTGACACATATATGCCATGATCTGTATAAATAACTTCCATTCCAAGAAAGTATGATAACTTTCCTAGGTCATTGATCTTGAATTCTTTTTCAAGCAATCTCTTTACCTCCTTGATTCCTTCATCTGAAGTACCTGTGATTATAATGTCATCTACATAAATACAAATGTAGATTGTACCTTCCTCTGTTCTTTTGATAAGTAGACTTGGGTCTGCTTTTGAACTTTGATATCCAAGATCATTGAGATACTTCACCAGTCTATAGTTCCAAGCTCTTGGAGCTTGCTTCAATCCATACAATGCTCTTCTCAACCTGCAAACAAAATTTGGATACCTGGAATCTATAAACGCTTGAGGTTGTTCCATGTATACCTCATCTGATATGTATCCATTCAAGAATGCATTTTTTATATCCAATTGACTTAGAGTCCATCCTTTTGAAGCTGCAATAGCAATGATTGTCCTTATAGTTGACATCTTAGCTACGGGACTGAATGTCTCATCATAATCTATGCCATAGGTCTGGGCATAGCCTTTCACCACCAATCTAGCTTTGTATCTGGCTATACTTCCATTTGCAAGCTTCTTCACTTTATAAACCCATTTATTTCCAATTACTTTCTTACCATTTGGTTTAGGAACAAGTTCCCACGTCTTGTTCTCCTCTAGTGCATTGATCTCTTCCTTCATTGCTTCTTCCCATTGCTTCTTACCGTTAGCTTCATCATAGTTCTGAGGTTCTTCATCATCTTTGACCATATATGCATAGTTCTTCTGAGTTATGTAAGAAGTATCATAAGAATACCTTTCTGGTTGTCTTCTAGTCCTGCTTGACCTTCTTGGTTCACATTCTTCATAACTTTCTGGATACACCTCTTCATCAAATATAGGAGCTTCTTCATTCCTTCTTGTTAATCCACTTCTGGATGTACTTGCTTGCATATAATCTTCATCTCTATTCACCTGCACAATTGATTTTCCTTTCTCACATCTTCTTACCTCTTCTTCAAATTCCTCAGCTGTATTACTTTGATCTGCATACCAACTTTTCTGTTCATCAAATGTAACATCTCTAGAAACAAGAAATTGTTTGGTTAAAGGATTCCACAACCTGTAACCCATCTGCTTTTCATCATAACCAATGAACACATATTTTTCTGCCTTTGGTTCAAGTTTATGCCTAAGTTGTGATGGCACATAAGCATATGCAATTGATCCAAACACTCTACAATGATCTAGTGTTGGTTTCTTACCCCACCAAGCTTCATATGGAGTCATTCCATTCAGAGCTGCACATGGTAATCTATTCACAAGATATGTAGCTGTATTTACAGCCTCAGCCCAAAGATAATTTGGACAGTTCTTCTCCTTTAGCATAGCTCTAGCAAACTCAACCAAAGTCCTGTTCCTTCTTTCTGCTACACCATTTTGTTGTGGTGTATACCTGCAAGTTATTTCTCTCTTAATACCTGCATTCCAAAGATAATCATTGAACTCTTGGGAGAAGTATTCTCCCCCTCCATCAGACCTCAGTCTTTTAAGCTTTTGACCTGTGACTCTCTCTGCATATGCATGAAAATGCTTGAAAGCTCCAAACACTTCTGATCTTTCCTTCAAAACATATAATGTTATCCATCTTGTTGCATCATCAATGAAAAGAACATAGTACCTTGAGCCACTGATAGATCCTTCTTTTGTTGGTCCCCATACATCTGTATGAATGAGCTCTAGTAGTCCATCATGTTTGAATCCTTTCTTTTGAAATGGTAACCTGTGTGCTTTACCCATTTGACATGCTTCACATTTATAAACCATATGTTGACTTTGCACATTTGGTAATCCTAGTACAGACTGATTAGCAACCATAGCTTTAATTCCTCTTTCATTGAAATGACCTAATCTCTTATGCCAGAGATCAAGTTCTGTAATCACTGCTTCACCATGTGTGAGCAAAGCTTGACCAATGTTTCCTTGCACTCTTAAAGTAAAGAGTCTACCTTCTTTCTTACCAGAGACAATCTGATTATATCCATTCTCTGGATCTTCCACAAATACTCCTTCATTTGTAAACCTGACTTGAAAACCTTTTTCAACTATCTGTCCCACACTAATCAAGTTTCTAGGTATTGTAGGAACATACAAAACATTGGTTAGCAAATCTGCTCCACTCTTGCATTTCACTTTTCCAATTGAATGTACACTATGTCTTGTATTATCACCAGTTTGAACTGTGTGACTAGAAATGCCTTTTTCCAATTCTGACATCAATTCTATGTTTCCTGACAAATGATTAGAACATCCAGAGTCAATGTAAAATACCTTTAGATCTTCTTTATCTGATGTGTTGATTGAGTTCATCATCAATGATGTATGACTTTCATTCTGTGTGTCATTTGCATAGTTGTAGTAGGTGGTGTTGTAGGATTGATTTTGTCCCCAACTTCTTCCTCCACCTCTACCATAGCCTCCTCTTTGACTTTGTCTACCTCTTTGGAAATTACTTTGATATCTTCCACCTCGGCCTCTGCTATTGTTGTTTTGATTCTGGTTTGATCCTTGTTGGTTGTGCCAACAGTCATGAGCCAAATGATTACTCAATCCACAGATCCAGCAAGCCTTTTTGTTGTTATTTTGATTACCTCTTCCTCTTCCAAAACCTCTTGCTCTTCCTCTGCCAGTGCCTTTACCTCTTGCATAATAAGCTTGAGAACTAGACTCCTCTTCATCTTTTGCTTTACCTTTATCTCCTTTCTTCTTGTTCTTCATGTACATTGCAGAACTTTGTCCTTTATCTCCATCTCCCTTCAAGTCTTGCTCATATGTGAGCATCAAACCAAGCAACTGGTTCAAATCTGGAACATAATGATTTAATGAAAGTTCTGTTGATAAGACAAAAGGTTTCCACCTTTCATCCCCTCTCAAACCTGCAAGTAGTTGAGCAATCAATCTGTGATCTTCAACATCTTCATCTATGGATCCAAGACTGTCTGCTAGATCCTTCATCTTAGTGACATAATCACTAATGGTTTGACTTGGCTTCTTCTTGAATGTTGTAAACTCTGACCATAGACTTGCTTTCCGTGCTTTAGTAGTACTTTGGAAATGATACTCCAATGCATTCCATATATCTTCAGATGATTCCAATCCTCTGATGTGTGGTAGCAAATGATCAGAGATTGTATTGTAGATGTAGGCTTTTGCACTTGCATCCTTCTTCTGCCAATGCTTTAAAGCATCAAGTTCTTCTTTCTTTGGTCGGCTTTCATCT
>CM035411.1:165889354-165891854 GCA_020310875.1 Ceratopteris richardii | reverse complement strand
GAAGTTGGGGACAGAATCAATCCTACAACACCACCTACTACAACTATGCAAATGACACACAGAATGAAAGTCATACATCATTGATGATGAACTCAATCAACACATTAGATAAAGAAGATCTAAAGGTATTTTACATTGACTCTGGATGTTCTAATCATATGTCAGGAAACATAGAATTGATGTCAGAATTAGAAAAAGGTATTTCGAGTCACACAGTTCAAACTGGTGATAATACAAGACATAGTGTACATTCAATTGGAAAAGTGAAATGCAAGAGTGGAGCAGATTTGCTAACCAATGTTTTGTATGTTCCCACAATACCTAAAAACTTGATTAGTGTGGGACAGATAGTTGAGAAAGGTTTTCAAGTCAGGTTTACAAATGAAGGAGTATTTGTTGAAGATCCAGAGAATGGGTATAATCAGATTGTCTGTGGTAAGAAAGAAGGTAGACTCTTTACTTTAAGAGTACAAGGGAACATTGGTCAAGCTTTGCTCACACATGGTGAAGGAGTGATTACAGAACTTGATCTCTGGCATAAGAGATTAGGTCATTTCAATGAAAGAGGAATTAAAGCTATGGTTGCTAATCAGTCTGTACTAGGATTACCAAATGTGCAAAGTCAACATATGGTTTATAAATGTGAAGCATGTCAAATGGGTAAAGCACACAGGTTACCATTTCAGAAGAAAGGATTCAAACATGGTGGAGTACTTGAGCTCATTCATACAGATGTATGGGGACCAACAAAAGAAGGATCTATCAGTGGCTCAAGGTATTATGTTCTTTCCATTGATGATGCTACAAGATGGATAACATTATATGTTTTGAAGGAAAGGTCAGAAGTGTTTGGAGCTTTCAAGCATTTTCATGCATATGCAGAGAGAGTCATAGGTCAAAAAAGACTGAGGTCTGATGGAGGGGGAGAATATTTCTCCCAAGAGTTCAATGATTATCTTTGGAATGCAGGTATTAAGAGAGAAATAACTTGCAGGTATACACCACAACAAAATGGTGTAGCAGAAAGAAGGAACAGGACTTTGGTTGAGTTTGCTAGAGCTATGCTAAAGGAGAAGAATTGTCCAAATTATCTTTGGGCTGAGGCTGTAAATACAGCTACATATCTTGTGAATAGATTACCATGTGCAGCTCTGAATGGAATGACTCCATATGAAGCTTGGTGGGGTAAGAAACCAACACTAGATCATTGTAGAGTGTTTGGATCAATTGCATATGCTTATGTGCCATCACAGCTTAGGCATAAAGAACCAAAGGCAGAAAAATATGTGTTCATTGGTTATGATGAAAAGCAGATGGGTTACAGATTGTGGAATCCTCTAACCAAACAATTTATTGTTTCTAGAGATGTTACATTTGATGAACAGAAAAGTTGGTATGCAGATCAAAGTAATACAGCTGAGGAATTTGAAGAAGAGGTAAGAAGATGTGAGAAAGGAAAATCAATTGTGCAGGTGAATAGAGATGAAGACTATATGCAAGCAAGTACATCCAGAAGTGGATTAACAAGAAGGAATGAAGAAGCTCCTATATTTGATGAAGAAGTGTATCCAGACACATATGAAGAATGTGAACCAAGAAGGTCAAGCAGGACTAGAAGACAACCAGAAAGGTATTCTTATGATACTTCTTACATAACTCAAAAGAACTATGCATATATGGTCAAAGATGATGAAGAACCTCAGAACTATGATGAAGCTAAAGGTAAGAAGCAATGGGAAGAAGCAATGAAGGAAGAGTTCAATGCACTGGAGGAGAACAAGACATGGGAACTTGTTCCTAAACCAAATGGTAAGAAAGTAATTGGAAATAAATGGGTTTATAAAGTGAAGAAGCTTGCAGATGGAAGTATAGCCAGATACAAAGCTAGATTGGTGGTGAAAGGCTATGCCCAGACCTATGGCATAGATTATGATGAGACATTCAGTCCCGTAGCTAAGATGTCAACTATAAGGACAATCATTGCTATTGCAGCTTCAAAAGGATGGACTCTAAGTCAATTGGATATAAAAAATGCATTCTTGAATGGATACATATCAGATGAGGTATACATGGAACAACCTCAAGGGTTTATAGATTCCAGGTATCCAAATTTTGTTTGCAGGTTGAGAAGAGCATTGTATGGATTGAAGCAAGCTCCAAGAGCTTGGAACTATAGACTGGTGAAGTATCTCAATGATCTTGGATATCAAAGTTCAAAAGCAGACCCAAGTCTACTTATCAGAAGAACAGAGGAAGGTACAATCTACATTTGTATTTATGTAGATGACATTATAATCACAGGTACTTCAGATGAAGGAATCAAGGAGGTAAAGAGATTGCTTGAAAAAGAATTCAAGATCAGTGACCTAGGAAAGTTATCATACTTTCTTGGAATGCAAGTTACTTATACAGATCATGGCATATATGTGTCACAAGAAAGGTATCTTCTGAACTTGTTGAAGAAGTTTGATATGGAAAATTGCAGAGAAGCTTCAACTCC
>CM035411.1:165871854-165881854 GCA_020310875.1 Ceratopteris richardii | reverse complement strand
CAAGGTGTAGCAATCACCTGAGTGGCAACATAGCATTGATGACTGATTTGTAAAATAAGGTAACTAATCATGTTGTTCAAACAGGTGACAATACAAAGCACAATGTGAAGTCAATTGGATCAGTGAAGGCCAAGGATGGTAGCACCCTCTTGAGTAACGTCTTGTATGTTCCTACAATTCCTAAGAATCTGATAAGTGTAGGACAAATTGTTGAAAAAGGTTATGAAGTTAGATTCATTAATGAAGGAGTGTTTGTGGAGGACCCTAGCAATGGGTATAAACAAATTGTTTCAAGAAAAAAAGAAGGAAGGTTGTTCACATTGAAGGTTCAAGGTAATGTTGTTCATGCCTTGTTCACTTATGGAGGACATAAGATCTCTGAGTTAGATCTTTGGCACAAGAGGCTTGTGTTGGTGCAGACCAATCACCAATTGAAGGCTTGGAAGATCAAATGATGAAGGAAGAATCAATTTCTAAAGTGTGGAAGAAGATTACATTCAGAGGACAAGAGAAGTGTACACATATGTACATTAGCATAGTCATAGATGACTTAGATCATTTTGTTCAGTAAGAATTATGTACAAATTATCTATAAATACCTTGAGAAAAGTCGGGGCATGAAATGAGAGCATATGTGACAATAGTCAGATGTCAAGAATGAGGGAGATAGAAGTCATGAGATAGAGGAAAGTGAATTTGAGTTAGCTCTCATCACTCAGTTGTATTTTTCTCTGAGTAAAATGAAAAGTTTTGCGCCCAATGTTTCTGCGTGTTCTCCTTCTACAGTGGATCAATTGTGAAATGCTTTTGTACAAGTCTAAGTTGAGAGTTGCTTGACCTCTGTGCAAAGTTTTAGCTTCCAATTGTAATCAGGCTGAGTGAATTAAGTGTAGGAACATTCATATGTGAAGTATGTTCACTGGTTCCTAAAACAGGTGCATATTTCGAAGTCAATGTTTTGGTCATTTCTCCTAGCACAGTTTAAAGTTTTGCATGAGTGAGGGCTTAATCTTTAAGTTGGAAGATAAGCTACTTATGTCTAGAAGCATTTTGTAAAACGGGTTCTATTCAAGGAGAACCAAGTCTTAAAAGTTACAGGTGTAAAGTCGACTGTTCTGGATGACAGTTTCTGACATAGGTAACTTCTGAAATCAATTTCTCAAGTTATACTTAATCTTTTGAAGAGATTCAACTTGGAGTAGATGCGCAATCTCTAGGAGATGATTCATACAAAGTTTCATCAAAAACTTTACAGATTTGATAGGTCAATATGAATGAACAATGCAGCAGACTTTTCTGTGTTTCATCTTCTTCAGAGATTTGTTAATTTCTGATAAGTTAGCAATTGATCCTCTAAATTAGTGAAGTGTTTGACTTACTCTTGGTATAGAGGTGTTCTAATCACAAGAGTAAGTTGTTCTTTTGGAGATTAACATTCTCCATCAGTGGTATCAGAGCAGGAGACATCAATTTGAAGAAAGGAGGATCCCGACTGCTGCAGATTCAAGAAATTCAACACTTGAAGGACTAAGAAGTGAAAGCTTGGAGTCAAAGCTTGAGCAGAAGATTATTTGACATCAAGAAAGGCAAAAGGAGTCCAATTCGAAGTAAAGGTACATACATTGTTTATAAAGCTTGAAGATTTCAATACACAGGTGGATACAAGATGGGAGAAAGCTTGCAGATTGATAAGCTAGATAGGGAGAACTATCCAGCATGGTCCATGAGGATGGAAGCACACCTCATGAGCAAAGACCTTATATCATTTATTACAGGAGATGAAGAAAAACCAGAGTTTGCAGATCCAAGTATTCCTACTAGGGAAGAACTTGCAATGTTGAAGACTTGGATGAGAAAAGATGCTCAAGCAAGGAGTATCATCTACATGGCTGTAAATGATTACCTTTTACCTCACATCAGAGGTTTGGAAAGTGCTACAGATGTTTGGAATGCCTTGGAAGAGCATTTCCAAAATACAACTAAGTCAAGGAAGTCCTCACTATGGGCTGAGTTCACAACTTTCAAGAAGAAGAGCTCACAATCAATTTCAGATTATGTGGCAAGGATGAAAGATATTGCAGATAGCTTGGGAGCAGTGGATGAAGATATTGAAGAAGAAAAGTTGGTAAGACAAATACTTACAGGTCTAAGAGGTGATGAGAAGTGGAAGCCTTTTATCTTGTCCATAGAATTGTCACTTGATCACTTTACTCCTGATCTTAATCAATTGCTAGGACACATGCTAACCTTTGAGCAGGATCTTAAAGGAGACAATGATAGAAGCACAAGTCAAGCTATGTACTCCAAAGACAAGAAAAAGAATGGCAAGGGAAAGCAATCAAATGATGATGAAGGGAATTCAAATCAAGCTAACTTCACAAAAGGGAAGACAAATTTCAGAGGTAAAGGAAGAGGAGGTAAGAACAAAGATAATGTTAAAGCTTGTTGGATTTGTGGCAGAACAAATCATTTGGCAAATGATTGTTGGTATAACAATCAAAGTGGAGGATACAACAATCAGAGTTATAATCAAAGAGGTAGAGGAGGCAGAAACCAAAGAGGCAATTTCAGAGGAAGAGGTGGTAGGACATCATATGGTAGAGGAGGTGGAAGAAACTTCCAATCTCAGTCCTACAACAATAATTATTATAATTATGCATCAGATCAGAAGGATGACATGACTCTTATCTTGAATGCAACTCATGAATCAATGGGAGAAGATCAAAGAGTGTTTTATATTGACTCAGGGTGCAGCAACCATCTGAGTGGGAATCTATCCTTGATGACTGATATGGAAGCAAGGGTGAATGGACATACAGTTCAAACAGGTGACAATACCAAACATAAAGTGGAGAGCATTGGATCAGTGAAGACAAAGAATGGAAGTACACTTCTGAGCAAGGTACTTTATGTTCCTACTATTCCTAAAAATTTGATAAGTGTAGGGCAAATTGTGGAGAAAGGATATGAGGTAAGATTCACAAATGATGGTGTCTATGTACAAGATCCAAATCAGGGATATAGAACCATAATTGCAGGTAAAAAGGAAGGAAGATTGTTCACTCTCAAGGTCCAAGGTAATGTGGGACATGCATTGTTTACCTATGGAGGTCAAAAGGTATCTGAATTAGACCTATGGCATAAAAGGCTAGGTCATTTCAATGAGAGAGCTATAAAGGAGATGTCAAAGAATCAGGTGGTGCTTGGATTGCCAAACATTGAAGGGCAACATATGGTGTACAAGTGTGAAGCTTGTCAACTAGGTAAAGCACATAAGAGTTCTTATAACAAATCAGGGTACAAGTATTCAAATATGCTTGAATTGGTTCATACAGATGTATGGGGTCCCTCAAGGGACTATAGCATAAATGGATCCAGATATTATGTGTTGTTTGTTGATGATGCAACCAGGTGGATTACTTTGTATGTAATCAAGGACAAATCAGAAGTCTTCAAGACATTCAAACACTTTCATGCTTATGCAGAAAGGATCACAGGACAAAAGCTCAAGAGGTTAAGATCAGATGGAGGGGGAGAGTATTTCTCAAAAGAGTTTGATGATTATTTGTGGAATGCAGGTATAAAAAGAGAAGTGACTTGCAGGTACTCCCCTCAACAGAATGGAGTAGCAGAAAGGAGGAATAGGACTCTTGTAGAGTTTGCAAGAGCCATGATGAAGGAAAAGAATTGTCCAAATTACTTATGGGCAGAAGCCATTAACACTGCAACATACCTTGTGAATAGGTTGCCTTGCAAAGCTTTGGATGGAGGAACCCCTTATGAAGCATGGTGGGGTAAGAAGCCTAGTCTTGATCATTGTAAAGTATTTGGATGTATTGCATATGCTTATGTTCCTTCACAATTAAGACATAAGCTAGAACCAAAAGCAGAGAAGTATGTGTTTATTGGATATGATGATAGACAAATGGGTTACAGATTGTGGAGTCCATCCACAAAGCAATTTCTTGTTACTAAAGATGTAACATTTGATGAGCAAAACATGTGGTATACAGGATCACCAAATGAGTATATAGGTGTTGAAGAAATACAAAGGAAAGGAAAGGCAAAGGTAAAAGTTTGTGAAGAAATTGTTGATGAAGTTGACTCTAGATGTAGAGTGCAGGATCATGTAGAAGAAGGGCCAAGATTTGATCCAGAATCAAATGAGGCTGAAACTTCAAGAAGTGCAGAAATCAGAAGATCTACAAGAGAAAGGAAAGAGCCTATAAGGTATAGTTATGATACATCTTTCCTAACAACAAAAGATTATGCCTACATTGTGAAAACAGAAGAAGATCCAACCACTTATGAAGAAGCCAAAGGTAAACAGAATTGGGAGAAGGCAATGCAAGAAGAGTATGATGCTCTACTTGAAAATGAAACTTGGGAACTAGTACCAAGACCAAAGAATCAGAAGGTCATTGGATGCAAGTGGGTATATAAAACAAAGAGGTTTGCAGATGGTAAGGTGTCTAGATATAAGGCTAGACTTGTGGTTAAAGGTTATGCCCAAACTTATGGGGTAGATTATGATGAAACCTTTAGTCCTGTTGCTAAGATGTCTACAATTAGGACATTGATTGCTATTGCTACTTGCAAGGGATGGAAATTATCACAATTGGATGTGAAGAATGCATTTCTTAATGGTTACATTGCAGATGAAGTATATATGGAGCAACCAGAAGGCTTTATGGAATCAATTGGATCAGATTATGTGTGTAAGCTCAAGAGAGCTTTATATGGGTTGAAGCAAGCCCCAAGAGCTTGGAATTATAGATTGGTCAAGTTCTTGAATGAATGTGGATTTCAAGCATCAAAGGCAGATAGTAGCTTGCTAGTGAAGGCAAGTGAAAATGGATACATTTACATGTGCATTTATGTTGATGATATTATTGTTACAGGAACAGATGCTCAAGGAATCAATGAACTCAAGAAGCAAATAGAGAAGGAGTTTAAGATAAGTGATTTGGGAAACTTATCTTATTTTCTAGGAATGCAGATTGTGTATACTCAACATGGAGTATATGTTTCACAAGAGAGATACTTGAAGAATCTTCTAGTCAAGTTTAACATGGAAGATTGCAGGACCTCAACTACACCATTGGAGGTAAATCATAAATTAAGCAGGTATGGAGGTGAAGAGTTCAATGATATGAAGAAATATCAGAGTTTGGTAGGTAGTTTAATCTCTGCTACCTTGACAAGGCCAGATCTATCATATGCAGTAGGTGTGTTGTCACAATTCATGCATTGTCCAAAGAAGACTCATTGGATTGCAGCCCAAAGGGTACTCAGATATATCAAGGGAACCCTAAGTGAAGGTTTGTATTATGGTTTCACTTCTGACACAAGAATCAAAGTGTTTAGTGATGCAGATTGGGCAGGTGACTCAGATGATAGAAGGTCTACTCATGGATATCTATGTTATGTTGGAGATAAGTTAGTATCTTGGTGTTCAAAGAAGCAACATACAGTTGCTTTATCATCCACAGAAGCTGAGTATAAAGGAATGGTAGAAGCTGCAAAAGAAGTGATATGGTTGAAGACCTTGATGAAGAGTTTTGAGTTTGATCATAGTACTCCAATAATTTTTGGAGATAATATGAGTTCTTTGTATTTGGCAGCTAACCCTGTTTTTCATGCCAGGACTAAGCATATAGAGATTCAGTATCATTTCTTGAGGGAAAAGGTACTTGATAAAGAGAATGAAGTGATGTACACTCCAACAAAAGAACAAATGGCAGATATGATGACAAAGAGCTTGGATGGACCTAAGTTACAAAGGTTTAAAGATATGGCAAGTATAAAGAAGACAGAGAAAACCTCAATTGATGATTGAGGGGGAGCTGTTGGTGCAGACCAATCACCAATTGAAGGCTTGGAAGATCAAATGATGAAGGAAGAATCAATTTCTAAAGTGTGGAAGAAGATTACATTCAGAGGACAAGAGAAGTGTACACATATGTACATTAGCATAGTCATAGATGACTAAGATCATTTTGTTCAGTAAGAATTATGTACAAATTATCTATAAATACCTTGAGAAAAGTCGGGGCATGAAATGAGAGCATATGTGACAATAGTCAGATGTCAAGAATGAGGGAGATAGAAGTCATGAGATAGAGGAAAGTGAATTTGAGTTAGCTCTCATCACTCAGTTGTATTTTTCTCTGAGTAAAATGAAAAGTTTTGCGCCCAATGTTTCTGCGTGTTCTCCTTCTACAGTGGATCAATTGTGAAATGCTTTTGTACAAGTCTAAGTTGAGAGTTGCTTGACCTCTGTGCAAAGTTTTAGCTTCCAATTGTAATCAGGCTGAGTGAATTAAGTGTAGGAACATTCATATGTGAAGTATGTTCACTGGTTCCTAAAACAGGCGCATATTTCGAAGTCAATGTTTTGGTCATTTCTCCTAGCACAGTTTAAAGTTTTGCATGAGTGAGGGCTTAATCTTTAAGTTGGAAGATAAGCTACTTATGTCTAGAAGCATTTTGTAAAACGGGTTCTATTCAAGGAGAACCAAGTCTTAAAAGTTACAGGTGTAAAGTCGACTGTTCTGGATGACAGTTTCTGACATAGGTAACTTCTGAAATCAATTTCTCAAGTTATACTTAATCTTTTGAAGAGATTCAACTTGGAGTAGATGCGCAATCTCTAGGAGATGATTCATACAAAGTTTCATCAAAAACTTTACAGATTTGATAGGTCAATATGAATGAACAATGCAGCAGACTTTTCTGTGTTTCATCTTCTTCACAGATTTGTTAATTTCTGATAAGTTAGCAATTGATCCTCTAAATTAGTGAAGTGTTTGACTTACTCTTGGTATAGAGGTGTTCTAATCACAAGAGTAAGTTGTTCTTTTGGAGATTAACATTCTCCATCAGCTTGGACACTTTAATGAAAGAGGTATCAAAGACATGATCAACAATGGTTCAGTGCTTGGATTACCTAATGTTACAGGTCAACATATGACATACAGATGTGAGGCATGTCAATTAGGTAAGGCTCATAAGCAATCTTACTCCAAGCATGGTTTCATGTATTCAGAGAAGCTTGAGTTGGTACATACAGATGTGTGGGGACCATCAAAGGATTTCAATATCAATGGTTCAAGGTACTATGTGATTTATGTTGATGATGCTACCAGATGGATCACTATCTATGTGATCAAAGATAAGTCAGAAGTGTTTAATACATTTAAACACTATCATGCATATGCAGAAAGAATTAGAGGTCATAAATTGAAGAGACTAAGGTCAGATGGAGGGGGAGAGTATTTCTCTAATGAGTTCAGTGATTACTTGTGGAATGCAGGTATAAAAAGGGAAATTACTTGCAGGTACTGTCCTCAACAAAATGGTGTAGCAGAAAGGAGGAATAGAACTCTTGTTGAGTTTGCAAGATCCATGATGAAGGAGAAAAATTGCCCAAATTATTTGTGGGCTGAGGCTGTAAATACAGCTTCTTATTTGGTCAATAGGTTGCCATGTAAAGCCTTGTAGGGTATGAACCATATGAGGCATGGTGGGGTAAGAGACCTACATTAGAACATTGCAAAGTATTTGGATGTTTGGCATATGCATATGTGCCATCACAATTAAGGCACAAATTGGAACCTAAAGCTGAAAAGTATGTATTCATTGGTTATGATGACAAGCAGATGGGTTATAGATTGTGGAGTCCATCCACAAAGCAATTTATTGTGTCTAAGGATGTTACATTTGATGAGCAAGGTACTTGGTATGCAGGTACTATCAATATTAATATAGATGATGAAGAAATTATGAGTCAAAAGAAAGGTAAATCAAAGGTTCAGATATTTGATGAACAAGAGAATAATGAAGTGCAGGTTGAAGTAGAAGAAATGCCAAGATTTGATCCTGAGTGTGATGAACCAGAAACTTCTAGGAGTGGAGAACTCAGAAGGTCATCAAGACACAAGTGGCAACCTACAAGGTATAGCTATGACACTTCTTTTTTGGCTACTAAAGATTATGCTTAAATGATAAAGGCAGATGAAGACCCTTCTACATATGAAGAGGCAAAAGGTAAGGAAAATTGGGAGAAAGCTATGCAAGAAGAATATGATGCATTATTGGAGAATCAGACATGGGATTTGGTTCCTAAACCAAATAGTCAGAAGATCATTGGATGCAAGTGGGTCTACAAAACAAAGAGATATGCAGATGGAAGTGTGTCTAGGTACAAAGCTAGACTTGTTGTGAAAGGGTTTGCTCAAACATATGGTATTGATTATGATGAAACTTATAGACCTGTGGCAAAGATGACAACCATCAGGACACTCATAGCTATTGATGCATGTAAAGGTTGGAAATTATGTCAATTAGATGTGAAGAATGCTTTCTTGAATGGCTATATTTCAGATGATGTTTTCATGGAGCAACCTCAAGGATTCAGAGATGGAAGGTATCCAGATCATGTGTGTAAGCTCAAGAGAGCTTTGTATGGGTTGAAGCAGGCCCCAAGGGCATGGAATTATAGACTTGTAAAGTTCTTGAAAGAACTTGGATTTCAAGTATCTAAAGCAGATAGTAGCTTGCTTGTGAAAGCAAGTGATGATGGGTTCATTTACATGTGCATATATGTTGATGATATAATTCTTACAGGTACAGATGAGAAAGGCATTCAAAGCCTAAAGAAGTAAATGGAGAAAGAATTCAAAATCAGTGATTTGGGAGATTTGTCATATTTCTTGGGCATGGAGATTTCATATACTCAACATGGAGTGTATGTGACTCAAGAAAGGTATTTGAGAAACTTGTTGATCAAGTTTAAAATGAATGATTGCAGGGTAGCACCTACTCCAATGGAGGTAAATCACAAATTGAGCAGATATGGTGGAGAAGAATTCAAGGATATGAAGCTATATCAGAGTTTGGTTGGTAGTCTTATCTATGCTACATTAACTAGGCCTTATTTATCATATGGAGTTGGGGTTTTGTCTCAATTCATGCATTGTCCTAGGAAAGAACATTGGATTGCAGGTCAAAGAGTATTGAGGTACATTAAGGGTACACTCAAAGAAGGTTTGTATTATGGTTTTACATCAGATACAAATATCAAGATTTATAGTGATGCAGATTTGGCAGGTAATCCAGATGATAGAAGGTCAACTTATGGATACATGTGTTATGTGGGAGATAAGTTAATCTCTTGGTGTTCAAAGAAGCAACACATAGTTGCCTTGTCATCTACAGAAGCTGAGTACAAAGGCATGGTTGAAGCTGCAAAGGAAGTGATATGGCTTAAGACTCTGATGAAGAGTTTTGATATCATTCAGAGTATTCCTACTATTCATGGAGATAACATGAGTTCATTGTATCTAGCTGCTAATCCTGTTTTTCATGCAAGAACCAAACACATTGAGATTCAGTATCACTTTCTAAGAGAGAAGGTGATGGACAAAGAGATTGAAGTCATACATACTTCAACTAAAGATCAGACAGCTGATATGCTTACCAAAAGCTTGGATGGACCAAAGCTACAGAGATTCAAAGACATGGCAGGCATAAAGAAGATAGAGAAAACCTCAATTGATGATTGAGGTGGAGCTCTTGGTGCAGAGCAATCAACAATTGAAGTTTTGGAAGTTAAAGAATGAAGACAAGATCAAGTTTTGAAGCATAGAAGAAGTTTACATTCAGGAATTGAAAGATATGTACACATATGTACATTACTTCATATATAGGTCACTTATACTTTTGAATAGTCATAAGTTTGTAAATATTTGCTTATAAATACCATGGAAAATGTCGGGGCAAGTATGAGAGAGCATGAGAATAGAGTAATCAAGAGTTGTAAGAGTTATTAGACATCTTAGAAGTTAGTTGAACTCTCTCTCATCATTCAGTTGTAAACTCCTCAAGAAATGAAAGAAATTTCCACCCGATGTTTCTGAGTTGTCTCCTTCTATGCTAGATCTTTTGTGAAATGATTTTGTACAAGTCTAAGTCTATAGGTGATTGACCTCTGTACATA
>CM035411.1:165856854-165861854 GCA_020310875.1 Ceratopteris richardii | reverse complement strand
ATATGTGAAGATGTTCTGAGAGTCGAGAAATCTGGCGCACATTTCATCTTCAAAGAAATGGCCAGTGCTCAGTCCACAGTGTAAAGTTTTACACAAATGAGGACTTAAAATTTAAGTTGGAAGGTAAGCCATCTATGGCTAGAAGATCTTGATGAAACGGGTTCAGAGTTGGGAGAACCAGTGCTAAGAAGTTGCAGGTGTCAAAGTCGCCATTGCAGAGAAGCACTTTCAGACATAGGTAAAGTGTTTCACACATTTCTCAGTGTGTACTTAACCTTTTTGAGAGATTTAACTTGGCAAAGTTGCGCAACCTCAAGGCGAAGTGTTGTGCAAAGTTTTATCAAAAACTTTACAGAATTGATTAGTCAATGAGTGACTAATCTGCAGCAGACTTTTCTGAGAAGTTGATTTTTCAGAACTTTCAATATTTCTGATAATTTGGTGGATGATCTCTAAGTTTGGTGGAGTCTAAGGTTAACCTTGATATAGAGGTGATCTAACTTCAAGGTTAACTTGTTCTTTTGGAGATTAACACTCTCCATCAGTGGTATCAGAGCAGGTTGTGTCAAAATTGAAGTGAAGAAGACTCCGACTATTGCAGAAGTACAAAACTTTACATCTTGAAGGTGCAGAAGGGTAAAGGTTGAAGAAAGATCAAAGGAAGACATACAAAGAGCATCAAAAGGATCAGAAGGAGCAACATTCGAAGTAAAGGTACACTTATTATCTGTAAAGGTTAAAGATTTGAAGCTACAGGTGAAGTAAAGATGGGAGATAGTCTCCAAATTGAAAAGTTGGATAGAGAGAACTATCCTGCATGGTCTATGAGGATGGAAGCTCACCTTATGAGCAAAGATTTGATAGGATATATCACAGGAGATGAAGAAAAGCCAGAATTCAGAGATCCTAGTGTTCCAACTAGGGAGGAGCTTGCAGATTTGAAGAATTGGATGAAGAAGGATGCTCAAGCAAGAAGCATCATCTACATGGCAGTCAATGACTATTTGCTTCCTCACATTAGAGGACTTGAGAGTGCTTGTGACATTTGGAATGCTTTGGAAGAGCATTTCCAAAATACAACCAAATCAAGGAAGGCTTCACTATGGGCAGAATTTACTACCTTCAAGAAGAAGGCCTCACAATCAATTTCTGATTATGTGACAAAGATGAAGGACATTGCAGATTCTTTAGGTGCAGTTGATGAAGACATTGAAGAAGACAAATTGGTAAGACAAATACTCACAGGGCTAAGAGGAGATGAGAAGTGGAAGCCTTTCATTTTATCTACAGAACTTTCATTAGATCACTTTACTCCTGATTTGAATCAATTGTTAGGTCATATGCTAACTTTTGAGAATGATATCAAAGGAGATGTTGATAAGAGTGCAGGTCATGCAATGTATTCTAAAGACAAAAAGAAAGCCAACAAAGGAAAGCAACAATCAGGTGAAGAAGAAGGTACATCAAACCAAGCAAACTTCATAAGAGGAAGAGGAAATGGCAGAAGTAGAGGAAGAGGCAGAAACAACAAGGATAATGCAAGAGCTTGTTGGATATGTGGTAAGACCAATCATCTATCTCATGATTGTTGGCACAATAATCAAAACAATGGTAATTATCAGAACTTTAATCAAAGAGCAAGAGGTGGTAGATTTCAGAGAGGAAATTTCAGAGTTAGAGGTGGTAGGACTTCTTTTGGAAGAGGTGGTGGAAGAAACTTCCAAAGTCAATCCTATAATAACACCTATTACAACTATGCATCAGATCAAAAGGAGGACTCAACTCTCATTATGAATACATGTGAAACTTCACATGAGGACATGAGAGTGTTCTATATTGATTCAGGATGTAGTAATCATTTGAGTGGAAATATTGCTTTGATGACTGACCTAGATCATAATGCAATTAATCATACAGTGCAGACAGGTGATAATACAAAGCATAAGGTAAAGTCAATTGGTTCAGTCAAGGCTAAGGATGGGAGCACTCTTCTGAGTAAGGTACTTTATGTTCCCACAATTCCAAAGAATTTGATCAGTGTAGGTCAAATTGTGGAAAAAGGTTATGAGGTAAGGTTTACCAATGATGGAGTTTATGTGGAAGACCCTAGTCAAGGGTATAAACAAGTTATTGCAGGAAAGAAAGAAGGAAGGCTTTTCACATTGAAGGTACAAGGAAATGTTGGACATGCTATGTTCACATATGGAGAGCAGAAGGTGTCAGAATTGGATCTTTGGCACAAAAGACTTGGACACTTTAATGAAAGAGGTATCAAAGAAATGATTAACAATGATTCAGTGCTTGGAATGCCTAACATTGCAGGTCAACACATGACATACAGATGTGAGACATGTCAATTAGGTAAGGCTCATAAGCAATCCTATTCCAAGCATGGATTTATGTATTCAGAAAGACTTGAGTTGGTGCATACAGATGTGTGGGGTCCTTCAAAGGACTTTAGTATAAATGGTTCAAGATATTATGTCATATATGTTGATGATGCTACCAGGTGGATCACAATTTATGTGATTAAGGAAAAGTCAGAAGTGTTTAATACATTTAAACACTATCATGCATATGCAGAAAGGATTACAGGTCAAAAATTGAAGAGACTAAGGTCAGATGGAGGGGGAGAGTATTTTTCAAATGAGTTCAATGATTATTTGTGGAATGCAGGTATAAAGAGAGAAGTTACTTGCAGGTACTCTCCTCAACAAAATGGGGTAGCAGAAAGAAGAAATAGGACTCTTGTTGAGTTTGCTAGGTCCATGATGAAAGAGAAGAATTGCCCAAATTATTTGTGGGCTGAGGCTGTTAATACAGCTACATATTTGGTTAATAGATTGCCTTGTAAAGCTTTGCAGGGTATGACACCATATGAAGCTTGGTGGGGTAAGAAACCTACCTTGGATCATTGCAGAATATTTGGATGCTTGGCATATGCATATGTGCCATCTCAATTGAGGCATAAGTTGGAGCCTAAGGCAGAGAAATATGTTTTCATTGGCTATGATGATAAGCAAATGGGATACAGGTTGTGGAGTCCATCCACAAAGCAATTTATTGTATCCAAGGATGTTAAATTGATGAGCAAGGTACTTGGTATGCAGGTAAATATAATGTACATGCAGATGATGAAGAAGTAGTGGAACAAAGGAAAGGTAAAGCAAAGATTCAATTACTTGATGAAAGTGAGAATAATGAAGTGCAGATTGAAGTTGAAGAGAGGCCAAGGTTTGATCCAGAATGTGATGAACCAGAGACCTCAAGAAGTGCAGAAGTTAGGAGGTCATCTAGGCACAAATGGCAACCTACAAGGTATAGCTATGACACTTCATTCTTGACTACTAAAGATTATGCTTATTTGGTAAAAGCAGATGAAGACCCTTCTACATATGAAGAAGCCAAAGGGAAGAAGAATTGGGAAGATGCTATGCAAGAGGAGTATGATGCATTGATAGAGAATCAAACATGGGATTTGGTTCCTAAACCTAATAGTCAGAAGATTATTGGATGTAAGTGGGTTTACAAAACAAAGAGATTTGCAGATGGAAGTGTGTCTAGGTACAAAGCTAGACTTGTTGTGAAAGGGTATGCACAGACATATGGAGTGGACTATGATGAGACTTATAGTCCTGTGGCAAAGATGACAACCATCAGGACACTCATTGCAATTGCTGCTTGTAAAGGTTGGAAGTTGTCTCAATTAGATGTTAAAAATGCTTTCTTGAATGGTTACATTTCAGATGAAGTCTACATGGAGCAACCAGATGGGTTCAAAGATCAAGTGAGTCCAAATTATGTATGTAAGCTCAAGAGAGCTTTGTATGGGTTGAAGCAAGCCCCAAGGGCTTGGAATTATAGGCTTGTGAAATTCTTGAATGATCTTGGATTTCAAGCATCAAAGGCTGATAGTAGCTTGCTAGTCAAAGCAAGTGAAGATGGGTTTATTTATGTTTGTATTTATGTTGATGACATAATACTTACAGGAACAGATGATAAGGGGATACAAATGATCAAGAAGCAGATGGAGAAAGAGTTCAAAATTAGTGATTTGGGGAACCTATCATTCTTCTTGGGAATGGAGATTTCTTATACTCAACATGGAGTATATGTGACCCAAGAAAGGTATCTTAAAAATTTGCTAACCAAATTTAAAATGGAAGATTGCAGGGTTGCACCTACACCTTTGGAAGTGAACCATAAATTGTCTAGGTTTGGAGGAGAAGAGTTCAGAGATATGAAACTCTATCAAAGTTTGGTTGGTAGCTTGATTTATGCTACATTGACAAGGCCTGACTTGTCATATGCAGTTGGTGTGCTTTCACAATTCATGCATTGTCCTAGAAAGGAACATTGGATTGCAGGACAAAGAGTACTTAGGTACATCAAGGGTACACTCAAAGAAGGGTTGTACTATGGGTTTACTTCAGATACAAGAATCAAGATATATAGTGATGCAGATTGGGCAGGTAATGTGGATGATAGAAGATCAACACATGGATACTTGTGCTATGTAGGAGACAAATTGATTTCATGGTGTTCCAAGAAGCAACATACAGTTGCTTTGTCATCTACAGAAGCAGAATATAAAGGTATGGTGGAAGCTGCAAAAGAGGTAATATGGCTAAAGACACTTTTAAAAGTTTTTGATGTGATTCAGAGTACTCCTATTATTTGTGGAGACAATATGAGTTCATTATACTTGGCAGCTAATCCTGTATTTCATGCTAGAACTAAGCATATTGAAATACAGTATCATTTTCTGAGAGAGAAGGTCATTGAGAAGGAAATTGAAGTCATACACACCCCTACAAAAGATCAACTTGCAGATATGATGACTAAAAGTTTGGATGGACCTAAGTTGCAGAGGTTTAAAGATATGGCAGGAATAAAGAAGATACAGGTAATCACAATTGAAGATTGAGGGGGAGCTGTTGGAGCAGAACAATCATCAATAGTGATTTTATGAAGATCAAAGTGAGAAGACATATGGAAGA
>CM035411.1:165806854-165841854 GCA_020310875.1 Ceratopteris richardii | reverse complement strand
TTCAAAGGTGGACACAACTTCAACAATAACAATAGAGGTCATAACAGAAGGAACTACAACAATTATTTTGAAGATCAACAACATGAAGACTCATTGCTCTTGATGAATCAAAGCCACAAGGAAGGTAAAGAAGATGATCATTTATTCTACATAGATTTAAGATGTTCAAATCATGTGGCAAGAAACATAGCTCTCTTATCTGATTTGGAAACTCCAAAGCATAGACATGAGGTTCAAACTGAGGATGACACAATGCATAGTGTGGAGAAGATTGGTAATGTCAAGGCTTCCAATGGCAGGACAAATATTTTGAGCATGGTACTCTATGTTCCCACTATTAAAAAACCTAATAAGTGTACGCCAAATAGTTGACAAATGCTTGCGAGTTAGGTTCACCCCAACATGGAGCTTTTGTGGAACATCCATGTCAAGGCTTCAAGAAGATAGGCAGAGGTAAGAAACATGTTAGGCTATTTATTTTTCAATTAGGAGAAACCAAAAAACATAGCTCTATTCAACTATGGGTCTCAAACCCTAAGTGATCTTGAAGTGTGGCATAAGAGGCTAGCTCATGTGAATGAAAGAACCTTGAAAGATATATGTAGGGATCAAAGTGTTCTTGGATTGCCAAAAATATCAAAGCAACACATGATCAAAAAATGTGATGCATGTTAGATTGGGAAGACACAAAGATAACCATTCAACCATAAATGCTACATCCACAACAACTTATTTGACTTAGTACATACAGATGTATGGGGGCCAAGTCAAGAACCTTCATGGGTATGACCATAGTAGATGGACTATTTTGTACTTTATCAAGAGTAAGAATGAAGTATTTGATTGCTTCAAAGAGTATCTAGCACATGTGGAGAACCATACAAGTAGATCACTCAAGAAGCTTAGATCTGATGGAGGGGGAGAATACTTCTCCAAAGAGTTTGATGAGTTCTTGTAGGATAAGGTATCAAAAGGGAAGTGACTACTAGGTACTCTCCTCAACTAAATGGAATTTCAGAGAGAAGAACAAGACATTGGTTGGATCAGCCAGAACAATGCTTGAAGAAAAGAGGTTGCCACATTATCTATGGGAAGAGGCTATTTCAATTGATGTGTACCTTGTCAATAGACTACCATCCAAATCACTTCAAGGTATGACTCCTTATGAAGCATGGTATGGAAGAAAACCTAGTCTTGAACATTGCAAGGTGTTTGGTTGTTTAGCTTATGTTCATGTTCCATCACAAATAAGCAGTAAGCTAGATGAAAGGGCAACAAAGGTGGTTTTTATTAAGTATGACTCAACTCAGATGGGTTAGACGTTCTATAGTCCTTCAACCAAGCAATCCACTACAAGTAAAGATGTTGTGTTTGAAGAACATAGGTCTTGGTATGATGAAGATAAACAAAAGGTAACTCTACCATATCATCTTGATTCTAATTCTCATCAATTAGGAAGCAAGCATGATACACAAGTCCAAGATCCAAGAAGTGATAGAGATGATGACCAAGATGAAAAGGAAAAGAATTACAAGTCTTCAATCAAGAGGCCAACAAAAACTTGAAGGAACGTAACTCTTACCAAGGTAACTCTACAAGTTTGCCTTATACAAATAAGAATGAGAAGAAGAATAAAGGAAAGAAAAGAATGATGATGAAGAAATTTTTCAAGCCAACTATGCAAGCAAGAGCAAGTGGAAAGGAAAGAAGAAAGGAGAAAAGAAGGATAAAAAAAAAGGACAAGAAAGTCAAACTTGTGCCATCCTTAACAAGAGCAACCACACCACTCAGAATTGCTTGTTCAATGGAAAAACATTATAAGGAAATGGTGGAAGTGGATTTGGCAATGCAAGAGGCTGAGATGGCCAAAACTACAATAATAAAAATCATAATAGATGGGATTAAAACAACTACTCAAAGGATCAATCACATTAATATTCATTACTCCTAAGGAATTTGAGTAATAAAGAAGGTAAAAAATATGAGCATTTGTTCTACATAGATGATGGTTGTTCAAACCATGTTGAAGGCAATGTTTCTCTTCTATTAGACTTGGAGAAACCCAAGCATAAGCATGAATTAAAAATAGCGGATGATACCAAACACAATGTGGAAATGATTTTCAATGTCAAAGCCTCCAATGCTAGAACAAACATTTTGAGTAAGGTTCTCTATGTACCCACTATCACTAAAAACCTAATATGTGTACGCCAATTAGTTCAAATGGGGTTGCAAGTTAGGTTCCCTCAGCATGGAGCTTATGTGGAAGACCCATGTAAAGGCTTCAAGAAGATAGCCAAAGGTGAAAAGCATTGCAGACTCTTCACGTTTGAAGTGGGCGAAACCAAAAATATAGCTCCATTCAATTTTAGGTCACAAACCCTAAGTGAGCTAGAAGTGTGGCATAAGAGACTTGCTCATGTGAATGAAAGAAATTTGAAGGACATATGCAAGGATGAAAGTGTTCTGGGGCTACCAAAAATCTCAAAGCAACACATTATCAATAGGTGTGACACTTGTCAAATCGGGAAGGCATAAAGACAACCTTTCAACCACAAAGGATACATCCGCAACAATCTCTTGGACTTAGTACACACATATGTGGGGACAAAGTCAAGAACCTTCATTACTAGGCTCAAGGTATTATGTATCTTTTGTTGATCATCATAGTAGATGGAAAATTCTATACATTATAAAAAATAAGAGTGGTGCATGATTGCTTCAAAAGGTATGCAGCACATGTGGAGAACTATACATGCAGATCATTAAAGAATCTCAGATGTGATGGATGGGGAGAATACTTCTCCAAAGATTTTGATGATTAATTTCAGGATAAAGGCATCAAAAGAGAAGCCACCACTAGATACTCTCCTCAACAAAATGGTGTTGCAAAAAGGAGGAACAAAACCCTAGTTGGATCATCAAAGGCTATTCTTGAAGATAAGAAGCTACCACATTATCTTTGGGAAGAAGATATATCTATTGCAGTGTATCTTATCAATAGACTTCCATTCAAATCTCTTCAATGTATGACTCTTTATGAAGCTTCGAATGGTAGAAAACCAAGTATAGTCTTCATTGCAAAGTTTTAGGTTGTTTAGCATACATACATGTATCTTCACAAATCAAAGGGGAATTGGATGAAAGGCAACGAAGGTTGTGTAAACTTGCTATGACTCAATAGAAATGGGCTATAGATTCTACAATCCAACCACAAAGAAATTCACAACAACCAAGGAAATAGGAAATGAAGCTCTAAAGGAAATGGACACATGCGTGTTAGTTCCAATGCAAACAAATAGGAAGGTAATAGGTTGCAAATGGATGTATAAACTGAAAAGGAATTGAGATGGATCCATTTGTAGCTATAAAGGCAGATTGGTTGCTAAGGGATGTGCTCAAAATCAGGGAATATATTATGATGATTTTTTTTTACCTATAGCCAAGATGAGCACCATCCGGACCTTGCTTAGAGTTACACTTGCAAGGAATTGTAAGCTACTTCAAGTTTATGTGAATAATGCTTTTCACAATGTTTGGATCAGTGAGGAGGTATATATGTCACAACCCCCAGGGTTTGAAAACCCTAATTATCCTACTAGTGTATGTAAGCCTAAGAAAGCAATGTATGGTTTAAAACAAGCCCCTCGATCTTGGAATTAAAAATTGATTACTTATTTACAAAATCAAGGATTCAAATCTAGCAATGCAGATCCTTCATTGTTCATTAAGAAAGTTCATAATGAAGTTATCTATTTATGTGTTTATGTAGATGAAATAATTATGAAAGGTGATGATATGAATGGAATATAAAGGATAAAAAATCATATGTATGAGGAATTCAAGACCGATGATCTTGAAGAACTCACATTCTTCTTAGCTATGTAGGTCACCTATACAGATCAAGGGATATAGTTGACTCAAAGAAGGTATATTCAAGATATACTTGTTAAATTCAAGATGGATAATGCAAAGCCTTCAAGAACACCCATGGAGATGAATCATAAACTTAGTGTTTATAAAGATGAACAAATTAGAGACATAAAAGAGTATCAAAGTCTTGTAGGTGGTCTAAGATATGCTACACATACAAGGGCAGACATTTCCTATTATGGAGGAGTCTTAAAAGAGTTCATTCACTCTCTAAGAAAGTTGCACAGGGGTGCAGCTAAGAGAGTACTCAATTATGTCAAAGGCACTATTAATGAAGTTATATTCTACTCTTATACATCAGATTTTGATCTCAAATTGTATTCAAATGCAGATTGGGTAAGATCCAAGGATGATAGGAGAAGTACATCAAGATTTCTAGCAGTTGCATGATCTAAGCTTATGTCTTGGAGTTCCAAGAAGCAACCTAATGTGCACTATCCTCATCTAAGGCTGAATATAGATGTTTAACCATACCAACTCAAGAAGCTATTTGGTTAAAGGAGTTATATGCAGATTTGGAACTTGTGAGTTCCAAACCTCACATATTTGGAGACAACATAAGTTCAATGCATTTAGCAAAAAAACCCCATATACCATGCAAGAACCAAACATATAGAGGTTCATTATCACTTTATGAGGGAGAAGCTCTTGACAAAAGAATTTGAGATTATGTTTTTTTCAACATATACACAAGTGGCAGATATGATGACTAAAGCTCTAGATGGAGTTAAGCTTTGCAGGTTCAAAGCCATTGTAAGGGTTTAAAACATCAAAGATTGAAGACTCAAGCATGTCTAGCTTGGGGGGGATTTTAGATCAACAAGATCTTAACATGCTTGAAAAGATAAATTCTATCAAAGATCAAAATCAAATTCACTCTTGGAGAAATCTTAGTCTTGTAGGAAATCATATGCTTTCTCTCATAAATCCTTTGTATACTCATTAGATGATTAAATTCTCCTGTATCATAGTTTTTTAGAACCTTCATTAAGGATGTAAGAGGAGCCAAAATCCAAGAGTTAAGTGTTCAAGATAACTACCAAATATTCTCAATCAAGTTTTGATTAGATTCCTCATTTTCCTACATTGTAAAAAATGAGAGTTTTTCACATATAACTCTATTCTGTGTGGACTAGAAGTTCAAATTCAAATCAAAGAATCATGGAAACTCATGAGGGAATGTGTAAGAGTGTACATAAACACTCTGCACACTTTTACACATAGAGAGAAGTGAATTCAAATAAGTTTGATCTACTCCTTATCCATTGTGTATTTCTTTGCATCATCTTCTCCAAAGTGAGTGGACTTGTAGAGGTTGTTCTCACTCATCAGAAGTCCAATGCTTATGATTAAGGGGTAATTGGAAAGCTACTAGTTTCTACACTATGTGTATAAAATTTTGTATCATGTGAATTTATAATTTATGAGAAACATATCATTTTAGCTCTCAAGGTCATTCTCTACACATTCTTGAAAAATCAAGATGAACACTTGATGAAGTTATGATTATAATTGAGTAATGTTTAGCTTATAAATTGAGTTCTTGTGCATAATGCCTACTTATCCCTATTAGCCACCATCCTCTAAGAGGAATTTATCCAATTGTAATTATATTGGGAGTACTGAGCATTTGAAGGTGCATGTTCCAATCATAAATAGTAAGTTTCATGCACTAGCTCATGTGCAAAATAATCTGTTTTGGACCATTTTTTCTCAGTGATTTTCCAAAGTACCCAGGGTGTTTTATTGCATTAACTTGAAGCTTATGAGGTGAATGAAATTCTCTAATAGTACAAGGGAAGGTTTTGTCTGGTTAACTAAACCAAATTTCAACATCTTCAACATCGGATTTCTACTCAAATCTCTTCTTTAAGAACATTCAATATTGGTGTACTCAATCATACTGATCCTAAAATTAAGAGAAAAACCATAAGGTGACTTAATTTTTTGTCCCAAGGAGAATAAATCTTAAGCTAAGGTCAAATTTTAAAGAAAATACAATTTCAATTTCATTATGTACAATGAAAACTGTAGATTTCAATGAAATAGTAGAGCTCTAAGCATATTGAAAACTTCAGTTTTTGTTTTCTAAGAATTTTCTAAAAGTCATTGAAGAATTCAATTCCTTATCTAAGAATTTTATAAAATTCATTGAAGAATTCAATTGCTTTTCTAAGAATTTTATAAAACTCATTTAAGAATTCAATTCCTTTTCTAAGAATTTTATAAAACTCATTGAAGAATTCAATTCCTCTAGCAGCTTCAAAATCTTGAATAAAGTGGATTCAAGAATGTGCTTATGAATCTTTACTTTCTAGTTCCCATTTCCAAAAAACTTCATGATTGTCTTAAAAAGAAACAAAGTGAATCATTTTAGAACATGGATATTATTGAATAATTAAAAAAGATGACGCACGCTCTATATATAGAGATGAAAGAAAATGCATTATCAATGTATAGAACTATAAACACATCTTCATATTCACCTAGTATCTCCACAAACTATTTAATGAAATTCGATAAGTGGGAAAATGAACATATTGATTCATCCCAACATTTAAGTAAGGGTAAGTGATTATCCATACATAAATTTAGAAGTGATGCATATCACAATGATTAATTTCTTATGACGAATCATGACTATTTACTTTTCTCATATTAAGTAAGTAGAAGAGGATATAAAAAATTCTAGAATGAGAAACGTTGTTATCGATTATGGAAATTTTTATTATCAAATTTTACGTTATCGCATGGTAATGACCTTGTTGGCTGCATTACATATGTTAAATATGAGAACTTAATGTGGTTTATGTTTTGATTTATCAAGTGAAGGTTAGTGATTGTAGGGATGCACTTGGACATGATTAGACAGGCTATATTTTCCATATTTTTTGTAGATAGAAATACACATAGATGGTTGAATTTGGTTAGTTTTAGAATAGAGGTTTGAAGATAAGATCACTATAGAGAGAAAATTTTGTTAATGAAACTAAGATTCACTATAAAGTCAAACAACTTTTCCGTCATGGTCCACTTTTCTAAGCACCCTCTCTCATTGTTACCCCTATCTTTGTATGTAATGAACATCTATAAATACACCAACTTTGCACATTCAATGAGATAATGTGCAAGCGGGGAGAGGGTATTGCACCCAATATAGTGTACCATCTTTGTCTTCTATGCATTTATTTCAATGAGATAATGTGCAAGCGGGGAGAGGGTATTGCACCCAATATAGTGTACCATCTTTGTCTTCTATGCATTTATATTTCTGTGTGTTCTTGTGTTTGTACTTTCTCTACACATGCATGTCTGCATGATTCTACAACAATGGCATAAAATCTTGCACATTTCATTCTAGAGGCATTTCAACACCACTTCTTGGCATCCATTCACGTTCTCGCAAGTTCTTATTCCTAGTGACTTGCAAATGGATAGGTGACAGCTTTTTCCACCTGCACTTGCTCTCCATTACTCTAAGGCACACACTTCAAAGCATCTATAGTGAAATCAAGGAACATGATGCTTTACTTCAAAAAGATTCAAAATAAAGATAAATAACTTGTTCATGTGCTGAGGCCTACTATCACAACCCAAGCAGCTGATGGCACATTCCAAGACTAGCATGAATTATTTCTAGTTTTTAACATTGGATGGGTGTAATGATCCAATTCGTTTTATCATGGTTACCCCAGTAATGAAACCTACTCAAAGATTGAGAAAGTGAAGTTTTCCACCAACTTCTTGTTGGAGTTAGACATATGCACAATCACATGAACAGCACAAGGAAGAAGAAGAAGCTTGGAGCACAACACACAATATTGAATGTATTACCACTAGAATGTACAAAGATAAGTAGCCCATTAGGGCAATAAGCATATATACAAGGGGGGAGCGGGGTACTCCTAAAGAGGGAAAAAAGTGCCTCGACGGTCCTAGAGTGTTCACACACATTGCTACCTAAATATATCAACAAATCCCCCCTAGGAGTGATGTAGTGAACAAGGAGCTGGCCCTCATGTATAAGGAAGTGCCAAGCTATGTGGAATCAATCCACAAAAGGAAATAAGCCCAAAGCTTTGCGGAAAGCTTCAAACTTCTCCCTAGGCAGAGCCTTCGTAAAAAGGTTTGCAATGTTCTCCTACGTGGGCACATATGCCAAGGTGATCTCCCCAACAGAGAACCTCTCCTTGACATAATGATAATGCACCTCAATGTGCTTAGTGTGAGCATGGAACACAAGGCTTCTCAGAACTGTGAATGTGCTCTGACTGTTAGTGAAGATGGTGGTGGCAGAAGATTGACCAACACCCGAATCAGCCATAAGGCGTTTGAGCCACACACACTCAATAGTCGCTGCGAAAGCTGCCCTATACTCAGCCTCACAACTGGAACTTGCCATAGTAGGTTGGTTCTTGCTCAACCAAGATATACATTAGCTACCAAGCATGAAGCAAAAACCACTGGTGGACACACAAGGGTCATAGAACCAGCCCAATCATTGTCAAAAAAAGCATGCAAATCTGGTGGTAGTGATCCCCCCTTGGGATAAAATAATCCAAGTAGCTGGGTACCACTCAAGTAGTGAAAGATGCGCTTAACTGTCTGCCAATGCATGACACCTAGGCAATGCATAAACCTGCTCATCTATGAGACAACAAACTGAATACCTGACTGAGTAATGCATAAGTAAATCAAGCATCCAGCAGCCTATTGAAAGAGAACAGCATCAAATGCATCTCCAGCATCATGAAGACTCAATCATAAACCTGTCTCCATAGGAGTGACAATAGGCTTATAGTCTTTAAGGCCAAAATGGTGCAATAATGTGTCAATATATTTCATTTGACACAAAGCCATTCCACCATCAACTTGCATAGAGTGAATGCCCAAATAGTGATACAAATGCCCCAAATCAGACATCCCAAATGAGGCATGCAAATCAGCCTTAAAATCAACAATATGCATGTCATGAGGGTCAGTGAGCAGCATGTCATTACCATACACCACAATGATGAGAAGCACATCATTAGCACGGTTAACATATAAGGTGCTTTCAGTTGGACCGTTCTCAAAACCATGTGCAATCAGATAGGCATGTATCTTTTCATACCAAGCATGTGGTGCTTGCTTTAAACCATATAATGCCTTCTTTAACTTGCACACCTGGCTTTCATGCCCTTTTTGCACAAAGCCATGGGGTTAAAGAACATACAGTTCTTCATGCAAGTCACCATTCAAAAATGTTGTTTTAATGTCCAACTAATGTACATTCCAACCATGATGAGCTACAAGTGCACAAATGCTACGAACAATAGTCATTCGGCAAGTAGGAGCAAAGGTTTCATCAAAATCAATGCCTCTTTCCTGTGCATAACCCTTTGCAACAAACCTAGCCTTATATCTGTCAATTGTTCCATCAGGTTTATGCTTGAGCTTGTATATCCACTTAGTGCCAATGGCCTTCTTGCCAGGAGGCAAGCCACATAAAGACCAGGTACCATTTTTCATGATAGCATCATATTTAGATTGCATTGTAGCCATCCAATGCTGAGAATTTTGTGCTTCATCAAACCAAACAGGTTCAGTCTCATCACAAAGAGTAGAGGCAGCCATAGCATAGAAATTTGATGCAAAAGAGGCACTATGAGAGCCTCAACAAGTACGATATGATAGAGGTGCATCTATTTGTTGTCACGCAAAGTCTGCACTAGCCATTTTGGCATAGATTTCGCCAGCTCAATATCATCTCTCTCATCAACAAGTGCATCATGTAAATCCACATCAGAAATAGAATGATCTGCATCATCACATGAAACCTGCAAAGGCTAAGAAGTTGCCTCATTAGGACCAGCACTAGACTATCCACCTATAAAAAGAGGCAGCAAAGTATCATACATGTCTTTGAAGCTAACAAATGTCTCCTTAGTACGTGAAAGTAAGGGTTGAATAGCATCACAAAAACAACATCACGGATTACCAGAATGCATTTAGTTTGTGGATGATACAGACATTAGCCTTTCCTTCCAGAACTATACCCAACAAAAATACATTTTACTACTTTATCATCCAATTTTCTACGATGTTGCTCAGGCACTAATGCATATGCCAGACAACCAAAAACATGCAAATGAGCAACAAATGGCTTGCAACCATGCCAAGCCTCATATGGAGTGATACATTGCAGTGCTTTAGTAGGACACCTGTTAAGTACATATGTTGTATACATCCTCAAGCCAGAAACTATGTGGTAAAGCCTGACTCTTGACCATATACCTCGCCAACTCCATGAGTGACCTATTCTTCCGTTCAACGACCCCATTTTGTTGAGATGTATATGGCATTGTACATTGATGTTTTATCCCACATTCACCAAAAATGCATTGAAATCCGAAGACATATATTCCCCCCCCTTGATCAGAATGGAGGGTGCCCATTTTACATGCTCACATATTTTCAGCCAAAACCAAAAATTGTTTCAAGCACAAAAATACTTCGGACTTTTCCTTCAATGGATATACCCATGCATACCCAGAAAAATCATCAATGAAAGTCACAACGTAAAGATAGCTTCCAAAAGAGGGTGTTTGCATAGGACCACAGACATCACTATGTACAAGCTGCAATTTTTTAGTATCCCGAACTAAACCATCTTTTGGAAAGGAGGAATGTTGCATTTTGCCCAAAATACAGCCTTCACAAACATGTTTTCTAGGTGCCTCAAGTTTGGGCAAAGAGGACACCATTTCATATTTCTACAAGCATAGAAAACTAGCAAAATTCAGATGATTAAAGCGTGCATGCCAAAGCTTTGCATCTGACATAGCTTGAGAATCATGTACTACACATGTCAAATCATTCACAGATCTTTCATAGTCTATGAGCTTATACAACCTTGACATAAAATGCCAGAAGCAATAATCACATCGCCATTTGACAGATCATGAACTGTACACCTATCATCAAAAAATTTTACAACCAAGCCAATCTTGGCTAAAGCTGAAACTGATAACAGATTCTTCTTGATCCCTGGCACAAATAAAGCATCTGACAAAGTGAAAGAACTACCACCAGCAGTAGTCAGAATGATCTTACCAACTCCCATTACAGGATAAGGGGAAGAAACTGTGCTACGAGGTGATATGTTTGGTCACCCCACTATCAAAGTACCAAACATCTAAGTCTACTAGAGACATGCACTACTCATGAGAAGATGGATCAAAACTGCAAATAGTAGTAAACGCTTATTCTTCATCTTGCACAAGATTAGCAAAATCTGTTTTCGATGTAGAGGCCTCTGTAACAACCATTCTGGCCTCTTACTTCTTTGCCTCTTTAGCAGCTAGTTTGGGACAGTTCTTTATGATATGATCATTTCCTTTACAATATTTGCAAAACAATTTCTGATTTTTTGTTTTCTTCTCATCTTTGTCTTCCTTCCTCGAATGTGCATCATTTCTAGATTTGTGATTGCTAGTAGATGAGCTCCATTTACCTTTGCCCTTCTGACTAGCTAGGAAAGCTTGATCTGCAATATGCATGATGGACCTATTCTACCTAGACTAATATTCCTACAACAAAACAAAGACCAACTCCTCAAATGACAAGGCATTTGGGTTGCCTTTCATCATCAAACGAAGAGTAGAAGCAAAACTCTGATATGAATCAAGAAGACCATTCAAAACGGTCTGCACAAGTGAGCTATCTGGTATAACTTCATCAACAGAAATCAAATGCTCTTTCAAATCCTTGATCTTTCTTAGAAAATTGTCCATAGAATCACCTTCATTCATGTGCTCACTCTCCAACTATTTTTGGGGGTAAGCAACACGAGCCTCATTCCTAACCTGGTACAATGTGGTAAGTATATGCCAAGCATCCTTAGTTGTTCTACAAGAGCAAATGTGAGGAATAATTGCATGCTTGACAGATAAAGCTATCAATGCATGTGCCTAGGCATCTCTGCCATCCCAACGAATTTTCTCTATAGTAAGTGCAGCAGAAACCACAACACGAAGAGGAATCTGTAGAATATCACCATCTTCGATACCATCTCCATCAGCTCCAACACCTATATTTGCAGTACATGTATTCGCAGGTGTAATGCGGCGTCTTTCAACACCCTATACAATGTTCCATAGTCCTTTTGCAACCAATACATGTTGCATCATATAAGACCATAACGGGTAGTTGGTACCATCCAACTTATCCTCAATAGCCAACGTATGGAATACATCACTACTTTCAGCCATGGCAGGTGACTAAAAAACCTTGATGCAAAAAATTGACTTTATCTCCAAAAGTTGAACAGAACTATCAAGACAAATTCTGCTAAACATGTAGCAGACTTCGAAACGCTTATATTAGCAAACCAAAACTGGTATATAGCTTTGGCACAAAAAGACAAAATAGCATGCACTTGTGCGATAGTGCATTCGGAGGCCGTAAACGAGCTCAGATTGTGATTTTGGCACTAGACAGGGAAGCTATTTTGATCTCTGAAACACCTTGAGTATGCTAACCAAAGTTCGTGCGATTCTGAGATTGCAATGGGAGAAGTGTTGACAATGCCCTAGATGAAGCACCGACCTGCTCTAATACCAATTGTTGGAGTTAGACGTCTGCGAAAGCACACGAATAACACAAGGAAGAAGAAGAAGCTTGGAGCGCAACACACAATACCAAATGTATTACCACTAGAATGTACAAAGATAAGTAACCCGTTAGGGCAATAGGCGTATATACAAGCCGGGGGGAAAAAACCTCCTAAAGAGGAAAAAAAGTGCCCTAGTGGTCCTAGAGTGTTCACACACATTACTACCTAAATATATCAACACTTATTGGTGGGTAAGAAACAGCTTTGGTGGAACATTCTAAGATATAATGCAGATCTACGAACATCATGACAAAAGTTCTAAAAGAAATTCAAAGAATCTTTTATTCACAATTTAATTGACCATATTTGCATGTAGGGGGTGTGGTAATTTCATAACAAATACGTAGCACTTTGAGCAATGATTACTTCTTGTTCAGATGCTCAAGAGAATTCTTGAAGATAATCTATAGACGAAGTATGAACCTGGTTTGGAAAGGGGGATCTAGGCCAAGCTCGATACACTACAACCTACAAGTATTTATGAAGAAATTTCTTTTTCTCATGATGCAAAGAAAGAGTTCCAAGTCAATTTATTGTCAATAATCATGTCAACAAAAACCAATTATCAAGCCTTGTCAAAAACTCCTTTAGCCTTGTCATTTGTCAAAATATCAAGCTTCTAACACACAAGATTCGATGATGGATGCTCAAGAGAAGAAGCCACAAATAACCTATTGGAACTTTCGCAAATGTGGACACACAAAACCAAAGTGTTGATTATGTCCTTCCAACGTGAAACTTGTAACAATTTAGGCCTAGAGACCTTGAAGTGGATCAAGAATGAGATCACCTCACTTGGAGTAAAGAAGCATTATAAAAGTAGCTATCTAACTTGGGTAAGGAAATTTCAACTCATTCTTTAGTTTCCATGCACGGAACTACTAATGATAGGAATCTTACCATTTTCCATGATGATGGGAGCTCTCATAAATATTCATACAAATTAGTGCATGAATTAGATTTAAAGATTTTCCTTCCATGTGTAAAGTTAAAACTAACAAGTCCACTACATGGTGTTAAGATTTGTATAGGTTCTTACATAGATGCACGAACATTTTTGACTACTGCTTTATTATGATGTTGTACTTCACATGCCTTTTTGTCATCATTCTAATCCATGCATTGATCCTCATACATATACTTTCTTTTTTTAATTTAAAGGCTTATGGATTTTTTTGTTTGCGACACATGATTTTCAACCATTTCCTTTAATAAATCATACACAAGTTATATGTGCATTTTGAAAAGGTTATAATTCATGTATTGTTTTTGTAATCAACATATTTCATTACACTCATACACTTTCAAATGCACATAAACAATTTATTGATGCCAATAAGTTTCTTTTTTTGTCTAATTACCCTTTGAAATTACCTGCATGTCAAGGGCCTCTCGAACATGATATAGATTTCATCTATGCTAGTTCTCCTCCCTCATAAAGCACCTTATAGGCTTGGATCTTTAGAACAAAAGGAAATAGAAAAATAGGCTAAGGATCTACTTTAGAAAGAACTCATAAGGCCTAGTTCCTCTCTATTTGGAGCACTTGTGTTGAGAAAAAGAATAAGACCTATAGTATGTGCATAGACTATAGACATTTTATCAAAGTCACAATTAATAATCGATATCTAATTCCTCATGTAAATGACTTGCTATATAAACTTCAAGGATCTTATACCTTTAGAGAAATCGACCTGAACTCTATATATCATCACATATGCATGAGTCAAAATGATATTTATAGCATAGTGATTATGAATTAAACTAGTCATATAAATTTAGGGTTACTTTTGCATGATTAATAGTATCTTTCTTGATCATCAATGATTTCTTTTTTGTTTTCTTTGAAGATATACTTATTGATAGTAAGAATGGTAGTGACCATCAAAAGAATTCACAAATATTTTTTAATTTATTAATTAGAAAACAGTTTATGCAAACCATGCAAATAGTTTCTTCTTTCAAACCGCACCTGAGTATCTAGGACATATCATCTCTAATCTTTCTTTGTATTAGCTAATTTATCTAGAAAGTTTGTAAAACTTTTTTCATATTTAGAACTTCCACTCACTTTATTATCGAAGAAAAAAAGCTAATTCTAGAATTGCAACATCAAAAATTGTTTGAAACACTCAAGTGTTCAAATTTTTGGAATTTAAAGTCTAAGCATGCGAATAACACAAGGAAGAAGAGGAAGATTAGAGCACAACACACAATAATTGATGTATCACCAAGTAGATTACAAAGGTTAATGACCCATTAGGGTTATAGGCATATATACAAGCCAAGGGAAAAAACCTCCTAAATAGGGAAAAAAGTGTTATGGTGGTCCTAAGCATGCTTACACACATCACTATCAAAACATATAACAAATCCCCTTCGGATTGATGGGGTGAACAAGGACCTAGTGCTCATGTATAAGGAGGTGTCAAGCTGCATGGAAAGAGATCAATCCATAAAAGGAAGTAAGCATAAAGCTTTGAAAAAAGCTTCAAACTCTCCCCAAACAAAGTCTTTGTGAAAAGGTATCTAATGTTATCCTATGTGGGCACATACACCAAACTAATCTCGCTAAAAGAGAACCTCTCCCTCACATAATGATAGTGCACCTCAATGTGCTTTGTGCGAGGATGGAAAATAGGGTTCCTCACAACTATCAATGCACTCTGACTGATAGTGAAGATGATGGTAGAAAGAAACTGAGCAAAACCCAAATCAGCCAAAAGGCGTATGAGCCATAAACACTCAATATTCAGTGTAAAAGCTATCCTATACTCAGCCTCACAACTAGAATTGGCCACAATAGACTACTTCTTGCTCAACCAAGATATGCATGAGCTACCAAGCATGAAGCAAAAACCACTAGTGGACACATGACTGTCATAACAACTAGACCAATCATTGTAAAAAAAATCATGCAAATTTGGCGCTAATGATGCCCCTTAGGATAAAACAATCCAAGTAGTCAGGTACCACTCAAGCAGCAAAAGATGGGCTTAACTACCTACCAATGCTTGATACCAAGACAATGCATAAACCTACTCATATGAGAGACAACAAACTGAATGTGAGGCCAATTTATGCATAAGTAAATCGAGCATCCAACAACTTGCTGATAGACGACAACATCAAATGCATCTCTAGCATCATGAAGACTCAATCGTAAAAATGTTTCCATAGGAGTGGCAATAGGCTTGCAATCTTCAAGGCAAAAACATTGCAATAATGTGTCAATATATTCTTTTTGACTCAAAGCTATTTCCCCATCACATTGCATAAATTTAATGCCCAAATAATGATGCGAATGCCTCAAATCTGACATCTCAAAAGAGGCATGCCAATCAGCCTTAAATTTAGCAATATGCTTTTCATTAGGATCGGTGAGCAACATGTCATCAACATGCACAAAAATGATCAGAAGTACATCATTTGTGCTTCATCAAAAGAAACGGTCTCATTCTCATCACAAAGACTAGAGGCAACCATTGCATAAAAATTTGATGCAAAAGAAGCACTCTGAGAGCATGAACAAGTACGATATGATAGGGTGCATCTAATTTGCTATCTCTCAAAGTTTCCACCAACCATTTAGGTTTCCTCCTCTAGATCAAACCTCTCATTAGCTAGTGCATCATGTGAATCTGCATCAGAAATGGAATGATCCATGTCATCATGTGGAACTTGCAAAGGGTGAGAAATTGCTTCATTTGGAGCAACACTTGACTATCTACTTGTTAAAAGAGGCAGCAAAGTGTCATACACACCTCTAGAGCTAACTAAAGTCTCCTTGGAACATCAAAGTAATGGTTGAATTGCATCTTCCACAAAAACATCACGGCTAGCCCAAATGTGTTTAGTCTGTGGATGATATAGGCAATAGCCTCTGCTTTCAGAACTTCACCCAACAAAAATACATTTCACTACTTTATCTTCTGATTTTGTGCATTGTTTTTTAGGCATTAATGCATATGTTATACAACCAAAGACATGTAGATCAGCAACAAATGGCTTGTGACCATTCCATGCCTCATATGGAGTGATTGATTATAGTGCTTTGGTGGCACACATGTTAAGTATACTAGCTGCACACATAACAACCCCTATGTGGTAAAGCCTGAATTTTGACCATACACATTGCCATCTCCATGAGAGACCTATTCTTCCTTTTAGTAAATCCATTTTGTTGAGGTGTATATAGCACTTTACACTTATGTTTTATTCCATGCTCATTGAGACTTGCATTTAAATCAAAAGACATATATCCACCTCTATCATTGAGAATTGCATTTGAATCAAAAGACATGTATTCCACCTCTATCAGAATGGAGGGTGCCCACTCTACATAGCACTTTACACTGATGTTTTATTCCGTGCTCATTGAGAATTGCATTTGAATCAAAAGACATGTATTCCACCTCTATCAAAATGGAGTGTGCCCACTCTACATGCTGACATATTTTCAACCATCACCTAAAACTATTTGAAGCACATAAACCCGAGCTTTGCATTCAACGGATACACCCATGCATGCCTAGAATAATCATCAATAAAAGCCACGAAGTAAAGGTAGTTCCTAAAAGACGTTGTTCGCATTGGACCACAAACATCACTATGAACAAGCTGCAATTTATGAGCAACTCGAATTGAACCATCTTTAGGGAAGAAATAATGCCACAATTTGCCCAAAATACAGTGTTCACAAACATTTTTACAAGGTGCCTCAATTTTGGGTAGAGAGGACACCATTCCATGTTTTTGTACACGTAGCAAACTATCATATTTGAGATAACCAAAGTGTGCATGCCAAAGCTTTGCATCTGAGGTAGCTTGAGAATCTTGTACACATGTTAAATCATTTATAGAGTTTGCATGTTCTATGAGCTAGAAGCAATAATAAGATCACCATTCGATAGATCATAAGCTCTACATCTGCCATCAACAAATTTGACAATCAACCCAATCTTGGCTATTGCTGAAATTGATAATAGATCTTTCATGACACCTTGCACAAACAATGCATCCAAGGATGTGAAAGAACTACCATTAGCAGTAGTCAAAATGATCTTACCAACTTCCATTCTAGGATAAGAGGAGTTCTTAGCGCATGTGATAGTATTCCTTGTAGGGGCAAGCTCAAGTGAACTGAAGAAAGTATGTTGCTAGGTAATATGTTTGGTTGCCCCACTATCAAAGTACCAAATATCTAAGTCTATGCAAGCATACAATGCTCATGAGAAGATGGATCATAGCTACAAATAGTAGTAAATGCCCATTCTTCATTCTGCACAAGATTAACTGACTCTATTTTTTGTGTAGAGGCCTCTGCAATAACCATTCTAGCTTCTTTCTTCTTTTCCTCTTTTCCAACTAGTTTTGGACAACTCTTTATGACATGATCATTTCCTTTACAATATTTGCGAAACTGTTTCTCCTTTTTCGTTTTCTTCTCATCTTTGTCTTCATTCTTCGATTGTGCAGCATTAGCAGACTTCTACTTACTACTAGATGAGCTCCATTTACCTTTTCCCTTCTAACTAGCTAAGAAAGCATGATCTACAACATGCACAATGGACTTGTTTTGCCTCGACTGATCTTCCCACAACAAAATAGAGACTAACTCCTCCAATGATAAGGCACTTGGATTGCCTTTCATCATCAATCAAAGAGTAGAACCAAACTCTGATATGATTCTAGAAGACCGTTCAAAACATTCTACAAAAGTGAGCTCTCTAGAAAAACTTCATTAGTAGAAATCAATTTCTCCTTCAAAATTTTTATCATTGTCAAAAAGCTATCCATAAAATCTCCTTCATTCATATGCTCACTCTCCAACTGTCCTTGGAGGTAAGCAACACAAGCCTCATTTATAAAGTGCTAAGTATATCACAAGCATCCATTGTTATTTTGCATGACCAAATGTGAGTAATAATGTCATGTTTGACAAAAAAAGCTATCAATGCATGTGCCTGAGCATCGCTGCCATCCCATGGAATTTGCTCTATAGTAGATGCAACAGGAACCGAAGCATGAACAAGAATCTAAAGATCATCATCTAAATGCCATCTCCATCACCTTCAATAACTATATTCACAAGTTTAGTAGGGCGTCTTTCAATACCGTGCACAATATTCCACAGCCCTTCTACTACCAATGCATGAATTAACATCATATATGCCCATAATGGGTGATTAGTACCATCCAACTTGTCCTCAACAATCTACATATGGACTACATCATTGTTTTTAGCGATGGCCATTGACTAAATACCCCGACACGAAAAAATAATTGCATTTTAAAAAGTTGAATAGAATCACCCTACTGAGCTCTACTAAACCTATACTAGACTTTGAGGCACTTGTCTTGGAAAACCGAAACTTGTATATACGAAATTGCATGCATATTCAATGTGATAGTGCATACAGAGGGCAAAATGAGCTCATGAGTTTTTTCTTTTATTTTGAGATTATGACAAGAGGGGAGTTGACAATGTCCTAGATGAATCAGTGACCTAGTCTGATAGTACCAATTGTTGGAAATTGAGGTCTGTTGAAGCACGTAAACAACACAAGGAAGAAGAAGAATCTTAGAGCTCAACACACAATACTAAATGTATTACCAAGCAGAGTACAAAGATTAGTGACCCGTCAAGCTTATAGACATATATACAAGCCAAGGGAAAAAACCTCCTAAAGAGGGGAAAAAGAGCCCCGTGGTCCTAAGTGTGTTCACACTCACCATTACCGAAATATATCAACACAAATTTCATGCATGCATCTTTTCTTTCCACATGGAACATGATTATTATTGTTCAATGATGGGACATGTGACTAGCCATCTATGTTTATTTTCTTTTTTTTTAATCAACTAAGATCAATTGCTTTTTCAAATGGGGGTAGGTTATCAATTATGGAATTTCAAATGATTGGATTTTACTTTATCTATATGTATCTCATGATAGTGACCGTCCTAACTACATTGTGTGTGTTAAGTATAAGGATTAATGTGGTTTTGGTTGTGATTTGGCATGTGAAAGTTCATGAGTAAGGGATGCATTTGGATTTGATTTAAAGAGATTATATTTCCATATATTTTGTAAATATAAAACCATGTAGAGGTTTGAACTTTTTTAGTTTTAAAATAGAGATTTGAAGATGAGATCACTCTAGAAAGCAACTTTTGTAAATAGAGATAAAGGTTTCCAAAAAGCAAGTAACTTTTGCATCATGGATCTGCTTTTCTAAGCACCCATCCTCATTCTAGCTAGCTCTATGTTTGGACATAATGAAAATCCATAAGTACATGCAGTCTAAAGACTCTTGTAACAACTTTTTTTTATTTTGGATAATCGGCTGCCACAAGTCCTTGAATTCCCATCTAATCGACATCCGATTAAGCCACCTTCTTGCTAAGAGAGTGATGAAAGTATATATTTCTTTTAATTCTCGAGATTTATTCTATCTTGTTGCCACACATCCACCTCATTTGATTAAGACATGATAACTTACTTGTAGAGATAATTGTACATAGAGTAAGTACATTAAAAGACAGGTGCTCCCTAGATTTTAGGTTTCACGAGTTGTAATACCTTTTCTCCTTAGAAACACATGCAAGGTAAGATTAGTTATATTTTCTGTAGTCGCTTGCATGTCTTCATCATGTTGACAATCATTGGTTATACTATCATTAAAGATTCACTCCAAGTTTCCATTGACTAAGAGAGAAGGTTACTAGACAGTGAGCAAGTGGTGAGCTTCTTTGGATAAATTTTCTTTAAAATGATTCTTTTGTATGCTTGCTTTTGATAAAGGGGGAGCAGCACACAATGCTTGTTTCTTTAAAAATTCTTCAAACATCACATAAAACATAGACACGCACATGCATGCCTGCACTTGAGAAAGGCAACCGGGGATACCAATGAGTGTGTTAAGTCTCAATAAACAGATAAAAAGGACATAGTGCTTCAGAGTTATTGCCCAAGCTATATCTTCTATAGAGGAAGCATGCGTGTAAAGTGTATATCACAACATTCTCTCCTCGTGAGGTTGCCAAATGGGCATTTCCCTGCACGAGGATGGCATCATGGCAGTCCCAGCGAGTGAGAAGACACTCAGGGCCCATTAATGTACACCGCCACATGGGTTTCCCAAATCAACATTTGTCAGGATGGTGCAGAAGTCGACGACCCATGGTTGACAGCGTCCCATGAACTCGTGCGATTGGACATGGGCCATGGCGGATCATCCAGTTCATTCGCGTCCCTTTGGTTTCTTCTTCTGCTGCTGATTCTTGCGATTCACAGGCTAGTCAAAGCACTTGAAAGTCGTTGTCGGCGGCCCCTAATGTATCTTTGTGTATGCTTTCACTCGTATATGCATGCAAGCCAGTTGCATACTATCTCATCAGGGCCTCAAATCGGCGGCCCGAGTAGTCGGATTATTAGCTTGTCCTATACCCGCGCTTTTGACTGTTGCTACTTTTCTTTTCGTGCTTCATCCTAGTTCATGGTTCCTCCCACCCCTACCTGCGTTTCTGTTAAAAGGGATGATGACGCCATCTCTGCCTGAAAGTGTTTCTTGGTCCTGTGCTTTCGCCAAGCATGCCCACTCAGTTGTTAAGCTCGTCTTATCAAGGGTTCTCACCTTTTGTTTCCTATTTCTTGTCCGATTAACGTCATATACTGTTATTTCTGTTCTCATACCCTCCGATCACCCGATGAATGCATATGCCACCAGTGGCGAGCTCGGCAGATGGCCAAATCTCGTACTCTTCCATCATCTTTCCATCTTCTTTTCACTCCACGCATTGGACGTAAACATGTCCGATTTATCAAGCATGCATACACTCTCAAGGAGAACTCAGATTCTGCATGAGCATCTGACAAGTTGTACAATATCGTGGTGCAGAAATCTGGTGGTATAACACTCGTCTCAGCTCATTATTGATATTTGAGAGTCAACAATATAACAATGGTAGATGTTTCCCGCTTATCAGGTTGACAGTGTGTTTCACAGGTAACCTGATTAAAGATCGTATCACCAGGTTCGAGCGTCTTGGCTCTCCAGTAATCACGGCGCATTCATACATTTCCGCATGAAAACCTTGAGCATGTTTGGAAATTAATTTTTCCGTAATCAATCACGTCATCTATAAGTTAGGCATCCGGCTGCATATTCTACAATGTACTGCATTTTCATAACTAGCTGTTTTTTTCTCCTTCCCCTAGTCTTATGCCGAATCCTCCATGAGGCATGCATCATACGACCTGTATTCTCATGTTTCCATTTGTTTCCTCGTGCATAAACCCCGACTTTGCTCACAATCTTTAAGCGCTTATGAAGAAGTATTGTTAGGTTTCGCCTCACTCACAAATGCAGAGAACATAGAGGCATGGCGTATTGCCGCATCGCAAAGTGTACAAATCAAATGTAATATTATTTCTTGCCATTGATGTACCATTTTAAACGAGGAGAGTACAAGAACCACAAGATCAAGATTTAGAACAGTAACTGAGCTAGCGATCTGCAATGTAGGCATTCATTTCAATTGGAATGTGATATCAGCAGAGAAGCTACATACTTGGTTTCGTGGTATCCTGCGCAGTTTGTCTAGAACCCGCTACGCGAGATATCCTACCGCCTATCTGAATATAAGCTTTTGTTTTTCAAAATGAAGTTCGATCCTGCGATCAACTCTTCCTGATAGTACAACGTACTTCCACCTATGAGTGAATAGAACCCTCGTTAGGGATAGAAACTGGGAGGGATGGCCCTAAGATCAGACGAGAAGACTAGTTTGGATTGAAGAGCCCTCACTAGGAGCTGACATTGTTCACCGAGAACATTGGAAGGTGAACGATTTCCCAAAGGCAGCTGGTTTAACACTCAACTATATGATATGATGAGGAGTGTCTTGCTAGGGTAAAACAACTAGCACCTACTATGAGTGAACGCTCTGCCCTCGATAGAGGTACAATCTAGTTAAGGTCTGACTAGAAGACTAGTTTAGATTGAAGAGCCCTTGCTAAGGGTCGACATTGTTCACCGAGAGCATTTGAAGATCAACGATTTCCAAAGGGAGCTGGTTTAACATTCAATTACATGATATGATGAGGAGTGTCTTGCTAGTGCAGTCAAGACGAGGCCCTCTTGAAGAGTGGGGAATTACTCTCCCACTTGAGCTAGCGCTGCTGGACCACTCACTATGAAGTTCAAATACTATTGGTTTGAGGCATTAAATTGCCAATAGAGTTTTTCCCGATCGGCCTAGACTGTTCATATGAGAAAGATCTTAGGAACACGCTGCCACATCTTTTCAGATCTGTTACAGCTATATAAGATTATCATATTATCCATGGAAAGTATTTTTGTAGCATGAACGCATCATTGGAAAGATTGAGATCAGAAACCTAAGATCTTTTAATAATGGGGCATAGTATAACCATGGTTATTCAAACATAGTTTTCAAATTTTCCAGGACAATGCTTGCATATAATTGACCCCCAAGAACTCACAAGAGCATACATGCTGTAGCTGATTAAGAAAAAAATGAATTATATCATAGATAAAGATAGTTTTGCTTCCGATAAAAGTGCGATTTACAGTATGAGATTGGTAGATTGTAATTTTTGTCTTTTCTTTTCCCAGGATGATTACCGATGGAAACTGGATATGGATCATACATTGTGTTACTATTTGGTGTAGAAGTGTAGCTTTCTTATGGGGCAGGCCTCTTCTGGTCGGGAGTACATTTTAATGAAGAATGCACATCTGGAATATTCTTATCGTTGCTGCAGGATCATGTTATGTCGTACAGTCTCTGCAAAGGTCTCTAAGTTCCAATGGAAGATCCAGTGCTGGAAATAATGATGATGACAACCAAAATTCTTGTTCTCGAAGCCTTGAAACTCCAATAGGAAGGTGGTTGCATAAACCCTCAAGGAGATGTTTTAAGGATAGTAGACATGGATCAAAACACAATGTGATGAAGCAGCCGATTCAAAGTGAATGTATTGTTTGTGATCGATGTTCTTCTTCAATCTATTCTGATGCAAAAGAGGACGTTCAAAGTCATTTCTCAACAATGAAACCATACTGTAACTATAGTGATGCAGTCGATTCTCATGCTCTCCTTTGCTCAGAGGTTTCTTCCAGATTCCATCCAATACTCAGCAACTTCAACACTGTCCGTCCACAGAAGCATCATGCATTCTTTCTTTCTATGCAATCGTTGAGGAATCCCTGCAGTCCGACACAGGATTCTCTGAAGGAATTGCCTTGCTTTATGAGCAGCCTGTACTCCAGAGATGTTATACGCTCATCCCAGATACATGCCAACTCCTTCAAGGGGATTGCGAAGTTCAAGCGTGATCGTTCCCCTTTCGAAATCTATGAAAATGCCGTAAGTTTAAATATAGCAAATAAATCTTGGTGCAGAGATCAATTAGAGGATGCTGTTTGTTCACTATGCTCAAAAGAGGAAAAGCCTTGTGCTTGGAAGATCAGTAGAAGCAAAGATACCATGCTATACGAAGAGAATGGAAGCAATAGCAACGATTTAACTGAGATAGAAAGGTGTCTAGTATACTTCTGTCCTAATTTATCTGTCTCAGGTCAAAACAAATCATGTGCTCAAAGGTGTCATCAGTTCAAACAAGAATCAGCAATTGACTATGCTAATGTTGGTGTGCCCTGTGAGAGACAACTGCATCAACATGAGGAGATGCATGGTAAGGAGTGTCTAAGTGCATTGTTTGCTCATATGGGTTACATGGAAAGGTCCATTTTTTCTTTGTTACACAAGATTCAATGTGCTCTGCAATGAGAGATTGTATTTTTTGTTGGGCAAGGTTCTGTTGAGTTCATGGCTAACCATGCTTCCTTTCTAACGTTACACTTTCTGTGTATAGATTACATATGATGCAACATTCATTTTTTTTGTTTTCCTATTTCATTGAAGTTTTTAGTGTGTAGATTACAGTCTACTTGAGAAATAAATCTGCTTTTGCATGTAATATCTGGTGAGTCAATGGTTACTACACTAAAACTCATCTTGAAATCTGATACAGGAAATGACAAAAATCGACTTGACAGGTTTCTATTCAATTTTGGAGTGGGTATAGGTATCATGTTTGCAATTTTATCAGACAAGAGTGTCAAGGCAAATCAAATTGGGCATCTTGAAGGATCTTTGTACACATCTAAGTGCCTAGATCAAGATGAAGCACATGGCAGAATGAATTTGAACCGAACAATTTTGGGAAATAATAAAAACATAACCTTGACCGAACAAAATGACATTTCGAATGCAAGGTTAATACAGGATGTACTCAGTTCAGTTGAACAAATAAAAGGCTCGTTGATGAGGGACTTGGAACCAACATCAGATACGGACAATCATTGGGCACAGAGAATGGCCAAAGTGGAGGCTGAACTTGAAATTGAGCTAAAAAGAATGGAGAACATACTGGATCATGAAGCAGCAACAAGCTCTAGAGATACTAATGAAAGTTGTATAAAAACATTGAAAGTAAATAGAGTAGGTCGATAATGTGTTTTCGATATATTCATATGTTGCTCAGGATTTTACAATCACTCATGAAAGATTATTTTTTGAATTAGGATAAATTGGGTGGCTATGTTTCTCCAACTGGTGATCCTGAAACTCATGCATGCTTGAGAGTCCATGATTGTAGCAACTCCTCTCGTGACGCATCATTACTGGGAGGTTGTGGTGCTGTTCAACCAGAAGAGCTAGAAAGACGCCTTTATCAGGTACTGGAAAGTAGGCAGGAGGAAAGGATAGTGGAGCTTGAGGCTGAGGTTAAACGGTTGGATGCTGAACTGCAAGTGAAGGAACAAGAATTCCGAGCTTGGAAGCAGAGGATAAGGAACGTTCTGCATGGTAAGGTCCTCTCATCGTGAAGGTCACTTTGCATAAGGGTTATAATATCTAGAAGTCCTCCTGATGCAATAGGATACAGACATAAGGTGTCTGCTTTTAACAACCATCTGCAAAGAGGAACTTTTAGCAGGTGTGTGGATTCTATCAACTTGGCTTGCGCTTTATGTCAGTTTTTTCTTTTTATTTTTACCTCTACAGATGCTGATTTGATTGGACTTGTTCATACGCAAGACGTACCATTTTGCAAGAATGGACTTGATTATATAGGTTCTGAAACATGTGAAAAATCACTGAGCTACACGGTTAGTACACCTTCATTCCATTCTTATCAAAGTATGATGGGTGAGAATAGACGTACATTTGATGCGGATCCACTGATGGTTTACACAAAAAGCAGTCCTGACTGTATGGAAAGAGAGGATACGACCTACCCTCCAACTTTTTTCTCTAGCCAAGGCATTCATCATCCTGATATCATAGAGCTTTATGGCAGTTACAGCCAATCTTCCCAGTTGTCGGACTATAGTACGTATGAGGCTGGTTCTAACTCCTCAGATTTGGATGAGGAGGTAAGTCAACAGTTAATTAAACGCATTGTTGAAAAGGGAAAGAAGGGAGCCTTGATCGTAGAGGTTGCTCAATCTGCCATGGCTTCTTTTGATGTGGATGGCATTAGTTTGGACAAGGAAACAACATAAAGCTGATGTTCATCACTTTTCAAAGTTGCGCTAATCTTCTGTACAGCGGATCTGTTTGTATAACGCTTGAAGAGCCCTCTAGCGAATGAAAAGAAAATAACTACCAGCATGGAAGACTGAGAGCCATCCAAGGAAAGGCATGGTTTTTTATAGATATACTCCTAATATTACATATATAGCTATATACATGTGTTTGTATATCAGTAAGAGTCACATGTGCTATAGAAGTTACATGGTCGCCAAGTCTCGAGCTGGCAAGTGTCCATGCTGAAGATGTTTCTTATTCTGTTCTCACCAAATTCGAACTATTCTATTCGACATGTCTTTACAATGTTTATGTGGACGATGATTGCCATGGAAATCGCTTGCATGTGACCTAGTCATCATACCTTTTAATTGAATGTGAGCTATCTATCAGTTGACTTCATAGATCTTGCAGTAATTTTGTGGGTCGCATGCTTCATATCCAACATTTGTTGACGTAAAACCAGAAAATCGGGACTAGCATTCGTTGACGTAAATTGGGACACATAATCTGCAAAAAACGGAATACCACAAAACGGAATACCACAGAGCCTAGCACATACCAAATACAGTTTTATATTTATTAATCAAGATAAAGTTCCTTATAATGCATCCATATGGTGCATATCACCCATGAGGTGTTGGTGGGGCTATGTGCCACTTGTTTGAATTTAATTGCATGCCATTCAATCTCCCCCCTCAACTTCAAACCAAGGAAGTTAATAGCCTCTGTTAAATCAATTAATAGCCTCTGTTAAATCAATAAGTCCTAAGTGCTTTCAACATTGTAGAAGTTTATCAGCCCCTAAAGGTTTTGGGAACATGTCTGCCCACACAAGATGGGTTGATGTATATGGTAGACATATCTTCTTTTGCTCTATCAACTCTCGTTAATTGGTATTTCAAGTCCACGTGCTTTTTCCTCTAAGAATTGTTGGTGCAAATCCAAGCCATCACACTTGGCTAAACATTGAAGAATATATGTGCATCCTTTTTTATGTAGCATATGAACACAAGCATGTAATAATTTGATCATTACCCAATGTAAAAGTGTTTTACATGAAGAGAATCTTGTAAGTCCACTCATTTTGTGGAGTTAGGAGAAGCTTGTGATACAAGTTTCCATGAGAGAATATCTCCTTATTTAGAGGAAGAACTTTTAGGTGGAAGTTCATTTGAATTTCAAAATTCAAACTTGAAGAGAGTCACTATAAAAGTAGCTTGAAGTCTCGCAGCCATTATTGTCTCCATTACTGAGCTTATTGTTGATCACTTAATGTAGTTGAGAGGCTTACACTATAGCCAACTCCTATCACTATCATTGGGCATCATATTCATGCCAATGATCATGTATAACATTGTTACATAATACATTACATTGTTGATAACATCTGTCTTCATCTTTGCCATTGTCACTCAAAACAGTGTACTTGTAATGCTCATATTTGAGTAATCTCTAGACCACTTTCAATGATCTATAGCTCATTGTAACCAGCTCAAAGTAGTTATCAAAGTTTGAAGAAGTTTCATTCAGCCAATTCGGAGAAAAGCATCTCGAAGTGGTCACTGATCATTCTCTGTAGAGTTCCTAAAATATCAGGGTTAAGCGTCTACTTGCTAAAGACATTTCTCAGTGTGTAGTCTATCATTTTTAGTGATTCCACTTGGAATCATTAGCTCTCTAAGATAATTAGATACCCTTAGAAGGAATTTTTCTAATTGCTACTGTAATGTGAGTACTAAGCAAAACTTCCAGCAGGTATCAAGACCAAAATAGCAATTTTTTGGTCACTAGCTAGATGCAAGCTTATTTGTTTTGATCCTATTGGTTGAAGCATCATCTCCAAAGCACATAAGCACTTATTTAGTGTCATTGGAAAGCTAAAGGGGCCTACATCAGAACTCTAAATTAAAAGAGGGTAGCTACAAAGTACGGATTAGCAATACCAACTCATTTCTTGAGGTGTCCGTCCATCTTTCCCAACAGTGGTATCAGAGCAAATTGAGGTAAAATGGGAGATGGTTTCCCTTCTTTTATTGATAAATTGGATAGGAACAATTACCAAGCATGGTCCTTGAGGATGAAGAAATACTTACAACGAACGAGTCTCTATGGATACATATCAGAAGATGAGGAGATGCCCATTTTCACAAGCAAAGGACAACCTACAAGAGAGGAGCTTGAAAGACTTAACTCATGGTGTGCCAAAGATGCATTAGCAAGGTCATATCTTCTTAACTCTATCTCTGACTTCCTTCTTCCACATATTAGGAATTGTAAGAAATCCCAAGAGACTTGGGATTGTCTTCATAATCTTTTTCCAACACGAGCTAGGAAGAATCAATTGTGGATTGAGTTTACCACTCAAAGGAAGCAATCCACGCAAAGTATTTTAGAATATGTGATGAAAGTCAAGGATGTGGCTGATCAATTGGCAACCATAGGAGAGGAGATTGAAGAGGAGCAGATTGTGAGACAAGTAATCAATGGCATCAAGGCAAATGACAAATGGGAAAGCTTCACAACTGCCATGGGCTTGTACATGGACATGCAGATTCCACATCTTACCACACTCATGGGTCAACTCTTTACCCATGAAACCAAGCTCAACAAAAATGGAGATTCGTCAAGAGGTAACAACTCTTCTGCCATATACACAGATAAAGGCAAGTATAAAGAGAAAGGGAAAAGCAAAAACATTGAAGATGAATGTACTACTTCTCAAGCTAACTATGCAAGAAGAGGTAGGAACTCAAGAGGTAGGGGCAGAGGAGGTAAGCAAGGCAGGGGGAGACCCTTCAACTCTTTCCCATGCAACATATGTGGATTGTCTAATCACATTAGAGATGAGTGCTATAAGAACTTCAAGAATCAGAGAGGAAGAGGATATAAAAAAGGTGGCTATACACAATCAAGAGGAAGATTCAATCATTCTCAAAGCTACAACAACAACTACAACAACAACTACAACAACAATTACAACAATAACTACCAAGGAGGCTACAAGTCAAGGAAAGACTACAACAATTATATAGAGGATCAAGAGGATTCCCTTCTGATTATGAATATGACTTCAAAGCAAGGTACGAATGATGAACACCTCTTCTATATTGACTCAGGTTGTTCAAACCATGTAGCAAGAAATGTAGCTCTTCTCTTTGACCTTTAGGAACCCAATGGAAAGCACCAAGTGCAAACTGGTGATGACACCAAGCATTCAGTGGTTAAGGTAGGAAATGTCAAAACCTCTGATGGGAATAGAAATCTTTTGAGTAGGGTTCTTTATGTACCTACCAAGAATTTGATGAGTGTTGGACAGATTGTGGAAAAGGGTTTGCAGGTTAGGTTCAACAAATATGGAGCATTTGTGGAGAATCCCCAACATGGATTCAAGAGAATCGCCAAGGGAGAAGAAACAGGTAGACTATTTACATTTGAACTTGAGGACACTAGGAATATTGCACTTTACAGTTACAAGGATTAAACATTATCAGAACTTGAGATTTGGCATGAAAGATTAGGGCATATTGGTGAGAGAACCTTGCAGAAAATATGTAGAGATCAATGTGTGCTTGGGATACCTAATGTATCCAAGCAACACATGATCTATCAATGTGGTGCATGTCAGTTTGGTAAATCACACAGGTTACCCTTTTCAAAGAAAGGCTACATGCATGAGGATTACTTGGAACTTGTCCACAGAGATGTATGGGGACCAAGCAAGGACTCTTCAATTTCTAGCTCAAGGCACTATGTGTCTTTCATTGATGATTTCAATAGGTGGACTACCTTGTACTTTATGAAACACAAATATGAAGTGTTCAGCTGCTTTAAGAAGTACCTTGCACTTGTGGAAAACCAAATAGGAAGAAGCCTGAAGAGACTAAGGTCAAATGGAGGAGGTGAGTACTTCGCAAATGAAATTGATGCATTCTTGCAGGATAGAGGAATTAAAAGGGAGATTACAACAAGGTATACCCTTGAGCAAAATGGGGTAGCAAAGAGGAGAAATAGGTTGATTGTTGAAACAGCTAGGTGAATGCTTAATGAAAAAAAAAGACCTAACTATTTATGGGTAGAGAGTGTATCTACTACCCCCTTATCTTATTAATAGATTGCCATCCAAATCACTTGATTGGATGACCCCATATGAAGCATGGCATGATAGGAGGCCATCACTTGATCATTGCAGGATCTTTGGATGTGTTGCTTATGTGCATGTTCCATCTCAGATCAGAGGTAAGCTAGACTCTAAGTTAGAGAAGTGCATCTTCATAGGGTATGATTTAAATCAGAAAGGATGCAGGTTCTATAATCCATCCAACAAGGGTTTTATGGTTAGTAGAGATGTGTTTGATGAGAATGATTCTTGGTTTGAAAGTGAAAAGTCAAGTTGCCTTATGACTTGGAAGAAGAGTTTCCAAGCCTCACCAAGGAAGAGCCAAGCCAAATTGAAGACATCAAATCAGATGATGAGAACTCATCAACCTAGAAGAACTCAAGGCATGGAAATCAAAGGGAAAGACCAAGATGAAGAGGTTGGAAGACTTACGTAAATCATCCAACCAAGCTCCAAGGAGATCTCAAAGGGAGAGCGAGAAGCCAATGAGATATGGGTATGACACTTCTTTAGTTACTAAGGATTCCGTTTATCTTGCTAAAGATTTACCACTTGAAGAGCCTCGATCGTATGAGGAGGCAAAGACCAAGGCAAAATGGATAAAAGCTATGGATGAAGAAATAGAAACACTCAAGGAGAATGGTACTTGGGAGCTAATGACAAAGAAGGAATCTATGAAGGTAATTGGTTCTAGACGGATTTACAAAATCAAGAGAAATTCAGATGGATCCATAAACAGGTTAAAGCTAGACTTGTGGTTAAGGGTTTTGCACAAACCCAAGGAGTTGATTATGAAGAGACTTTCTCACATGTGGCCAAAATACCAACCATCAGGGTATTGGTAAGTGTGGCTGCATCAAGAAATTTACCAATTGGATGTAAAAAATGCTATTCTTAATGGTTGGATTTCAAAGGAGGTTTACATGGCTCAACCTCCTAGCTATGAAGACCCAAACAAGGTAAATTATGTGTGCAAACTAAATAAGCTCTTTATGAATTGAAGCAGGCACCTAGGGCATGGAATCATAGGTTGACTACCTATCTTCAAGATCAAGGATTCATCATGAGCAAAGCAGATACTTCATTATTTGTCAAGAGAAGCAATTCAAAGGTGATATACCTATGTGTGTATGTTGATGATATCATACTTACAAGTAGTGATGCTAATGGCATCAAACAGATCAAAAACCTAATGACGAAGGAGTTCAAAATCAGTGATTTAGGGTCACTAAAGTACTTTCTTTGACTTGAATTATTCTATACAAATTCTGGAATTTATATCACTCAAAGAAAGTATGTGTAGGACATGTTGAAGAAGTTCCACTTGGAGGATGCCAAGATAGCTAGCACTCCTATGGAGGTAAACCAAAAGTTAAGTGCTCATGAATGTGATGTGCTTGAAATTATTGCAGGATACCAAAGCATAGTTGGAAATTTGAACTATGCAACCTTAACAAGGATTGATATGGCTTATGGAGTGAGTGTTTTAAGTCAATTCATGCATAAATCTAGAGAACCTCACTTGGAAGCTGCCAAAAGGATTTTGAAGTATCTCAAAGGTACTCAAAATCAAGGATTATACTTTCCATATACTTTAGATTTGGACGTCAAACTTTATTCAGATGCAGATTGGGCAGGATGTAAGGATGACAAGAGGAGTACCTAAGGTTATCTTTCTTTTATAGGTGATAAGCCCATTTCCTGGTCTTATAAGAAGCAATCTATTGTTGCTTTATCTTCCATAGAGACTGAATGTAGAGGACTAGTCAAAGCTACTCAAGAAGCCATATGGATTAGATTGCTATATTCAGATTTGGGACTACATTCTAACTCACCAATGATTTTTGGTGACAATACAAGTTCTTTGCACCTTGCATCAAATCCTATCTATCATGCAAGAACCAAGCATATAGAGGTTCACGATCACTATGTGAGAGAGAAGCTATTGAGCAAGGAAATTCAACTCGCATATGTATCAACCAATATGCAATGTGCAGACTTCTTGACCAAAGCACTTGATGGTACTAAACTTTGCAGGTTTAAAGCTATGATTGGATTGCAAGACATTCAAGAGTATTGATGAATAAGAGCAAGCCAAGATGTTTGGCTTGAGGTGGAGCTGTTGGTGCAAATCCAAGCCATCACACTTGGCTAAACATTGAATAATATATGTGCTTTTTGATGTAGCATATGAACACTACCATGTAATAATTTGATCATTACCCAATGTAAAAGTGTTTTACATGAAGAGAATCTTGTAAGTCCACTCATTTTGTGGAGTTAGGAGAAGCTTGTGATACGAGTTTCCATGAGAGAATACCTCCTTATTTAGAGGAAGAACTTTTAGGTGGAAGTTCATTTGAATTTCAAAATTCAAACTTGAAGAGAATCACTATAAAAGTAGCTTGAGGTCTCACGGCCAATAGTGCCCCCATTATTGAGCTTATTGTTGATCACTTGATGTATTTGAGAGGCTTACACTAGCCTACTCCTATCACTATCATTGGGCATCATATTCATGCCAATGATCATGTATAACATTGTTACGTAATACATTACATTGTTGATTACATCTGTCTTCATCTCTGCCATTGTCACTCAGAACACTGTACTTGTAATGTTCTTATCTCAGTGATATCTCCACCAATTTCAATGATCTATAGCTCATTGGAACCAGATCAAAGTTTACTAAAATCTATCAAAGTGTGAAGAAGTTTCATTCAGCCAATTGGGAGAAACTTGTCTTGAAGTGGTCACTTGTCATTCTCTATAGAGTTCCTAAAATATCGGGGGTAAACTTCTCCTTGCTAAAGACATTGCTCAGTGTTTAGTATATCATTTGAAGTGATTCTACTTGGAATCATTATCTCTTTAAGCTAGCTAGATACCCTCAGAAGGAAGTTTTCTAATTGATAATAAGTATGGAGTAAAACTTCCAACAAGTATCAAGACCAAAATAGCAATTTTTGGTCACTAGCTAGATGCAAGCTTATCTGTTTTGATCCTATTGGTTGGAGCATCATCTCCAAAGCACATAGGCACTTAATTAGTGTCATTGGAAAGCTAAAGGGGCCTACATCACAACTTTGAAGTAAAAGAGGGCAAGTACAAAGCAGGGATTAGCAGTACCAACTCATTTCTTGAGGTGTCCATCCATCTTTACTAACAAGAATGCTCTAAGTTTCTTATCAGGTGAATATATTGATAGTTGTCACCGAGGATTTGTAATGTCACTTGCTTCATCGGTAATAGCTCCTATAGGAGTGCTTAAATTCGTAGTCCCTCCTTAGTAGTAAGAATACTTGCCACAAATGTGGTTTCAATGTAGAAGAGGGTCATAGAGGCTTGCTTCCCAAAGAACCAATCAACAACATGGTAAGCACATCTCGAGAAGTAGATTTGCAAGTAGATGTTCCCTTCCTCCCCTAGTGTGGATTACGAAAAAAAATCTAAGACCATATCCTCACCAAAAACTATCTAAATAAGGGTGAAATTTTCTATCATATCATAATAATAAATATTTTGGTAAATTTTGATGATCATTTCCATTTGAAATATAAAATTTTGAGAGAATTTTGATGATAACTTTCATTTGAAGTATATAAGTTTTGTCTAAATCTCATGATAACCTCTCTTAAAATTATAGAAAGTTTTTGTATCTGATTCCTTTAAAACTTTTGATTTCTTGCAAAGGTATCGCAAAACCATTGAGCTTCATTCAAAAATTTTAAAATGGTTAGTGATTCAACTATTAGGGTACTTCAATTGCTCTCTAGTAGTCATAAAATTTCATTTTGTAACAATTGAATATGGTCACATCATATATGGTATGTCTAGACTAGATATTTGGGTTTATTTTTGCTCTAGCAAAGGAAACACAAAGACACATGCACACCCATAGACATCTACTATAAGCACATACTAATATTCATGTATATCTTGGGTATTTCATATTTAAGTATTCAAGCAAGAAATGAAATCTGCCTTCTTATGGAATAAATTGTGAACATCTAAAAGGAAAGCATTTGATTCAAATTTCCCAACTATTGAAAATAAGATGCACTAAATATATAACCACATAGAACACTATAGATACATCTTTGGATTCTCTTGTGGCAATTTTTTTTGCCCAAAAACAAATACAAATTCACATGCAATAGTATTGATAATGTCCTAATATCGTAATGCTCCTAAATTTAATTTACTTATGTATTTATGTATATACTAATATAAATTCTAAAACCCAATCACTTATTTTTTATGTATTTATGTATGTATAGTAATTTAAATTATAAAACCCTAATTCTATATTGAACTATGCATATGGAGCTATAAACGTGTAAAGCTCTATTTTTTAATGTATTTATGTATAATACTCATCTAGATCTTTAAATCCTAATATTCTATATATCTATGTATGTATATACCTTCATTCATGTGCTCACCCTCCAACTATTTTTGGAGGTAAGCAACATGAGCCTCATTCCTTCCCTAGTATAAAGTGGTAAGAGTAGCCCAAGCATCCTTACTTGTTCTACAAGAGCGAATGCGAGGAATAATGGCTCATTTAACAGTCAAGTCCATCAATTCATGTACATGAGCATCTCTGCCATCCCAACAAATTTGCTCTATAATAGGTGCAACAAGAATTGCAGCACAAATAGGAAC
>CM035411.1:165786854-165801854 GCA_020310875.1 Ceratopteris richardii | reverse complement strand
CTTTGTCTTGTTTTATGCAAGGAGAGATCATTAATCTCTCTCTCTCTACCTCTATCTATGTTTAACTCTATGCTCAATATTATGAGAGATACTCTCTCTCATGCCATACCAAGATTGCAGATACTCCTATCATGCCATACCAAGATGGCATATTCTCTCTCTCTCTATTGAAGCAAAAACTACTTTTAAGTTGATTCTTATCGAGCATTTCAAGTATAGCAATGCATACGTATTGAATTACACAAGCCTAATCGAAGTAGAACATTTGATTTCCATCAAGTCAAGTCCAAGAGCATATAAGCAATGATAGGGAAGTAGTTCTATCATGCCCAACAACATATGTCAAATTGATGGCAAAGGAGTGCCCCTTATTCAGAGGCTAGAATTGTACAAACAACAAAACTTCAAAGTTTTGAAGTCTTTGAGCTATTATTATGTTCTCAATATACTTCCTGTTTTCATCACAATAGATGACATGTACTTGATCAAACTACAAAAGAGAAGGATGAGCACTCATTCTCAAATTGCAACAAAGGATAAATTGAATTTCTCAAAAATATCACCTGCTATATAATATCAAACATCGCTTTAATATAGTTTTATGAAATTCTTCTTCCCCAAGTGTAATAAGAGACGAGTAAAGTAAAAAGAAGAAGGAAATAAAAGAATAAAGTAATTCATTAAGCTCTACACTCTGCCGAAATTCTTGTAGGGGCACACATCAAGCTGCAATGAGACACAAGGAAAGAAAAGATATAGGATGAAGAATGCAACATGTCTCAGAGGATGTAAACAAAGAGGACCTTTGAAGCATCACCCTCTAGGTGGTGGATGCCATTTCAACCACTAGTGCTGTGTGTGTGTGTGTGTGTGTGTACAACAACAATAATACAGCCACCCGAGTGCATAAAAGTAAAGAACTATCAAGGGGAAAAATGGAAGCATGGATTGATTCTCAGATAAGCTGATAAATAGCCTTCCAAGTCTTGAATGCATCCTTGACTACTGGTGGCATTCAATTAAAAGAAGTATATCCATGGAAATTGCAACATCATTTTAGAGGAATAAGTTGGCAAGTGGGAAAGGAGGACAATAAGCCTCAATTGCCATATGTATCCCAAGTTAAGCCACTAGTTTCATGTCAAAAAAACCCACATAAAGCCTGTCAAGGGGGATAAATGAAAGAGGAGAAAGTGAGGAACCTAATAATCCCACTAGGATTGACAATAGAGAAGCAGTGACTTCCCCAAGAGAAAGATCAATAATAGTGAATGTCTAGAGAGGAGATAAAATCCCTCAAGGTGATGATCTAGTGGATATCTATCTGCTAGCTAAAACAAATAAATTATTGCAAGCCACTTCACTCATAGTAGGAAGCAGTGTCAACCATGCTACCAGTTATGAATTGCATGATCCTAAAGTCCCTTTCAGAGTCACTTATATGGATAAAAAAAAAGAAGATATAAGGAAGTTAGTGATCTAGAGAGATCTAGGCTGCAATAGATGGGTTTGCCAGTACTCCCCCCAATGCATTAGACAATCTCTTCCCAAAATCCTCAAAGGCAATAATAAAGCTAAGAAAATACTTTCCTAGGTCAAACTAGCTAGCACAATGCTCCAATCAGATCGCATGCCCATTTCCTTATGCCAAATACCAATACTATACCCAATACTCACTTGGGAAGCGAGACGATGAACCCACCACCCTTTCCTTTGAGACCCTCATAAGGAAGAGGCTTGGGTATGCATCTTGTGGTTCAAGCCATTCCTCGACCTCCTAAGATGGGTAGAAGATTAAGACCTTACCAGGTGGCAAATTGTCTCCAAAACCATTATGATGGGTCAGGGGATCCTTATGACCATGTAGATGAATTTAAGCAGGTTTTGAGAGCCAAATAGATAGATTATTTTCTCGTTCAATATCAATCCTTTGGACTCATCCTCATAGCAATAGCCTTGATGTGGTTCCAACCTTTGAATCCCAATCGATTTTCTAATATAGAGTAATTTTTTGAAGAATTCATTGATGAATTCACAAAGAGAGGTATCAAACACAATTCCTCTTCTTTGATCCATAGTTTCAAGCAAGCACCTAATGAATCAGTAAGATTGGAGGCCAGGAGATTCAATCAATAGGTGGATTGATGTATGATTGTTGAGAGACCCACCCAACAAAAGATGATGTCATTATTTTTGGATGGTTTAACTAACGAAAATTTGAGAGCCTTAGTGTATGTGAAAGGCTTACAAACATTAGAAGAGTTCCTACGAGAGTGCATAGATTTGGAAGAGAACTTAGCAAATGACTTGAAGATTCCACAGACTCCAACCAAGTTTGATGATACATCTAGTACTCTATCCTCCCAATCCAACGATTTTGAGGAATTAGGAGACTTATTGGCCAAAAAATTAGGAGTTCAAAACTAGGAAGGAAAAACCTTATCATACTCAACCTATGCAAATGCCCATGTTAAGAAGATGCGTGCATTGTAGAGGAGACTACCCATCTCATGCTTGTGTAAGAGGACATGTTCCCAGACAACCATATAAATACAATTGTCATCCAACACAAGGGACAAATCTCTAATCTCATATCAATCAGAGATACACCAATCACATTACTAAAAATTGTCCCTTTAACAGATAGTCTAGACCATTCCAACAACCACAACACAGACCATTTGCATACGAACCTAGAGAGAAATTCAAGGAGGCTCCAAGATATGTTCCATATCAAGGAACACCCATGGCCCAAAGGTCTTATTAGTACCAAGAATACAATCAACTTCAACCACATCTACGGCAGCAACCACCACACCCTCAAAACGTAGTACCAATCAAGTACATACAACCACAAGAGGACCTAGAGTGAGTGGTAGTACCTCTGTTCCCATTGATTAGCAAAGAAAACCTAAATCAAGGCTATGATGAGAGCTATGGAAATTATTATTCATATGATCATAATCTCATCGAGTATGAAACTTCTTATGAACAAAAATACTACGATCATTATGGCTATGGAAACTCTTATTGGTTGGAATACACCAATCTAATGTATGCAACACTTAGGGCTCAAGCTCAAGGAAAACCTACAGCTAGACCACTTGTACCTAGAGGACTCTATTATAGATGCAGAGGAGATCATTCCATTATGGAGTGCACAATGTCGTATCACACACTACCTCAGAGGGTTTGATAAGGATATTGTAGTGATTGTGGAAAAGAACACTTGTTTAGAGATTGTCCCAAAAATCATGCTAAAGCATCATCCACTACTCAGATCAATGTAATTGAAGTAATAGAGTCCTCAAGAAGCAATATGGAGTACATAATATCATTAAAATCCATCATCAGAGCCAAAGCTAAGGAAATCCTAGAAAACCAAAGAATGCATAGCCCCAAGAGTGAAAATGAGGCAAAATCTTTACTTCAAGTAGTAGAAAACTTGGAAGAACCATCGGACACCTCAAGAGGAAAGAAAACTCAAACATGGAAAGCTAGAGGAGAGAAAACAAAGAACAAGTGGATTAAGAAGTTGGTTGAAGAAAAAAAGAAATATGTACAAAACAGGGAATCTAGGCCAAATAGTCAAGTCAAACAAAACATGAATGTGGTGAAGGAACAACAAACAAAGGACTGGGCAAGATTGATTCTAGCCAATCCTATGCGTGAAGATTTAAAGATGTGGTTGAAAGCTTATGAGTCTGGAATAGAGATATGATCTAGTCTAAAGCAACATGACCATAGTTACCCGACTTGAAATATGTAAGAAACTGATCAAAATTTCTTAGATTATGCTAAAACAATCAATACCAAACCTTCCTAAAATGAGAATCTTGGAAGAGACATTACACGAACATTTGGAAAACTTCAAGTCAAAACAAAAAGAATTGGAACCAACTAAGAAAATCGACAAAACTTTAGGGTTAGAAACCATAGAAAGGACTTTATGATTCCATAGGTAGAAGCTAACTAGCCACATGAGTTATGGGCCAGAGTTGACGAAGAGAGGTGGACGAGGAAAACCAAAGAAGATATCCCTCCCTTCACAAAAGTAGATGCTTCTATGAACCAATCTATGATGGAGCAAGAAGTTAACTTTGAAGATCTAACCAACCATGATCAAAATAGAGATGAAGCTATCAGCTTGACTACACTTTCTAATTATATGGTTGAATATGAGCAAAAATCAGATTTCTTCCATGCCCCTATAGTAAGAATCAAGGAGGAGAGAACTTATGAGGAAGTGTCAACCACTATACAAGAGTTGAAGAAAGCCAAAGTTCATTGTTTTGTAACCCTAGAAGATCTTTTTCGAGTAAAGCTCCACCTGTGGAATAAATTAGCCACCTAGTTGAATTTGAAGGAACAAAGCACATCAACTCAAGATTGAACAAACACCAACCATTAAAATACATGTGGATAAAATTGGAGACTTTTGTGAAGATGATGAAGGAAATACTTGTGTCCCAAGTATTTTTGAGGATATATGATTCAAATCCATATTAGATACTGGCATGGGACTAGGGATAGCTACCAAGGAGGTTTGGGAAAAATGGGGAAAACTAGCCCTCCAACTAACAAGGATGAAGTTACAATTAGCAGATGGTCATGTAGAATGTCCTTTGGGACTCCTTGAGAATGTAATTTTGACAATGTGCGGAGTAAATATTGAATGTCGCTTAGCCATATGTTGATTTGGCAAAGCACATGATTTCAAGATGATCCTAGGAAGGCCTTTCATATGGCAACTAAAGGTAGTTCATGATTAGGGATGAACACGAGAACTAAAATAAGATCTCCAAAACTTCTCATATAGGTATGTTCCACATCTACAATGGAATACCATCATTAGGGAGGAGGAGGATGCATCAATCCATGGTGTTGGACCTAGTGATCAATCATGGATCAACAAAGATACTTAGATATGGATTTGTAAGGCAGCCAAACAAGAGGGAAAAAAAGTTACAACATTGGCAATTAGGACAAGACAAAGACAAACCTATAGAAGATACAAGATGCATGCCTCATATATTTCTTGATGAAGATTTTGAACCGCATGGGTGGATGGAAATATTAGCAAACTTAGACATGTGTGTGAATGAAGAAGTTCTAACCATGAATGAATGTGTAGATGAAGAAGGATATGATGTGAGCTTGAACATGATAGTTCTCCAAGAGGCAGAGGAAGGAGAAATAATAGAAAATGAATGAAAAGAGGAATATGAAATTATAGAAATGGAATGTGAGTTTAATTCAAAAGAGCTGTACCTAAAAGAAGTAGAAATGGAAGAATCCAAGGAAAGTAGAAAAATATTCTTCATAGAAAAATATCCAAAAACACCTAAGAAGGAGGACTATGAAAGGGAGGAAGAAAATCAGCAACAAGAATACTTTGAAGTACTTGAACATTTTAAAAGGTATGAAGTGGAAGAGCAAAAAGTTTCTATTCAAATCTCAAAGAGAGAAGCACAAGATGGAGTAGCATATGACAACAAAGAGAAAATAAAGAAAATGGTAGTAACCCTAAAGGGCGATGAAGAGATATTCACATATATTGGTAAGAATGTGTCCATAGAAGAGGAATGAGAGCTCATGGAATTATTACAAGAGTATACCGATGTGTCTTCTTGAGCTTATAAAGATATGAAAGGAGTTGATCCCTTGATATGTTCTCATAGAATTCCTATGATAGCTCATGCTAAACCCTCTAAGAAAAGACCTTACACTTATATTGATGTATATTAAGCTAAAATTAAAGAAGAGATAGACAAATTGTTAGCAATTGGATTCATATATGAGATCGAACACACTAAATGGTTTTCTCCTTTGGTGGTTGTACCAAACAAGAATGGGAAGCTTAGGGTTTGTATTATCCATTCAAGATAGCTATTTGAGATAGCTATCCATAAGAGTAGCAGGCAAGGAAGTGTACAGTTTTCTTAACATATTTTCAGGTTATAATCAAGTAGAAATTGCTAATGAAGATCAACACAAAACCACTCTAGCTACAAAATGGGGAGTGTGTGCATTTAGGGTCATGTCTTTTTGGTTTAACTAATGCCCTAAAAGTTAAATGTATCATGTCTTCAATAAGAAAACATATGGAATTCTATGTAGATGAGTTATGTACATATTCATCTCAATGTTAAGTCCATATGCTCCAGCTTAGGAAAATATTCAATAAATGCAGACAATATTGAGTATGCTTGAATCCAAAGAAATGTGTCTTCATGGTGAGACAAGGAAAAATATTGGGACATATACTGTCCAAAAAATGTAATTTTGGGAAAACAATTATTCAAAGAAGGGAAGGATAATCAACTATGAATGTGTGTTCATTAAGTTGAATACCTTTCCATATTAGAAATGGTGCATGCTTGAGTAGCTAGGTGTCATTTTTTAGCTGACAAGACTATCAAAATGATTCTCTTTGTGGGCTTATGGTGGCCAACACTACATATGGATGCAAAAACTTATGTGTGAAGCTATGACGTATGTCAATGAATTAAGTATCCAATATGATGAGATGAAATGCCTTTGAGACTTATGATCAGTGCAAGATCTTTCTCTAAATGGGGAATTCATTTTACTGGACCCATTATTCCGAGAACAAGAGGATCTCATGCAGAGTATATCAACGTAGCAACTGATTACTTAACAAAATGGGTAGAAGCCAAAGCCACTAGGAAAAATGATGCCCAAACCAAAGAAAATTTCTATTTGAAAACATCTTCACTTGATTTGGACTACCGATTGAGATATTCAAGAATAGAGGTACACATTTCATTAACAAATTCATTGACTCACTCATCAAATTCTTAGTGATTCATAAAAAGTTGGCACCCTATCACCCACAAGCTAATGGAAAATAGTGTTATGCACAATTCTTACCAAGATAGTCAACAATAGTAGATCTCACTAGGATAAACAATTGCACCATGCAATTTGGGCATTCCAAGTAGGATACAAGATAGCTATTGGAACTACACCCTTTTATCTAGTTTAAGGAAAAAAAGCAATTCTACCAATTGATTTTTTGATCCCTACTCTTCGAGTAGCTGAGAAGTATGAATGGATAAAACTTGATTTGTCTAACAAATTGGATCAAATTGACAAATCACATTAAACTAGATTACAAATTGTAGCAGGTATTTATGCTATTAAAAGAAGACAAAAGGCTTACTATGACACTCACATCAAAGACAAAGTACTTTTATTTGGAGATCTAGTTTTATTCTATACTCTAAAACAACATGCCAAGAAACTGCAACAAAGAGGATATGGTCATTTGATCATAAATTGAATTTCCTCTAGTGGAGCTATCAACTTAGCTACATTGGATGAAGACATTCTAACAAACTTGATAAGAGGTTGCAGAATCAAAAAATACATGGAATTTTTAACTGAGCAAATGTTGAAAAGAGTATTTGGAGCACAAGATCAAAAAAAATAAGAGGAGAGGAGAAGACAAGAGGTGAGACTAGAAGCTCTAGAAAGAGTTAGAAAACTGAAGGAATGGATTAGAGAATAAGTGCGAGATACTTACAAGGTTAAGAAACCATTACCATGGAAAATTATCATGCCACAAACATGGAAACCTAGGAATCAAAGTGAGACAACTTATTTAAACCTAGGAATCAAAAAGCAAGAATATCACTTCGTGGATTCTTTGATTTATACAAGAGTAGTGTTAAGCAGTGTTCGTGCAAAGATGCTTAGACTCCTATGAAAGCATATATGATTGGAATTGGAGGTAACCTTATAGAGTTCTTAGGAGAAGTCACTTTTTCCTTGCACTTAGGAAACAACAGGATGCAACAAGGACTTTTGGTTTGTGAAGAGTTTGACCTACTAGAAGAACTAGTTCTAGGACAAGATTGGATGTAAGAATTTGAAGTTACCCTGAATCTTGCTCAAGGATACATATCCACCAAAATAGGGCATAGAGAAGTTTAGACTCCTAGATGAGAAACCTCTAAAGACAACTGTCAAAATAGAACAACCTGATAAGCCCAATACAACTGTGCATGATGTAGAACCTTAACCAAACTCTAAATCTAATGATTCCATTCTTCAACCTACCTTGTGTGTTGATCAAAACCCTTGTTCCATTATGTATGAACAACCCAACCCTCCTTCTCCAAAGAACTATTCAGAGAGCCATAATGAGGTCATTATTTATCAACAGGAAGATACATCACCTTTAATGAGCCTAGCATCAAGAAGAACTAGACAATCGTCATGCAAAGGACTCAAACAAATATGGATTCCAAAATGTCAACTTCACAAGTACCAATGTTCATAGGAGCAACTATAATTGAGAAACCCTTAATGCAAGAATTCGTTCAAAGCAGAAAGTGCACCACGCATCAACTCGAAGATAATTCAGGTGTGGATATCAAAAAAACTCATGGAAGCTCAAAGACATTACAAGAGAGTTTGGATCCCAAGGAAGGCATCGGAGAAATCCAAGGAAGAAATCAGAGCATTAACCAAAGTGATTAGTCCCCAAAATTAGATTACTATGAGATCTCAAGAAAATCGAAGACTACCAAGGCCAAAGAAACCAAGAAGGTCATACGATCAACACAAATGCATATGATGGGTCATAACAAAGGAAATAACATCAGAACCATGCCAACCAACATTAAAGGAAAATAGAAAGAGCACTAAAAAGACATATCAAATATGGAGACCAAAGCTAACTCAAGCAAAGCAACAATTGGAGAAGCAATGTCGTGATTGCACTCATGTTGAGCTGAATGCACCTAGAGTATGCATAATAGGGCCACACTACAAGGCCTCTCATTCAGCACATGGATTCTCTTTGACTATTTAGTGGTGCACATTTCCTTCAAAGGAAATGGATCTTCACTTGTACTCTAGTAGTATAGGATTTCAACTAACTGCAACTAACTTTTTTCTTCGGCTATAACTAACCATTTTATACTTTTTTGAGCAAAAAAAAAGTATCTTCAAGTATTGGTATCAAGACTAGCTCAACTTGTGAGAGGGACTCACTTTAAAAATGGGTATTGAATGCACAAGCACTATGAAACATCAAAGTTTTCATACTCTTAACCAAATCATGGGTTTAAGTGAAAATGGCTTCTGAGGACTTTGAGGCAAAGCAAACAATGGAATTCAATGAATTTCCCTTGGAGTGAGTAGAAAAATCTCATGGTGGCTAGTTCAGGGGTGATCAGCTTGCTAGCAATCACCTCTTTTTTATCGCAATATGCATTATGGATCGTGAACATCAATTCCCATTGATGAGTTTTGTATTCGACATGAAATGCGCAGAACCTTTGAAACCTGGACCAAAGTTGGAATCAAAGCTTGCTCAAAGCTTCCTATATACAAGTCTGATTTTGAAAGGTGTACTTAGGTAATGACTACCTTACACTCTACACCTGATAAACCATCAGTGCTAGAAGCAAGAGTCATGGACTTACAAGGTGATTGGAGAACCATCGTATTTACACATGAGTTCATTAAGGAAGCATTCAGATGGGTGAAAGACAAAATTGTGGATCTGAAAGATGAGATCCATGAAGCGAAAAAGCAAACCTTTGTGGATATCAACAGAGAGGATATAGAGAAAGAAGTGTGACTATTCCATCAATATTTTTGCTTCCCTAATATGCACAGATATGCAGTCCCTCAAAAGCTTGTAGTTCAATTATTATCTTGTGCAGTGAAGTGAATTGGCAACCAAATCAATTTGAACCCTTATGTACAAGAAAGGTTATTTTAAGAAAAAAAGCAATGGGGCCTCAACAAGTTCTTAAATGGTAGCACTACATAAAATCGGCTACTCTACCTAAGAAGAAATGTGGCATAGTGGTAACTGATGAGGCAAGAACTAGTTTGCAACCAAAGATGAGAGGATAAATAAGAATGAGGGAACTTGAAGAAGTGGCTACTATGACCTCAAGCAAAAGATTTCATGCTATACAAAAGTCAACTCTCGCTCAACCACCACCAATTACAGAGGCAGAATTAGAAGAGGCCCTCCAAGCCACCCACATATATATGGAAGAGTAAGTAAATCTAATGGCCCAAGGTCATCAATACCTTCAAATGAGTGAATCCAAGGCAAGAAATGGGTAGGTAAAAGATTATCAAAGATGAGTCACTATAAGGAGTTGGGATTAGAAAATTCAAGCTCACGTTTAGGATAAAAAAATAATGATGATCGATCAACATTAAATGCTTATTTAAATACTAATATTAATGATGATGGTCGATGGGATGAGCTTGATCAGATGGTGGTTTAGCACAAAGTGGCTAGCAAGACATCGCAACTAGAAAATGAAGAAGATGAGGTTGATGAAGGAGTTCTACAGATGTTGAGACCAGGAAAGGACTTCACGATTCAAATAAATGATACTAGAAAGTAATATTGGAATATTGGAATGGTATTAGAGTTCCATTCCACCCCAAAGAAGAAGAACAACTACAAGGAGAGACTCAAGCTCAACACTAAGTGCCCATCGTTTCAATTGGATTTATGGCAGAGTCATCTCCTATATGCATCATGCAAGAAGTATCTCTAAAGTAGTCTCAGAGAAAGAGGCTAAGCCAAAAGTTCATTTACATATTAGGAGGCCATTCAATAAGAGAGTGCATACAATCAAAGGAAAGGATGTGCAAACAAGAGAACCTCCTATCATACCCAAAACATGGTTGAACGTGGATGTGGCACAATTAGAACTAGTCATTATACATATGATTCAAAGTGCCATGGACACTCAACAAGAACTACTTGAGGTTGACAAGAATATGAACAAGCTCATGTGGAGAAGAATCAATTCAAAGCACTAAGTGAGAATCTATTAGATCAAGTACTAAAAACTCGAGCAGAGCTAGACATAGTGAAAGAAGAACTAACAATAGCACTCAACAAAATTGATACATTAAGTAGTGCAAATGCTACCTTACACTCCAAAGTTAAAGAAATCAATTAATCATTGGATAGGTTGAAGATAGAGAATACATACCTACAAATGAAGTATTCACATTCTGAAGCAAAAAGGGTATGTCTCTCTACACAAAGAAAAATCTTTGAGACATAGATCAAAGGGTATATGGAAGAAGTTGATTCCTTGAGGAACCAAAATAAAGAATTAATGATATCCTTATTGCTTAATCAATCAATAGAGGCATCGATGTCTCTTAATGAGGAAATCTAAAGACTCAAGAAGCAATTAGAAACATATGCAGATCAATTAAAGATAGAACAAACATTACATGAATAGTGGGAAGTGAAATATGCTTAGGACATAATAGAATTAAGAATAAATAGGGACCACTATTGAGATCTCTGCAAGCAAAACCTAGCAGAAAGAAGAGCTGAAGGAGATCAGGAATAATGCTCTAGAGAAAGATCAATTGATCGCTCAATTAAAAGAAGAGATACTAAAGCTCTAGAGCATGAATAACAATCAATCAACAAACATGGGGACACCAGTAGGGCTGAACCCCAATCTGTCTACTGAGGAGACCGAGGTGCGTCCTCTTTCTCCCCTCATTGTTTGATATCCAATGCAAGATCAACATGAGAGTGCACTGGATGAAATTTCCATGCCATATAGTGCAGAGCTAGATCAAAATGAATGAGCATTATTTGTGTCTCCAATGACACAAAATTTTAAAGAAACAATGCTACGAGTAATGAAGGAGGAAAAAATCAAAAGCAAAGTCCTAGATCATATTATAAATCCATTCCATATACCATATGGAGTAATGAAAGAGCAAACAGGGTGATACATCAAGAAAGTTACATAGAAGGATGAAGACAAGGATTTGAACTTCATGATAAATACTTTTAACTATACATAAGAGGAATTTGATGCATTTATCCTATCTAGAGAAAACGTTTTTTGGAAAAGAATATACCATTGCAAATGCATTGGCAAGAAGCATTGTATATACTACAAATAACTCCATCATTTTGGCCAATGCCCAGGCATCAACCATGGATTGAATTTCGGAAAGCACAACAAAAAGGTATTATAAATCATTAGTGGCTCAGTTTTCCACCATTACTGAGGCCGCCACAAAACTATCGAGGATTATATGGTCAGAACCATAGAATTTTGGCTATCCAAACACGTCATGTACTTGACTTAGTGATCAAACTTAACAATAAGATATTCATCATGATATTCATAGTACTCAAAGTCTTCAAGCATGTGGAGTACATTTTTTTTAACTTTATTGGCATTAACCAATGAACAGATGCACTTATTTTATATCTCTCTCTCATTCCAAGTAGATTAACTATTATGGCATATTATTCCTGATTAATGTTTTTACCAAGTCCATACCTCCAAACCTTTCAAGAAGCCTTCTTCATAGGATTTTTTGAAATGGACTCTGAGATTTTTTTGAAAATGTTAACAAACTTAAATGCCAAGCTAGTCGCATATGAGCTTAAGTTTTTTGCCAATCATTGTCAAGCTCCACATGATGGTTTAAAATCCTCTAAGTGGAAAGAATTCATGATCCAAGAAGCCAACTTGCTTAATCAAATAGAACAAATGGTATGTCAAACATACACTCATCACCATCAAAAGCCTATTGAGGGTGATAGAGTTTAAGAGGGACATATGGAGGGAGAGATGAGTAAAAGAAAAAGAAGAAGGAAATCAAAAAAGAAAATAATTAATTAAGCTCTATACTATGCCAAGAGCCCCATAGGGGCATGCATCAAGTTGTAGCAAGACACAAGAAAAGAAAAGATCTAGGCTGAAGAATGCAATAGGTCTTGGAGGATGTAAATAAAGAAATACAAATAGGACATTGGAAGCACCACCCTCCAATTGGTGGATGCCATTTCAACCATTGGTGGAGTGTGTGGCCGACAACGATAATACAATCACCCCACTGGGTGAAAGTAAAGAATTATCAAGGGGAAAACAAAAGCATTGGATTGAGGCTTGGATAAGCTAACAAATAGCCTTCAAGTCTTGAATGCTTCCTTGATTGCTAGTGGTGTGCAATTAAAAGAAGTATATACAAGAAAATTGGAGCATCAGATCAAAGAGGAATAAGTTGGCGAGTGGGGAAGGAGGGCATTGAGCCTCATTTGCCATATGTATCTCAGGTTTAGTGACTAATTGTATGTCAAGAAAACTCACATAAAGCCTGTCAAGGGACAACACATACTAAGAGGGGGAAAATGTTGCAAAGGACTAAAGACAAGAGAGAGTAGGAAGCAAAAAAAAAAGAGAGGAAAAGAAGGCCCAAAAATTTTCAAGAAATGGCTCACCTTCTTCAAATCCATTGTAAAACCTTGAAAATCCTTGTAAATGCACTAGAGGAGTCCTCCAGGTGCATGAATCCTAAAGATTGTAATACTACCCCTGTACAATAGTAGGAACTTAGTGATTTTTAGAGAGAGTGTTGGTCTCTTAGGTGAAAGGATCAAAATTAGGGCACATGTATATAAGTCACTTGTGACTCTTTTGTAAAGATTTTTTGCCATAATCAAGAGAGAAATTTCTGAAATTTTCGAATTTACTTTTTCTTGCCTGTGTACCTTCTTCTTGATGTGCTTATGTGTGTGTTTGAGGCATGAAATGTGTGTCTATAGGTGTTCTCTACCCCTTCCCCATCTCTTTTTGCTATTATGGTGTGTGTGTGTGTATGTCTGTGTGAAGCATAGGAAGTCTTGAAGTGAGAGTAGATGATTCTTACCACTCTATTTTTTTGTCATAATTTGAAGCAGAAAGGTCTGATTACTGTTGTCATTGGATGCCTCTTGTTTAGAGCTTCAAAAAGAACCTAGTATTGACTATATTCGGGTATCAAAGCTAGGAGATATCGCCTAATTTGTGTTTGTTGTTGCACCAAGTATCACGATACACACTTTGATGTAAGAGGCATTATGTGAGGTGGATGTTACCTATTTTCATGCATTACTTGTCCCTTTCCCAAATAATCATCATTTAAGAACATGCTTCCATGCACTTGACCTAGTCAAGCTCTTGGTTTGATAATTTAGTGTGTATATCAAACCATCACTATATGCATTTGCTTGATGATCGAGGGGTGGTCTGTTTTGTCACAAATCCCTAAGACCCTGTGAGTATAGGTACACACGAATTCTTATGAATATTGTTGTAGTTTTAAAGCACGTGACATTACATAGAGAGTTGTCTAGATAGAAGGGAAGAGTCAAGAGAAAAGTCTTGCTCCACCAAGGATTTTTTTTTTTTAATATAAAGGAAGTTCGGCAATAGCCTACTCTCCCGGACTTGAATTAAATTAAGAAACAAAGGTACAAAAGAAGGGGACTAGTTCCCACGGGATCCCCCAAATCCCACAAAGCAGGGGAAGCTTGGTTGATACCTAGGTAGCATTACAAAGAAGGTTGATCACCCTCTCGTCGCCCTCATGCTCCACCAAGGATTGCTCCATCATGAGGATGTTATATTGAATGGAGCATACATTGTGAAAGGGGAGGTTATTGATGCATATAAAATATATACATTAGAGATTTCATACTTGCATAATACCAAAGGCTCACGGGATTGAGAACTAAAAGCTATAAACATTCAACAATATAGGAAACCCATGTTCCTTATCTCTATGGAAAAAGTAATTATGAGTACCCAGAGCTCTCCATGAACCTGACAACTTAGACAAGGTAAAAGTGGAGAAGAAGAGCTCACATGGATTTCACTAAAGAGATGATTTTTTAGGTCTTTTGGAGATGAGAGTGCATACACATGAGGACAAAATATATACATATTGTTTTTCTCAAAAATTATTATTTGGCATACATTTTATGTTTGAAAACAACAAAAAGTAAATTTCTCTTTTGCTTTTCTAGTTTAAAATGGGCTAAACGTTTCCCCTATTCTTTTCCTTGCCCTAGATCTAACTAACCTAATAATTGAAAGGGAGAATACATAACACCAGAACGATGGAACTAAATGCCATGAAATTTCATAGCTTGCAAATAGTGAATGCATCATTCAAGGGAAT
>CM035411.1:165764354-165781854 GCA_020310875.1 Ceratopteris richardii | reverse complement strand
CTAGTTTGATCTACTTTTAGGTGATTGATTGATTGATTGAATGCAACTCAACCACCACAAATTTGTGGAGTTTGGGCTTTCTCTTTCTACTTTTACATGTGTAAAGCTCAAGGCTTTTACAATGTTAAAAGATCCATGAAAAATCTTTTTTAAAAATACAATAAGTGACCATAAGAAAAAGAACTCTCTAAAAGATGTAGATCAAATCCACCTCAAGCATAGTGTAAGCTTGATGTTCCAACAGCTCCCCCTCATGCTAAAGTATGCTTGAGTCTTCATTCTCTAATAGGTTGAATACCTTCCATAGTTTTGAATCTACAAAGCTTTATTCCATCAAGTGCCTTCAACATCATATCTGCTACTTGCTTTTCACTAGGAACAAAAGAAATGTCAATTTCCTTTGCCATGAGCTTCTCCCTGATGAAGTGGTAATGAACCTCTATGTGTTTGGTTCTTGCATGGAAAATAGGGTTTGCTGTAGATGCATGGAATTTACATTATCTCCAAATATGTGAGGTTTGTAACTCACAAGTCCCAAATCTATATACAATGATTTTAACCATATTGCCTCTTGAGTTGCTATGGTCAAGCCTCTGTACTCTACTTTAGTTGAGGATAAAGCAACTGTTGTTTGCTTCTTGGAACTCCACGACACTAGCTTTGAACCTGCAAATTCTAAGTAACTAGAGGTACTTTTTCTATCATCCTTAGCTCCTACCCAATCTACATCTGAATAGATTTTGATGTCCAAATCTGAAGAGTAAGGATAGAATATACCTTCATTGATTGTACCTTTGAGATACCTAAGTACTCTCTTAGCTCCATCCATGTGTGATCTTCTACGTGAGTGCATGAATTGGCTAAGCACTCCCACACTATATGAGATGTCTACCTTTATATGAGTAGCATATATCAAGCTACCTACCAATCTTTGATATTCTTTCATGTCTTCAATTTTCTCACCTTCATAAACACTAAGTTTATGATTCATCTCCAAAGGTGTACCTGCAGGTTTAGTGTTCTCCATTTTGAACTTGAGAAGTAAATCTTGAATGTATCTTCTCTAAGTCAAATACATTCCTTCATTTGTGTATATGACCTACATACCTAGGAAATATGTGAGCTCACCTAAGTCATTGATTTCGAACTCCTCTTGCATGTGTCTCTTGATCCTTTGAATGACATTCCAATCATCACCTGTCACAATAATATCATCTACATATACACATAGATAGATAACCTCATTGTGATCCCTTTTGATGAATAGAGAAGGATCTGAGTTGCTAGGTATGAACCCTTGAAGGTTGAACATTTTGGCCTTTGGCTTTGTCATGCTTTCATCCTTTCTTCTTCCCTTTCCACTTGCTCTTGCTTGCAAAGTTGGCTTGGGAAGTCTCCTCTTCATCTTCTTCCTTCTTCTTGCCTTTAAGCTTCTTATCTACATATAGAGCACTAGTTGAGTTACCATGATAGGAGTTACCTTCCTTTATGCTATTGTTGGCCTCTTGATTAAAGAGTTGTCCAAGAAAGATGTTGAAGTCTAGAGTTTGCACATCCATGATGAGATCATAAGCTGTGGTGAAGGATTGCCATTGCTTATCACTTTGAATCCATTTGAGAATTTTCCTCATGATAGACTCTTCTTCAATGAGCTCTCCAATGGATGCTAACTGATCCACAACCTCCTTGACCTTGGTAACAAACTATGTGATGGTTTTTTTAGGTGTCTTCTTCATTTGGTTGAACTCGTTCCAAAGATGATTCTTTCTTGCTTTGGTACTAGTACAAAAGAAGGTCTCGAGGGCATCCCAAGTCTCTTGAGACTCTTGCATCCTCTAATATGTGGTAATAGAAGGTCAGAGATAGACTTTGGTATGTAAAACTTTTCTTGAGCATCCCTTGTGCACCAAAGTGTGAGCTTATATGTCTCCTCTTGTGTAGGTACTCCTTTGGATCAATAGGCATAGCTTCATCACATACTACAATTCCATAAAGATTTCTACCTTGCAAATAGGTCTCCATTTTGATTTGAAAAGCCGTGTAATTGTGTCAATCAAGCTTCTCAATCATTGAGGGGAAGTCATCACCCATCTTGATCTAGCTCTGATACCACTGAAAGAACTTGGAGAAGCTTGTAGGAGGTAGAAAAATGAGTTGTGAAGTGACAAATTTTGGTCCAGCCAACCGACACAAGATCAGCCCTTGAACTTATGGAGACTCAAATAGACCTTATAGGCATGCGATAAGTGCAATAAAATGCACTATGTACTTTGGATCATCAAGGAGAAAGAGTCAATACAAAACAAATAGGTTTGCACATCGACTAGCTCAAAAAACTTACTATCTATGGATGAGACAATGAACTTCAAATGCTCATAGCGACCAGCATGATTACAATTAGAAAAAATCCTTTTATGGGAGTGATACACATAGGGTTGAGTGTATAAAATGCACAAGAAGGAATAAACAAAATATGCTATAGGAATGAATCAGGCACTCAACAGTGGAACTTTGTATTTCTCAGGAATACATAGAGATTGACTCCGAGACAGAAAAATTGAGATTTCTCCCAACGTATTGAACCAAATGCTATAACAATTTACAAGCATAAACTAGACACTAATACCTTTCCAATGAGATATCTTTCATGGATTTTTGAAGCTCTGTAAAGAAAGCAACAACCTCTGCAAGCTTACTGTTGGCAAAGAAGATGATGTACAAAAATGAAGGAGCAAGACAATGATGATCACAAGTGTATGTATATTGCTTCCATGTATTGTACAAGTGATTTGAAGTCTTTATATAGACTCTATAAGTGATCCTCAACTTTTACAAGTGGATTTTGAATTCAAATGAAGGTGGTAAGAGTTGTTGGAGGGAATCAATTCACTTTTCTAAAATCTAGGAAAAGTGAAGATCTAGTTTGATCTACTTTTAGGTGATTGATTGATTGATTGAATGCAACTCAACCACCACAAATTCGTGGAATTTGGCCTCTCTCTTTTTAATTTTGCATGTGTAAAGCTCAAGGTTTTTTACAATGGTAAAAGATCCATGAAAAACCTTCTGAAAAAATACATTAAGTGAGCATAAAAAAAAGAACTCTCCAATGGATATTCCTTTGATGTAATCCAATCCATAGATTTTGATGTAGATCAAATCCACCTCAAGCATAGTGTAAGCTTGATGTTCCAACAGTTACCTATTTCTCTTCCATTTCCTCTACCTTTACTTCTACCATTACCTCTTCCTTTTACATAATTAGCTTGAGAAGTTGATTCTTCTTCATCCTTTGCTTTACCTTTATGTCCTTTCTTCTTATTCTTTTCATACATGTTGAGATATCAAGCTCAACATGTGATGATCCAAGATGACACGTACCAGTTTTTTGCTTCTCTGACATGTATAGTGGTCATGCTGGTATATGTCAGGGATACTTCATTGAGCTTTATTAGATTTATCTACCGAGAGTGATTGCACATTTGTTCCTTGCCAGCTCACTCATTCGCGGACATTAGGTCTTTCTTTACGTACTGATCTTTATATCTTGCACTTGTTGTATTCTTGTTTTTAAGGTCATTCTTGTACATTCCTTTTATGTAATAGAAGAAGAAGAAGAAAAAGATCATTCTTCCTTGCCTCAATCTGTGTGTGTGCTTCTCCTTGAGAGTGAGAGTGTGTGTGTGAGCTCTCTTCCTTATCTCCTTGCTCGTGACATGGTATCAGAGCTAGCATGGTTGTAGAGAGCTCGTGGAGAAGGCGACGGTGAAGACTACGCAGCAAGGCATGGAGAAAACACGATTTCACAAACGGCCTCCGTTTGCTACAAAAATTGGCATGAAGGTAGAAGACCTCAAAATATTTTCGAGAGTTATCCCTTTAGGATCACTTGTTTTTGTCAGATCGAAGTTTCAGAGCCATCTCGACCTCCAAGGTGGGGCCTACAAAAAAACCAGGTCAGTTTGAGAAACTATAACTTGCGTTGTATTTGGCGACACTCATATTTGCCAGATCAAGAGTTTCAAGCGATTCCGTGTACTTTGGGAAGGATCCTTTGGACAAGGCTAGAATAATTAGAAAGTGTAGGAAGGCTTTCCCCTTTCCTGATAGGATGGACTTTTTCCCACAACATGAAAATGGTTGTTGTTTACTTCCATTGAACATGGGGTTTTTTATTTGTGTTGATCATAACATAAGTGAAAAAATTTGAGAAAAGAACCTTGATAAAGAAAAAGAAGCATCTCTAGACCTTTCTCTTGAGAAATATTTAGAAACTGATGTTAAAGAAATTGTTGAAGAGATTAATCTTCAAGCAGAACAAGAAGAGGTTAAGAATTTTGATGTGGCATCTTTGAGAGCAAAGAAAACTGTTGATGTATGAAACACCACAAGAAATGAATTAATGTGACACTAGAACACCTCTATGGTCACCATTAACTCATTGCCACTCCAAACTTTGAGAAATGATAGCCTAAAGTGAGAACTTTTCTTCTACAGAAATTCCTAGTCACCAAAATGACATACCTTCAGTATTTTGCTAATTTCTCCTAGCTCAAGTATTATTTCTCCATGAAACTTCATAGGCTGAAACTAAAAGAGTAGAGCCTTCCAACAAGCTATCATATGCATCAAACGGATCTCTAGAACTCAAGTTATGGCTCTCACAAGATGACCCTATATGACCTTCCAAAACTGGAAATTTTACCTGTTTTAGTAAGAGCGCCTGTTTAAAATTAGAATTCGATGCCTAGCATCGACTTTCAACGAGAATTCGATGCCGGGCATCGACTTGGAGTGTTTTTGGCCACTTTTCAGCAGGGATTCGATGCCGGACATCGACTTCCCACATAAAGTCTTGATCTTTTGGACACCAAAACTATAGATGATTTCATGCACACTTAGAATATGACTTATCAACTGGAATTCGATGCCAGGCATCGAGTTGCTCCAACAACATCATCTTTTCAAGAAGATTTGGCAGTAGATAAAAATCAGATATGAAGATAAGGACTTATCAAGTGAGATTCGATGCCACGCATCGACTTGCTTGGAAAACTTCAACCTTTCAAATCATTACACAGAAGACAAACACTGGAGATGGAGGAAGAAGACTTATACACAGAACTTTAACTAGTTCTTGTCATAACTATGAAAACTCAGAAGCTTACAAGTGCTTTCTCGCTCAGAGAAGCCTGACTATACTCAGTCATACAAAAATGAGTTCTTCTTACTTTCTCATTGTCTTCCTCCTTCTTCTTTTTACCGCGTCAATTAATACTAACTAACTTATATAGACTTTCTCATTCCCGTGACTTTTGAAAAACTTCTAGAACTAAAGTGAACTAACTTTACAAGTATAATACATTTGTGAATTTGTCCCTTCACATAGGCATGGGGTTTTCTTCCTAAGATTTGAACTTCAAATATATGTCCAATTAGTGATTGTTTCTCCAACAGCTCCCCCTCAATCATTAATTGACATTCTCTGTTCCTTCATATCTTCTTCTTTTCTTTTACTCCTGCCATGCTTTTAAATCTGCTGGTCTTCACACCATCCAAGCTCTTTGTCATTATGTCTGCTAACTGATCTTTAGTGGAAATGTACTCCACTTCAATCTCCTTCTCCATTTCCTTTTCTCTGAGAAAATGATACTGTATCTCTATGTGCTTTGTCCTTGCATGAAATACTGGATTTGCTGCAAGATAGAGTGAACTCATATTATCTCCATGTATTGTAGGTGTACCTTGATGAATGCCTAAGCTCTTGAACAATGTCTGCATCCATATGACTTCCTTAGCTGCTTCCACAAGTCCTTTGTACTCTGCTTCAGTTGATGATAATGCTACTGTATGTTGTTTCTTTGAACACCAACTTACAAGCTTATCACCAATATATATCATGTAACCATGAGTTGATCTTCTGTCATCTTGATTACCTGCCCAATCTGAATCACTATAGGCTCTCAACTTCAAATCTGATGTAAAAGGATAATATAATCCTTCCTTTATAGTTCCTTTGATATATCTGAGAACTCTTTGACCTGCAATCCAATGTGGGTCCTTTGGACAATGCATGAATTGTGACAAAACTCCCACTGCATAACTAAGATCAGGTCTTGTTAGTGTAGCATAAATCAAACTACCCACAAGAGATTGATACTTCCTCATATCTTTGTAGTCTGCACCATCATATTTATTGAGCTTGTGATTAACTTCAAGTGGAGTTGAAGCTTCTCTCCAATTTTCCATATCAAACTTCTTCAACAAGTTCAGAAGATACCTTTCTTGTGACACATATATGCCATGATCTGTATAAGTAACTTCCATTCCAAGAAAGTATGATAACTTTCCTAGGTCACTGATCTTGAATTCTTTTTCAAGCAATCTCTTTACCTCCTTGATTCCTTCATCTAAAGTACCTGTGATTATAATGTCATCTACATAAATACAAATGTAGATTGTACCTTCCTCTGTTCTTCTGATAAGTAGACTTGGGTCTGCTTTTGAACTTTGATATCCAAGATCATTGAGATACTTCACCAGTCTATAGTTCCAAGCTCTTGGAGCTTGCTTCAATCCATACAATGCTCTTCTCAACCTGCAAACAAAATTTGGATACCTGGAATCTATAAACCCTTGAGGTTGTTCCATGTATACCTCATCTGATATGTATCCATTCAAGAATGCATTTTTTATATCCAATTGACTTAGAGTCCATCCTTTTGAAGCTGCAATAGCAATGATTGTCCTTATAGTTGACATCTTAGCTACAGGACTGAATGTCTCATCATAATCTATGCCATAGGTCTGGGCATGGCCTTTCACCACCAATCTAGCTTTGTACCTGGCTATACTTCCATCTGCAAGCTTCTTCACTTTATAAACCCATTTATTTCCAATTATTTTCTTACCATTTGGTTTAGGAACAAGTTCCCATGTCTTGTTCTCCTCCAGTGCATTGAACTCTTCCTTCATTGCTTCTTCCCATTGCTTCTTACCTTTAGCTTCATCATAGTTCTGAGGTTCTTCATCATCTTTGACCATATATGCATAGTTCTTCTGAGTTATGTAAGAAGTATCATAAGAATACCTTTCTGGTTGTCTTCTAGTCCTGCTTGACCTTCTTGGTTCACATTCTTCATATGTGTCTGTATACACCTCTTCATCAAATATAGGAGCTTCTTCATTCCTTCTTGTTAATCCACTTGTGGATGTACTTGCTTGCATATAGTCTTCATCTCTATTTACCTGCACAACTGATTTTCCTTTCTCACATCTTCTTACCTCTTCTTCAAATTCTTCAGCTGTATGACTTTGATCTACATACCAACTTTTCTGTTCATCAAATGTAACATCTCTAGAAACAATAAATTGTTTGGTTAGAGGGATTCCACAATCTGTAACCCATCTGCTTTTCATCATAACCAATGAACACATATTTTTCTGCCTTTGGTTCAAGTTTATGCCTAAGTTGTGATGGCACATAAGCATATGCAATTGATCCAAACACTCTACAATGATCTAGTGTTGGTTTCTTACCCCACCAAGCTTCATATGGAGTCATTCCATTCAGAGCTGCACATGGTAATCTATTCACAAGATATGTAGCTGTATTTACAGCCTCAGCCCAAAGATAATTTGGACAGTTCTTCTCCTTTAGCATAGCTCTAGCAAACTCAACCAAAGTCATATTCCTTCTTGCTGCTACACCATTTTGTTGTGGTGTATACCTGCAAGTTATTTCTCTCTTAATACCTGCATTCCAAAGATAATCATTGAACTCTTGGGAGAAGTATTCTCCCCCTCCATCAGACCTCAGTCTTTTAAGCTTTTGACCTGTGACTCTCTCTGCATATGCATGAAAATGCTTGAAGGCTCCAAACACTTCTGATCTTTCCTTCAAAACATATAATGTTATCCATCTTGTAGCATCATCAATGAAAAGAACATAGTACCTTGAGCCACTGATAGATCCTTCTTTTGTTGGTCCCCATACATCTGTATGAATGAGCTCAAGTACTCCATCATGTTTGAATCCTTTCTTTTGAAATGGTAACCTGTGTGCTTTACCCATTTGACATGCTTCACATTTATAAACCATATGTTGACTTTGCACATTTGGTAATCCTAGTACAGACTGATTAGCAACCATAGCTTTAATTCCTCTTTCATTGAAATGACCTAATCTCTTATGCCAGAGATCAAGTTCTGTAATCACTGCTTCACCATGTGTGAGCAAAGCTTGACCAATGTTTCCTTGCACTCTTAAAGTAAAGAGTCTACCTTCTTTCTTACCAGAGACAATCTGATTATATCCATTCTCTGGATCTTCCACAAATACTCCTTCATTTGTAAACCTGACTTGAAAACCTTTTTCAACTATCTGTCCCACACTAATCAAGTTTTTAGGTATTGTAGGAACATACAAAACATTGGCTAGCAAATCTGCTCCACTCTTGCATTTCACCTTTCCAATTGAATGTACACTATGTCTTGTATTATCACCAGTTTGAACACTATGGCTAGAAATGCCTTTTTCCAATTCTGACATCAATTCTATGTTTCCTGACAAATGATTAGAACATCCAGAGTCAATGTAAAATACCTTTAGATCTTCTTTATCTGATGTGTTGATTGAATTCATCATCAATGATGTATGACTTTCATTCTGTTTGTCATTTGCATAATTGTAGTAGGTGGTGTTGTAGGATTGATTTTGTCCCCAACTTCTTCCTCCACCTCTACCATAGCCTCCTCTTTGACTTTGTCTACCTCTTTGGAAATTACTTTGATATCTTCCACCTCGGCCTCTGCTATTGTTATTTTGATTCTGGTTTGATCCTTGTTGGTTGTGCCAACAGTCATGAGCCAAATGATTACTCAATCCACAGATCCAGCAAGCCTTTTTATTGTTATTTTGATTACCTCTTCCTCTTCCAAAACCTCTTGCTCTTCCTCTGCCAGTGCCTTTACCTCTTGCATAATAAGCTTGAGAACTAGACTCCTCTTCATCCTTTGCTTTACCTTTATCTCCTTTCTTCTTGTTCTTCATGTACATTGCAGAACTTTGTCCTTTGTCTCCATCTCCCTTCAAGTCTTGCTCATATGTGAGCATCAAACCAAGCAACTGGTTCAAATATGGAACATAATGATTTAATGAAAGTTCTGTTGATAAGACAAAAGGTTTCCACCTTTCATCCCCTCTCAAACCTGCAAGTAGCTGAGCAATCAATCTGTGATCTTCAACATCTTCATCTATGGATCCAAGACTATCTGCTAGATCCTTCATCTTAGTGACATAATCACTAATGGTTTGACTTGGCTTCTTCTTGAATGTTGTAAACTCTGACCATAGACTTGCTTTTCGTGCTTTAGTAGTACTTTGGAAATGATACTCCAATGCATTCCATATATCTTCAGATGATTCCAATCCTCTGATGTGTGGTAGCAAATGATCAGAGATTGTATTGTAGATGTATGCTTTTGCACTTGCATCCTTCTTCTGCCAATGCTTTAAAGCATCTAGTTCTTCTTTCTTTGGTCGGCTTTCATCTTCGAATACTGGCTTCTCTTCTTCACCTGTAACATATATCATGAGATCCTTACTCATAAGTAAGGCTTCCATTCTCATTACCCATGCGGGGTAATTATCTCTGTCTAGTTTGTCAATGGAAATATGATCTGCCATAGTTCTTTCCTTCTGCTGCAACCTGTGAGCTTAAAGGATAAAGGATAATACCTTTTGAAGTTCTTTGTGTATGAGGATACTTTTTAAGTAACCTTTTGATGCCTTGTGTCTTCAAATGCTTCACCTTTCAAACTTTAATGGAAAACTTTACAAAACTTCTCGTACCTTTGTCGTCTTCTGCTCTCGAGAATCTTTCTGCTCTGATACCACTTGTTGATGTATGAAACACCACAAGAAATGAATTAATGTGACACTAGAACACCTCTATGGTCACCATTAACTCATTGCCACTCCAAACTTTGAGAAATGATAGCCTAAAGTGAGAACTTTTCTTCTACAGAAATTCCTAGTCACCGAAATGACATATCTTCAGTATTTTGCTAATTTCTCCTAGCTCAAGTATTATTTATCCATGAAACTTTATAGGCTGAAACTAGAAGAGTAGAGCTTTCCAACAAGCTATTATATGCATCAAACGGATCTCTAGAACTCAAGTTATGGCTCTCACAAGATGACCCTGTATGACCTTCCAAAACTGGAAATTTTACCTGTTTTAGTAAGAGCGCCTGTTTAAAATTAGAATTCGATGCCTAGCATCGACTTTCAACGAGAATTCGATGCCGGGCATCGACTTGGAGTGTTTTTGGCCACTTTTCAGCAGGGATTCGATGCCGGGCATCGACTTCCCACATAAAGTCTTGATCTTTTGGACACCAAAACTATAGATGATTTCATGCACACTTAGAATATGACTTATCAACTGGACTTCGATGCCAGGCATCGAGTTGCTCCAACAACATCATCTTTTCAAGAAGATTTGGCAGTAGATAAAAATCAGATATGAAGATAAGGACTTATCAAGTGAGATTCGATGCCACGCATCGACTTGCTTGGAAAACTTCAACCTTTCAAATCATTACACAGAAGACAAACACTGGAGATGGAGGAAGAAGACTTATACACAGAACTTTAACTAGTTCTTGTCATAACTATGAAAACTCAGAAGCTTACAAGTGCTTTCTCTCTCAGAGAAGCCCGACTATACTCAGTCATACAAAAATGAGTTCTTCTTACTTTCTCATTGTCTTCCTCCTTCTTCTTTTTACCGCGTCAGTTAATACTAACTAACTTATATAGACTTTCTCATTCCCATGACTTTTGAAAAACTTCTAGAACTAAAGTGAACTAACTTTACAAGTATAATACATTTGTGAATTTGTCCCTTCACATAGGCATGGGGTTTTCTTCCTAAGATTTGAACTTCAAATATATGTCCAATTAGTGATTGTTTCTCCAACAAAAACCATCACTCTAAAAATCAAAAGCATATGTGAGTCACTTGCATCTGTTGGCGTGAATGTAGATGATGATGATAAGGTGGAAGTGCTCCTTCGTGGTTTAGGAGCTGCATATAAGCAGTTTAGAACTTCCATACAGACTAGGGAAAATATTCCGAATTTTGCTAATCTAGTATCTATGCTGATTATTGAAGAAAAGAATCTTGATGAGGATTCAAACTCCCAAAGAAAGCCCAGTTCTGAGCAGGTATTCTACTCTGGCACAGGAAGAGGCAGAGGTAGAAGTTTCGGAAGTGGAAGAGGAAATAGTAACCAAGAGCAAGGTCAACAACAGAATCATGCAGGATGAAGATGACAGTTTCAAGGTAGGGGGAGCCAAAGAGGTCACAGAAATTTCCAAAGAAATGATTCAGGTAATGATAGTAAAGGATGTTGGAAGTGCGGTAAACATGGACGCTTTGAACGTGATTGCACGTTGAAGAATCAAAATAACAGAAGGCAGCAAAACAACTATGCATCCACAAGTGCAGATGATTTTGAGAAGTTGTTTATGGTTCAACATCACATGATGAATACGATGTCTGTTAGTGTTTCAAAATCGAATGATAATGCCTGGTATGTTGATTCAGGCGCTTCAAATCACATGACCAGTCATGCAGACTGGTTTAGTAGTTTGCAGAAAATGTCAGTTCCTGGATATGTTGAAACAGGTGATGATACATCGCATCCTATTGAGCATACAAGAAACATAGCATTCTCTATGGAGGACGGGAGGGTAAAACATCTTGCTGATGTGCTGCATGTTCCAAATATAACAAAGAATCTGGTCTCTGTTGGACAAATGGTTGACCAGGGATTACAAGTCAGGTTCAATGCTGATGGATTATATGTAGAAGAGTACAAGAAGGATGGACGATTGGTTGCCAAAGGAAACAAAGTGGGTAGGATTTTCACCTTAAATGTGAAGATTCTTGAAATGAATGCAACCATGTTTGCAAAAGGTGAAGGAGTTATTGCAGATATAGAGATGTGGCACAAACGGATTGGACATGCAAACTTGCAAAGGCTGAAATTGATGCAGTCAAAGGAGATTGTCCATGGATTACCAAATTTCAAAGTTGCATAAATGCAAAAGGTATGTGCAGCATGTCAATTTGGTAAACAGTCAAGAGCATCATTTCCACATGACAAGCATGTTAGTGAGAACGTACTACAAGTAGTACATACAGATGTTTGGGGTCCAACAAAGACCACATCTATGGGCGGTTGCAGGTTTTATGTTACTTTCATTGATGAACATACACGCAAAGTATGGGTATATTTCATGAAAGAGAAGAGCGAGGTGTTCACTCACTTCCAGAATTTTAAACTTATGGTGGAAAAGCAGACAGGGAAGTACATTCAGACATTAAGATCTGATGGAGGAGGTGAATACATGTCAAATGAGTTCAGTAGTTTTCTAAAAAATCATGGAATTTAGCGTCAGTTTTCATGCAGGTACACACCACAACAGAATGGCATTGCTGAATGCAAAAATAGACATATTGCAGAAATAGCAAGAGCCTTAATGGCTGAGAAGAATATGCCTCATTGTTATTGGGCAGAAGTTGTGCATACTACTATATACATCATGAACAGAACTCCGACTGTTGTTGTACATCAAGTTACACCTGAAGAGAAGTTTACAGGTAAAAAGCCATCTAAAAGTTTCTGGCTGTATTGCATACGTACATGTCCCAGATGAATTGAGGAAGACGCTTGATCCAAAAGCAGAAAAGTGTGTCTTCATTGGATACTCCCTTGATCAAAAGGGATATAAATGTTATAACCTACTCACACTACAGGTAAAGGTGACCAGAGATGTGGTATTTGATGAAATCTGAAGCTTCTATGTAGATGCCAAAGAAGGACTCAGTCTTGAACCAAATGACAAAGAAAATGCTGAAAAATCAAGTGCAAAATCTCAAGTTTTGAGTGGACTGGATGCATCACCAAGCAATAGTTCCAACTCCAATCCATGGAGTGGAAGATTACGTGGAAATTTCAGTCTAGCAAATTCATCAAATACATCCAAGAAAGGTAAAGAAAAGCTTTATGCTGGTCATAAAACATGTGCAGATTTTGAAGACATTGATGGAGATTCAAGCGGTTTAGAGAAGAGTCTTGATGAGGAACTTGATTGCCCTCTGTGAAGACTCCATGAGTAAGAAGGGCACATGCATGTGATACAAGGAGAAGTGACCCACGACCAAGAAGATCTAGGAGGACGTGGAATTCAGCGCAATGATTGACATATGATAGTTTCATGGCTCGTCATTGTGCCTACATGACAAAGGTAATACAAGATGTTGAGCCTTCTTGTTTTGAAGATGCAATTGGAATTGTAGACTGGGAAAAAGCTATGGATGAGGAGATGGCTGCACTTTATGGAAATGATACATGGAAGCTGGATCCGTTGCCCCAAGGAAAGAAACCCATAGGCTGCAAATGGGTTTACAAGGTAAAGCATAATGTTGATGGTAGCATAAACAGGTATAAAGCACAATTGGTAGCTAAAGGATTTGCACAGACATATGGCATTGATTATGAGGAAACATTCAGCCCTGTAGCTAAAATGTCTACTGTCAAGACACTTGTTGCATTAGCTACAGCAAAAGGATGGACTTTGCATGATTCAGATGGATGTGAAGAATGCTTTCCTACATGGTGAGTTACAAGAAAAAGTATATATGACCAACCACAAGGATATTAAAATTCAAAGCATCCAGAATATGTTTGCAAGTTCCAAAAGGCTTTGTATGGGCTGAAGCAAGCCCCTCGTGCATGGCATGCAAGGATTGCTGATTACTTAACCAGCATTGGGTTTTCTATGTGTGATGCAGATCACTCACTACAAGGATGGCTGATGATGGTCTCACTATTGTGGCTATTTATGTTGATGACCTGATTGTAGGTGGTGATAATCAAGGAAACATCAAAGAGGTAAAGCAACTTCTTATGCAGGAATTTGACATGAAAGGTCTTGGTGTGTTGCGCTATTTCTTGGGCATCGAGTTTATACATATAAAAACAGGTATATGGATGTCGCGAAGGCAATATGCCTTGAATATGCTACAAAAGTATGGTATGGCTGATTGTAAGCCAATTTCTATGCCATTAGATCAGAATTTGAAGTTGGATACTACATCAGGTGAAGCAAAAGATATAAAAAAAGTTCACTTTTTCTCCCAAACCTTTCATATTACTTTATCTCTGGGAAGGACTTTATTCATGTGTATTGCATACAAGAGCTCTTCAGCCTAAGAGAAGATTATTGCCTTACTGCACAAGTCACTCATGGAGATGGTGAGGTGTATGGTCAAGAGTCAGGCTCTACCACATAGTTTCTGGCTTGAGGCTGTCATGTGTGCAACATATGTACTTAACAGGTGTCCCACTAAAGCACTAGAGTCTATCACTCCATATGAGGCTTGGCATGACCGCAAGCCATCTGTTGCTCATCTGCATGTTTTTGGTTGTTTGGCATACGCATTAGTGCCCAAACAACATCGCAAAAAATTGGATGATAAAGCAGTAAAATGTATTTTTGTTGAGTTGAGTTTGACAATGGTTGACTTCATGAGTGATGCTTACTTATGTGTTGCACATTGTCACAGGGTGACACTTATTGCCAAGGACTATGTTGTTGTGTCAAGGCTAAGGAACAATTCGAAAAAGCCTTAGTACCTCTCGATCTCAATGATCAGAAATTCTTTGATATTCTCAATATTCCTCCAGTAAGAGAACCTAAACCATCTATAGTAAAGATTGAAGAGATCTCTTCCATGACAAGAAATGCGGCAGAGACTGGTGAGGAGCATAGAAAGAAGAATCTCATGTTAAATGGAGATGTTTTCCTTGAAGACATTTTGAGGCCGAGAAAAGCAAACTCAGAGCTTTAAAGATGTTAAGAGATTTCAATGTTGAAATCTCTGACAACCATGTCAACATAGCTCTTAGGTATTGTCTACATGCCATAATATGTTCATCAATTTTTTAGTAATTGATAGCCTTGATGCATTTGGTCTGGATTTTATATTGTATGGTCCTAGTCAAGAAATGTGAAGAGACTATTTCAAGAAAGTTCTTCATCTTGGGTCCACTTTTGACTCAGTGTGTACTTTTCAAGCATGAAGAAATTTGTCATTTTCTTGAGAATTTTAAAGAGGATATAGAATATATTATTTATCCATATGTTGAAAAGTATGTTTTCATAATATCTTCCATATAAAGTCATTCCTTTCCTAAGGTCAATTTTTTATAAACAAATATGGCTTATATCACCACATTGCCATGCATTCTAATATTGTTTTCACTTTGCAATGATGCCAAGGTTTTGAAGATGCACATTGATCAGAACATCCAAGCATTTGCAAGTTGAATGAAGAGAAAAAATTTGGTTATATGCAAATACATGTGCCATTACAAAAAAGACACTACAACATGTGGATGGAGAGTAATTGCCAATGCAATAAGGTTCTTAGAGCATAGATTTTATAGTCTTGATTTGAATTTATCTAATTATCCAGATGCATGGGTCCTTTTGGTGAGAGAAAATGTGATTCATAACATCATGAAAGATGTTATATGTCCATATGATCTAGACTCTCCTCCACCGCCTCCATCAACAACAGATAAGAAGAACCAAAATAAGAAGAAAGTGCCTCATGTTCATTCTCCACTAAAGCATGTCCCAAAGAAAAAGCACAAAGGTGAAGGCTCCAAAAAGGAAAAACATAAAAATCAATATGAGATGTATATTTTTCCATATCTATGAATACCTCTACATAATAAGACCATCTATTTCCAACATATATTGAAAGATATTTATTTGCTCTGTTTTGTTGTAAATACTAAGTTTGTATAGAAAGGAACCCTTTAGAGCATTGTATTTATAGAAAAATTTTTTGAGGAATGATGCCATTCTATCTTTATCTGAAGATAGTGTTTGTAATTCATGTTTCAACTTCTCAATCTTGGTGATCTTTTTTTCTCAAATAGACGAAGGATTTGTGGTGTGATTACTATTTATGAGATCAATTAACATGATAATGGTTTACCATTTATTTCTTTCATTTAATGCTATATCTCAATTTGTTTATCTCTGAGTTGTAGTCTTGGGCTTCTATAACTAGTATTTTGAGAACCAAAAAGCCATAAATGATTCAAGCAAAGAGAGCAATTGGGGAGCTTTCAATGGCACTATTTGCTTGAATTGGTCTTGCCTCTTCATGCATGGTTCATAAAGACTTAAAGAACATACACAACCCATTCAAGCAGTTAAGCTATCCAGAGAACCTCTGATGGCCTTTATCGCTTGAATTAGTCATGTCCTCCAATTTTTTCCATTTTGTAATATTCTTATCCTTAAATCTTTATATATCTTTTTATCACTAAAGTGGAGAATTTATTTATCCTTAGCTTTACCAATTATTTTTTGGGCATGATAAGTGGTTTGTTATTTATTTCTTCCCTTGAATCTTATATCTTGATTTGTTTATCTCTGAACTGTAGTCTTGGGTTTGTATAGCTAATATTTTGAGAAGCAAAAAGCCATGACCGATTCAAGCAAAGAGAACAATCAGGGAACTTTTGATGGCCCTATTCACTTGAACTGGTCGTGCATCTTCCATAAAAAGGGGACACGGCCAATTTAAGCAATTAGGCTAGTTAGAGAACCTCCGATGGCCCTTATCTCTTGAATTGGTTGTGTCCTCCAATGTTTTCCATAGTCTACTCTATATAGCTTGTTTATCACTAAAATGGACCATTTCTTTACCCTTATCTTTACCAGTTACTGTCTAGGAGAAAGCCTTTGAACAATAGAAACTTTCCAAGAGCAATGAGTATAAAGCATAACAATGCCAATATGAATATCAAGAGTGCATATATATATATATATATATATATATATATATATATATATATATATATATATATATATATATATATATATATATATATATATATATATATATATATATATATATATATATATATATATATATATATATATATATATAGAGAGAGAGAGAGAGAGAGAGAGAGAGAAATATTTAGCACTCAATGTCTTTGTTTTCATTCAAGATATCATTTTTGGTGGAAGAAAAAAGGGGCAAGATTGGTTACATTCTCTGAGGTTGGAACTTCATCACCTTGGGTGTCAAGCAAGTAATGCAAGATAACGTTTTCTCTGATCTAATGTTTACCATTGCACCATCAATTGAGAATCTGAAATGTGGTGAAACCTCATCAAGGTACTCTAGAAGCCCTCTAACATTTTTGAGTTTCCAATTTGTAGTGATAATTATTTTCCTAGGTTGAAAATTTGGATGCATTGGTAATTCTAACTCAAGTTCTGGGTAGTTGTCCTCTGAATCCAAGGGTATCGAGAATCCAAGCTTTTTTCCACCTTCTATAGTCATATCCTAAAACAATATTTTCAAGATATCTGATATGAAATTGAAAGAGAATT
>CM035411.1:165744354-165754354 GCA_020310875.1 Ceratopteris richardii | reverse complement strand
CACAATGGAAGCTACCAAGGTGGATTCAGAAATAGAAGAGACTACAACAACTACACAGAGGAGCAAGATGACTCCTTATTGATCATGAATATGACCTCAAAGATAGGTACAAATGATGATCATTTATTTTATATTGACTCAGGATGTTCTAACCATGTAGCTGGCAATGTGGCATTGCTTTCTGATTTGGAAGAGCCCAAGGGCAAACATCAGGTACAAACAGGTGATGACACTAAGCACTCTGTTGTCAAAGTTGGAAATGTGAAGACATGTGATGGCAATCAAAATCTATTAAGCAGGGTACTCTATGTACCAACAATAACTAAGAATTTGATGAGTGTTGGTCAGATTGTGGAGAAAGGTTTGCAGGTCAGATTCACACAACATGGAGCATATGTGGAGGACCCAAAACAAGGATTCAGGAGGATAGCCAAAGGGGAGAAATCAGGTAGGTTATTTACATTTGAGCTAGAAGATACAAAAAATATTGCTTTGTATAACTATAAGGATCAGACACTCTCAGAGTTAGAGATATGGCATAAAAGACTAGGGCACATAGGTGAAAGGACTATCAAGCAAATGTGCAGGGATCAGTGTGTGCTTGGGATACCTAATGTATCCAAGCAACACATGATTTACAAATGTGGATCATGTCAATTTGGTAAGTCTCACAGATTACCCTACTCAAGGAAAGGTTTCATGCATGAAGACTACCTAGACTTGGTACACACAGATGTTTGGGGACCTAGCAAGGACCCTTCCATTTCTGGTTCAAGGTATTATGTGTCCTTCATTGATGACTATAGCAGATGGACCATTTTGTACTTTATGAAGCATAAAGATGAAGTGTTTAATTGTTTCAAAAGGTATCTTGCACTTGTTGAGAATCAAACAGGTAGAAGCTTGAAGAGGTTAAGATCAGATGGTGGAGGAGAATACTTCTCCAATGAGTTTGAAGATTTCTTGCAGGAAAGAGGCATCAAGAGGGAGATCACTACCAGATACTCACCTGAACAAAATGGGGTAGCAGAAAGAAGGAATAGACTTATAGTGGAAACAGCTAGGTCTATGCTCAATGAGAAAAAGTTGCCAAATTACCTATGGGCAGAGAGTGTGTCCACTGCCACCTATCTCATCAATAGGTTGCCATCCAAATCACTTGATGGCATGACACCATATGAAGCATGGCATGGTAAGAGACCCTCTCTAGATCACTGCAAAATCTTTGGATGTGTAGCATATGTGCATATTCCTTCACAGGTAAGAGGAAAGCTAGACCCAAAGGCAGAGAAATGTATCTTCATTGGTTATGATTTGAACCAAAAGGGATACAGATTTTATAACCCCACAAACAAAGGGTTCAAGGTAAGCAGAGATGTCATATTTGATGAAAATGACTCATGGTATGAGAATGAATGCAGGAAAGTAAGTCTACCTTATGACATGGAGGAAGATTTTCCAAAGCTTACCAAGGAAGAGCCAACACAGCAAGAAGATTCAAGCTCAGATGATGATACCATCAACCTTGAAGAGTTCAAGGCTTGGAAATCCAAAGGAAAGATGAAGATGAAGCAATTGGAGGACAAGGCAGAAACTTCCACTCAAGCTATGAGAAGATCTCAGAGAGAGAAGAAGAAACCTATCAGATTTGGGTATGACACATCACTTGTAACTAAACATTCTGTATACCTTGCAAAAGATTTGTTGAATGAAGAACCAGGTACCTATGAAGAAGCAATTACAAAGCCAGAATGGAGAGAAGCAATGGATGAGGAGATAGAAGCCCTAAAAGAGAGTGATACTTGGGACTTGGTACCCAAGAAGGAGACTATGAAGGTAATTGGATCCAGATGGATCTACAAATTGAAGAAGAATTCAGATGGGACAATTAACAGGTACAAAGCTAGGTTGGTAGCCAAGGGTTTTGCACAAACCCAAGGCATTGATTATGAGGAGACATTTTCTCCTGTGGCCAAGATGCCAACTATCAGAGTATTGGTGAGTATAGCTGCATCCAAGAATTGGAACATGTACCAATTGGATGTGAAGAATGCATTCCTAAATGGATGGATATCTGAAGAAGTCTACATGTCACAACCACCTGGCTATGAAGATCCAAGAAAGGTACATTATGTTTGTAAATTGAAGAAGGCTCTGTATGGTTTGAAGCAGGCACCTAGAGCATGGAACTACAGATTGACCACCTACCTCCAAGACCAAGGATTTGTGATGAGCAAAGCAGACACTTCTCTATTCATAAAGAGAAGTAATACAGAGGTAATCTACTTATGTGTTTATGTTGATGACATCATCATTACAGGTAATGATGTCAATGGGATTAGACACATCAAGGGTCAGATGATGAAAGAATTCAAGATTAGTGATCTTGGATTACTAAAATACTTTCTAGGTCTTGAATTGATCTACACAAACTCAGGTATATACATTACTCAAAAGAAGTATGTACAGGATATGGTCAAGAAGTTTGGCTTGCAGGATGCTAAGGTATCTACTACTCCAATGGAGGTTAATCAAAAGCTAAGTGCTCATGAAGGAGAAGAACTCAAAGACATTACAAGATATCGAAGTATTGTGGGTAGTTTGAACTATGCTACCTTGACAAGAATTGACATAGCATATGGAGTAAGTGTGCTTAGTCAATTCATGCACAAACCTAGAATACCTCACCTAGAGGCAGCAAAGAAGATCTTGAAGTACCTCAAGGGAACTCAAAGTCATGGTTTGTATTTTCCTTACACATCAGACATTGATATTAAAGTCTATTCAGATGCAGATTGGGCAGGATGCAAGGATGATAGGAGGAGCACCTCAGGGTACATTTGTTTTGCAGGAGATAAGCCTATCTCTTGGTCAGCTAAGAAGCAACCTACAGTGGCATTGTCATCCACTGAAGCAGAGTATAGAGGACTAGCAAATGCTACTCAAGAAGCAATCTGGTTGAAACTTCTATATACAGAGTTAGGTCTATTCACAAGACCACCTATTATATTTGGAGATAACACTAGCTCTCTTCACCTTGCAGCAAATCCAATTTATCATGCCAGAACCAAACACATAGAGGTTCATTACCACTATGTGAGAGAGAAATTGTTAAGTAAAGAGATTCAATTGACATATGTCTCTACTAATATGCAATGTGCAGATTTACTTACCAAGGCATTGGATGGAAACAAGCTAGGAAGATTCAAATCTATGATTGGATTGCAGGAAGTAATTGAAGAATGAAGAAGAAGACTTAAGCCAAAGTGTTTGGCTTGAGGGGGAGCTGTTGGTGCAAGACAAGCCTACACACATTGGCTTGGACCCTAGGACTTATGGAAGATTAGCATGGATAAAGGTTTATCAAGGCTTCATTCAAAAAAAGGCTCATGTGAACATATGCTTATATGTTCTTACTTCTTTACCCCTTGTAAAAGTCTAAATGATTTATCAATTGGTTGTAATCACCTTAAGTCACTTACCTACCACTAGAGTCGTGGATTTTTGATTGTTGAAATGGAGAGAATATCTCCCTACTTTTAGAGGAGAGATTCAGGGGAGCCTAAGTTTGAATTTCAAATTCAAATGATCTCAAAAACTTCTATAAAATGTACAATCAAAAAGTCGCGGGTAGTACTGTCATTCTAGCTCACTTCCCGAGGCCAAATCCCTTTGTAATTCATTGTGTGTGAAGGTTACTCCATAGCCAACACCACAATACCTCATATAGCTCTGCTTGGCAAGCTAATGAGATTGTACAAACACATATATCAATAGAAGTATACATTCATCATCTCTGTTTTGTCTGAGTCACCTACTCCAAGTCTGTCAACTTCAAAGAAGCATTGCTCTGGATCTACTGAACCAAATCAAGAGTTCTATAGCTCATTGGAACCAGCTCAAAGTCTACTACAAGCATACAAAATTTCAAAGGATTCCATTCAGCCATTTGGGAGAAAATCAAGTCGAGGTGCTCACTGGTATTTGTCTGCAGAGTTCCTGAAAAATCGGGGGTAGATATAATTTTGCTAAACTTATTTCTCAGAGCATAGTTAGTTAATTGAAGTGATTCCACTTGTGATTGGTAGCTTACTAAGGTACATTGTTACTCCCAAAAGGAATTGTGCCAATTTTAAGTGTGCTGGACACACTGAGTAAAAGTGTGAGCAGGTATCATTACAGGAATAGAAGTTTTTTGTTTGATTTGTGAAGTACCAAGTTATCTGTTTTGATTTGGTCATTACCCAAATCATTTCCAAAGCACATATATGGTTTCTTTATGTCATTAGGAAGCTAAACTTGTGTACTAAGCATATCTGGAAAGAAAAGAGGGCAGGTGTGAAGCAGGTTTTGCAGCACCAACTAATTTCCTGAGTGCATCCATCCATCACTCTCAACACATACTTCCGTTATTGTTCCTCAGCATGCAGTGCTGAAACTACCCAGTATCGTACCACAGAATTACTTTGATTAACTCAAAGAATCGACCCAACATAGACTATTATAAACAATGTAATGATAGTAGCAGTTCAAACTGTACCGTACAGGTGCAGTTAACCAAACAGTACCTGAATATACCGAACACTCAGATGATTCCAAAACACATTCCCGAACTACACTAACTTCACTAACCAGATAAACAGTCCGATAGTTCCTCTGGTCGTTATGTAACTCACAGACCGAACAACATTGATGCATGCCCAAGATCGAGACTAGACAAGATACTCAGTCGTACCTAAACGTACAATACTGGAACTGTCGTCAATGGAGCACGAGGTTTAATAATCAACTTAGAGAACAGTATAACAGAAAGATTCAACAGTACTCAGACTGACAGAACGATCACAACGGAGTGTCACCGAATAATCAACCAGACAGATCGTATGGTAAACCCCGATCGTCACTGAAATCACACTCCGAACAAACAAGACAAGGCAAGGCTGCCAACAGAATACTCAGCATACTCAGAATACTTGAAATTAGATGACAAACACTAACAGCAACGTTCAGCTCAATCACCCAGATAGACAGTCTGGTGATCCTCACGGAACGTCGTCACTATAAATTACAACCTGAACAAATGTCAAATCAACACCACAGAAATTAGACAAGATACTCTAAATTAACCAACTCGACATATAGTAACGTCACAGACAAATCACCTAGACAGACAGTCTGGTGATCACACGAAACGTCCCTGAGCGTCTCTTTTTTATTGCTTTATATAAAGATTACAACGTATTTGTGTAACAACCTTTCGTTCGTGCGAACAAGATTCAGTTTCGTTTTTACAATCGCCAATCCGGCGGCCGACTAACATTGGCATGCACGGTGGACTCGAACCCGCAGGTTTCCCTAAAATTACAGTTCATCTATAATTCCTTCTAAGTACATGGATCGTGCTAATCTAAAGGTTCGGGCAATTTTCTTTTTCAAAACTTCTAACATTTGTTTTAAAACATCGGGTTCTACTAATTGGCCATCTATTCTTACAGAGCTTAGGGAAATGGCTTCTGTCAGCAAAATTTTTGCCTGTGTTTGCAGAAAAGCCTCTTGTAAATAGAAGTCGTTTGATAGTGCCGCATCTCTGGATAACTTCATCTTTGCAAGTTGTTTTTTGTCGATCTGCTGATTCTGGAACTGGATTGTGTTGGAGTAGGCATCTCTTTCTCTACGAAGATCTGATATTACTTTTTGCAGTTGAGCTTCTACGGTCAATTTCCGTTTGAGGATATTGTTCACTTCTACGAAGTCCATCTTACATCTCTGTAGTTCTTCAACTGTTTTTATGGCCAGATCATGTTGTTCTTGGCCTCTCTGTACCGCTTCATGTAGCGTCTGTCTTGTTTCTTCCAATAGATTCCCTAAGGCGATTCTTGCATCATCTTTATCCTGGAGTAATTGCTTCAGGTTAATTATCTCTGCATCTGCAACATTCAGCAATTCCTCCTTCTCTTGTGCTGCTGCCAGGGCCTCATCTCGTTGAGTTGTAATTACTTCCTGCTCTTGAAGTCTTGCCCCTTGCGATTTTATCATTAGTTGGTTCAGAAACATAAATCGCTGGTGTTGTGTCATCTACACCGACCGGAGCTTCACCGAAATCTAGGCGAGAAAGGAAATCTGCTAAGGCATGTGAACTGCCAGGCCGATGAATAACTTCGTAATCAAACTCTTGTAAAAGTAGAACCCAACGAGCTAATCGGCCACCTAAATGTTGTTGTCATACCAGGTAGACAAGTGCAGCATGATCTACATGAAAAGTAAATTTGCGGCCAAGTAAATAATGCCTAAATTTCTTTACAGAATATACTAAACCTGATTAGCTACCTAAATGTTGCTGTCGTACCAGGTAGACAAGTGCAGCATGATCTACATGAAAAGTAAATTTGCGGCCAAGTAAATAATGCCTAAATTTCTTTACAGAATATACTAAACCCAGACATTCTCTTTCAATTACAAAGTAATTCTTCTCAACAGGGGCAAGTCTTCTACTCGCATAGTAAACAGGCCGGAACCACTTATCGGTTTGTTGCATCAGAACACTGCCAATGGCAATATCTGATGCGTCTACGAAGACATGAAATGGGCGATCCCAGTCAGGAGGCTGTAAAATTGGTACCTGTGTTAGTAATCCCTTTAGATTATCAAAAGCAATTTGACATTCCTCAGTCCATTCAAATTGCCGAGGAGTTTTGGTTATTAATCGGTTCAGTGGTATCGCCAAATGAGCAAGCCATCGTAAGTGTCGACCATGCCATCTTACTTGACCCATGAAGCGCATTACTTCTTTAGGTGTAGTGGGCACAGGTGCTTCTAACACAGCTGTAATTTTATCTTGATCGACCTGTATACCCTATGCAGATACAATGTGGCCAAGTAACCTTCCACATGAAACCGCAAACACAGATTTGTTTGGATTCAAACAGAGTCTATACTCCGTGCACTTCTCAAAGCAACACCGTAAATGGAACAAGTGTGCGACCATTTCACCAAATACTGAAAAATCATCAAGATATACTTGCATAAAAGAGGTAAGGTAAGGGGAAAATATTTCCTGCATACACCTCTGGAACGTACTGGGGGCATTTCTTAATCCAAACCACATAACAGTACAAGCAAAAACTCCCCAATTGGTAATGAAAGCAGTCTTTGGTATATCCTGTTCAGCCATTCTAACTTGATTATACCCACTGTATCCATCTAAGAATGAATACATTTCATGTCCTGCTACTCTATCAAGCATCGTGTCAAGAAAAGGTAGCAGAAATGGATCAGGCACCGTAGCTGCGTTCAGTTTCCGGTAATCCACGCAGATTCGCAGTTGCTTATTCTTTTTAGGAACAATAACAATTAGTGAGATCCATTCAGCATGCTCTACTAGTACAATGAATCTGACTTCGAGTAGCCTATCAAGATCTGCCTTTACCTGTGATGCATAGTTCGGATTCATCTGGTAGCTGGGTTGCCTGATTGGTTTTGCTTCCGGCTTCAGCATGACCCTGTGTTGATAGATGCGCGGGTCCAGACCTTTCATATCTTTGTAATCCCATGCAAAGATATCAGAGAACTCTCGGAGTAGCTAGATTAAGTCTGCTTGAAATACTTTTGATAGGCTTTCCTTTATCTTGACAGGACGTGGATTTTCTTCATCCCCTAAATTATAGGTAATCAACTGATCCTCTGGAACATAAAATTGTCGGGGCTTCTCTATATCATCAACTGGCTTAAAAAGTGGTTGCAGATCAGCGTCATCTACAGCAGCAGTATCTTCCTTCTTTTCTTCTTCCGTTACAGGCATCACCGTACAAACTGCGGGATTCCAATTATCTACAATAGATTGTAGATCAACAGTCCCTAGGGAGATCAAATCAATGTTATTTTTCAAAAACTCTTCTTCTTCATCATCTGACAGACCATCTAACATATGAACTGGTTCTGCAAAATACAGTCTAGCATGTAATTTGCAGGGCTGTATAGCATCTAATTTTACAGCATATTTACGATTATTATCTTTAAAAGTGAGTTCCTGTGCAGACCAATCTTGTATAACCTTAGCTTGCTTCAGCCAAGGACGGCCAAAAAGAAGATTATAATCAAGGGTGGATTCTGGTAATTCTAAGACAACAAAGGTCATCTTAAATGTGGTACCCTGCAAAGTTATTGGCACATTTCGGACAAGTCCTACAGGATGGACCCTTGACTGGTCGACCATTCTGACAAAAAACTGGACTGGTTCGATTTCGGTCCATCCTAGCTTTTTACACAGTGCAGCAAAAGCAATGTTGACACCAGATCCTCCATCAATAAGTGCCTGTGTAATTTTATGATTTTTATACCATACCGTAATTAAAGGAACCGAATGATCGATCGTAGAATCAGGTTTCGGTTGCACTGTCGTTGTTGCTGGAATGCAAGAAGGTACAGGACTGAACTGTTGTTGGAATTGTTGCCGAACTTCTGGTACTAGTGCAAGTAATTGGCCAAGAGGAAGAGTAATGGACGCTTTAGATAAAATTTCCCAGGCCTTATGTGATTGAATTGTGTTTTCCACAGATTTTGAAGATGATGCGCCGGCTGAAGATGATGTATCTGCTGAAGATGATGTGCCTGCTACTGAATTAGAATCTTGTTTTTGTGTTCCTTCCTTGGTTAACGGAGCCTGGGTCACCGGAATAGGATCTGGAAACACAGGAGGTTCGACGGTGGTCCATTGACTGCCTTATCATACATCCTTTGTTGTTCACGTATGCCTGGTTCAAATACTTCTGCTACTGGTTGCAGTTGCTTACTGGATCGGGTCTGAATTACTGCAGCTTGTGTTTCTACTGGTGTGATTTGTACCATATTAGTCATTGGGTTTTGACGTTCTTTCTTCCTCTGATCATACTCAGCTGCATCCTTACAAAATCTTCTAATGTGACCAAATTCACCACAAAAATGGCAGCTCGGTGGTGGCAAATTAGTATTTTCATGTGCTGGTCCGGCCTGCCAACGGTTTGCATTGTAGTTATTATTTCTCTATCCTCTGAAATTTCGATAGCCTTGTTGCTGGTTGTTTCTCATTTGCGGAGATACATAATGATTGGCTGGCTGTCCTGGTTCCTCTATAATAGCATTGACAGTTGCTGGTCCCTGTACTTTGGCGTTATATACACAGTTTTCGGTGGTATGTCCGGTCATATTGCAGATAGCACAAAACAACTGATTAAGTGCACAAGTGGCACTGTTGTGCCCTGAATTCTTACAAGTGGTGCAGAACATTTGTCTGGTTGGATCTTCTGCAACATTTTTATTTGCTTTTAACCATTCCAGGTCTTCTGTAAATCCTCCAACCTTGTTTTCAAGCTGCAAAGCCATTGCAATGACTGCATCTAGCGTCATGGCTCCTACACAACGTATGATCATGATCTGTTTAAGTTGCGGAGTCAAACCATTGATAAACCATTGAGTGATAACGTCATCCGGCAGGTTGGCATGTGCTGGTGGTAATTGCCTCAAATGAGTTCTGAATAGGGTGGCATATTCCTGCACTGTTTGATTTATCTTCTGTCTATTGTTTTGCAGATAATCAAAAATTTTAGCTGGATTCTTCTTTAGCCTAAATCTTTGCAAAAATGCATCTCGTACCGCTTCATAGGTGCCGAAGTGGTTAATATCATATTATGTAAGCCATCTGGCTGCTTCATTAACCAATGTGGACTGGAATACAATAGCTTTATACGCCAGATCAGGTGGATGATTGAGCACTGCGTAACTTATCTCAAATGTGCGTACATGAGCATCTGGGTCATCACCTGCAAATCCTCCAAATTTGGTGTATGTTACTCCTACTGGAGTCGGCCTGGGTGGACATAGTTGTTGTTATTGCTACTGCTGTTGTTGTGGTTGTTGTTGCCCACTCATCGTGCTAGCGGTTGTATTGTGACTATATTCTATATCTTGAGGTAGAATATCTGAACCGTCGGAGTCTGTATCGTCAGCCTGTGCACCTTCTGGTACG
>CM035411.1:165684354-165689354 GCA_020310875.1 Ceratopteris richardii | reverse complement strand
TTTGAAATGCAAGTTTTCCATTTATCGCAGGTGTCTGAAGGGTCTTGCACAGGGAATGTATGTTTTTCATTTAGTGCAGATGCTTGAAATTTCCTATGAAGGAGCTTCATGGGGTTCTCTTGTCTGGTGTGATGTGCATTTGAAATTTGACATTTATTGTATTTGTATCTACTTTTCTTTCTCTTTTTTTATGTATGCTTATTGCTGCATCCTATCATTACTTCTGTAACCTACACATATAAGTGTAAGGCCTTTGCTATTGTACACGGTATATCTTCGAAGATGCTTTCAAAAAACATGTGAGGGTTTTCTATGCATTCTTTGAGGTTCTTCTTTTAACAGCTTTTATGGATATCTCATATTAATTATTCTTCAATATGTTTTGTCATTGTATCATCTTATATATATATATATATATATATATATATATATATATATATATATATATATATATATATATATATATATATATATATATATATATATATAATTTGTCATTCCCTGGTGTATATGCCTTCTGTATATATGAGAACACGTTGTTTGCACATAAAGGCATTGTGTTGTTTTCCAGGAGAATACTATTTAGTTGTTGGATGGATGGATAAGATGACTGATTTAGTGTATCAATATTCAATGAGACTCAAAGTCAATCCAAGGGTAGGGGGATTTGATTATGACCCCAAGCTGACCTATGTCTGATGGCATCGAAAATTGCCTATGAGTCAAAAATAATATAAAAGGGAATAGTGAACTACCAATGGAATGCATAAATGCCATTAGTCTTTGTGGATATGTATAAATATAAATGCATTATCTTTTACTGCCATATTTTTTACCTTTTACTACCATATTTTCCATTTTTATTGAATTTTTATGCAGATGAAATACTGGAAGCTCTATGAATGTTCCAAGGACATTTTCCAGTCATGAGGTGTATATAAACTGAAAATACTTGCTTGAAGGGTGGAGGTTGAGATATGCTTTCACCCTCTTCTGTCATCCTTCCCTATCAAGAGGAAAACTTTGAGATGACTGAAAGTCAATTGATATCCTTGAGTTGAAGGCAGCTCCCACCCTTTGACCTTCTCTCTTGCTGCCAACATCATTAGCTTGTTACCTAGTATCCATGCTATATGTGGTTCCAGCTTCTATTCCATTTTCATATTTGCCGTTAACTACAAGTAGCAGGGTGTAAGTTCATTTGTGCAAAAGAATAGAATGATTTAATTATGCTTAATGGTGGAAAAACATGTGAATAAATCATTATAGTTCTAAATCTAGGAGTTTATGCTGGGTATTTACCTCATACTGATGTGGTATCTTGTATCTCATGCTTATACTCCAGGGTTTTTGCATACGCTATTCAAGGTGTTCATGGTTGTACAATGATTAATGCACGTGAAGCATCAAATATTGTATGAATTGCAACAAGTGATCGTTCCCCATGATTTCATGGTATCCTTGTTGGATTAGAGTGTTGCAACTGTAAGGTTATGGAGGTGTGGACATCACTACATCCTAAGACATGCTTTCATCATGAATAGAGAACATCAAATATGGAATAGCACTTCAGGATTGTGTAGTACTTCAGGATTGTGTTTGCACATGACATTGTGCCTAGACTTCCATTTGATGACCGCATATGTAGCTTTAAACACCTTGGATTTTGCTCTTACAATACCATCTTACATCAATTAGCGGTATAAACAAGTTTTGGATAGGACCCCTGTTGAACATGAACATACACATACTCCACTTTCATCAATCTGCTTCATCTTATAATCTCCAATACCTACTTTAAATAACCAATACCATCTCAACACTCAAAACCACTTTTTGCTCATAAGAGCTCTCTCAAAGTCTCTCTGACTCACTCCAACCCACTCCTGTAACATTCTTGTTAAGTGCAGTGGACCACTCAACATCATGTGGTAATGGATTTCCTACCTTATGTTAGAAACTTCTGTCTTATTTTAGGTTCCATTTTACAGCAATTTAAATATAGAGAATGGTGTTGGGCATGGAACAATGCCCAAGTCATTTGAATGCTCCAACAAAGGTCGATCACTACTTGTAGGCCTTCTACCATTACATGTAGGCCTTTGAGCCAAAGATGTGGCATGCGGAGGGCTTTCAGGAAAGAAATGAGGAAGGCCCTTCACTTCTTGAAGTATGAACGAGTTGGGAACTTACAGATTCACCTTGTATGTTCAAGTCAATGTTTCAGACTTAAAAGAGTAGACATAAGTCGCCAGTTCGTGGTAGCTCACAATTAGACTTTCTAGCTTAGTTCTTATATTGTTAATTTTACTCCCCCCAAAAAAAGTCAGCTTTTTTCCTTATTTACCTTCACTTCTCAGAAGTATGGCTTACAACGCTTCACTCTTGTCATAGAGATCAACATAGAAGCTATTGTATTTTCCATTGATTTCCTCGTGAAATTCTTCTCTAAGGTATGCTACACAAGCTTGGGCAAAGATAGCTAGTCATGTTGGAGTCCATAAGATGCAATCCATATTGGTAGTCTTTGTCCCTTTCCTTGAGTCAGTACAACTCAGAGATGATGATAATTTTTGTACGTGCAAATGTTTTCTATTTTCAAATTGCACAGCTTTCAAAGAATAATCTTGATAAGAGCATTTCAGGGTTTTCATTGAGTCCTGAAACTAGAACCTCAACTTTGCAAGTATTTGCAAATGTTGTGGTGAAACAAGTGCATTCTGATTTTGGTCGTCTCAAAACCTTTCCATAAGAAATGTGTAACGGTAACTTGAATCATGGATATAAGAACCACTTGAAATTTTAAATATTATTTTCAAATATAAGAAAGGATGAAGGCATTTATAAATCTACGAAAAGTTGCAGCTAATTTTGATATCTTCATTTTCAAATTCCCTCTCTCTTGTGTCCTTTTTAACTTAAAAATCATTAGTCTTTTTTCCTTTAAAAAGTGCAAATGTTTAGTTTTCCTCTACCTTTGATCTTCACACGGATAAATTTAATAGAAAAAAGCTTACTGTTGTGAACTTTCTTGTCTTTGATGATTTTTCTTCACCTTTCTAATATTTTTTATGTTGTAATCATTCTATTTACATCATCTTTATAATTATTCAATCAACTAGACTCCATCTAGCTGAACCAGTATGTATTGACATTATGGATACAATAATTTTGTAATTAATGTTGACTCATCGGAAAGTGTAATTCAACTTCTACAAAATGATAGATTATGGGTGCCGTATAGCAATTCAAGTGCCCATCATGAAAAATTATGGAGCATAGGATACTAGGTTTTTTGGGCCATATTCATACCCTAGAATCAATATATTGGATCATGTAAATGGTTTGGATTGTGCTCCCATCGACTTGAACCATTTGAGGTTCAATGGGAGATGATAATGAGGATGCATCAACAAGGTTGAGGGCAACAAGAGTAGAGAACTTGATAATGATTGGCAGTTGTACCATTCCCCAAGAACATCACATAAACAATTTTTTGACCTTCACTATGTCTTTTCATGATCACGTTCAATTTATTTGTTGTGGAGTGACTTTCTATTGGATGACAATGTCCATGAGGGCCAACCTGCGTATATGTAGAAGTCAAAATTTTGGGTGCAATGATGCTTGACCTAGGAAGAGGTTGACTTGGGAACATCTAGTTGTTGACCTAATGGACATGTAGAAGTTGACATGATAGGCACATGTAGAAGTTGACATGATGGGCACATGTAGAAGTTGACATGATCGGCACATGTAGAAGGCCACCTATTTGGACACACACAGGTGACATGTTGGACACATATAGAAGTTGACCCATTGATTGCATTGTAATTCTTTTAGAGAGATAGCATGCAATATATATCCAGCTGGCGTGGTTTGGCGGATGTGCCGTGTATTCTCAGGTAGATGGCCAGGGTTCAAGTCCCACTCAGGGTTGGATGCCTTAGAGTTCCCCAAGATGGGTGCGTCCTCTTACAAGGTCGGATGTGTGTGTCTTTACAAATTCATTGTACTAAAAAAAAATAACTGGGATCAAATAGTGAATTTAGTGTAGTGGGAGTTTGCAAATAGATCCTCTTGATAGCTAAACTTGCTAAGGACCTTGGGCTTGATTATGGATTTCCCTTTGAATAACAAAGCATCTTGAATTTTTTAATGTAAAATTCAATGGATTTGTGATACCCTTGATAGAAAGAAAGAGATCGAAAGGAATGAAAATTACTATAATTTCAAGAAAGATTATGATAAAAATTCACCTAAATTTTTATATTTTAAATGAAACTTATCATCCACATTCGCCAAATTTTTTATAGTTGTAATCTAAGATTCTCATATAATTTCGCCCATATTTATATAGTTTAGAGTTAGAGAGGTGCTCTTAATTTTTTCCCTGACATACATACATAAATACATACATACATAGATAAATAGATAGATAGATAGATAGATAGATAGATAGATAGATAGATAACCAGATAGATGGGTAGGTAGCAAGGTAGGTAGCAAGGTAGGTAGCAAGGTAGGTAGCAAGGTAGCTAGGTAGCTAGGTAGCTAAGTAAGTAGGTAGCTAGGTAGGTAGGTAGGTAGGTAGCTAGGTAGCTTGGTATCTAGGTAGGTAGGTAGGTAGGTAGGTAGGTAGATAGATACATACATACATACATACATACATACATAGATACATACATACATACATACATACATACATACATACATACATACATACATACATACATACATACATACATACATACATAGATAGATATGTAGGTAGCTAGGTATCTAGGTACCTAGGTAGCTATGTACCTAGGTAGCTAGGTAGCTAGGTAGCTAGGTAGCTATGTAGCTAGGTAGCTAGGTAGCTAGGTAGGTAGGTAGCTAGGTAAATACATACATACATACATACATACATACATACATAGGTAGATAGATAGAAAGATAGATAGATAGATAGATATTTAGATAGATAGATAGATAGATAGATAGATAGATAGATAGAT
>CM035411.1:165589354-165671854 GCA_020310875.1 Ceratopteris richardii | reverse complement strand
ATAACAAAATCACAAGTCCATCCATTCTTTCTATATATTTACTAATTAATGGATCCTTTATTTAATAATAAAAGCTAGGATTAAACTCATCTTCGAAAAAAAATATGAATTTCGTCCACTATGATTCTCGATGATTATCCTTAATTTTGTTATTTACAAAATTTTAATGAGAGAAAAAACGTATATATCAAATAGGGTTTTGAATATGATAAAGAATTAATGAACACCTTGTTTAGTATGTAGAATTAATAAACAAAGAAAAAATATTTATATCAAACAAGGTTTTGAATGTGAAAGTTTTAAAAAACACCTTGTTTAGGATGCAGAATCAATAAAGAGAACAAGCATGATAATAGAGAAATTTCAGCTTCTACCTATACAAATCATGAGCATTATACATCATGCTTTATTGAAGATTTTTAAAAATAAAAAATTAAAAAAAAAAACATCAGATGGAAATCATGTTCTTGCATACTATGAATTGATTATATAGCTATCATCATAGTGCAACTAGATCGCGATTTTCTACCAAAAATAAATATCGTTTAAATCATACATCGATTTAAATTATTTTCAACCATTTTAATTTCACGTTAGATTTGTTTTTCGTGCCTTACGATTCATATACCTAGGCACAAAGAGAGGGGGAGAGAGAGAGAGAGAGAGAAAGGGGGAGGGGGAGGGAGGGAGGGAGGGAAGTGGGAGAGGGAGAGGGTTCATGTGTGACAAGAATAGGAGGAAGAACTATAAATTGCATTCGAATGTACACATGTACAACATAGGGGATCCTTCATGATTTCCTCTGTGTCTCTCCCAACTTCCCATGTTCCATCCTTTCACACACTAGTCAAGTCCACAAGATTTACAAATACACATTTGTTTCCAAACCTTCCGAAAGAAAGACAAAACAAGGTACAGCAGGGATTGGATAGGAGGGATGAGAGAGAGCTAGCAGAAGCATTTGGGAGGTTTGGGGTGGGAGAGAGAGAGAGAGAGATTCTTTTCTTGGATGGGGCGGGCACGGAGGGCCGGGGGGGAGGGGTGAAGGGGAGGAAAAGTAGTTTCACAATACTCACGAGTAAACGAAGAAGTGAGGAGAGAACCAAACTCTTTGTGCAGAAACGCCCTTTGCAGTGTTGGTCTACAAGTTTCTTTTAAGTTTTCTATATCCATTGGATTCTTATAAGATAAGTTGGCTTTTACCCCAAACAGCAACTCATTCTGTATAATACTGGGCAAACTAAAGAGAAAGTGCATCTGTGCATGTATGCACTTTTGGTTCCCGACATGTGCAGCTCATTGAACATGCATTCATACTAAAACTAATTTGTGCCCAAAATGATAATTAGGAGAACCAAAAAATAGTTTCAAGATGCTCACAAATAATTGAATAAGTGAGGAGATCCAAACTTTTTGTGCAGAGAAGCCTTTCAAAACATGCTTTATGGTTTCTTTTCTTTTCTTTAGGAAGACACGACAAGGAGCCATGTGTTTGCGTCAAAGTTCTCCACATCCTTGATGCTTAGATGATTGATCCCAATACAACGAATTAGGTAACCTACATCCTTTCATACAAGCCCCTCAGTGTTAGCTCCTTTGCAGTGCTAGTCTACAAGCTTCTTTCAAGTTTTATAAAGCCATTGGGTTCTTATAAGACAAGTCGGGCTTTACCTCAACAGCAACTCTTTCTGTACAACACTGGGCAAGCTAAAGTGAAAGCACATCAATGTATGTACGCACATTTGGTTCCCCACATGTGCAGAGCTCATTGAACATATATTTACTATAACCAATCTATGTTCAAGATGAATATGAAAACAAGGTCTATATCAGAGTTTCCCATAACCTTAATACTGATGATTTTGCCCACATCCTTGATATTTAAAGATGATTTTCCCCAATATGAAGAATTGAGTACTCTAACATGCTTTGTTACAAGCTCCAATGGTGGGTTTTCTTGTTGGGTGGGTTTTTTTTTTCATTTTCTTTTTTCTTTTTCTCCCCTTTTTTTTGTGTGTGTATTTTTTTGTTTGGGTTATAGTACAACCCGATCGCGAATTTTTCGCAAAAAAAAAAAAAAATCGTTTAAATTGTTCAACGATTTAAATCGTCCTACATGATTTTTTTGCAACTTAAATGATTTTTTTTTTATGTGACCTAGTGGTTGAAGTAAACTGTTCGACGGTTTTTTTGAAGAGAGTGTCGCACTCGTTTGCAAATTTGCTCTCTTTGCTTCATTCCTGAAACCCAAGAGAGAGAGACAGAGAGCGAGAGCTTCAGCCTTGGAAGTTTACCCTTAGCATTGCACTTGAGTCTTGATCAAATCATCAGCCTTTCAACTTTCAAGTTTCCACTTAGCACTTGCAAGTTGCCACTATCCTTGTCACTTGAGCTTTAGCCTTTCCAAATCCCTCTTTCCATCTATAGTGATTAGAGGACACATAATCAACACTATGGGTCGTACTCTTGTGGATATCCGATCCCATATCAAGGTCACTAGGCCTAATACATGGGAATGCAAGTATTGCAAGGGTCTATACACCGGTAGTGCGTCTCGAAGCAAGGCACATCTTCTTGGTTTGCGAGGTAGTGGCATTGGAAAATATCACTCTGTGCCTCAACAAATCATAGAGGACTTGACTGCCAAGTTGCAATTGTCTCAAGGTGTTGGAAATATCCACGTGAGTGAAGACCCTCTTCAGACTTCTGAGATGCATCACAATATTGGAGTGTCTTCTACAGGACCTTCAAAAAGGGCTCGCACTGATAGTGTGAGCTCTAGTGGTGTATCCCCAGATGCTAGCGCTAGTCCGATTCCACGAGTACGGGCACCCTCTAGTAGTGGTCCCATACCAAAAACAAGCAATAGAGCAAGCCAAGACAGAGATCACTAGATTGTTCATTTTATGTGGCATCCCCTTCAATGTAGCCAATACCACTGCATGGAAGACGGCAATAAGAGTTGTTAGTCGCATAGGTGCTCCTTAGGAAGGGCCATCTAGGAAAGTCCTATACACTACCGATCTTATCAAACAAAAGCTTGTTGTAGAAACTGAGATGTTATCATTATGTAGTACATGGGAGAAATATGGGTATTCCATTCTATGTGATGGATGGTCAGATATGCGTAAGAGGAATGTGTATATCATCATGGTTTCCTCTTGCAAGGGAACTATGTTTTTACGTACCATTCCAGTACATGCACCTGGAACTATTGTCACACGTGAATTCATATTCTCTCATATAAGAAAAGCCATTGAGGATGTAGGCCCACGTAATGTCATTCAAGTGGTTACAGACAATGGAACCAATTGTGTGGCAATGGGTCGTATGCTAGAAGAAGCATTCCCTAGAATCATGTGGACACCTTGTGTGAATCATAGCTTAGACCTCTTGATGGAAGATCTAGGAAGCTTGCCATGGGTTGAGACTATCCTTAGCAAAGCAAAATTCATTGTGAAGTTTGTGACTAGTATACCCAAAGTTCAAAACATATTTCACATACTGACTTGGAGCTTCAAAAGCCATCCATTAAACGATTTTGTTACATATTCATTGTGTTTGATAGAGTATTGAGAGTGAGGAAAGGTCTTCTTCGTACAGTTGTAGCAGAGGAGTGGTACCAGATACCAGAAGCTAGAGATGGAGATCCTTTGTTTCTACGATTTTCATCACTTGTCATGGGAGATGATGCCTTCTGGTCAAAGGCAGAGGTTCGTATTGCTTCCCTTGAGTGAATATATTCCGTGCTTCGTATCACATATATGGAGGGAAGCACACTTGGACTTGTATACGAGTATATTAGCCGTATACAAGGTTTCATTGCAGACGTATCCAGCCTTTCAGATACAGAGTACGTCATTATGATTTATAATTTATAAATTTATATATTTTAACTTGTTTGAAAATATTTGTTACATACATTATATATATTTATTATTTAAACTTAAAATTATATCTTAAATTGAATTTCGGAGGCGTCAGCATTTGTGTGAAACAGTGCATAAGAAATGGGATTGGTTTCACAAACCAATCCACGCAGTTGCTCACATACTCTATCCTTTATGGAGATCAGAGCTCAGGATACAGACATGGCTTTAGAGGACAGCTCGATAGAGTACGTGGGACGATGAATCGAAGGGGATGTAGCATTATATTCAAAGTTGTAGAAAGAGCGTCTGCAATTTCGATCCATCGAGAGGTATTTTGGATAGCCGGCCGCAAGATTGAGAGAGAACTAGCTTTCCCCCGTAAGTTGATGGGAAATATATTGTGTTGGTACTCCTCTTCTAGTAAGTTCATTTTTGAAACTTATAAAGTATGAATCATGATTATAATTTATGATTAAAGTCTAAGTTTTTTTTTTTAATGGAAGTTCGACCGAAGCCTACTCCCCCGGACTTTAACTTTGAAATTACAACTCTCCAAGGAAGGGCATAGTACCCATGGAGCCCCCCTTATCCCACAAGAACAGGGGTTTACAAGACTGGTTTAAACGGCAGTCAACACTACCACAAGGATAGACAAACGGTGGCACTCAGCCACAATGCAAGATCATTCCAGATTACATGTCCCTTACATGTTGCTGCCAGGGATTGAACCCTCGCCCCCACCTCAAGAGGCGAGAGGCCCAACCACTAAGCTAGCGAACTGGGACGATTAAAGTCTAAGTTTAAACTTCAAGAATACTTATAATTTATGAATCATGATTCCTCTTCATAGAGGAAATTAGCATTACAGGTTTTATCACAAGATTGCAGTACAGGCCCCGCAAAAAGGAATTGGAGTATGCAGGCATTGTTTCACATGAAGAAAAGGAACGGATTGAGTCCACAACAACTTGAGAAACTAGTGTATACACACCGTAATCTCAAGTTGTTGGAAAGCAAAGGAATCCACATTGCACCCCTTCAGGTAATTGTAATTTATGTTGAAACTTCCAACTTGATAATTGTTAGCTTAAGCCTTCAGGCTTAAGCTAATAAGCCCTAAACTCATGACTCATTGGATTTGTTATTTCAATTCGTAAATTGTAGGTCAATGTGGATTCCATTAACATTGCTAAAGTGAAAGATATCCCTCAAATCCCCGCAGAAGAGAGAGATATTTTTTCCATGTTATTTCATGAGTCTCAAAGTTTGTGAGACAAACACGAAGAAGACCAAAAGCAAACACATTAGGTATACAAATTACAATATACTAGATTTAAATTTTAAGTTTTTATGTTGTTTGATTTTTTTACATGTATGATGTCAAGAGTCAAGTTAATGTTAAATCCTAATTTTTTGTAATAGATCCTAATGCACCATCTACTAGTCGGAGACCTAGGAAGATGGCTTCTCGTTGAGGTGGGAGAGGACGTGGAAGAAGAGGAGGCCACATCATCCGTCCACATCCAGATTCTAGTGTACCAGAGGATTGGGAGGAGAGATCCGCATCTTCTAGTAGTGATGATGATGATTCACATGCTAACACACGGAGAGTCATGGATTTTTATAGTGATAGTGCATCTACCTCCTCATGGGCTAGTTCATTTGAGGAGGAGGATGATATTGATGATATTGTAGATGAAGAGTTGGAGATTTCACTTCTAACTCTTCAAGCTTGACTTATGACATATTATTTTATTGTTCATGACTCATGATGTATTCAGATTCTAGATTTCATATTATGCTTCAGCTTCGACCTTGAAAGTTGTCTCTTTAAAGTTTATGCTATGTTTGTGTGTGTAGTCTGTAGATTTACAAGTTATAATTGTATTATTGATGGATCATGTTTCCTATCACTTCTTTGCGTATTTAAAAGTTGAAAGTTAATAGTTATAAGTTATAAGTTATGATTCATAAATCATGATGAATGTTTTACATTTGAATCTTGAATCTAGATACAATGTAATTATCTTTATTCATGCAAATATCTATGTATATCTAAAGTTTTTATGAAAAGTATAAATTTCTCTTTGAGTGGATAAAAACCTCGATTTTTATTTAGGGTCTGAACGATTTAAACGATTAAATCTCGATTTAAATCTTGCGATTTAAATCTCTTGGTCCAACTATGGTTTGGATTTTTTTTTTTTTTTTTTTTTTTTTTTTTGTTGTTGTTGTTGTTGTTGTTGTTGTTGTTGGGGGAAGGGGGGGGGGGGGAGAGGGAGGGAGGGAGGGGGATGTGTGTGTGTGTGTGTGTGTGTGTGTGTGTGTGTGTGTGTGTGGAGAACTAAAAATTAGTTCCACAATACTCATGAACAAACGAATAAGTGAGGAGAGAACCAAACTTTTTGTGCAGAGAGGCCCTTCAAAACATGTTTTTGAAGGTTTCTTTGCTTCTTGGACTACAAGAAGAGAAGAAGAGCCGTCCTCATGTCAGAGTTCCCCACATCCTTGATGCTTAGATAACTGAACCCAATGCAAAGGATTGGGTACCCTAACATGCTTTCCTACAAGCCCCCCTTCCCCTATTATCTCTCTTTCTATGTTTAAGCTCCTTTGCAGTGCTGGTCCAAAAGCTTCTTTCAAGTTTTGTGAAGCCATTGAGTTCTTATAAGGCAAGTTGGGCTTACCTCAAGACCAACTCATTCTGTACACTGTGCAACCTAAAGTGAAAGCACATCAGTGCATGTTGCACATTTGGTTCCCAATGTATGCAGCTTGTTGAACATATATTCATACTAAAATTAATCTACGTTCAAGACGAATATGAATATGTGGTATATATCAGAGTTTCCCACATCCTTGATGCTAAGATGATTCCCCCAAAATCTGAAAAACCAATTCTGTAACACGCTTTGCTACAAGCCCCCATCTTGCGCCTTTTTCTCTTTTCCCACTTTGAGCTCCCTTGGGTTCTTATAATTAAACGTTGGATTTACCTCATCTGTAACTCTTTTTATATGCAATTAAGCCAGTAAAACTGAAAGCCGATCAATGCACATATACATCTCTGACTTTTATCTCAACTTTGTAAAGCTTATTACTGAAACTAACGTATGTTCATGATGAACAGGTCACTCTAACCATGAAATGGTCACTCGTAACCCTAAAATGAGAATGAAATGTCAAAGAATCCATAGATTTGCTATAAAACATTCTTTTCAAAAACCCATTAACAAGGTTGAAGCAACTTGGGCACACATTTCTCGTATTCAGTTATATACCGAGCAGCACAAAGAAGAATTTCATCCAGGCTAAAAGTCGAGGGAAGCCAATAACATTCATACAAATACTTCGGCAAGTGCAAATTAGAGAGACATTTTAGCTGTGCTGAATGTGAAACAAACAAGTAGCAATGGCAAAAAGTTAGAGAGACCACATTGTACAATGATTGGCTTAGGATTTAAATTAAAGAAGTGTTCTTTGTACAACTTGGGAGGAATCTTCAGCCAAGATTCTCATCATTGAAGCAATGAAACCAATGTAAGGCCAATTAAAATCACATCGACCCTCTACAAATGTTTGTTTTGTTCAAATAGGGTAAACACAGAACATGTATACAAGACCTCACACATTCTGCCATACACTTGACATAGGCATCTTCTACAGAGATCCAAATGCAAACCCCATTGCCAAACAAGATCCCAGGTATTTCTTTACAATGCCTTACAGACTTATTTGTCCACTGTGTGAGCTTTATCTATTACTCAGGTTTACAAATTAGATGTTTCAACCCACAAGTGAAGGTATGGAAGCTAGAACCTAAGATTACACCTGAAAGACTGAGGATAGAACCAATTGTTGAACGAAAGTGGCTCGCAGTAAAGCCTCCTTCAGATGTTCTTTAGATTCTACTTCAGAGGTTGAAATAGCGGTCACACTGCAAAATGACCATTAGATTTTTCATTCCGGATCAGCTACTGTAGGATTTCAGACTTCAACGAATACGCATGATTCAAAAAAATGATCTTATATATGCCAGTCATGTTTTCAAAGTGTAAGATTGTGGCTTCAATGTTCATGTATTTGAAAAATGCTTAGCGAAGTTCCAAGTAACCTCAAAGGCATACGTGTGTGTGTGTGTGTGTGTGTGTGTGTGTGTGTGTGTGTGTGTGTGTGTGTGTGTGTGTGTGTGCGCGCGCGCGAGTGCGTGCGTGCGTGCGTGCGTTCGTGCGTGTGTGCGCGCGCGTGTGCTTACGCGTGTGTGCTTGTGCATGCACGCTCGTGTGTACAGGTGTGTAAGCTTGACATTTTATGTATTGAATACTGCTTCTCAAAGTTCAAGAGAACTCAAAGAAGACACACACACGTGTGTGTGTGTGTGTGTGTGTGTGTGTGCGCGCGCGCGCGCACAAGCGCACATGCGTGCATGTGCATGCATGTATGTGCATGGACGTGCACACATGGGCACATGAAATTGCGTGCATGTCATTTCCTAGTGATGTATCAGTATTTCTTTCCCATAGATTTTACTTAATGAAAAAGGTTCAGTAACTTATAATCCCTTTAACCTTACCTTTTGCCAACTAGTCACTGTCTTTTCATACACTGTTACTTTTGCATGGGACCTTGAAATCTGACTCCCACATTTTACAAACAGTAAAAAAAAATTAAGATTCAACATTAGATGCTGGTAGGACTTCAGAATAGTAACAAGCATCTGAGATGCAAAAACACAAATCCCCTCTAGTAACATGAAACTAAGACCTTCGGGCCCCTAATATTTTTTTCAATTTAGGTATACTCTTATCTATTCAAATCAAAATGGCAATAGGAAGTATCTTTCAATGGCATGAACTTCATAGGTTGTCAAGGACTGGCATCTATGATATTTGCTAGCAATTGTAATAGCGCTGGCAACAATGAAGTAATTTCTAATTTCAACTTCCTTATTGCATTAAAGGTAATGGAAACATTTGAGAATGATTTCTCCCAGAGGTCCCAAACATTACAGGGTAAAACCCTTATTGAGGATGGGTTCCCTAGTGAAACTTAATCAACCAATGTTCCATGTACAATTGGATAAAGGAGGCACATCAACTTGATCTCACACATGCATAAGAGCCCAAACATTAGAGGGTATGGGTTTCCCAGTGCAACTTAATTAACTACACTTCCATGTGCGATTGGATAAATGAGGCACACCACCTTGATCACACATAAATAAGAGCTCAAGTGTGCTTGGATAGAGCATAGACGAGTCCACAAACATATGGAGCATGGAAAAAATTGTGAAAGAATGGTGAAGAAAGATGGCAGCATCATAGAATACACGAAGAATCCTTTCCCCACATAAAGAACTTGAGCTGTGTGTGTAGATGTTTGCTTAATGTGACTTGAACCAGACCTCCTAAAGAGACCAAAACAATTCTTGATTTTCACAGTCAAAAGCCAAACCTAAATTTTCCTTCATACAAGCTGCTTGTAACTGATCAACACACCCAAGTACACCTTTTAAGTTTACTGGTATGCAGTGTATCAAAACACAATGTATTTATTTTGTGGAGGAAGAATTATCTGTATGTCCGTGTTTGCATCCATGGAAGGGCATTAACGTATCAAATATGTAAAGCATTGTCTCAGCAGCTGCCTCAGACCCTACCAGCTTAAACTTTCACGCTAGTATACCACTGGCTGCAAAGCCCTTAAATTGTTTCATGCGAAACAGATAGTTAGAGGGGCCCAAAAGATGGATGCATCAACTTTCTTGGGATCCATTGCACACCTTAATTGGAAATGATGAGCCGAGGAATTCCACTTTCTTCACAGCTAACTTGCAATTGTTTGGCTTCGCATATAGCTTTCATTCCTTGATATGGTCTTTATGTTACTCTAAGCTGTTAATATAAATGAGCTAAGACATCAATGAAAATAACCAGGAATTCATGCAACATGTCTTGCAATTCATTGTTCATCTCCCTGGAATAAAGTGTCAGGTGCTCTTGTCAATCTGAGAGCAATGACCAGTCACCCATACATACCAGGTGATCTTCGAGATATTCTTCGGAGCACCTGAATCCGATGATACAGGAATCTGGCATTTTGCTGACACCAGCTGAATCTGATGAAACCATGCAAAATGTGTCAGGTGCTCTTGTCAATCTGAGAGCAATGAACATCATCCATAACTACCATATCTTTCTTGCACCGTGATCTTCTAAGTGTTCTTCAGAGCCACCTGAATCAGATGATAACGGACTTCTAAATATTCATTACTTTGATAGTCCGCACATAGCCTGCATGAGGCATCATTATCGACAAATGGAACTAGGAAACCAAACAAAGTTTTGCTAGGGCAGATATATAACCTTGGGCTTCCAACTCTGCTAATTGTTGCTCCAACTGTTTAAAAACGAACTCATAGGTCCATTCACATCTGAATGTATAATCTGCAATTTCTTGGTAGCTGTAATATGACCATGTTTCTTGAAAGGTAGTTTATGCATCTTACCTTAAAGACAACCTTCACATATATCTGAATCATCTGGTAGCTCGAATGAGGGTAAACTCTCAACCATACCTCTGTCTTTGATACTCTCGAGATTTTAACATCATATGCCTGACTAATTTTTGACAAAATAAAAATCCCTCCTCTATGCTCACCTTGCAAAATACACTTCTCATCTTTGTGTGACAAAATCTTACAAAGATCTCTCTCAAATACAACATTGTATCCATCACCTAAAAATGCAGATATAGATAGCAGATTCTTCTTGATATTAGGTACATATAGAACATCTGAAATCTAGAAATTACCACCTTCTCTTGACTTTAGGGTTACTGTACCTATTCCCACAACATCCACAAATCATTGCCATCTGCAATAGTAACTGTCATGGACAAAGGAAACCATCCTGAACCTTAGATTCCATGTGAACCCTGTATCTCATGATTGGTTCAGAATTAGGAGAAACCAATGCTTCCATTGCGTCCGGAACGTGCCAAAGCCCTAAGATCGACTATCTACTTGCCAGATTCGGATAACCAGAGCTCATGTTTCGAATTGATGACATCATCGATGACATCATCAATTCGTAACCGCCTTTCATGAACCGCCCTTGAAAACCTATATAAGGAGGGGTTGGCCACATTCATAATCAATCTTTTGCCAATACCAGTCTTGGGAGCTCAAGGAGTCGTGACCACCAAGTAAGTACTCTCCAAGTTCCAGTTCCTGTTCTTGTCTTGTTCCTTGTTCCAGTCCTGTCTAGTCTTGTATCCTGGACATCTAGTCTTGTCCTCTTGTAATCTCGTGGTACGAGATCTTGTCGAGTTCTTTCTTGTATCTAGTCCATCTCCAAGAGGTGAGTTCTTGTAATCGAGAGATCTTGTTCCATACTTACGATCCCAGGTTGTGGGATCTCCTGTATCATCTCTAGTGGAGTTATCTACGCCTACGGTCCCGGTTGTGGGACTTCTTGTATGAGCTACATATTCCTGTGCTATTTTCCCTACGTGGGTATTCCTGTAATCAAAAAAATATTTCAGAAATCTTGTCTATTGTAGTCAGAGAGCACAATCTAGTGCTCCCCCGACATTTTGGCAAGACTAGCTTCCATCCAAGACCAATCATCATGGAGAATGCTTATGAACAGATTGTAGCATCACTTCAGAGTCTCCAACAGCAAATCGAAGACCTAACTCATCGACAGACACAAATCGAGATGGGACATCCAGGGCATGTAGGTGCACTCCTCCAAGAATTACAAGAACGAATCGGGAGTCTTCAAACAAATCAAGGGGGTATGCAAGTAAATCAACGACCTAGTACATCCTTCATGAGGGAACCTAAGATCTGCATGCCAGAAAAGTTCGATGGTGATCACACAAAGTTCCGGGGATTCTTGCAACAAGTCAAATTGTACATCCGCATGCAACCTGATAGATACCCTGATGATGCATCCAAGGTCGGTTTTATCGGAACCTTGCTCTACGGTCAAGCATTATCATGGTTCACCCCAATCTTGGAGAAGGTATATGGCCGTACTTTATGACTATGAGGGGTTTCTTAGAGAGCTCATCGCCACATTTGGAGATGCAGATACGAGTCGAGTGGCAGAAACAAAACTTCGGAAGCTACGTCAAGGTAACCGCCCTGCCTCTACCTATGCATCAGAATTTAGGAAGTTGATATGTGACCTCACTTGGCATGAAGATTATTTCATAAGCCAATTTAGATGGGGTTTAAGGGATGATGTGAAGGACCTTCTACTACGATGCCAGAGGTGAAGACATTGAATGAATACATCAACCAAGCCATTCAATGTGATAACCACCTTTTTGAAAGGAAACAAGAAAAACAATTAGAAGGAAGACCTTTCCAATGGAAACCTTTCCAGCCTACTCCTAGAGATGAGTCTATGCCCGAACCTATGCAGATAGATGTAACTAGGTTCCAGCCTCTTAACACCACAAGAGAAACAAAGGAGGGATAACAAGTTATGTCTATATTGTGGAAACCCTGGCCACATTGCAGTTAATTGTCCCAACAAGAGAACGAACTCCAAAGTTGCAACCACCCTTGTAGAGCAGGGAAACGAGGAAGTCCAGTTGTAAAAGAGACCATACAACCGAACCATGATATAAGAAAGGGTCTCATAATTCCATCCACACCCGTAGAAACATGTCTTGCCCCTGTCAAGTTAATCATGTCTAAGAAGACCCTTTCCCTTATAGCTCTGGTAGATTCAGGAGCGTCCTCATGTTTCATTGATAAAGGACTCGTTAAGAAACATGGAATTCCAGTACTTCACAAGAACAGACCAGTAGTAGTTGAAGTAGTAGATGGAGGACCTCTAGCATCGGGGAATATAACCATGGAAACCATACCACTAAGAGTACACCTTGGTGACCATGATTCACACATATGTTTCAATGTAATATCGAGTCCAGTAAATATGGTTATCATCGGAATGCCGTGGTTAAAGAAACATAATCCAGAAATTAATTGGGAGAATAATAAAATCACCCCTCGAGATATCCAGAAGAACCCAACATATGTCGGAGCCAAAGCCTTCATACATGCAATAAGGAAGGAACCGACATACATGATCTATGCCATACAAGCTCAAGAATCCAAGAAAGATGATCCAATGCAGCTACCCAATCAGTACAAAGGCTTTGAAGATGTTTTTGAAAAGAAGAATGCAGACATCCTTCCAGAGCATAGACCCTATGATTGTGCCATAGAACTTCAAGAGAGAGCACAACAGCCCTTTAGACCAATCTACAGACTATCCTCATAGGAACTTATAGAACTACGCAAGAACATTGATGAGAATCTAGCGAAGGGGTTTATCAAACACTCAAAGTCTCTGGCAAGAGCTCCTATTTTATTTGTAAAGAAGAAGGATGGGACTCTCCGGATGTGTGTAGACTATCGTGGATTGAATAAAGTCACTATAAAGAACAAATACCCTCTACCACTCATATCCGAGCTCTTGGAACGCCTTGGAAAAGCAAAATTCTTCACGAAGATTGACCTTCGAGGAGCTTACAATCTTGTCAGGATCAGAGAAGGAGACGAATGGATGACTGCATTTCGGACAACGTATGGCCATTTTGAATATGTAGTTATACCATTTGGTCTCACAAATGCTCTAGCTGTCTTCCAACATATGATGAATGATATCTTTCGAGAATATTTAGATGATTTTGTGGTAATATACCTTGACGATATCTTGATATTTTCCAAAAATCTAGAGGATCATGAATGTCATGTAAAGATAGTCCTAGAGAAACTAAGAGAAAAAGGATTATATGCGAAATTGGAGAGGTGCTCTTTCCATAAGATAGAAGTGGAATTTTTAGGGTACATTGTATCATATAAAGGAATTTTAATGGATCCTAAGAAGATTGAGATAATCCTTGATTGGCAACCACCTTCATGTGTTCGAGATGTACAATGTTTTTTGGGGTTTGCCGATTTCTACAGGATATTCATCAGAGATTACTCCAAGATAGTGACACCTCTTACCAAGCTTACAAGGAACTCCAAATTCTCATGGACCGAAGAAGCAGAAAAGGCCTTTCAGACCTTGAAATCAACATTTACTACCGCTCCAATTCTAGTTCATCCTGATTCCAGTAAGCCCTTCTTCCTTGAGACAGATGCATCAGACTTTGCTCTAGGGGCCATTCTTTCCCAATATGGAGATGATGGACGCCTACATCCAGTTGCATATCATTCAAGGAAGTTTTCCCCTCCATAAATTAATTATGAAATTCATGATAAAGAACTTCTTGCCATAGTAGATGCGTTTGATACATGGCGTCACCATCTAGAAGGATCAGCTCATAAAGTCATTGTGTATTCAGATCACAAGAACCTAGAGTATTTTATGACCACCCGGATTCTCAATAGAAGGCAATCTCGATGGAGTAACTTTTTATCTAGATTCGACTTTATCATCACATACCGTCCAGGACGTCAACAATGTCAGTCAGATGCCCTCTCTAGAAGATCTTACCTTGCACCAAAGAAGGGTGAAGAGGCCTTTGATCAACAAGAGAGTGTATTACTCAAGCCTGAGCATCTCCAGTTAGCAGCTATCTCTTCAAGCCATCATGAAGATTCAGCCTTGAATCAGTTGATCCGTGAGAATCTACCATAGGATGAATTGTTTTGTAACGTTAAGCAGAAAGCTCAAGAAGGAAAATTCCAAGAAGTAAATGAATTTCAGGAAAAGGATGGGTTACTACTCTGTAAGAACCTATTGTATGTCCCTCCAGGAAAGCCCAGGATCCAAGTACTTCAACAACGCCATGACAACCTTGCAGCAGGACATTTTGGAGTGAATAAAACAATAGAGCTCATATCAAGGGACTTTTGGTGGCCTCAGATATGGAAGGAAATCAAAGAATACATTCGAACCTGTGATACTTGCAATAGATCTAAGGTACCCCGACATAAACCTCATGGCCTCTTGCAACCCCTACCTATTCCAGAAAGGCCATGGGCTTCATTATATATGGATTTCATCACAGATCTACCAAAGTCAGATAAGTATGATGCCATCCTTGTTATTGTGGATAGATTTACAAAGATGGCACACTTCATTCCATATACCAAGGCAATCACAGGTGCAGCCACTGCTAGACTTTTTCTGAGGTATATATTTAGGCTTCATGGATTGCCTGATAACATTGTCAGTGATCGAGGTCCACAGTTCATATCCAGCTTTTGGAAGAGTCTTTGCAAGCTCCTTGGTGTTCAAGTTAAACTATCTACAGCAAATCATCCACAGACTGATGGGCAAACAGAACGGGTGAATCAAGTCCTAGAGCAATATCTCCGTTGCACTAGCAACTATCATCAAAATGATTGGTTTGAGCTTTTACCTTTTGCAGAGTTTGCTCATAACAATAGTGTTCATGCATCTACCAAGCAGACTCCCTTCTTTGCAAATTATGGACAACATCAAAGGATGGATATACAACTCTAAAATCATGTCAAGAACCCAGCTTCTAGAGACAAGGCCCAGTACCTAATCGGCATTCACAAAGAACTCAAGGATGAGATCCATAAAGCTCAAGAACAATATACGTACTATGCAGATCAAGATCGTGTCCAGAATCCATGTATCAAATTGGGGATAAAGTATGGTTACTTAGAAACAATTTGCAAACCTCAAGACCTTGTGCAAAGTTAGATCATCAAAGATTTGGTCCGTTTACCATCTTGGCCAAGATTAATCCAGTGACCTTCAAGCTCCAGCTACCAAGAACTATGAGAATACACCCAGTTTTCCATGTATCCATATTGGAACCATATCAGATTTCACCATTGAGGGGGGAGAGACCTAGTCCTCACCACCTATCGAGATTGATGATCATGAAGAATTTGAAGTCGAGCATGTCCTAGATTCCAGAATATCCCGAGGAAGATTGGAATACCTTATTCATTGGAAAGGGTATGACATCAGTGATCGTACGTGGGAACCTGCAGAAAACCTTCAGAGAGCACCAATCAAGGTTCAAGAATTCCATAAGAGAAATCCAACGAAGCCGAGACCAGATAACATGACCGCTCCTCGTGGAACTCGTCGATTGAGGGGGAGGTGATGTCATGGACAAAGGAAACCATCCTGAACCTTAGATTCCATGTGAACCCTGTATCTCATGATTGGTTCAGAATTAGGAGAAACCAATGCTTCCATTGCATCCGGAACGTGCAAAACCCTAAGATCGACTATCTACCTGCCTGATTCGGATATCCAGAGCTCATGTTTCGAATTGATGACATCATCAATGACATCATCAATTCGTAACCGCCTTTCATGAACCGCCCTTGAAAACCTATATAAGGAGGGGTTGGCCACATTCATAATACCCCACCAAGTAAGTACTCTCCAAGTTCCAGTTCCTGTTCTTGACTTGTTCCTTGTTCCAGTCCTGTCTAGTCTTGTATCCTGGACATCTAGTCTTGTCCTCTTGTAATCTCGTAGTACAAGATCTTGTCGAGTTCTTCCTTGTCTCTAGTCCATCTCCAAGAGGGGAGTTCTTGTAATCGAGAGATCTTGTTCCATACTTACGATCCCAGGTTGTGGGATCTCCTGTATCATCTCTAGCGGAGTTATCTACACCTACGGTCCCGGGTTGTGGGAGTTCTTGTATGAGCTACATATTCCTGTGCTATTTTCCCTACGTGGGTATTCTTGTATTCAGAAAGATATTTCAGAAATCTTGTCTATTGTAGGCAGAGAGCACAATCTAGTGCTCCCCCGATAGTGACTCTTCTACCTGAAGAATAGGAAATAGAAGAAAATACTTCTCTGCATCCTGTCATATGCTTTGTAGCACTTGAATCAAATATCCAAGGATCTGCGAAAAGAACTTGTAAAGCTGCCTGAGGAAGTAGCGGAGCCTTGTAATATAGGTTTGAATTTACTCACCAACCTTCATCCTTGTATTTGCTAGTTGTCTCCTCAAGTGAGCTTTCCTAGCAGGATTTCTGCTCTGAAAAAGATTCTCAAGCTTTAACCAAGCTTGTCTGGAACTTCTGCAAGATCTGATCTATGGTAGAATATGCTTTTTGACACTCATTGCTATGAATGAGAGTGCTAAAGCATCTCTTGCATCTCATCTTGCTTGTTCTTCAGTAGAAGGAACTCTAGGTAAGGATCTACCTGTGACTCTGGATGTACAAGTGGTTACCTCTTCTTCAGTTGGTTCTGTAATTGCAACACCACTACCTCTTTAAGTTGTTGTATCCTCTTCTTCGCCTTCTCGTCTTGGTCTTGTTATGATCCATTGACGATACTCCATAAATCCTTTGTCACTAACAAATTCATCATCATGAAACTCCACATGGGATAATTAGATGATCCATCTAACTTGTCCTCAATCTCAATTCTAATCTCACTCATCTTAACTAAGTGTGTATGTCAATTATGCTCTGATACCAAGTGTTGGAATTTGGGGCCCCAAGATCTTCCAATACTAAAAACCTTTGAGCATAACACTTAATTAATCAAGATGATATGTGAGAGATAGAAAGAAAGAGATCTTGAGACAAGGATAAGTAACGAAAGCAAAGTGCTTACTCACTAAATATAGATGGTCGAATTACAACATGGGAGTACTACTCAACCATATGATGTGGTGCACTCACTAAATGGAAGAATAGCCAAGAAGATGATGATGTACAGAATTTCAGATTATGCTGTTATAATCTGAATGTGTGTGAAGCGAATGAGCAATGAAGTGAACCTAACCTCTCAAGAAAGTGCAACAAATCTGAAAATCAGCAAACCCTGATTCTGAAATTAGGGTTCAGAAACCCTAAAAACAGAATATAAGGCTAACTTAGAAAAGATAGCTGCCACCACCTTGTAGAAGACTCCTTGCTCCAAGAGAGTAGCCTCTCCTTCACGAATCCTTCACCTCCAAAGCTTCAAAACTCCAAAATTGACACAAGTAGGCATCAACTCTTTCTCCAAGATTGTCAAAAGAGTGCCCAAAGTGCTTCTTTATATAGTTTTAGCGTCCCTCCAATAAAGCATGCAATCCAATTAACGAAAAACTTGATTTTTAGGCCCAAATCTGCGATCGTTATTTTTTAACGATTTGATTTTGCTTTTTCTCTTAAAAAACTACGATCGCCAAAAAATAGCCTAGCTTTTATTCCATCGCCCAAAATTAACCTTCTTTCGATCACTTTGACATAATAACATAGCTTTTTGAGTTTGATCCTTCCAAAAGTGTTCTTCCTCCATTTTGAGCTGAATTAAGGTTTGACTTCTCTCCCTATCCTGACCTCTGATGAAGAAATGAAGCATACCACTAGATAGCTCTCACCAAGCTCTATCTATCTAGCCTAAAAAAAATTTACCCAAACTGTACAAAAAATGTTAAGTCCAAAATGTAGATTTGCTGGAAGTGAACTATATGTACATTGACTTCCGACACATGTTTGTAAATTTTGGAAGAAGCTGGAATCTATGTTGAAGATACTAAAACCTGTGGACGTGTGGAATTAGTTATGGGCCTACCTAATTTCCAACATTTGGTATAAGAGCTCATAGACTACCAACATATGGTTTCAGAGCATCTACTAATATTTGACATATGACATATACACTTAATCTAGATGAGCAGAGATTTGAGAATTAGACAATTCAGTCACATGTTTATTTATCAGTATGGAATATGAAGTTGATGATCTGTTATCAGCCAAATACTTTTGGAAGAGTAAAGTTACTTTACAAAAGTATTGCATGAAAACCAAGACTTGATGAAGAGAAGGCTACTTCAAATTCAAGGAAAAACAATGGTTTGGAGAAGATGAAGGAACCAGATCAACATCAAATCACATGTATTAATTTCTACTATCAGATTGTCATTTGCAAGTCATATCTTAGAAGAGCAGTTATGAGGAGATTTGAAGGATTCAAGAAGTGCTTTTAAACACTTTCATTAGTTTGAAAGTTAAAAGCATTAACTACATCAAATCAGGTATCTAGAGGTTGTTCTTGACAGTTTTGATAAAAGATCTCTTTCATGGCAAGAAAGCTCATCTAAGAAGATTAAGTTTGGAGATTAGATCAGTTTTGTTTTCAGCCAACACAAGGTTGGAAGTTTTTTTATCAGATTTTGTACCTAGAGAGGTGATTCAGCATCCTGCCAACTCAAGGAAAAGGTTGGTGAATTCAATCATTTCAATCAAATTTGAAGCAGAGTGTTCATTCAGCATATGAGGAGATGGTAGAAGCATGTTTTATCTTCTATATTCACTTCCATTTATATACCATGATTGTTTGTCTCTTACTCTTAGCACTAGAGGAAGAGAAAAATTCATTTGAAGAAGTTAAGAGTGCTTGCTACTTCAAGATGAAGAGAACAAAAGGTATGGAAGAGAAGTTTGAAGATGTTGACATCATCAGGTGGAAGAAAGATGCATAAGAAGGTCCAACAATTCCAAAGGGAAAGTAAGACTTCTTTCTTTTCTCTTATATTTTCCAAATACTTTTCCTACTTTTATCCTCTACATCCAAAGACAAGTCTACGAGAACATCTTGTGTGAAGAAGATAGTTTAAAGAAGAAGCGGTTTCTTGTTTTGCATTATACTTGGTCATGTTTTAGTAGATTTGACAAAGAAATATTTTTTCGCACGAGGACTTGATGGCCTATATAATCAGGGCTATGGTCACTTTTTGGAGTATCCCAACGCCATCACTTGCTGATTTAGAGGTGATCTAGGTGATGCACACATGGGGCAGCCATGGTGCACATATGGACAGCTATGGAGCACCTATTGAAGCACATTAGGAGCAGCCATGGAGTTCTTATTGGAGAAGAGTGTGCTAACACTCTTGCTTATGGAGAAGACATACTCATCCGCAGCTTGGGGGCGTGGATCATCCATCCACATGATGTATTTAAAGATTGTCTTCTACATGAAGATTATGGAGTACTTCAAAGACATTGGATGGAGCTTAACATAAAATTGCATCTTATGTTAACTATTCAGGTACATATTCTCTTTATGCACACAGATACTACTTGGAGCTTATGGAGGCAGTGGCATCCATATCTGGAGGTGTCCTATTCAGCATACATAAAGGAGAATCAGTACATGCATGCAACATGCATCAAAGGAGGTGTTAGAGAAGGTGTTTCCATATGAGTATGAGGATTTCTGTTAGCAACATATTAGCATTCTATGCTAATTCTGTAAGTATGTGATCTTTCACACACACATCTGACTTAGGGTCTTCTATAGCCTGAATTCAGATTAGGGTTTGCTGAATATCAGTTTTAAACTGATCCTTCCTCTTTCTGTCACTCATTTTCACGCTTCAACCTATCAGGTCATACATCTCATACATATTCAGATTTCTGTCTCTACATCTGAATATTCTTGTAAATTCTGTACATACACTCTTCCATCTATTTCTGTTCACATAGTGTGGTTTAGATTTTGACTCCCATAATGTAAATTGACATTTGTATATATGATGGTGTGAGTAAGTAGTGGCTTACGTAACACTTTGAACATGTTGTCTAATCTCTCTCTATCTTTGTCTCATCATTGTATGATTAAGTGTTGTATGTTCATGTTTGTCAATCTTGGAAGAAGCTAGAATCTATGTTGAAGATCCTGGAAACCTGTGGACTTGTGGAATTAGTTATGGGCCTACCTAAGTTCCAACAAACACTAGGGAGTTCATTCTCAACTAGAGTAAATGCAAGAATGTTATGAATTTCTTAAGCTTCTTCATAATTTATCTAATTTGCATGATTTTCTGACTTCTTATCCTTCCTTTAAAACTTTGGATTCCACTCATGATTTGCAAGAACCACTTCACAACCTCCTTAAATACTGGTGCAATCTCTCTTTCCTTTTGACTTCTAGAAGGAATTAGTTTTTCTATAGGTTGAGTAGGAATAGGAGATGTTGAAGATTATGATGGTGGCATATAAAATTCAACTTGTGTAGAAGTGGTTACAACATTTGAGAAAGTTGATCATCCCTCCTTGTATGGCTGAATAAAAGAATCCAAATTCCTTCTAAAAGAAGCATAATCATCTATCTTAATAAAATTAAGAATTTTTTAATCTTTATCATAAATCTGATTTTCAGCTATATATATGCATTGCATAAAAGTCTATTTGTTTTTGGAACATAGAATCTATAACCTTTGCTTTCGATACCATAACCAAAACAAAAACATATTTGGTAGCTTTTTCATCAAGCTTACCACGATCTTTCTTTCCAATATAAACACAACAGAGAGAATCAAAAACTTTGAGTTCATATCAGGTTTCTTACCATAATAGACTTCATACGGTGTAATCTCCTTCAAAGCTGTTGAAGAAGATTTGTTAAGAATATGATTAGTTTTGTCAATAGCATCATACTAAAACTTCGGTGAAACCTTCTTTGAAGACATCATACTACATGTCACTTCAACAGTGTCCTGATCTTTCTCTTTGCAATGTCATTCTTCTTTTGCAGTGTAAGCAATTGTGAGTTGATAAGAAATACATGTGTCTTCTAAAAATTACTTCGAAATCATTTGGCATGTACTGTCCTCCTCTATTACTTCTCAAAATCTGAATTTTGAACTAATTTTTATTTTCAACCATAGCAACAAACTTCTTGAAAGTAGTAAAAACTTTTGACTTTTCTTTTAATCCGAATACTTAAGAATATCTAGCAAAATCCTCAATAAATGTGACAAAGTACTTATGTCCATAAACTTGCTCTCATGGATCCATTCACATATAAATGAATATCTGTAACTTCCTCTTGGCTACAACAAATCCATGCTTCTTGAATGGAAACTTATGTAGCTTTTCTTCAAGACATCCTTCACAAGACTTTGCATATTTGGTAGATCAAAAGCTTGTAAATTCTCAACCATACCTTTGTCCTTCAAAGATTTGAGAGTTGTATAGCTTATGTGCCTGAGTTACATGCCATAACTTCATGTTTTCCTTTGGAATGGAACAACTAGCAAGACTAACATGGTTGATTTTTAACAAACAAGCATAACACTTTTGTTTTTACCTCATAATAGTTAATGCTCCTCATTAAGTGTAAGGATTTGACATGAATCCTTCTTAAATATAACTTAATAACCATCTCATAAAAAAGTAGAGAGAGAAAGCAGATTCATCTTGATTTCTGTTATACATCAAAAATTAGAAACTATGAATCTATCACCTGTTTCTGACTTTAGTTTGACTTCTCCAACACCAATTTGCTATGGTCATTCTTCTACCAATAGAGTTAGTAAGAGATTAAAATACCTTCTTGCAACCTATTATAGGTTTAAATGCTCCAAAATCAAAGATGCAAGGATTCTCTCATATTGCATTCAATATTACTTAATCGATACATATTCTATGCTAACACATGCAAAAGATTCTTCTTCAAAAGATAATTTATCTTTTGATACTTCTTCTAGAGAGAGAGAGAAGTAACAAAAGGATGCATGTATGTATGTATGTATGTATGTATGTATGTGTGTATGTGTGTGTGTATATCAAGGTGGAACGGTACGTTAGGTTCGGTATGTACGGTTCGCATACGGTTCGAGATCCGAACCAAATCTTGAGGTCCGATACGTTCGGTATGTTGTTCCATAATTTTACAATTCATAAATGACAAAAATATACAGATATTATATGTTGCATATTCAAGAATCAAGTTATCTAAACACTAATATCAAACATTAAACAATGAATTATGACAAAAAAGGGTTGAGCCACGCTCAAATCGAGGGAAAAAAATATGAAAATGTTGCATAAATTTAAAAATACATCGAACACGTACGGTCTGTACGTACCGTATGTACAATACATAAGGAAAAGTGTACGGTTCGAGTTTTGATTCTACTTTGGTGTATTGTACATACAATACGTACGGAAAAGTGTACGGTTTGAGTTTTGATTCTACTTTGGTGTGTGTGTGTGTATGTGTGTGTGTGTGTGTGTGTGTGTGTATATATATATATATATATATATATATATATATATATATATATATATATATATATATATATATATATATATATATATATATATATAGTTGTTACTGACGGGATTCAGACTTCTGACGTTTAACCGACCTCTGACAAGTATGGTAAATCGTTTCTGACATTTACTGACATGGTCTTTTTTATCAAAATAAAATCTCAACTATTTAATATTACTCTTGCGTGCACATTACACAATTTCAATAAAATAAACACATTTTACACATGTTCATAGAGAAAAGAGAGTAACAAACATCATATTGACATAATATTAATATGCACAACGATGTTGTAGCCAAAAAACTCTAATGACTAGTACGCCAAAAGTTTGAAAATATAATATCAATTATCAATCATCATCGAGCTGAATATCCTCCTCTCTTATATCGCCAAAATATAGAGCACAATATGTATAAAGAAGAATATCTACAAAACCAAAATATATACTTTTTCCTAGTATCTATTGAGAAGTCTCCCACAAACATATAAAGTTGACATAGCAAAATACTAGCTAAGATAAACAAACGCAGATAGCTACTGTAATGTAGTAGGTAACATACCAGAGAAATAGATCATATGAGCTTCAAAGTTTTTCTCAAATGAAAGAATGTTGTTTGTTACATTTAACTAATCCTAATTTAACATCAGTGAGCTTCAATAGATAATTTTGCATTTCCAAGAACATATGTGCATAGCAACTAAGCACTCGTATGACATATGCCAATATCATAATAGCAAACAGTTCACTTCTGGAGTCTAGAAAAGATGAAATCCAGCAGATTTTATACACAAACAATTTTACATACAGAACAGATGATATACCAACAGTACAAATAGCCAATGTAGAATGATGTCCAATCAGATCACATACTGTCGAGGGAGAGAAGCAAAATCCTAGATTAATCGAGTCACTTTCAAACTCAAGTTAACAAGTACCATGAGAATACATCTAGTTTTCCATGTGTCCATGTTGGAACCATATCAGATTTAACCATTGAGGAGGGAGAGACCTAGTCCTTCACCACCTATCGATATCGACGATCATGAAGAATTTCGTTCGAAAATTTCATAAGCAAAATCCATTGAAGCCGAGACTAGAGAACATGACCGCTCCTCGTGGAACTCATCGCTTGAGAGGGAGCTGATGTCATGGACACAAGAAACCATCCTCAATCTCAAATTCCATGTGACTTTCTATATCTCATGATTGGTACAAAATTTGGAGAAACTAATGCCTCCATTGCGTTCGAAGCGTATCAAAACCCTGACATCGACGATCTACTTGCTAGATTTTGACATATGGAGGTCCCATTTCGGATTGCTTACATCATCGATAACATCATCACTTTGTAAATGCCCTTGATGAATGCCTTTGATAACCACCCTTGAACACCTATATAAGGAGGGCTTGGCCATATACATCCTCAATCTTGCAAATGTCAATCTTGGGAGCTCAAGGAGTCGTGATCACCAAGTACTCTCCAAGTTCTAGTTAGAGTACTAGTCTTTTCCTTTGTTCTAGTCTCGTCTAGTCTTGTATCCAAGACATCTTGTCTTGTCCTGTTGTAATCTCGTAGTACGAGATCCTTTCCATTTATTCCTTGTTCCTTGAAGGGAGTTCTTGTGATCCATATGTCTTGCTTCATACCTAGAGTCCCGGGTTGTGGGATCTCCTATATCATTTCTAGTCGACTTATCCACACCTAGCGGTCTTGGGTTGCGGGACTTCTTGTATCAATTACATATTCTTGTATTATTTTCCCTACGTGGGTGATCTTGTAATCAAAAGTATAATCCCGAATTCTTGTCTAGTCTAATAAGAGGGCACAACCTAGTGCTCCCATGACTCATACATACATACATAGTGCTCCCATGACTCAAATATACATACATATCATATATACATACATATGTACGTACGTACATACATATATACATACACACACACATATATATATATACATACACACACTTGACATACACATGTACACATACATACATACATACATACATACATACATACATACACATACACACATACACACACACACACATACATACATACATACATACATACATACATACATACATACATACATACATACATACATACATACATACATACACACACACATATATATATATATATATATATATATATATATATATATATATATATATATATATATATATATATATATATATATATATATATATATATATATATATATATATATATAAAGTTCTATCGATCAAGTAGATGCCCATAATTTCTTTTCCATGCATTTTTCTATTTTTTGTAGTTCGAAGAAGAGAGGATAAAGAAGGGGTAAACTACATTCCTTTTAGATAATAGGGCCATTCATTATATTATATTGTCTGAGGAAAGTTTGAGTTTACTAGTATATTCCTAAGAGATAACAAGGCCAATCAATATTACATAAAGAAATCTTGAGCCTACTTGAAACGTCCCTTTCAAGAAAATTTGAATATGGCAATAAAAAAATAACTAGTAAGATTGTCCACATGCCCTATGTACCAAGTCTTGTGAGGGACTTTGGAATTGCATCCAAAATTTCAATATTCTTCTTCTTTCCCAGGACAATGGTATCAAATCTACCTTTCCAGTATGCTTCAAGAGGGAGGCTGTCAATATCACAAAAAAATAATCATATTTGCAACCTTATAATCATCCTTCTGTGGACCACTCTCAACATAGAAAAAATAATCCATTAACAGCTGTTAGCCTGCAAATTTTGACTAGTACTCTAACTCAAAGCAAATATGATTCTAAGATTAACGAAAAAAAAATGTAAAGTGCTGAGAGCAATACGTGCATTACTGGCAGGCAAAGTGTTGTATTCTTATCCAATTTCGCGTGAGGCTTAGGAAAGTCCAGATTCATTGATAATATCAACATGTTATGTATTCATGAAGTGCTATCATAAAACATGATTTTCTGTACACAGAAGGCAATCAAGCTCCATAAGATTATGTCTCATATCCATTGATTTGCTGTTATAAACATTGTCAACTTAGGAGTTAGTTACAGATTATGCAACACTCCTTTGTAAATAAAGCTATGCACCTCTAATCAATTGCATGTAATCATGTCGCATAGTAGCAACTTGCATGGTACAAAGTAGAGATTTAAATCGCAGATTTAAATCGGGATTTAAATCGTTTAAATCATAGAGGTTTTTAAAAATAAAAATAAAAATCGAGGTTTTTATTCATTAGGAGAGATTCTTATTCTTTATTGCACATAAGGTATGCAACCAAAAGTCTGTTTGGGGAATTCAAAAGATGCAGATCTGAATGTCATATGGTCCATGCAGGTTTTATTAATAGACAGTACTCTTGACTTTTATCATTGAGATAGATGCCCTTGTAGATTTTGAAAGCTTTTTGGTAGAATTGTTATCACAATTGTAGTGATTATTCTTTTGATTGTATAATATCATGGTGGAACAAATGCATTCATTGCCATGGATACAAAGATGTATAATGTAATGTAGAAACTAAAGAGAACAAGCTTAACAAAAACTTAGGATTATACTCAAAACTTTACTCTCTCATGCCCAAGATCACATGCTAGTAGTTGAATAAAAAATCTTTTATTTATTTTTTACTCCGTTTCCCGAGGCTGAAATCTCTCTCTCTCTCTCTCTCTCTCTCTCTCTCTCTCTCTCTCTCTCTCTCTCTCTCTCTCTCTCTCTCTCTCTCTCTCTCTCTCTCTCTCTCTCTCTCTCTCTCTCTCTCTCTCTCTCTCTCTCTCTCCTCAAGACTCAAGCTCAAGATCAACTTATCAAGGCTTAGATGCAAAGCAAAATGCAAAACGAAGCTCAAAATACACTCAAATACTCATCTGCAAGAATGGGGAGCAACCAGCCAACAACATAAAAAACCCCACATTCGAACGATTTTTTGAATAAAAATCGCTTAAAAGATTTAATTCGCGTTTACGATTTTTATATTTTAAAAATCGTACGATTTTTTTTACTATGGCAACTTGACAGATGAGTGTGTGAGAAAAGGAGATTTTAAAAATAGAAGTTTTTAAAAGGAAAAGAAAAAGCCTCAAAAATTTTATAGGCTTGGAAATCTTATTGTTGCAAAAAGGATCATGGCAAAATGAATCTGCAAACAATCTAGACTTGGAAAGATCATTGAAATATAACAAGCTTAAATATAAGTAGGCCAAAGAACAATGGAAGAACTCAAAAGAAGAGAGAAAGTTTCTTGGATATTGCCTGACCTGTCTGTTTGATGCATTATGCACTCTTTGTCTGAACCAGATCCAGGAGGCTTATCAGTTTCCACATTTTCAGTTGGTGGAAGGCCAAAAAGGATGTTGACTAAGGGATCACTGCCATTTTGAGAAGAACTTGACAGAGACCACAAGTTGTTACCATTTGGATGAACCTCAACTGTCATCATTCCTCTCTCTTTTGCAATTGAAGAAAGGGCTGAACCAACTGATGTGACTGCCATGCGGAACCTTCGATGCTGCATGTGTTCCATATAGACCAAAATTAAGGAAATAAATCCGTAAGGTAACGAACTCTAACTCCAAAATATATCCACCAAACATGAATGCAACTTGTAAGACCCTGATAGACAACAGATTTATTGATTGAAAGGATATCTTGAGCAAATGCCCATGTTGAATTGCAATGTGGCCAACCAAATCATTTTTCACTTTTATAGAACACACAGGGCACACCTGCACCAGAATATAATATTTACAAGAAATAAGTTTATTGAGTTTATCAATCGTCAGCATATTGGGCGTATCACCACAATAGGAGCGCACGTAATTTTTGACAAATGACATTACCACAGCTTTTGACTCAAAGCAATGTTCCTCTTCGATATGAAAGCAAAGGGAACCAATGTCGAATTCGCCACCACAGAATGGACAAGGGAATTCAATTTGGATATTGTCATGGATGTCTGAATCATCATGACTGAGGATCCGATCTGTCCAGAAAAAATAGAACATTATAAAAGAAGCAAGAAATGATTTTCCACGCAGTTACGATTATAAAGTCCAAAAGATTTCAACAAGAGGTATCCTGATAGTTCATATGAACAAAATTCCATACGGAACTCAATTATGTTGATACTGATTAATCAACAGGATCGGCGCAAACGTCTGAATAGCTTTCAACTTTGAAAATGGAACATAGAAGTAATAATCAGAAATACTCTCCTTCCTACCTTTCCGTATAACTTAATTAGACATGCCGCCTGCATCCATTTCCTCTAGCATTAAAATTATGTGGTATTCATCTTTCTTCGATCTAAACCGTGTGAAAGAGGAGGCACATCGTCTGAAACCAAGTAGTGTTTGACAATTACGTACACACAGGGCCTTAACTTCCCATCATGGGGGTCCGCTAGAAAAGAATCGTCTTGGCATATTATATACAACAATTCAAGGGATTTCGAGTGTGAAACATGAGATGCAATCTAGACAATCGAAGTTGTACAGGCAAGTGATACTTCAACAATCCTGGCTAGAATGAACGGATCCAGGGAAGGAACAGGCGATCACCTAGGCGATATGGATGGAGTGCTAGACGTCTTTTCGTTGCGGATAATAAGGAAGCCCAGAGTTCACTGTCCATTTCTGCTGCAGCGATGTTCGATACGAGTATTCTGGGCAATGGCGCACACGACGATGGACGCAGAGAATTAAGAAGGGCAGTCAACAGAAAGTAAAAAAGGACGAAAACAATATGTGTTTCGCATGTTTTGTATCAACATCTACATGCATGATATCCTGATTCGTCCCCCAGCTTTGCTAGATACTTGCATTATGCATACCGCATTACAAAGCCTACATGCTGCTCACGGCAAGCTGAAAATGGCGGATGGCTATTGCCAAGGATGTTTCGGGGATGTCACCTGAAAGATAGATACTAACCTTTACTTTCACAAGCTTGATTACAATGTTTTCAATTATCCATTCATTCTACAAATTGTCACCAAGATTTCTTAAAATACTTTCACAAGCTTGATTACAATGTCTTCATATATCCATTCATTCTACAAATTGTCACCAAGATTTCTTAAAATAAGATTGCTTAGACATCAAAAGTGCACTTGATCACTCAATAACTTGATAGACTTCTTAAAATGAGATTGCTCAATTATCCTCTATACATTAAAAGTGCATTTGATCACTCTAATTGTTAGTTACCTTATTTGCTACAAGATTGGCATGTTCTAACATAAGAAAAGTCAAAGAAGGGAATACGAAGAAGCTACTCATAACTAACTTCATCTCCAAAGTTTTGCATATCTTATGTATAACATTAGAGGCATTGTAAGCTTCATTTGATGACTCGAGCATGACATCCATGTGACTTTACTCGTTTCTTAGTTAACTCACTTTGAATCTCACACTCTTTCATTTTGTGAGTACATTCTTCTTTTCATTTTGTTTCTTCATGTTTACTCTCTTTCTTTTTTAGGGTTTTGATTGCAAGTGTGTTCCAAAACTTGACAAAAAGCTCACTTTTCTCTCAAACAATTGCCTTGTTAAACTAGGACAATTGTGGTCAATTTCTTGGCTTTCCTTATGTCTTCTTGCACCAAATTCGAGCCTTGCATTCGTTATTACTTGTGCAACACAATGCTTGCTTTAACTTTAATTTTTGACCACTTTTCCTAGAGATGATTTCCCTACCAACCTCGGGCAATCGTTGGCAATAACTTGAGATTCTTGTTGTCTTTTTGTGCCAAATTTTCCATGTGAATGTCTTATCACTTGGACAATTTTCAAATTTTGAGCATTTTCCCAAGGATCATTGCTCTACACTTCATCTCATGCCCTTGAAGCCTGATTACTACTCAACCTTTACAATCTAGGCCCGATTAATGCTAAAAATAGGATTTCATGTCGAAAATAGGTATTCCTGCATGTATTTTGGGTAAAAAAATGAGTGAAAAAAACTAATTGGAGAAGGTATTTGAGATGTAAAAAATTGGTAGACCCCTTCCTAATTTACTTCCATGCTTGTCCTATTGATATATTTAGGTAGTGATGTGTGTGAACACACTAGGACCGCCGGGGCACTTTTTTCCCTCTTTAGGAGGTTTTTTTCCCCCCCCTTGTATATACGCCTATTGCCCTAATGGGCTACTTATCTTTGTACATTCTCTAGTAATTCATTCAGTATTGTGTGTTTGTGCTCCAAGCTTCTTCTTCTTCCTTGTGTTGTTCGTGTGCTTCCGCAGACATCTATCTCCAACAATTGGTATCAGAGCAGGTTGTTGCTTCTCTAGGGCGCCGTCGACACTCCTCCGTTTGCAGTCTCAGAATCATACAAATTTTGGTGAGCATACTCAGGGTGTTTCCGATATCAAAATTGCTTCGCTTTATGGTGCCAAAATTGCGATCTGAGCTCGTTTCAGCCTCCGAACGCACTATCGCAGCGCTTGTGCAGGCTATTTCATCTTTTTGTGCCAAAGGTATATACCTGTTTCTGTTTGCCAGTATAAGCATCTCGAAGTCTTCTACAGGTTTAGTAGAGCTCATTTGGGCAGTTCCGTTCAACTTTTTGAGATACAGTCAATTTTTTGCATCAAGGTATTTTAGTCACTGGCCATGGCTGAAAGCAGTGATGTATTCCGTATGTTGGCTGTTTAGGATAAGTTGGATGGTACCAACTACCCATTATGGGCTTATATGATGTGACATGTATTGGTTGCAAGAGGATTGTGGAACATTGTGCAGGGTGTTGAAAGACGTCCTGTTACACCTATAACAACAAGCACTGCGAATACAGGTGCTGGAGCTGATGAAGATGGTGTCGAAGATGATATTGTGCAGATTCCTGTTCATGCTGCTATTTCTGCTGCACCTACTACAAAGCAGGTTTGTTGGGATGGCAGAGATGCCCAGGCACATGCATTGATAGCTTTGTCTATCAAACGTGCCATTATTCCTCATATTCGCTCTTGCAGAACAGCTAAGGATGCTTGGAATATACTTTCCACATTGTACCAAGCTAGGAATGAGGCTCGTGTTGCTTACCTCCGAAAATAGTTGGAGAGTGAGCACATGAATGAAGGTGATTCTATGGACAGTTTCCTAACAAAGATCAAAGACTTGAAGGAACAGTTGGTTCTGCTAATGAGGTTATACCAGATAGCTCACTTGTGCAGACCGTTCTGAATGGTCTTCCTGATTCATATCAGAGTTTTGCTTCTACTCTTCGGTTGATGATGAAAGGCAATCCAAATGCCTTGTCATTTGAGGAGTTAGTCTCTATTGTGTTGCAGGAAGATCAGCCCAGGCAGAACAGGTCCATTATGCGTGTTGCAGATCAAGCTTTCCTGGCTAGTCAGAAAGGCAAAGGAAAATGGAGCTCTTCTACTAGTAAGCAGAAATCTGCAAATGTTGCACATTCGAAGAACTAGGATAAAGATGAGAAGAAATCAGAAAAGCAGAAATTGTTTTGCAAGTACTGTAAAGGGAATGATCATATCATAAAGAACTGTCCAAAACTGGCTGCAAAAGAGGCAAAGAAAAAGGAGGCTGGAATGGTTGTTGCAGAAGCCTCTACACCAAAAATAGAGTCTTCTAATCTTGTGTAGGAAGAAGAATGGGCGTTTACTACTGTTTGCAGTTTTGATCCATCTTCTCATGAGCAGTGCATGTCTATAGTGGACTCAGATGTTTGGTACTTTGATAGTGGGGCAACCAAACATATTACCTCGTAGCGCAGTTTCTTCTCTTCACTCGAGCCTGCCCCTACAGGGAATACTATCACATGCGCCAACAACTCCTCTTATCCTGTTATGGGATTTGGTTAAGATCATTCTGCCTACTGCTGATGGTAGTTCTTTCACCTTGTCAGATGCTTTATTTGTGCCAGGGATCAAGAAGAATTTGTTATCAGTTTCTGCATTAGCCAAGATTGGCTTGGTTGTGCAATTTGTTGATGACAGATGTACAGTTCATGATCTGTCAAATGGCGATGTTATTATTGCTTTTGGCTTTTATGTCGTGGGTTGTATAAGCTCATAGACTATGAAAGATCTATGAATGATTCGGCATGTGCAGTTCATGACTCTCAGGCTATGTCAGATGCAAAGCTTTGGCATGCACGCTTTGGTCATCTGAATTTTGCTAGTTTGCTACGCCTGTAGAAATCTGAAATGGTGTCCTCTTTGCCCAAACTTGAGGCACCTAGAAAACATGTTTGTGAAGGTTGTATTTTGGGCAAAATGCAGCGTTCCTCCTTTCCAAAAGATGGTTCAGTTCGGGCTACACAGAAATTACAGCTTGTACATAGTGATGTCTGTGGTCCTATGCAGACACCCTCTTTTGGAAATTACCTTTACTTCATGACTTTCATTGATGATTTTTCCAGGCATGCATGGGTATATCCACTCAAAGTAAAGTCCGAAGTGTCCATGTGCTTTAAACAGTTTTTGGTTTTGGCTGAAAATCTGTCAGCATGTAAAATGGGCACCCTCCGTTCTGATCAAGGGGGGGAATATATGTCTTCTGTTTTTAATGCATTTCTGGCTGAACGTGGGATAAAACACGAGTGTACAGTGCCGTAGACACCTCAACACAATGGAGTTGCTGAATGAAAGAACAGGTCACTCATGGAGATGGCGAGGTGCATGGTCAAGAGTCAGGTTTTACCACATAGTTTCTGGCTTGAGGTTGTCATGTGTGCAGCATATGTACTGAATAGGTGTCCCACTAAAGCGTTGTAGTCTATCACTCCATATGAGGCTTGGCATGACTGCAAGCCATCTGTTGCTCATCTGCGTGTTTTTGGTTGTTTGGCATATGCACTAGTGTCTGAACAACATCGTAGAAAATTGGATGATAAGGTAGTAAAATGTATTTTTGTTGGGTACAGTTCTGAAAGTAAAGGCTATCGTCTATATCATCCACAGACTAAACGCATTCTGGTTAGCCGTGATGTTGTCTTTGTGGAAGATGCTATTCAGCCATTGCTTTCATGTACTAAGGAGACATCTGTTAGCTCTAAAGACATGTATGATACTTTGAGGCCTCTTTTTACAGGTGGACAGTCTAGTGCTGGTCCTAATGAGGCAACTTCTCAGCCTTTGCAGGTTTCATATGATGATGCAGATCATTCCATTTCTGATGCAGATTTACATGATGCACTTGTTGATGAGAGAGTTGATATTGAGCAGGCAAAAACTATGACAAAATGGCTAGTGCAAACTTTGCGTGACAGCAAATTAGATGCACCTTTGTCATATTGTACTCGTTCAGGCTCTCGTAGTGCCTCCTTTGCATCAGATTGCTATGCTATGGCTGTGTCTAGTCTCTGTGATGAGAATGAGCCTGTTTCTTTTGATGAAGCACAGAATTCAGAAAATTGGGTGGCTGCTATGCAATCTGAATATGATGCTATAATGAAGAATGGTACATGGTCTTTATGTGACTTGCCTCCTAGCAAGAAGGCCATTGGCACTAAGTGGGTATACAAGCTGAAGCGTAAAGCTGATGGTATAGTTGACAAGTATAAGGCTAGGCTTGTTGCAAAGGGTTATGCGCAGGAAAGAGGCATTGATTTTGATGAGACCTTTGCACCTACATGCCGTATGACTACTGTTCGGAGCATTTGTGCACTTGCAGCCCATCATGGTTGGAATGTACATCAGTTGGACATTAAAACAGTATTTCTGAATGGTGACTTGCATGAAGAAGTGTATGTTTTTCAGCCCCGTGGCTTTGTGTAGAAAGGGCATGAAAACCAGGTGTGCAGGTTACAAAAGGCATTATATGGTTTAAAACAAGCACCACGTGCTTGGTATGAGAAGATACATGCCTATCTGGTTGCACATGGTTTTGAGAATAGTCCAATTGAAAGCACCTTATATGTTAAGCGTGCTAATGATGTGCTTCTGATCATTGTTGTCTATGTTGACGACATGTTGCTCACTGGTCCTATTGAGAAGCATACTGCTGATTTCAAGGCTGATTTGCATGCCTCATTTGAGATGTCTGATTTGGGGCATTTGCATCACTATTTGGGCATTCAGTTTATGCAAATTGATGGTGGAATGGCTTTGTGTCAAACGAAATATATTGACACATTATTGCAGCGTTTTGGCCTTGAAGACTGTAAGCCTATTGCCACTCCTATGGAGACAGGTTTACGATTAAGTCTTCATGATGTTGGAGATGCATTTGATGCTGTTCTCTATGACCAGGCTGTTGGATGCTTGATTTACTTATGCATTACTCGGCCAGATATTCAGTTTGCTGCAGGTTTATGCATTGCCCAGGAGTCATGCATTGGAAGGCGGTTAAGCGCATCTTTCGCTACTTGAGTGGTACTCGGCTACTTGGGTTGTTTTATCCCAAGGGGGGATCACTACCGCCAGATTTGCATGCTTTTTCTAACTCTGATTGGGCTGGTTGCTATGACACTCGTGTGTCCACCAATGGTTTTTGCTTCATGCTTGGTAGCTCCTGTATATCTTGGTTGAGCAAGAAGCAGCCTACTGTGGCCACTTCCAGTTGTGAGGCTGAGTATAGGGAAGCTTTCACAGCGACTGTTGAGTGTGTGTGGCTCAGACGCCTTATGGCTGATTTGGGTGTTGGCCAGTCTTCTGCCACCACCATCTTCACTGACAGCCAGAGCGCATTGGCAGTTGCGAGGAACCCTGTGTTCCATGCTCGCACTAAGCACATTGAGGTGCATTATCACTATGTCAGGGAGAGGTTCTCTGTTGGGGAGATCATCTTGTCATATGTGCCCACGCAGGAGAACATAGCAGACCTTTTCACGAAGGCTCTGCCTAGAGAGAAGTTTGAAGCTTTCTGCAAAGCTTTGGGCTTACTTCCTTTTGTGGAGTGATTTCCACATAGCTTGGCACTTCCTTATACATGAGTGCCAGCTCCTTGTTCACCGCATCACTCCCAGGGGGGATTTGTTGATATATTTAGGTAGTGAGTGTGTGAACACACTAGGACCGCCGAGGCACTTTTTTTCCCTCTTTAGGAGGTTTTTTTCCCCCGGCTTGTATATATGCCTATTGCCCTAATGGGCTACTTATCTTTGTACATTCTCTAGTAATTCATTCAGTATTGTGTGTTTGTGCTCCAAGCTTCTTCTTCTTCCTTGTGCTGTTCGCGTGCTTCCGCAGACATCTATCTCCAACATGTCCTCCCCTTTTACTGCATTCTTCATCCTTTGACTGAGCTTCGACTTCTTTGACTTGGTGATTTTTAGAACAATTTTGAGCTTCCTCCTACAGTGGCTTGAGACACTAATGATTGATAGCACACAAATGTTTAGTGGTTTGATGATGGTTTAACTTCATTCCATATATCTTTTTGAGAATCCAATTTAATTATCTTCAAAATGGTTAAATTGCTTCAAACCCTTAACTAGAACATATATAAAGTAAAGAGTTAAAGTTAATTTTGAGTCTCATCAAAGTTTGACTCAAATCAGTCTATTTATCTTCAAAGTTAGAACTAATTACACGGAGTTTCGATTCTAAACCATTGGACTTGGCTCAAATAAAATATCTAACTCATTTCTCCAAAGCTCTAGTTTAGCTAATCGGAATAGGTAATTGAATTAAACATAATAGGCATATGTTTTGTGTGAAACCTATTCAATCTTAGAAGATGCGTTCTACATATCAAGTCAAAGTTTAATAATCCATCTCAGTTTGCTTCAAACAAAGTGCTTATACAAAACTAGAATGGGTAAAGTTGGATTTTATTATTTTCTAAAAGGATTGAGTAAACACTTGGAGAGAAAAGTTAGGATTTTTTTTATAGATTTAACAATTCATGGTGTTTGAATTAAGTCCTTGAGAAAAGTGTATCGATATTCAAACAAAATTAATTTAGATTTTCTTGGGTTCAATTGAAGCATAGGTTGGCAAATATGTAAAGGACCACTTTCTCCTACATTCTACCTAGGACTTTAAAGCCCGATTGTACAAAGTAGTCCTCCAGTTGGGTGAGCAATCAATAAATCTTGGTTGGAAGTGGACCATAGTAAAAATATCTAGCTTAGATGTTTTGGTCAACCTAAAGTATGGTATGTTTTTCAAAACCAAATTCAAGTGAATTTGAAGTAAGCTCTCAAAGTTTTAAAGTCACAAAGCCCTTTTTGTACTAGTGATTTTAAAAATTGGACTAATCAAGCAATTTGGCTAGGGATATCTTAAATCCACCCACTTCACATGTTAATGCCAAATAGCACATAGTGAAAGGGTGAATTGGGAAAGGATATTTTATGATCTATCCTTGTCATTCGTTCCATACTTTGCACTCAATTCAACTTATAAAGTGCAAAGCTAGATGGTATTTCGAATCATTTGGAAAGGGACCAAACAATTTTTTGGGACAAAAAATTTCTTCTTAAAGTTGATTCCCCTTTGTTTGAATATGAGATAAATCCCACCATAGAGATCAAAACATGCTTCATATCATTTAGATCATGGGCTCGGGGGTATGCCTACAATTGTTTATAACTTTATTGTAGAAGACAAAAAAGTTTTCCAAGAATAATGTTATAAATTAAATGTGTCTCTGGTTGATTTAGATGGACCTGAAATCAAACATCACTTGACCAGTCTTGTGTAGTCATAAAGTCTTAAAGTTAGACTTAAGTATAAGTTCATGTAGTATTCACAAGTAAAGTGATGTGACCTAGTGGCTAAGGTGTCCAAGCCTCTATTGAGAGGTATTGGGTTCAAGACTTGCAAGGAGCAGGGAAATTTTAGTATATTTTGCTCAAACCCAAGCCCAAACTTCTAGAAGTTCTAACTCTAGTTAATTGGGACACTTACAACACATGTAGTTACATGAATGACACTTGGATGGATAGTATCAACTTGCAGAAATGGGTAGACCCTTGGAGAGAGCTATATTTAGAGGCATAAGTTTGGGAGGAGAAACATATCTCTTTGTAGCCAATGGTCCTAATCCTCTTCTTCTTCATAGATACTAAGCTATCTAAGTGTTACGAGAGACAAGAAACTAAAGTATGGACATGGGATGACATCAATACATAGCTATATAGATTTTGAGCATGCAAGTTGTGTAGACAATTGACAATCTACATTCAAGTTCATTTGTCATTTTGAAATTTTCTAGAGGTTATAAGCTCCACGAATGTGTTTTACTACTCACAACCAAAGTAAAGCATGTTGCATCTAGTGAAGCTTGCAAAGAATCATTGCATAGTTGTCATGGCCAACTACTGACTTCGACGTTCAATAGCATGTACCACACCTCTTCTGTGATAATCAGAGTAAGATTGTGTTGGCAAAGAATCCTGTCCATCATGCAAAGACCAAGTACATTAAAATGGGTGTGCTTACCTATACTTGGATAGGTTTTCCCAAACTTTGAGGAAATGGACTTGGACCTTCCTTATATAGAGTTGGAGGAGGCTCTCCAAAGCACATCATATGTGGGATAATTCCTCTTGAAGGAGAATGAATACAAGGTAGAAGAAAATGGCAAGGTACACAAATATAATGAGATACAACTAATATAATATGAAATGGAGTGTCTCCTAGATACAAAAGGGAGCTACACTTATACGAATACAAAAGAAAATGTCATAGATGAAATCATGTCATCAACACCCCCTTTATAGCTCAATTTTGGAGAGGTTGAATGTTATAGAGTTCTACCAAATGCTAGAGTGGAACAAGCAATAGAGTCTTCATGAACATGCCCACCAAGTTCTCCTCAAAAGTTACATTTTTCTTGAGTAATCTCCTGAGCCACAATCTTCTCACAGATGAAGTGATATTGGGCCTTGATATGCTTGGCTCGAGCATGGAAGATTGGATTGTTTGTGATGATTGATTGTTGATGTGGATGCATGTAGGATTATCCCATAAAATACCAATGTGAGATAATAAATGACAAATCCATATGGCCTCACATGCTGCAAAGTTGGATGCTCGGTACTCAGCCTCATTGGATAAAAGAGAAATTGTAGGATTCTTCTTACTCACCCAAGAGATAGGTCTTGAGCCAAGCAAGAATATGTTCCCAGAAGTAGACCATCAAGCATCAAGATCACTAGTCTAGTCTAAATCAGAATATCCTACGAGATCAATGCCCCCTGTGTACAAAGAACATGATGTCGGGTGAGGACAAGGTAACGTGGTGACCTTTGAGAAGCTTGTCAATGTATCTGATGAGGCTGATGTGTAAACTGTTGATGGCATGAGTCCATCAAATTCATTTTCATTTGTATCATATGAATGCATCTCCATTTTGTATCCAAAAGAAACAACATTTCATATTATTTTATTTATATCTTATTCTATATGGGTAAATTGCCATTTTGATCTTCTACCATTGTACACATTCTCCTTTAAGGGGAACTATCCCACATTTGACGTACTTTGGAGAGCCTCCTCAAACTCTATAGAAGGACAGTCCCTCCTCCATTTCATACTTGGTTAGAAGCTTGTAGAGCCTACTTGATGCTCTTGGTAAGCATTTGTAATCCGTGTGAGTCATTTCTTGCTCTACTCACTTAAAGTCTCTCACACTCTTTCCTTTTGTGAGTACACTCTTCTTTTACATTTTTCTTAAATGTGTGTACTCTCTAGGTCTTGGTAGTGATTTTTGAAGTCTTGGTGGTGGTTGTGCTTGATTTTGGTGGTGTGACTTTCTCCTCATTGAGAGAAGACTCTCTTTGCCATCATTGTATGTTCTCTTTGGGTCACATATTTCCCATTTGCCCACCCTCCCACCCTTTTGCTCATCTTATTTCCATCCTTTTGCTCATCTTATTTCCACCTTTTTACCCCATTGTCCCACCCTCCCACTCTTTCCACCTTTCCACCCTTGTGGTAGTCTTTGACAGTCTTTGGTGGTCACTCTCAAGATTTTGGAGTGTTTATAAAAACTTGTCTAGATTTCATGGTGCATTCTCATTTTTATCATGTTTATAATCACTCCTCCATTTTATTCTTTATCTTTGGTGGCTCACCCTTTGATTTGCATGGAGTAACGAATATAGCTTCTTTTGCATTTTTTTCAAAGTTCTTTGCTCAACACACTTCCTCCCTCTTCTCTCCATAGAGAGCATGCATTAGTGTACATTTTTTCCCTCCCTCTTTCCAATAGCATATTCTTCACCTTACTCATTCCTTCCTCGCAGTTGTGCCCGAGAAAGATGTTGGACTCTCTTATGAGAGAGTGAATCAACAAATCTTTGTTGCAGTAGGCAAAATATCATACTTCCTTTCCCAAAAGTGTCAGGCTCCCTTGGATGTCTAGAATCAAACACGAGCATCCAATAGGAAATCCAATGACTCAATAGTTCCTCAATACTAAAGGATACTAAATCTGGAACTGACTGGTTTTGCACCTGTTTGAAATATACACCACAACGGGAGGCCCTTGGACACCTTGTTCAAGAAATGAGATATATTCGGAGATGAATTCTAAGCAAAGTTTTGCTTTATCTCTTGAGTTTCATAGAGAAAGTAAGCAGACACTTGTGCAACAACCAATATTTTCTCTTTGTAGCATATGTATAAAGAATTCCATGCCTTTGAGCCTTGCCACTCACAAGAGATTGCACATATCAAAGTTCAATGAGAATTGAAACCACTCGGTTCTTTGCCAAAGAGAGAGTGAAAGGGAAAGCCAGGTGTGTTCGATCTATGCAAGAGAGGTGCACCCTACAAAGCTTTTGAAGGTTGCCATATCCATGCCCTTTAGAAGAAGAAGACAAGGAGAGAGCATGCAACTCCACAGATAGGAGGCAAAAGTAAGTTGACAACACACGTAAGGAGAGACAAACATTCACACACACCTCACTCTCACACAAAAAAACAAATATACACAAGCGCACATAGTTTTAGGAGTAAAAGAGTTCTTCCATTCATTTCTAAAATGTACATGGAGCTCACATGAATCAAAAGCTTCCTTTTCCAAAAATGAGCTTGTTTATTTATAAGCTAAGCTCTTTTCCCCATGTGCTCTAAAGACTAGTAAAAAAGTGAACATGCACCTAATTACCATATCCTAAGGAGATCTTGCCAAGGGAGAGTTCCCATGCACAAGAGAAAATATGTGCACACCCTAGAACCCAACACTCTCTCCTCCTCTAGTATTTGTCGTCCTCGACAAAGCTAAGAGAAGAGGATCATACAAAGTTGAATGGTATCTCAAAGATGAGAATAGGTTTAAGTCTTCATATCATCCAAGTTTTGAAACTTCCAAGGCGAGGTGGTGAGAGTGTGATGAGCGACACAATCCTCCTAAGAGGCAGTCGGCCCACATACTTAAAGAGAAGCATGAGGTGCATTTGATTGCCAAGTATGCATATATCCCATTGATTAGTTCTTTGGAAGACCTAAAAAAAAACCTCCACCAAAAAAATACTCAATCCAAAAGTAGTTCCAAGGTGAGGATAACTGATCCACCTTGAGTGTGGAGCCCCAAAACCTATGCAGATGGAAGTTTCGAACACCAACCCCTCATGGGGCAGTCACACAAACCTTAATCAAACCATACTTCCATGTTGCACATTTGCTAAACCTAACCATAGGAGTAGGCGTGATTGGACCAAAGTAGAGGAAATAATTGAGAATCTTGAAACTTGTTGTTATGGCATTTTTAAGGCATGAATTATTGATATATTTTGGTAGTGATATGTGTGAACACACTAGGACTCTCGAGGCACTTTTTTCCCTCTTTAGAAGGATTTTTTTCCCCCAGCTTGTATATATGCCTATAACCTTAATGGATCACTTATCTTTGTACATTTTCTCTTGGTAATACATTCAATATTGTGTGTTGTGCTCCAAGCTTCTTCTTCTTCCTTCTGTTGTTCGTGTGCTTCCATAGACCTCAAACTCCAACAATTGATATCAGAGTAGGTTGTCGCTTCATCTAGGGCATCGTCGATGTTACTCTTAGTGTCCATGTGAAAGGCCAAATGGCCATAGAAAAATTTTGTATATGTTCTTTAATGAAACATATTGTGACCTGGTCAGCAATAGACTGTATGTTTGATCACATTTGTAACAACTAAAAAGTTTGTGTTTGTGCTCCCTGTGTACCGTGTTTTTTTTGCATATTCTGCAGCCTCTGTGTAGAGTACCGTGTGCGGAACTTGGAGCTTGATTTTCTACTCTGAGGATATCATCGTGAAGGTCTCAAGAAGGAGAGCGCACTATGGTGCATTGCCATCAAAATACTTCACTGGTATCAGAGCATCTCAATGCAAAAGCTTTGTTCCTGTTGTGCAAGCGAAGCAAGCACCCACCCATCCACCCAAGGCTTTCTCTAAGGCCTAAGATTAAGGTGGCGACCAAGGCATAGACCTTGGCATACCTTGTCATTTGAGTCATCTAAGTCATCATTGGTGCCATTGGCTGCATGAGAGAGAGGACCTCAATGATCAAGTAAGAGGAAAGTTCCTAATACTTCTTGGGAGGTCATCCATCCCAATACTATTCCCCCCGAGCTCGCTTAACCATAGAAATCTCTTGCCACTAAGATACACTCTTGTGGTGCTTGAAGAAGGGGAAAGACTAAGGTTCACATTATCTTCAACAAGTTTTGGGCCCTCAGAGCTTCATTCTTTGCTTTCAAAGCCTATTTTTGGAGCATTTTTGGGGTGACTTTTGGAGCCATTTTGGAGTACTTTCGTGCATAGTTCTCTCCATAGAGCTCCAAGAATATCAAGAAGAGTGTGTTTTTTAGTTCTTCAACAAGGAATGTTCACCTTTTGGACTGTGTTTTTCAACCACACTAGGTTTTAGTTTTGGTGGGAGCAGCCACTGTAAGTCTATGCAGGTTTTTTAGCCTAAAGAACAGAGTTGATAGACACTTGCAAGTGTTGTTGGCCAGTGTTTGGGTAGTGTATTTAGCTTTTTTGTGCCATTCTACTGCATATATTGAGCACATACACACTATGTATGCTTCTGTGGATACCTCTTATGTACCTCCATGTGATCACTGATATAGTAGTTACATTTTTGCATAAAGCCTTTTACGTTTGATAAAGGGGGTCGTGGTGAGGTTTTCTTAACTAGGAGACACCTAGATGTCGGGGTCTCTTTGGTGATGAAGGTGGAAGACTTACCCAACCTCGCCATAGGAGATGTATGATAGTTGTTCATATGTGCTCGATAATGCTAGTTGGCTTCTTTCCGGTAGCTGATTATATGTAGTGCAGTCAGTGATTCACTATGCAAGTAAACATGTTAGTACTTGAAGTTTTATGAGATTTTGACATTGGTCATATGTCATTTTGCAGAGGATATTCTGGCCACTTTTTTCCAGTTTTTTGGTTTTGTCAACTATACAATGATTGATTTAATCATTGATACACTTATTGGTGTGAGCACATTTATTCTCACATAATACTTTTGGTTGGTTATTACTATTCATTAATTCATTTTCTAGGAAGACTGTTGAATTGTCTCCCAGAATATGACACTTGGTCATCATTGTTTGAGCCTTAGTGGCATTTGGACTCTTCTAGCTCCATTATCATTCTATTCGGTTCTCTACCATCATGGCATCAGAGCTCTCATACACATCTAGTGGATCAGGGTCTAGTGCCAGTGTCACGAGGAGGAGCTATAACTTGCAGGGCAAAGACCATTTTGAGATCCGAAAATTTGATGGCACAAACTTTTCTCTTTGGAAGAATCATATTAAAGATGTGGGCTTATTCAGAGGAGGTAATGGAACCCAGTAAATGGAATCTCAAAGAAGCTTGTTGTCATGGATGAAGATGATTGGGGTGAGTTAGATGAAATGACCAGGTCTAGTATTTGATTGTACCTGGAAGATAATGTTTACTTTACCCGGTCTAGCATTTGATTGTACCTGGCAGATAATGTTTACTTTACAATATTTAGACTATGAAAGTGCAGAGGGGCTTTGGAAGAAGTTATGCAATACATGAAAAAGAAATAGTATCATATGAAAAAGAAATAGTATCAAATAAAGTGTACCAAATGAGAAAGTTATATGACCTTTGCATGAAGGATACAAATAGTGTTGCTTCTCATCTAAATGAGTTTGATGCTATATTCTCCCACTCATAGGCTCAAAAAATGGATATGAATAATGAAATGAAAGCAATCTTTTTGCTATGCACCTTGCCATCATCATGGGATATGTTTTGCACAACTATTAACAATAACCTGATGGTAACCTGATGGTAACTTGATGGTAGTTTGATGGTAAACTGGTCTATGATGACATATGTGGAGCACTCTTGAGTGAGGAGATTTGTAGAAAATCTATGGTTGGCTCTCAGAGTGGAGATGCATATAAAGTTCATGATTCTTACCAAGGAAAGAATCAGCAACATGGAAGGAGCAAGAACAAGGAAAAGAATGGTCAACGGAATAAGAGTAGAAGTAAAGCAAGGAAGAAGGATATTGAATGCCATTATTGTCATAAGAAGGGACACATGAAGAAAGATTGTTATGCATTAGAGAATGCTAAAGGTAAATGACATAATGTTGATGGGCATATTAAACAACTACCTGCACCATCTACTTCGACTGTGAAGATTCAAGAAATTAATGCTATTTCTGATGATGTTGATGTATTGACACTTGATAGCACTGTGTCGAATGAGGCTTTTATGGATGATTCACTTTCCCACATGTGGCTGCTAGATTTTGGTTCTTCTTTCCATGTGACACCACACAAAGAATGGTTCTCTAATTATGCAACAAAGTCCCTTGGTACTGTGAGACTTGGTGACTCTTATCAATGTGACATTGTGGGGATTGGAGATGTGGTTGTGCATTTCATTGATGGCTCAAGATATATTATGCATAATGTATGCCATGTACCTCAATTATAATGCAGTTTGATGTCAGTTGCTTAACTTGATGACCTTGGCTACAAGGTGGTCTTATATTCTTAGTCCTTTTGCATATCAAAGGGCAATATGGTTATTGCAAAAGGAAGAAAAGTTGTCTCACTTTATCCTTTATTTGTATAACAGAAAGAACACTTGTTAAGTATTAGTGAACAACGTATTTTGAGCATTGCCAATATGGAAAGCAAATTAGGAATGTGCAGAATATGCACATTGAATCTTCAATTGAGCCTTTAGATATCATTCATACGGATGTGTGTGGTCTTATGCCCACAAGGTCATTAGGTGGTTCTCTTTACTTTGTCACTTTCATAGATCATGCTACCAGAAAATTCTGGGTATATCCTATCAAAGTAAAGGATTGTCATTTTCAATGAGTTTAAGATGCATAAACAACCCATTAAGGAGGTTGAAGTGAGAAGAGTGGTGTTTGAGGATACTAGTCCTCTAGTTAGCATGCACAAAAATGTTGCACATAGGGATGTTCAAGAGTGTCTGATCAGATCAGTCTCCAAATATTCTTGTTCTACAACCATTGAGATGCTCTAAATGTGTCTCACATCCACTACACGTGTCTCACATCCACCTAATGGATATGTTCCAGGTTTGGATTTTGTTATGCTAACAGATGCTGGTGAGCCTTCTTGCTACAAAGAGGCTATGCAGACAACAAATCATGTCAAGTGGGAGTGTGCCATGAAGACCGAGTGGGATTCTATTCACAAGAATGGTACTTGGGATTTAGTACCTTTGCTAGAGGGTAGGAAAGCTTTATCATGTAAATGGGTGTATAAACTGAAATTCACATCAGATAATGCTTCTCCAAAGTATAAAGCACTTGTTGCAAAGGGTTTTAAGCAAGAACATGGTGTTGATTTTGAGGAAATCTTCCATCCAGTGATCAAGATGACTACCTTGCGCATGTTGCTTGGATTCATTGCAATGGAGGACCTAGAGCTATTCGAAATGGATGTGAAAACTGCTTTCTTGCATGGGGATCTTACATATGAGATCTATATGGAACAACTAGAGGGTTACGTAGTTTTCGGCAAAGAAAATCTAGTTTGCATGCTCAAGAAGAGCTTATATGGACTTAAATAGTCCCCTAGACAATTCTTCCTTGCCTCAATCTAAGTGTGTGCTTCTCTTTATTGTGAGAGTGTGTGTTTGAGCTCTGTTCCTTATCTCCTTCCTTATGACAACATGTTGGCTTGGGTGAGCCTGTGATAGGTCATAGAAGAGGGAAGAAAAAACCCCTTAAGTGGAACATAGATGAAGCTAATTCAAATGATAGGAAGGAAACTACTTGCAAGGTAAAGAAACCTAGTGAAGAAACTTCTATTCCAATTCATGAAATTTCTATGAGGGGGATGTGAGAAAAGGAAAAAAAAAAATTGATATTCAAAGTGTTGCTACATAAGCCACTAGGTCTATGTGGGAAAAAAAGATGGAAGATTCCAAAGATGAAGAAGAGCCTCAAGACACATTGATTTACTTGATCCTAGTGAAAGAAATTGAGCTAGGCAACAAAGATAATTCTTGTCCTGTACTGGTGGCCACATGGTTATGGAACTATCTTGAGTTGCTTTAAAAGGTAGCCTCTTTTATGAAAACTTATGTTGATGTATTTGCATGGCATAACAAGTATTTGGAAGGAGTGCCCCACAAGTTTTGGGGAACATAGGATTCACTAATAGAAGAAGAAAAACTAGTAAGGGGTAAAAGTTACAACTTAAATCCAAAGCATATTGAAGCTGTCTATCAAGATATTTTGAAAATGGAGGAGGCTAAAGTTATCATTCTGATGGAGCATTTAGGATTATGAAAAAAAAGAACACTAATAAAATCCAGATAAGTGCGGACTTTAGAACAATTCACAAGTTAACAATTCTTGATGGGTTCCCTCTACCATTTGCAAAATAGGTTATTGAAGAAGTGGTTGGGCATACACTATATAGCTTCATGGATGGATTTAGTGGTTACAAACAAATATCCATCCATCTTGAGGATCAAGACAAGACGGCCTTCATCATACCATGGGGAACCTATGTTTATGTGAAAATGCCATTTGGACTCAGGAATGATCTTGCAACTTTCAATAGAACAATGAATCTTATCTTTGGACCCCTGCTTTTGGATGCCCTTCCAATCTTCATGGATAATTTTTCCTCCTTCTCAGGTACTTGTACTAGTACTCCTATGGAATGCTTATATAATCACCTAGCCCAATTGTGTTAGGTCTTCAATGGATGCCAGGAACCTAAGTTGAAGCTTAATCCAAACAAGTGTAACTTTTTAGTAACAAAGGGTGCCCGTTTTGGCCATGTGGTGTCTGCCAAAGGTATGGCCCTTGATCCAAATAAAATTACAATTATTTTGAATTTACCCATGCAAGATAAATAAAAAGCTTTTTGGGTCATATTGGATGCCATATAAGGTTTATCAAAGTGTATGGAGACAAAGTTCAAGCACTTACAATGATTATAGGTAAAAATGTCCCATTCAAGTGGGATGAAGAAGAGGAAAAGACTTACTAGGTGTTGACATCAAAGCTTGTGGAAACACCGATCCAAGTTACTCCATAATTTTCTAAAGATTTTCATATCCATGTGGATGTCAGTGCCTATGCGGTGGGGGCAATTCTCGCATAGCATAGTGAAGATCACAAATTAGATAGGCCCATCCAATAGTAAGAACAATTTAAACTAAGACTGAGAAGAACTACAATACTATTGAGAGATAAGACTTGGCAATGATATTTGTAGTACAAAATATGGGGTGAAATTTGCCATCATTAGGGATCAAGGTATTTACTTAATAAGCCACAAGCAACATGTAGGGCCTGGAGGTGGCTCTTATTGCTCTAGGAATTTAATTTTTTTATAGTTCATACACCAAGTAAAGAAAATGTTATGGTTGACCATCTTTATAGAGTTAGCCTAGAGAGCCAAGCCATTGGAATGCATGATGAGATCCTTGATGTTGATCTATTTATAGTAATTGCTCATGGATGGTATGAAGATGTCAAACAATTTTTGAAGATAGGGAAGTATCCTGATAAATCTAACTCTATGCACCAAAAGAGGTTGTTCATAAAAAGTAGGACTTATACCTTTATTGAGGGAAAGTTATACAGGTATGGAAAAGATAATTCACGTAGGAAGTGCATGGAAGAAGAAGAGGCACAACACATTTTCAAGACTGCACATGAAGGACAAAGTGGTGGGCACCTCCTTGTCCATATTATGAGTGAGAGAATCCTAGATGTTTCTTAATCAAAATCACCATCTAAGCCCACAAAGGGGTGAGAGATGCATGTTTCCACCCAACCAACTCCACCCATATATATATATGTCTAGGCCTAGGGAGGGAATGTGAGGAGAGCTTTCCAAGTGTCTCCTCCACATGGATTCTAATCCAAGGCCTTCTAGCCTTGGAAGTGACATGAAATCACATGGCTCTCACATGGCTTCTAAAAAATTAGGCTTTAGATTCCAATGTAGAATGTAGGAAAAAAGTGTTTCACTTGCTTCTTTGGGCAACCAACTTCAAATGATTTACACTAGCAAAAACTTGACTTCTTTGGAACTGTTAGAACTAGAAACAATTTGTAACCTTTTCTCTTCAAAAGTTTTCTCAAACTCTTTTATGAGAACTTTAGATTCTTTCTTCATCCATCAATCTTGAATCGATACTCAATGGATGAATGAGTTCTCCTAAACTCAAATGTCTTATGAAATTGAATGTGTTCTACAGAAACATCCATCTATGATGTTTATTTAATTTATCTTTTAGATTTGCTTCATACTTTGTTAGCTTGCTAGTCCTACTCCAATTGGTGACTCCATGATGATGCTCTTGATTTGGTCATTAATTGACATGGCCAATTGTCTAGTAAGATCTTATGCTCTATAAACCCCCACATCAAGTCTTTGCACTCTCTTGGCGCAACCTCACCTTTATTTGCTTATTTAAAACAAAGAACTACAAACAATGAAATGAACAGAACTATCGTATGTATAGTGAGTGAATTTGTTCTTGCTTGATTCAAATAGAATTGGAATCCACCCTGGAAGTGCTATCCAAGGGCTTCTTGACCTCATCCAAATATTCTAGTTGTAAAGATTCACCAAACATCTCTGCCTTGGCCCTTGAGAGTTGGCCATAACTCCTCCTCTTTACTTCTCTCCTCATGTCATCGAATCTCTTTAGGGATGTAATTTCTATCTTCTCGATTCTCTTCTAAGCCATAATGTTCATCTTCTTGGATGCTTCTATCTTTGTATTTGTATTCCTCTTTAGAATAGTAGGAGTACCGCAAGTGAGGCTTTGTCCTCCAATGACATTCTGCAGCCTGAGTGTGCTTCTTTCTGAGTTTCTTCCTTGTCCTAGCTTTACTATAATCCAAGATGAACCTTACCTTTGGAATGTGTCTACATGGTACCATAATCATTTTGCTTTGTGGATTGCTGAATTGATGATTTTTCTTCTCCTGAAGATGTATGTCTTGCAAGAATGCTTTGACTGAATGTTATATATCAAATGAAAGGTCTCTTCAAGATCTATCTTATAAGCCAATAATAATTTTTGACCTTTTGTGACCAAAATTTGGCTAAGTACCCAAAAATTAGGGTTTTATGTTATTCTGACATTGTTTCCAATAGAAACACCATTGAAAGATGGCCATGTACATAAGGTATATGGGATTCAATGGGGTTATCTATATCAATTTATTTCTTCTTTCATTAGGGCCTTCCAATCCCATTTTGTACGAAAAAATGGACTTAGGGGGAAGGAAATGTCACATGGGAATTATCCCTTAACTTAAAACACACATGGGCTATCATATGAGCACCATGTGGAACTCATATTGGGAGACATATGGGAGATTCTACACCTTAGGGAGAGAGTAAAATACTAAGAATTAGGTAGGTATGTGGTGGGGAGGAACCCATGAGTAAATCACTTGCATGGAGAGCTGCATTTCAACATCTTCATCATCATCCTAGTCATGGTTTTGTAGCTTTGAAAAATAGAGAGAATCATCAAAGGAATTCAGCACATTAAATCCCTTGGGAGCAAATTTTATTGGGTCAAAGGAACGAGTAATAATGTCATCCTTCCAATGGGGGAACATACAAACAAATGGTAACTTTTTTGTTCTAAATATCAATCTCATCCAAGACTCTTTTTGGTTGGACCAAGCCATATTCATGTGCTTGGTACTGATTTTATCTTCCATAATAGTAATGATGAATATCCCTAAGCTACTCTATCCTAAGGGAGGCAATTGATGTCCGACTTGATTCTAGGAATATCCCTTCTATTAAAGTCTTTATCCAAAGGAAATTCCTAACAAGAAGTCTCCAACTTCTAAAACTCTTTCTAAGATGGCGTCCAATAAGAAAAGAAGCAAAATTATGGAGGGGATAAGAAATAGGTTGCTCCACATAACATACAACCCTTTTTATGGACCAATTCTATGCCATTGAATTGGAATTCATTTGCAATCAAGATAAAAAATAATATGTAGTGTGCTGAATGGACTAATTATCCATACTTGGCACCTCTGCAAGGCAAGCTCACAATCTCTATATGGTGGTGACATTTAAACCACAACTCAAGAAAATCTCTAATGTTGCATGCAAGATAACAGTCAAGATGTTTTATATGATGATGACAATTTTTAAGGTATTCACAAAAGAAAAGGAGCCACATGCCAACACACTTGGGATCAAGTATGGGAACCGCAACCTAGCTTATGACCTTAAAACTATTCTAACAAGGTAGAAACTATATGCATGGCACTATCACATCAAGTATCTCCAAGAGTGCCATAAAAATATCTTCCAACCATGGGCTTTTGGGAATAGCACTTAGAGGTGCTCATTTCAAATGTGATGCTTCACCTCTTTGCTTGTGAAACCATTTTGTATTTTGAGCATTATGAGCTTCCACATTCTAACACTCCAAGAGTCATTTAGAGGAAATAATTAGAAGAAGATTCCGCAAAGGGCACTTGCATTGCAGAACACACCATTGCCCTTGAGCTCCTCCAGACTTCATTGATCATACCTCCAAACAAGAGTCTGTTAGTGATGACACACGTGAGAGGGAGGGAGTGTCATTGGAAGAGGTCAAGTCACAGGCATGAGCACAAGTACAAGCCACCATAGAAGGTGATGTAGCATGTAAAAGGTTGCCCATGGTGCCTACCACGCTACTGATTTTTTCAAAAAACTTCATTACTTTTAATAGTGATTTTCATCACTACATACTACACCTTTTTGTTAAAGCGTATTTTGCTGGATATTATGTATTTTCTTAAAGACAAACTTCCTCGACTTGGATATTATGTATTTTGATGGGCACATAACTGGTGTTTGGTGCCTCCATAATGATTTGCTTTGAAGATGCTAATATGATATGCTAAGACAAGAAGTTGTGGTGCCTCCATAATGATTTGCTTTGAAGATGCTAATATGATATGCTAAGACAAGAAGTTGTAGCAGATAAAAAATCCTAGTATGGGGAGACCATGATTCCCTAGGACTTTGCTTTTGATGTGCACAATACAATGTGGCTCAAGATGTTCTTGATGAATGTCTCTAGACTAGCCTATATGCATACTATGGACGTGAATAGGATATGCATGGTGTAGGCATTATAAGGGTTGCAGGGTTTAGAATTGTTATTACAAGGATTACATGTGAAGCTATGCTCCCTTAAAGAAGAATTACAATGATAAGTGGAAGCATTAAATTTATGATTATTAGGGGTTGATATTGGTTCATGAGATGATATGCGAACTTGAACATGATTAGGATTGAGTTCATGGGATGCATGAGTTTGTCCATGGGGTTGTTTAGCCATCCATTTCCAAACAACAAGAAGAGTATGATTACAAGGTATAGGCTTCAATTGAGAATAAGGTTTAAGTGATTTTGTAGAATTCGATGATTGCCTAGGTTTCACTAGATGGACTATTGGTGTGACTAATGGTTGGGCCTTCAAGCGAGCTTTCGGCACACAAATGTGTGAAGCATTAGGGCATGCCTTGAATAACTACTGAGGTATTCAAACGATGTATCTTTGATGGTTGATCCTCTCAAAACTTGGAAGTTGGGTTCTTGAGTGTGGTGGCATGACATGTTTGTTGCTTCTTCAGTGAAGTAGCAAGTAATTCAACTTGCTACTTGAGTGTGGTGGCATGACATGTTTGTTGCTTCTTCAGTGAAGTAGCAAGTAATTCAACTTTCTTCACCCAAATTTGCTTCATCTTTGGTGTGTCTGAAGCCTTTTTTTATTTTGGGGATTGTCATCCATACTCGCTCCTTTGACTTGCATTCCTTCATAGTTGCTTCTTGACATGGAATAACACCTCTATCATGGGTGTTCTTTTCTTTGGAAAATTAGAAAGGGGCTCCAATGGTTGCATGGCTTGTTTGCAAAGTGGAAAGGCATTATACACAACATTACTCACATATAGCATGTGTGGCCTTGGAACAAGAAGGGTAATGAGAAATAGGGCCCCCAAGTTCTATCATGAGGCACTACTTATTAAATCAAACCAAGAGAAGTCATTTCATAAGTTTTAACTCTACTAAAATGTTGTATATTCAATCTTGACTAAACACTAAAGGTTCTGTAAGCTCTTTGCCATGAAAACTAGGAGTTTTGTGTTCACTTGCATGTCTTGAAGGAGTAGGGGAACTCTTGCCTTGCCTAAACAAAGGATTTCTATTCCACCCAATCCTATGAGATAAGCTTCCATTGGATTTATTTGCATTCCTAACACTTGACAAAAATAATAATTTATGGAGCTAGCACAATTGAATCAATCAAGGCTCTAATCACCTTGGTTTTAGTAGAAACTCCTAGCTCAGACTAAAATGAACAAACATCTATCAACATTTCTGGGATGAGTATGTGTGCATACTTTGCACATTGCCATGTGGTATCATGGGGTTTGAGTATTGGCGAGCAATTCTTGATGTCATAACTTGATTTTTCTAATTCTTTCTATAGCCTCTACTTGTGCTTCTTTCCTAGTTCTCTATTCTTCTTCTTGGTGCTTCTTAGCTTAGTGTAAGCATGTGAGCATCTCATATGTTATGGGTTTTTAATACAACTTAATGCGACATCCACAAATATAGCTTGGCAAAACATCGCCTTCTTTCATGGCTTACTGAACAACAATACTTGTGGAAATTGTGTTGATGACCATAGGTCAGTACCCACACTTTTCTAATTTATGGGAATGTTGCTTCAATGTGTAAAATACTACACACTTTTTTCCTTAATATGATCATCAAAATGAGCCTTTTGCCTCTTTGTAGTTGCCTATATTCCTATTCCATCATGTAGTCTCATCTTTTGTAAGCATTCTAGATCCATAATCCTAGAGGATAATTCATTTCCTTCCCATTGATGTTCTTGTGCTCCTTTTAATGTGGGGATCAAGAAATCCAAGGGAAGCATTGCATGTTGTTTAAAGACCATTCAAAAGGGGTGGAATTGAGTAGGGTCTTGTAGGGCATGCGATAATCCCAAAGATCATGGTGTAGCTATTTTTCCAACTCAGAGCATTTATTATCAATGAGCTTAGTCAACACATTGTGTATTATCTTATTTAGTCTCTCAACTTGTGCATTTGCCTTTGGATAATACAAAACCAACTTCTTGTGTATGAGCACGAACTCTTTGAGTAGATATTCAATGAATTCATTCAAGAAGCGAGTGCCTTGATCACTAGATATCTTTGTGGGTAGCCCATGTCTTGTGAGTACATTTTCAAACAAGAACTTTGCTATCATCTGAGAATCATTCTTATGCATGTATGGTCCTATGAAATCCATACCCCACTTAGAGAAAGCACATCATCCCATCATTAATCTTAGGGGCATTTCATCATATTGGATAGGTTATTGTGCTCCCTAGAAATTGTGATTCACAACATTTCACGTAGATATGTCCATCCATGTGAAGTGTAAGCCACCAAAGACCCAAGAATAACATGGTCTTAATCAAAAAGTCAAGTCCAAAGTGTTCATGACATATGCCACTATGAGCATTTTCAAGGATTTTTTCTAGTAATCATTCTCATGTACGCCCAATCTTAAGTAATTGTCTTTACCTCATTGATATAAGTTATCACTAATCAATGCATAGACTTGAGCCTCTAGAGGTATAATTTGATGTCTTTCCGGAGTGGCATCTAGGGGAAACATACACACACACACATATATATATATATATCCTTATATTCGAAAAGTTTCTTATTTATTAATTTATTATTATTGTTTATAATATAGCATATGCACATTTTTATATACATACATAGATGAACTACCTTTTATAATACCTTTTGTGAAAAGTAGTAGACCATTATTTCATTTATTTACATTATTGACAAAAATCTCTTAGACTAACGAGAACCACCTATAAACACGCATGCTTTAGGAAATGTCTAATGAATTGCATTGGAGGACATCATACCAAATAGTATGTAAGGTATATGTTCCTATCTCTAGGTCCTATTTCTTTTCTCGTAAAATATTTGGTTTGGAATTACCTATGTTATCTACATCCCAGTGTTTGAACATGCCCCTATTAGTTGTCTATGCATTTATACATGAGCACAATCTTTCAACAAGATAAAAATAAACAAAGAAAGATAGACATCCAAATATGAACACACACACACACACGTATACTATTTACCTGGGCATGGTTGCATATTTGGAATAGTAAGACCTTTCATGATCATAAATATAATCCCAAATCATAAAAATTTCCATATATTCATCATGGCAAAGTGGAAATGAAGTTAGAAACCATGTAGTAGATGCTGCAGCATATCTGGCCCAACATGCATCAATCTAGCATATGTCTTGCATGCTTGTATTGCATGCTTGTATTTGGTGTAAGGAACCACCTAGAGTACAATTTGATCATAAATAAGCTTCTCAAAGTTAATTTTTTACAAATGTTTTTTCCTTATAGGTTATATATATTCATCTTGTTGTTGTAAGGGATATTTTTTTCTCAATATTAAGCTTTGGAACTTGAAAAATACAAGTCTTCTTTTCTATATAGTGGAATACCTTCAAAGAGTGCTTGCATACTAAACCCATTTTATCAACTATAAACTTCTGTAAAAATACTTGGACCAATTGGGAATACTTGAAGATAACCATAATCAAGAAAAATATTGAAAATATAAAAGAGGATTTTAAGTTGTTAAAATTAAAGAGCTTTTGCTTTTAGGTCGATCACCAGTTAAAATTAATGCTACATATGTCCAAAATAGGTTAGTTCTTATATTTATAGGATGAGTTACTATTCATCGAATCCTTCAAAATGAGTTACTATTCATCGAATCCTTCATCAAAAAATTTACAATGAAGTCTAAGCCAGTGTAACTTAGTGCTTTGATGCCTTGAATCTCTGGGAGGAAGTCCTGAGTTCAAGTCTTGGCTGGACATGGACATATCTATGAGTTTCTCAAAGAGGAGTGCCTCTACCTTTGGACATGGACATATCTATGAATTTCTCAAAGAAGGGTGCCTGTATCTTATGAGGTAGGGTGTATGAGTGTGTTTCCAATTCATTGTACTCAAAAAAAAAAGAAAAATTTACAATGAAGTATACATGAAACATACAATATGTGAGATTCATACAAAGAAAATTGGTCGTCTTTGGAATTCTTTTTTGTGGGCATTTATGGCGTATGGCGATCAGGTACGTTTTGTGTCGCATGTCGTCGTCTACCCCAGCCACGCCTCTGCGTGTGTCCTCCCTTCACGCTGTGCGACTCTGTGTAATGTCGCCTTTTTCAAATTTACAACAGGAATAACACAGGAGAGAATCTTGGCAATGAGATGCGTCGGATGAGAGGACAGGTCGCCGGTGAGAGGGGTAGATCTCGTTCCCCTCAGCACGGGCAGGACGCAAATGAAACGCAGGATGCCGGTGAGGATCAAGGTGAATTCCAGGGTGATGATGGCGGAGGCCGAGTCCGAGGGCGAGGCCGAGGGCGAGGTCGAGGTGTAGATCGCGTTAGTGGTCATGATCAAGGTGGAAATCCGATACTTAGGCATGAGCCTGCACAAGGGGGAGGAGCGCCCCATACAGACCCAAGTTCTCAATCAGGAATAACCAATACAGAGCCGATGAGGCGAAGACGAGGAAGGCCCAGAAAAAACCCCGTTCCCATATTACAGGCATCGCATTCTGCTGATCCGAGTGCTTCAACACCACGATCACCAAGAAATGACATGCCCAATCCTCCAGCCTCAGCAGTCATGGCAGGTGATGGAGTCTTCTCTGCTCGAGACCCATCCGTAACAGTGAATGCCACGCCTTGCCCTCCTGCTTCTGCTACCTTTGAGCAAGGTGAGTCAAGTACAGCACCACACTCGAGGTTTGCGGACACACTGCATACGGATACATTTGTGACGGACGGCGAGACGGATCCATTCCCAGCATCATCTCCAGGCCAGAGAGCAGAAGATACATCGGTAGGGTCAGAAGACCATGTCACGAATGATCGCCATCGCTGGCCGCCTCCACCGCAAACGGATCCGTGCATAGGACAGAACCCTAACGTTACGTGGGCACCCTGGACCCCTACAATGTTCAAACCAACTCCAGCCACTGTACAAGAGGTTCTAATTCCTTGGGATTACGAAAAAGAAAATCCTCTTTCATATGGATGCAGCTGGCCTGCAATTGTTATCCATCGTTCTCGCTATAGGAGGAGAGCTAATGCTGCTCGCAAACCTGCGACAGTCACCCACACGCGAGCTCAAGTAGATGCAACAGAGACAGCCCCGGGGGGAGCTGAAAGTAGGAAACGACAACGCCAGCAGGAAAATGAGCGAGTCAGGCGAGAAGACGCTCATACCAATGATCAGGAGGAGCAAGAACATGCTTTCAATCATCCCAGCTCACAAGCCGCTGGCAATTATCCCAGCTCTCAAGGTGCTGTCAATGATCACGACTTTTCGGCGATGGAAGACAGTTATTCACCTGCACCACAGCATGTACGTATAGATCAGGATGATGGTTTTTTGCACGAAGGTACTGTCAATGATCCCAACTTTGAGGCGATGGAAAACGCTAATACAGCTGCATCACAGTACACAAATATAGATTCGGATGATGCATTTTGGAACTTATTTGGAGAAGGCTCCACCTTTACGCAAGAACATAGTGCTGTAGGCGATCTCAATTATTCCAACCCTCAAGGCGCTGTTGATCATCCTGGCTATGAAAGTTATATCAATGGTCGCAGCTTTCAAGGTCCTGCCGATCATCCCAGTTCTCAAAGCGCTCTTGATAATATCAGATTTCAGTTGCTAGAAGATGACTACGATTTCTCTGGACTCCAGTTGGACTCAATGGATTCGGATCTCGTTTCATCGTGGAACACTGAGAGAGAAGAACCCAATGAGCTGCGCGAAGCTATGGAAGGTGAGTATCCTCAAGAGGATATGTCAATGGATGGCGGAACACGAAATTAAGCATCAGAAATCAGGATCCTACACAGAAATCTTACGGGCGTGTAATGTCCTAAAGAATTTTCTCAGCAGCTTAAACGTGCTGCTTTGCCAGGTTGGGCATCCTCAGCAATTTTTCTTTTTCTGTTCTATCTGCAACGTTGTGCAGAAGGTTGGAAGCAGTTCTGCACACATTCCTTGAGCTGTTGCGGTCTTGTCTAAATAGATGCATGTGTCCTCGAGCTCCGAACGGAGACGATTGGAAAGGGTTCTGAGTAGAATCCAGGACATTTTTCTTTCTTTCGCCATGTAAAGACATTGTGTGCTGAGAAAAGTACGGATACAGAAGCATCCACTCGTAGGATGATCTAAAGGTTAATCTACCGACAAAATAGTGGACCTCTAATTCTCGCTGAACCAAAGCAGTGAGTGGTTTTGGATTAGATGGGAACTGAAGTTTCAAGTCCTTTGGCACCCATTAATTGAGTGGTAAGTTTTGGTAGATCAAAAGGCTAATCTACCGACAAAATAGTGGACTTCTAAATCTGGCTGAACCAAAGCAGTGAGTGGTTTTGAGGAAAAAAAGCAGTCCATGAATTGAGAGCAAAAGCAGTCCTCTTTTGGAGAATTTTTGACCGCATCACCTAATCATTTGGACCAATGCCAAAGCTCGCAAGGTGTGCAAGGTCCCTCAAAGGTGCAAGTGATGCATCAAGGGCAAAAGAAGCCATCTTCCATTTTTTTTTTCACGTGTCCACATAGTGCTAAGGTCTTGAATGCCATGGCAAAGGTTCTTAGCGGTTAGGTCAAGCAAGTTATAAGCAGAAAGATCTTTAGGGGGAGGTAATGGGTTGCTCCACAGCCCTCTCAAAATGCGATTGAAAGGGAGGGGAAGTTAGAGGAAAATTTGGGAGAATTTTTTTTTTGAGAATATTCTCAAGGAGATACTAGTAGAGAAATCCTCAGATTCTTTAGGAAGAAGAATCATGAACCCACAAAAGCAAGCCAACATTTTGACATGTGATGATCTTTGCAATGCTAGACAATAAACTAAAACGAAAGTGAATCCCCCACAAAGATGACTGCAAGTCTCTAAGCCTGCTTTGAATTATCTTCAACTCTTGTAACATGTAATTGTATATTGAATCATCCACAAAAAAGTGGATTTACTGCTCCTAGAGTAGCTTGAGCTCATGCTATCCACTTTAAGTCTCTTAAGTGAAACCCTAATTTCTTGGAACTTATGAGCTAATTTCTACAGGTATAAAATAAGATATTGCACACAACCTTATTTTTAGAATTGGAATGCATGACATCAGTCACCTCATCGCCAGCCTCTCCTCTTTCTCTATGCATTTTTTGCCTTCATATAACATGGCATGTATGTGCACACAACCATATGTATTAGGTTTCTTGGTTCAACCTTATTTAAAAAATTGGAATGCATGACATCTATTCCTTCATTGCAAGTCTTTCCTCTTTCTCTATGGATCTTTTCCCTTGAATTCCTACATCATTTCGCCATGCCCTTGTTGTGCAAAATCAAAGAGTAGTAATAGAGCCATTTCAGCCATCTCGTTCATTTTTGGATACTTCTAACAATCAAATTGAATTTATCACACAACCTTCATTGACGTAGAACCTATTGATAAATTGGTTTTCACTAATAAACTCATACATGAATAAATATATACATATACATGCATGTGCACATACATATATACATACATGCATACTTTTATACCTACATAAATACATATGCACATTCATACACACATACATGCATGTACACATACATACATTATATATATATATATATATATATATATATATATATATATATATATATATATATATATATATATATATATATATATATATATATATATATATATATATATATATATATATATATATATATATATATTACTTTGTTTGGTTTTATCTTGTTGCTGGATTGTGCTCAAGTATAGATGTATAGACACTAAATAGAGAGAAGTTCACACACACATGTGTATATAACAAACATAATTCCAAAGCAAATACTACTAAAAAAAACAAATAGAATATAAAGATAGAGATAGGAAACTTACATAGTATTTGGTATAATCTCCTCCAATGTACTTCATTGGACTTCTCCCGAAGTATGTACTGTATTTGTAGGTGGCGCTCATTACTGTGAAAGGGTTTTTGTAAATAAAATAAAAGAGTGAAAAAGTGGTTTACTATCTTTTGCAAAAGCTATCATAAGAGGAAGTTCATCCATGTATGTATAGAAAAATGTGAATATGCCTATATTATAAAAAATAACCATAAAGATTCTTATATATATATATATATATATATATATATATATATATATATATATATATATATATATATATATATATATATATATATATATATATATATATATATATATATATATATATACACACACACACACACACACACACACTTGGATTGCTAATTGAGATACAAACCACATTAAATTGCTCATAATTCCATTAATGATCATAAGATACATGTGTGTACTTGAATAAGTATGAAATGGTCATGCTGTCTTGCTAATTGAAACACAAACCACATTAAATATCTCATAATTCCATACATGATAAAATGCATGTTAGTTGTAAAGAAACTATCTTGAATTCAAAATAAAAATAGACACCCTTGTCGAATCACACGGCACACCATTGAATAATAACAAGCATATTCCATGTGGTATATTGTAAGACACGAACATGGACTTTGAACATTGGATTTTGCAAGATAAAGATTTAATGTGGTTATGAATATACACAACAATCAAGTGATCATAATGTAACATAACTGATGCTTATTGTATCCACTGATATTTTCCCATAGAATGATTTTTATATTTCATTAAATATTTAGGATATTGAAGACTTATTCATGTTGTAATCACATCATAATCCAAGATTTTGGAAGGTAATAGAATATTTCCAATAGGAAACGAGTTTCTTTGAGTGGCTTTTAAATACTTACAGGAAATGAATTATATAAATTGCAATGTGTTTGTAATCTAAAAGAGTTCTCATTCGTTTTCTCTCTGATCCTATATGTGCCATAATACTATGGTGATAGTTTTATTTTAGGAAGATGTTTAATACTTTCAAGTCTACATTTAATTATTCACAACCATAATTCATTTCTTATTAGCATTTCGTGATTATTGTTCTTGAATCTGTTTGATTTTTTTTCTTGAACTTCTTGAAGTAAATTAATATGATCCCTAAGTATGAAATCGGCCATAGAAATACTAGTTTGAGTTAAAATCATTGAGCTGGGAGTTTTTTCCAAGTAAAATTTCAGAAGGTGTACATCTAGTAGCATGATGAGGCATGATTATATGCAAATCAAAGAATGGGTATTCTTTCATCCCAAGCTCTAGGATTATTTATAGAATATTAATATAATAAATCTAAATTCTATTACTGGTTGCTTATCTTTAACCATTACTTGTAGGATGAAATACAAAACTAAATATGAGAGCCAATGTGGTTGTAGAGAGCTCATGAAGAACACAAATAGTGAAGAGTCCATGAGAAGGTGTGGAGAATGCACACTTCATATAGGATCTTAGATTGCTACAAAATCTAGTGCAAAGGTACAAGGCATTGCCGTGAAGGTGCACGATTGGGTGGATCAATTCCACCATAAGTCCTATCCATGGCATCACATGTAGGGTGCTTCAAGCAAGATCAAGTGATATATTGAAGCTCAAGAAGATTGATTAGATCACATTTTAAAACGTATCTTATCACTAAGAATTTTGGCAACATAATTTTTCATGCTTGGTCACACATAATTTTTTATCATTAAAAACTTATCCTTGTTCATCAATTTTATCATTGAAGAAAACATAGCATCTTTCACCTTGAGTTTTAATCATAAAGAAAAGAGGATTGAGATATTCTTAATGTTCATATACATTTTTTCAACTCAAAACCATAACTTTTTTTTTCATCATCTTATTCTCATTCTTAAATCAATGGAAAAAGAATTGTGTCTTTCACAGATTTGGAAAATCGATTTCAGAAACTTTAATTATTGGAATTACATGTAAATAAGAAAAATCGTGGAAAAAACATAGCTTGGTAATTTCATTAGAATGCAAAAAAATATTTATGCATAGGAAAAACAAAGAGAGCACTTCTACAAAACGTAAGTCTCGAACACAAAACCTGCAATATCAAGAGATTTGTATATTTCGACTTTAAGAAAAAAAAGTTCATGATAGAACTTATTCTAAAGCAACTCGTAATTCAAGTATTATTTAGCATATAAGACCAAAGGTAATCCACTATGTTGGCGCAAGATTTTGATATAGTATGTTTCATATAAACCATATATGCAATAGACATCATGCTATGAAAATAGGATTTGAAATCGAGTCATGTAGAGAGTGAAGGAGATGAAGATTAGAAAGTTTACATTTAAACTAGCATTTGAATTCTTGCACCATGATTTGTAAACTCTTTGTGTTCAAAAGGATTGAAACTTATTAGGGGAAAAAATGAACCCTCCTTGGGCCTTTTAGATTAAGGGTTGATAAGTGATCCACCAATGAGCGAAGGGAAGTTGCCATAGTGTAGTTTCTTAAACTACTAGACTTGACATAGGCTTCCATGGTTTTTGCTTAGTCAAGCCTTGAAAACATTCCCAATTCGTAATTTTCTTTCGCATGGATGGTTTGGAAGAGCTTTAAAATGCTTATCTACCCTTGGATGGCCTCAAAGATCCATGGGCTTATGTTCTTTTGCAAAAGTCAAGGCACAATGGAATCCTAACCCTTCAATGGAGCTTAAATCATGTGGTGGATGTAAATAATTGTTGGAAAAAGGTGCCCTTCATTTGAGGCCCTTGGATCATGGATCTCATCCAATGGCTAAGCTTGATTTTAAATTGAGAATGCACCTTTTGTTGTATGCTCTTAGATCAGAGCTCAATCAAATGGTCCAAAATGATGCCACATTTCTCCTTACAGATCTTATTCTCCTCCCTTAGATTGGAGGTAAATCGGATGCCTCTCATAGCTTCTCAATAAGGATCAAGTGCAAATGCAGCCCTTCCTTCGATCTTGGCTAGATCTGACAGTCCACATCTCTGCAGAGCTTGAGTATACTATGGGCCCATCCTCCCATGAAGAAGCAATCATTGAATTTGGCCACCCATACATTTGAACTTCAACCATTGATGTTACGCACCTGAGAGCTACGATTTCATGGATTTTAAGAGCTCTAAAATACCACTAGTGGTTTATGATGTCCACTTAATCCACCAAAAATTAGTTTTAATCCCTAAAAATAAGGAATCCTTGGAAGGCCCATCCAAGACTCACTTTTTTTCCTAAATGTACAACTTGTGAAGAAATGTTTCAATTCTTCAAATGATATGCTATTTGTATCTACTATCATAATGATTTCAAGATATAGATAAATTCAATAAAATTTTGTGACTGATTTTTTAAAACAAAAGTATCCACATAGTACTGAAAGCTCTTTAAAAATCGAGCACACCTTATAGCATATATAACCATCTATTACAGTAATATAAACATATGCCACATAGAATTTCAATTTTTTGTGCAAATCTAAAATTCAATTCACAAAGCATAAACAATAATAATTAAAGCAGTTGTGTTGAATCTATCATCATAGATCTAAACTATTCTGCATTCACAAATTATGTCAAAGAATGGTTAACATCATAATTTGCTTTTCTTCATATCGTCAAGCTGATCAATTAGAATTGTTTGTGGAATGGATCAATATCAAGAAAGGAGCTAACCTCTTAGATTGTAAGTTTTCTTTTAATGGAGGTTTGATAGGTGCCACTCTCCCAAATTTAACTTTGAAAGTGCAACTGTACAAGTGAATGGGCATAATAGCCACATGCCCCCCTTGTATCCCATAAAGCAAGGGTTAGACAAGGTGAAAACTAGATTACAACTAGTTGAACTAGCCAAAGCCATTAGATGTCCAACCCAGGGGTTGAACCCTATACCTTCGCCTCAAGAGGCCAAAGCCAAACCAATTCCCCTACTCTCAAATTATAAATACTAGAATGATGAATTCCGAATTAATGTTTTTTTTCCAAATTGTTCGAGTGCCAAAACTCAAAACGAGATGGAAGTAGATTAGAGTTGCATCAAACCATGGTCAGAAGATTGTATGGATGGAGTTGCATGATAAATCTTGCTCCATCTCTCTCTCTCTCTCTCTCTCTCTCTCTCCCTCTCTCCCCTTGGCCCTATCTAGCCCAAAAAGCATTCTCACAAAAACATAGAAGAAGAAGATCCAAAAAACATATTGCACACACTCGTATATGCTCCCGTACAAGCATGCACATGCTCAATCTATCATTAAATTTTACTCTCTCTTATTTCATGCACGTCACAAAAATCATGCACACACAACTTCACTCAGGCAAGCAAACTCATGCACACGACTTACACAAAACATATGTAAACTAAGACACATAGTTAGATACACATTTTATTTTCTTTCTATTTTTAGTTTTTTTTTCCTCACCATGAGAGTCTTAGATGGCACAATGGAAATAGCCTTGGGTAAAATTCTGAGATTCAAGAAGAATGTGGACTTTCATGTCACACTTAATAGGAAGTGGTGTCTGGATTGGTTGAGCTTTAGGTGGGATTTTAAATTCCAATCCCCATGGCACCCCCTTATCGAGATAAAAAAGTTAGTGCTTATGTGGCAACTCCTCCATCGGGGAATCTGGACCAATGTAAATAGTTGCAAAATTTTCAAGGTCCCCTCTTGGTGCAAATGATGCCTATGTGGCAATGAGAACTTGGAACACCTATTCTTTTTGTGCCCCAAGTATCCATCTGGCATGCCCTTAGGAGAATCATGTTGTTACAGTGACGAATCTATTGGAAGAAAGCTTTGATGGGTGAAGCAATTGGATGTTCCTCAACATTGTGGAATGCTTTAAGAGGTGAGACCCTCTGGAAGATCTAGAAAGAGAGGTGTGTTGCCAAATTTGGAAGCCCTCCTAAAGAAAGGTTAATCAAAAAATCACTTTTCCTTTTAGGCAAAAGTATTTCCAATTGTAGGAAGCCTCCGCCTTTTAGACATCATAGAGTGTTTTTCCTCGAGAGCAACAAGATCAAAAGCAAGTGGGCCCCACATGAGGGGGACGAGAGCATTATCAAGTTGCTGTGTAAAGCTCTCTAGTAATGTATAAGCAACCCCCCGTTCACTTGTACATTTGTTATTTCTATTAATTAAAGTTTGGGAGAGTAAGCTTTTTTCGAACTTCCTTTTGGAAAAAAACAATTATTTGATTGTTAAAATACATTAAATACTTATATACATACTTTATACTCATAGTCCATATACAAGAACTTACACACACACACACACCCACATATAAACACATACATTATAACATACATACAAACACAAACATTTAACCCATTATACCATTGCACTACACATTTAGGCACATTCACATCCACAACATACACATAAGAACATTCACGTGAATAAGTCATTCACACATGGGTATATAATGATATTATTGGCTTTTTTTTTATAATGTAGGTACATTTCAACAAAAATTTTCATCAATTTATCTCATCCGAGTAATACTTGGCAATTTGCAAATAGATTTTGTCAAATTAATCATTTCAAAATGACAAACATGAAAGAGAAGAGAGTTGGAAACACTGGAGAATGAGCTTTTGTCATCTTTCATTAAGTAATGGAGAGAGAATCTCTCTGATATTCACCTACACTAAACCTGCACATCGTCCTCGATGGGGCAAATTTGAAACCATGAGATCAAAAATTATCAAAAAGCTGAATTCAAAACTTTACTTAATTCATGCTTATGGAATGCAAATGAATGTTTAATTTTTACCTAGCATATGATAATTTCAAATCAAAGTTAAAGCTATTCACTGTTTTATGTAACAATTACTTGGAATGAAGTTCAAAATACAATCATAAACTTGGTTAATTTTTCAATTAACAATCATCCTTATCCACTTTTTAAATTCAATCATCATTTAATATAAATATTTTCATACAATGTAGTTAGATAAATCTAAGAAGTTCTTCTAATTTTGCTCATGCATAAATCCACCTAATAATGCCCAACGTGAATATATGATTGTCAATGATTTCAAGACCACTACCAACTTATTTATGTCTTTCTTCAACATGCTTCTTGAATTTCTTCATATTTCTTATCTTCATTATCCCTTGATGTATTGCATCATAATTTTGTAACTCCTACTTTTTTAGGTAGGAAGAAAACATAAACTTCCATTTGTCATTTTTTTTATAATATTCATAACCTTTTTTGTTTGTAGAGGAAATGCTCAACCTCTATTACGAGCAAAGGATCTAGAGGAATGCATAGACATGGACTAGGATCTCAATTGAACATGCTTTTCATGCAAAAACATACTCTATTTATACAAAACAAATCAATGTTTCTACTTGGGATTCAAATTCTAATTGTCTTATCATTCGTTGACCTCATTTATAACAATTTCAAATAGAATTACAAGCAGTTCATTTCCTACTGAAGTCTAATAGTTTTTACTTATCAATTGAGATAATTACTCACCAATTTTTAAATGTTGAAAAATATGAAATATGAAGATATGCAATGCAATGAAAAGAAATATGTAGAAACAAAAAAGAAAAGATATCACATAATCATTTTGGTTCATCTTCAATCTTTTTTCTTGATCCATCAAGTTCTCTTTATCATTTCTTCAATGTCTTGCAAAATCAACTCTGTCTTCTCTTAAAAGCTTTGGATTTTTTAAAACGAATTTTTCATATCCTATTCAAATTGATTGCTAATTTCTTCAAAAATTCTTTTTCATTCTCTTTAAGTTTTATTTATTTATTTTTTGTATTAGCTTTTTGTTCACTATTCTTGATTTCATTTTGATTATTAGTTTGATTGTAAATTTCATGATTAAAATTTGGAAATTCAAATTTTCTACTTTCTCTCGATCAAATAATTGGTCATTTTTAAAGTACTTTTGATCCAATGATATATATAATCCTTCATGTTTCTTAATTTTCTCTTGAGTTATCTTTTCATACCAATGCTTATGATCTTTCAATCTGTTTTGCAAAATCCCTTCGGCATTTGGTTTATCCAATTTTATTTGTTTACTTTTCTTATCTTAAAAAGGTTTAATCATAATTTCTTGTTCAAAAGATTTTTTCTCATGATCTCTCTTTAATCTCCATTGACATCTTTTTGTTTGATATTAATATAAATTTTGTTTGATCAAAATATTTATCATTCCTCCTCTACCTAAGTTCAAGTATAAAGGTCTATGGTCATAGTACTTACACATTTTTCTTTGAATTTGAAGAACCATCTTATTTCATATGCAATAAAATTCCAATACATATGGTGAAATTGGTCACACAAAAAGCATCTTTTAGGTTGATTTTATAACCTATTTGATCTTCTATGTGTAGCCTTAAGGATATATCTTCTGTATTCAAATGGATGATTTTCATTAGATTGGTCAGATTCTTGATCACACAAAAAACATCTTTTAGGTTGACTTTATAACCTATTTGATCTTCTATGTGTAGCTTTAAGGATAAATCTTCTCCGTTCAAATGAATGGTTTCTATTTGCATTACATTGGTAAGATTCTTGATCACTCAAAAAGCATCCTTTGGTTAGATCCTTATTCACACAAAAAGCATCTTTTAGGTTTATTTTATAACCTGTCTGATCTTCTATGTCTAGCTTTAAGGATATATATTCTCTATTCAAATGTATGGTTTCTATTCTCATTGAATTGGTTAGATCCTTGATCACTATTTCCCACACTTTCTAGATTTATAGAAAAAGACCTAAATTTGAGGTACAAAGATTTTCATATAATTTCCTCATACCTCCTTTTTCCCAATTAAGAGCTAAAGAAAAGCACAAACTATAGTCACATAATTTTTTATCAATATCTATAAAAAGCCTTTGCTCTTTAGCTTCTTTCAAAGTCTCATATGCATATGTGAGTTGGTCAATGGCATTACAGCAAACACATCTCCTAATACTTGGGCTTTCTTGTTCATTGGGATTGAAAGTCCTTTGAAAGGTAGACTAAAAAATTGCTAGTTGAGAATTTGTTGAGGTAAAATTGTTTGAGAATTTGATTGATATAGACTCGATTCTTTGATAGTATTTTCCTAAAAACTAAGAGAAAAAACCATATTTTGAACTGATGAGATATGTTTCATCCAGTTGGTATGCATTGTCATCATATTTTGAAATTTATTAATGCTACATTAACCTTTTTGTAGTGTCATGTATTTTCCTAGGTTCATTGACATTTAGTTGTTTCTTCATAAAGCATTAATTACCTTTGTTTCATGTGAGCAAAAACTTCTAATATCCTCCTCAGAGTAGCCCAACCATCAGTCAAACCATATTTTTTTTTTCTTCTTATCTCTACTTTTGCCCTTACATTTGGACTTAGGATTTTAAGGAAATTGATAACAATGTTAGGTGTGAGGGTAGTCCTATCAACCCATGTATTTGCGAAAATCTTTTCATGAATTCCCTATAGAGGTGAGTAATAGAGGTTTGAGGTTTAGGTGAGATTACCCATATCATAAATCTCTCTCAACTATGTTGACTAAAGTCTTCAAGGTATAATTCTTTGTGTATTTGCTTCCTAAATGCATCCCAAGATAAGCCCTTATGAGATTAAATTTTAGCAATCATAGATCCTATTGCTAATCTTTCCAAATAAGGATTCAATTTGTTTTCAACAAAGCCATGAAGTTGAGATAACTCCTCATAAGCATCTAGATATTCTACTCCCATGAATTTATGTGAGGAGATGGATAGGATAGGTTCCAAAGATGAGCTGGTATTGCACAAAACTTGCTCTACAGCTACCAAGTGAACTCCAAGGATGCTTAATAGACTCCTTTATCTTAAAAAAAATGCATTTGGAACCACTAAGTGCTTTGGAGCATCATTCCCAAATGTTTTCATCAAGAGAGATAACTTACATATGCAAGGATGTGAAGAAATCTTCTATTTTGGGAATAGAAGTGCTCAGTAATTTGCTCAGAGCTCACAACCTGGTATGAATTGACCAGAGAGCTTTTGCACACATCTAGTTGAATTGTGTAGCTAACTAAAGCAAGTTATCTAAAAAATTTAGCTACATTGTAGACTTAGAAATGATTCTAACAAGTCAAGGGGGGGGGGTCATCTCGACATTTCAAGATCTAGAAGGTGTGCAAACATAGTCACCTTCCATGCTTTATATCTCAAGATTTTCTAAAATTAAGTGTGATGAAAAGTGATATACAAGTAGTAGACACTTCAGGATAACTAACCCAAGTTAAAGTATAGCAATTGTGTGAGTACATGCAGAGAAATTGATTTCACAAAATCACTCTAGCAATGAAGATGTTGTAGAGAATAGTAGACAAAGATGAACTTGAAGAAAAATATTTAAATGTATATGGTAATGAACATATGATAAAAGGGAAGTGTAGTGGACTACACATATGTAGTGGGAGCTCAAGGTATGCTCACTGAAGTAGCTCAATGCCTCTCAGAATGGCTCACTTAACCTGCACTAGAAGTATGTGTATTTATACACATGTTCCAAGTTTGAGTTTGAATTTTCCCTCATCTAAAAGTGTTCCTACACTTTAGGGATGATTTGAACTAATTCTTCCTACCACATGAGTCATGGATCCAACTCCCTAACTTCATGAGATTCCTCATTCTCTTTGCTTTTACATTTATCCAAAGTAACTATGCCCAAAAGGACTAGCATAGGTTCACATGAAGTTCTTTCTTGTGAAGAGATAAAATGATGTGTAGTCCTGAATGATTAGCCAAGCACTTAGGCTTGCTAATTGCACCAACAATTTCTATTTTTCCCTAAGAATGGTTTCAACTACTTTTTGCCCTTGGTTTTAAGTGATCATTTTCTTAAATAAGTCTTTCATCTTATGTTGATATTCAAGTTTAGATTCAGCCTTGACGTTCCTAATTATTTCTCTAATTTTAAATTTTAATTTCTCCTTTTTATGTGCAATAAAGTCACTTATGTTATCTTGTGCAAGTGTAAGATTTGTTCAATGCGTGCAAATATACAAAACAAGTAGGAAAGCCTTTTTGCGTAAGTTTTTTCTTGAATGTTTTGAGAATGTAAACTTGATATGCAAGATTTGAAAAAAAAAAAACCTTTTTTTTGTGTTTTAATGTGTTTTCCAATGTAAATATACAAACTTTGAAAGTAAAAGTATGCAAGAAGCTCGAAAGTCAATGAGAATTGTTTGTCAAACAAAATAATATCAAGAAAGAAGGTAGTCACATGACCAACCATGTAGATGACCAATGATTACAAGTTAGACTTAGTTTTGATGGTCCATATGTAGAAGAGTACAAACAAAATGGAAGGCTGACCACCAATGGAAGGTTGATCACCAAAGGGAACAAAGTGGGTAGGATGTTCACCTTGAATGTGAAAATTCTTGAAATGAATGCATCCATGTTTGCAAAAATTATAGGTGTTATTGTTGACATAAAGATTCTACACAAGCGAATTGGACATGTAAATTTGTAGAGGCTAAAGCTAATGCAGTCAAAGGATCTTGTGAATGGACTACTGAATTTCAAGGTTACAGAAATCATAAGGTATGTGAAACATGTGACTTTGGTAAAGAGTCAAGGGCATCATTTCCACATGACAAAGAATTAGTGAGAATGAGCTAGAGATAATGTACACTGATGTTTGGGGTCCTGCGAAGACCACATCTATGGGATGCAAGTTATATGTCACTTTAATTGATGACCATACACAAAAAGTATGGGTATACTTCATGAAGTAGAAGATTGATGTGTTTACTCACTTTCAAATTTTCAAGTTGTACACGTTAAGATCTTATGGAGGAGTTGAATACATATCAAATGAATTCAATACTTTTCTAAAAGGTTATGGAATTCGAAGGCAATTTTCATGCATGTAAAGACCACAACATAATGACGTTGCTGAATGCAAAAATAGTATATTGTAGAAATAGCAAGAGTGTTCATGGTTGTGAAATATGCCTCAATGTTCTACACACTATTGTATACATCATGAATAGAACTCTGACTGTTGGCGTACATCAAGGTATACCTAGAGATAAGTTTACAAGTAAAAAGCAAACTTTTGCATAAAAAACCAAACTTTTGATGAAGTATATTCACACATTAAGATTTGATGGAAGAGATGAATACATATCAAATAAATTCAGTTATTTTCTAAAAGGTCATGGAATTCAAAGGCAATTTTCATGTAGGTACACATCAAAACATAATGGTGTTGTAGATTGCAAAAATAGATATATTGCAAAAATAGCAAGAGCTTTGATGGCTGAGAGACATGCCTAATTGTTATTGGGAAGAAGCTACGCACACTGCTATATACATCATGAATAGAAATCTGACTATTGTTGTACATCAAGTTACACTTGAAGATAAGTTTATAGGTAAAGAGCTAAATGTATTGCATATGAAAGCATACAGTATACATGTTCAAAATCAATCACTCATTATATGCAAGGAAGGTTGATGATGGCATCATAATTGTGGCTATTTATGTTGATGACTTGATTCTAGGTGGTGATAATGAAGAGAAAGTTAAAGAGGTAAAGAAGCTCCTTATGTAGGAATTTGAAATGAAAGATTTTGGTTTGTTATGCTATTTTTTGGGCATGGAATTTATACATAAAAAAATAGGTATATGGCTTTCCCAAAGACAATTTGCATTGAGTATACTGCGGAACTATGGTATGGCTAATTGTATGCCAATATATATGCAATTAGATCAAAATTTGAATTTGGATATTCATCAATTGAAGCATTGGAAATGCTACTATGTACATGAAAATTGTGGGAAGTTTGATACATCAAACAATTACAGGGCATGATCTAAGCTACACCATAAGAATTGAAAGTCAATTTATGCAGGTTCTCAACAAAACACATTTAGATGCTTTGAGATTCACTCTATGTTATGTGAGTGCTACTTTGGATTATGCATTGTTTTTATGAAGCTAGTGTGGGATTGTAGGTTCACAGATACACCAATGCAGATTGGGTTGGCAATGTTCTAGATAGAATATATACTAGTGGCTTTTTATTCTCACTGGGGGGTGATGCTGTTACATGGAGCGGTAAGAAGCGACTCACTCTCGCTTTGTCAAGTATAGAGGAAGAGTATAGAGGTGTTGCAATGGCATCATATAAGGCAACATGGCTAGAGATACAACTTGCAAATTTAGGTGTGGAAATGGAGAAGCCTATCAGCCTTTACTGTGATAATCTTAGCAACGTAGAAATACCATGAAATCCTCTTTTTCATTCTAGAGCAAATCATATAAAGGTAGATTATCACTTCATCAAGGAAAATGTATTAGTTAGTGATATTAATCTTGTCCATGTGAGGAGATAGGAGAAAGTTGCTGATATTTTCATTGAAGGACTAGGAGCAGAGAAGATGAAGAGGCTACAAAAGATGCTTGGATTACAAGACATGAGGTTGAGCTTGAGGGGGAGTGTTGAGATAGGAAGCTCAACATGTGATGCTCAAGGATGATACCTACCATTTTTCATTTCTCTGACATGTATAGTGGTTATGCCGATATATGTCAAGGATATGTTTAGTGAGCTTTACCAAATTTATCTACCAAGAGTGATGGCATATTTGTTTCTTGCCAAGTCACTCCTTTGTGGACATTAGGGTTTTCTTTATGTACTACTCTTTATATAATTTGTACTAGTTCTAATGTTATATTAGGTCATTCTTGTATATTCTCTCTATGTAATAGAAGAAGTACAAGAGGATCATTCTTCCTTGCCTCAATCTGTGTGTGCTCCTCTCTTTGTGTGTCAGAGTGTGTGAGATCTCTCTTCCTTATCTCATTTCTCTTTATAGCATCTACTCTTTAGTCGATGATGAAACCAACCCAAACTCCTTAACATTTGAAAAACTAGTTTGTGTTTTTCTGTAAGAAGATCAATCTAGTTAAAATAGGTCCTTATACATGTTGTAGATCAAGCCATTGTTGATAGTGAGAAGGGCAAGGGTAAAGGTACCTCTTCCTCTAGTAGTCACGAATTTATAAATTCTACTTGATCAAAGACGGAAGACGAAGATGAGAAAAAAGTAGATAAGCAGAAAAAATTTTGCAAAACTGTAAGGAAAATAATGATATCATCAAGAAATATCCTAAACTTTTTGCCAAAGATTCAAAGATGGAAGAGGAAAGAATGGTCATTGCAAACACTTCTGCTTCTAAGAATAAGTATGCAAGTTTAATGCAAAATGAAAATGAAGATTTTGCATTTGTTACACAATGTAGTTTTTCCCATCAACTTGTGATAATTGTATGTCTATTGTGGATCCAGATTGATAGTGGTGTGTGATGAAAAATATTATCTCTCAATTTAGTTTCTTCACCTCACTTGAGCCTCCTATTCAAGGATTCAGAGTCTTGGGTCTTGACTTGTAACTTTCACAGAGACAATGAGATCCCAAGATGCATGTTTCTAGGTAAGGTGTGTCCCTAGAATGTCTTTGTACCATTCATTGAACTTGAGGAAATGAAGGATTAAAAAAAACTTTAGCCACTTCTTGCCCTCCCCCATCCCCCCTCCCTCGATCTTGGGTGGATTGTAGCATTATCAGCCTTTGAGTGGCCTTGAGTGTCGAGCCTTACACTTGAGACTCAGCCCATTGAGCCACAATGCCGCTTCAACCCACTTGCATTGCAAATTTGTAAATCTTTTATAATGGTTTATAGATATATTGAGAGTGGTGTTAAATGTTGACTCAGTTCATATGTGTATTCATAAATTCGTGTTTATTGTTCAAGATGTATCTTTGTCTTTTAGAACTTTCTCTTATCTTTTGCTTTAGAAATGTATGATAATGACCACTGTATCATGGCTACCATGAGCTCATAGTTGCCCTTTATTTGAGGGGGAATTTGGGTTTTGCATGGACTCATTCTGGTACATAATTATATCATGGCATGTCTGTCTTGAGCCTATGGTTGGTATACTTATTTTAACTTTTGCAATGTTGCACCTTGCACCTTACGTGTTGAAGAATCACTCACGAATTTGACGTACAGACAGACATAAAGAAAAAGAAAGATAAAGAGAAGCGGAATCAAATATTCAGAAAATCAAAAGCCTTAATGAAGGGACAAATTCACGACCGTTATGTACAGCACAGAATCTTGCAGAATCAGAGTCTGATAGAGTTCGTTACACCAAAGCAAACTATATATAAAGAGAGAACGTGCATAAGAATAAGAGAGAGGAAGCGTGCGAGCTAGAACGTGCGTGAGAAGAGCGCGTAGTTTAAATAGAGCGCATATAGAGGTCAAAGAGAGAGAGAAGAGAAGTTTCTCAAAAGATGCCAGAGATCGCGTATGTACAGATGAATAACAGAAACCTGAAATGTCAGGTATTCATCTGAGAGAGATGGTAAGAAGAAACTACTCAGTGTAGGAGAGTTTCCATAGCTTGAGCAAGAAGAGGCCAAGCTAGTTTGTACACATCTACTCTAATAGAAAACACATGTTCATGTGGAAGTTTGTGCGCACTGTTCATATGTGAAGAACTCTGAGTATTTTCGTGTTACGGTAGAAAGTTCGTTAACAGTTACAGTTCGTTTAGTAAACGTGTCCCCCGGTACTCTCTCAATAAACGAATGTTTCGGTCAATTACAGTTGTCTCAGTAAACGAATGTTTCGGTCAATTACAGTTGTCTCAGTAAATGCATTTTCGATCAGTTACAGTTTTCTCAGAAAACGTGTTTTCCGATAGAACAACGAAGTATATCTCGCAGAATAAATTAAAGTTTTGTATGAGAGATAGCTTATCTTATAGCTAGACATCTCTACTATTAGTTCATCAAGGATTTCGGTGAAATGGATATGTACACACAGTACAAAGTCTAACCGAAAAGAGACATTCTGAACCGGAGAAGTTTTTTCTTAAACTTCAGAAAGTGTTCACTCAGTGAAGGAAGTTCACGCATCACTTCCTTACTTCTTGTATACTCACTTGAAGTAATTACAAATAGAATAAGAGTTGATTCCGGTAGGATTCCGGTATAACTACGGTGTCAGTCTGGTGACAGTCCGGTGAAGTTCCAGTGAATTTTTCAATAAATTCAAAATGCAGTCTTATATGTTTGAGTGGCAGTAACCTTGCTAAGCTACTGTTGATTATGGAGGTGTTCTAATATCGCTCTAGCTTAGCATCTTTTCGGTGGCGTGAAGATTTCCACAGGCTTGACAAGGTTCAAGCCTTTGCCACGACAACCATCAATAAGTGGTCTCAGAGTCGTGAGATCCTCAACAATTGGTATCAGAGCAGGTTAACCACAACAAGTGGAACCAGAACGAGAAAGATTCTGAAGAGCAGAAAGATTCTCAAAAGTTCACCGGAAGTAACAGAAACAAGAAGATCATGGCAGATCATGTCCAAATTGATAAATTGGACAGAGATAATTATCCTGCGTGGGTAATGCGTATGGAAGCCTTACTAATGAGTAAGGACTTAATGATGTATGTGACTGGAGAAGAAAAGAAGCCAACTTTTGAAGATGATAGTCAATCGGAAAAAGAAGATTTAGAAGCCTTGAAGCTATGGCAGAAGAAAGATGCAACGGCAAGAGCTTACATTTATAATACCGTTTCAGACCATCTACTACCACACATTAGAGGTCTGGAGAAAGCGGAGGACATATGGAGTGCGTTGGAAGATCATTTCCAAAGTACTACGAAAGCTAGGAAGGCTAGCTTATGGTCCGACTTCACAACGTTCAAAAAGAAGTCGAGTCAAAGCATTAGTGACTATGTTACTTAGATGAAGGATCTAGCAGATAGTCTTGGATCCATAAATGAAGATGTCGAAGATCACAGATTGATAGCGCAACTGCTAACAGGTTTGAGAGGAGATGAAAGGTGGAAACCTTTCATACTCTCGACTGAACTATCTCTAAATCATTTTGTACCAAATTTAAATCAGTTGCTTGGTTTAATGCTCACATATGAGCAAGACCTGAAAGGAGATGGAGATAAAGGACAAAGTTCTGCAATGTACATGAAGAACAAGAAGAAAGATAAAGGCAAGTCAAAAGACGAAGAAGAGTTGAGTTCTCAGGCTTATTATGCAAGAGGTAAAAGCACCGGCAGAGGAAGAGCAAGAGGTTTTGGAAGAGGAAGAGGTAGTCAGAATATCAACAAGAAGGCTTGTTGGATTTGTGGACTCAGTAATCATTTGGCTCATGATTGCTGGCACAATCAACAAGGATCAAATCAAAATCAGAACAGTAACAGTAGAGGTAGAAGCGGAAGATATCAGAATAACTTTCAAAGAGGAAGACAGGCTATGGTAGAGGTGGAGCAAGAAGTTGGGGACAGAATCAATCCTACAACACCACCTACAACAACTACGCAAATGACACAGAGAATGAAAGTCATACATCATTGATGATGAACTCAATCAGCACATCAGATAACGAAGACCTAAAGGTATTTTACATTGACTCTGGATGTTCTAATCATTCATCAAGAAATATAGAACTGATGTCAGAATTGGAAAAAGGTAGTTCCAGTCATACTATTTAAACAGGTGATAATACGAGGCATAGTGTACATTCAATTGGAAAAGTGAAGTGTAAGAGTGGAGCAGATTTGCTAACCAATGTCTTGTATGTTCCGACAATACCGAAAAATTTAATTAGTGTAGGACAGATAGGTGAGAAAGGTTTTCAGGTCAGGTTTACACATGAAGGAGTACTTGTAGAAGATCCCGAGAATGGACATAATCAGATTGTCTCTGGTAAGAAAGAAGGCAGACTCTTTACCTTAAGAGTACAAGGAACATCGGCCAAGCGTTGCTCACACATGGTGAAAAGGTGATTACAGAACTTGATCTCTGGCATAAGAGGTTAGGTCATTTCAATGAAAAAGGAATTAAAGCTATGATTTCAAATCAGTTAGTACTGGGATTACCGAATGTACATAACCAACATATGATTCACAAGTGCGAAGCATGTCAAATGGGAAAAGCCCACAGGTTACCTTTCCAGAAGAAAGGATTCAAACATGATGGAGTACTTGAACTCATTCATACAGATGTATGGGGTCCAACAAAAGAAGGATCAATCAGCGGATCGAGGTATTATGTTCTATTCATTGATGATGCTACAAGATGGATAACTCTTTATGTTTTGAAAGAGAAATCAGAAGTGTTTGGAGCTTTCAAGCATTTTCATGCATATGCTGAAAGACTCACAAGTCGAAAGCTGAAGAGACTGAGGTCTAATGGAGGGGGAGAATACTTCTCCCAAGAGTTCAATGATTATCTTTGGAATGCAGGTATTAAGAGAGAAATAACCTGCAGGTATACACCACAACAAAATGGTGTAGCAGAAAGAAGGAACCGAACTCTAGTTGAGTTTGCACGAGCTATGCTAAAGGAAAAGGATTGTCCAAATTATCTTTGGGCGGAAGCTGTAAACACAGCTACATACTTGGTAAACAGATTACCGTGTACAACTTTAGATGGAATGACCCCTTATGAAGCTTGGTGGGGAGAGAAACCAACACTTGATCATTGCAAAGTGTTTGGATCAGTAGCTTACACTTATGTACCATCACAACTTAGACATAAGCTCGAACCAAAAGCAGAGAAATATGTGTTCGTAGGATACGATGAAAAGCAGATGGGCTACATGTTATGGAGTCCTCTAACAAAACAATTTACTGTTTCCAGAGATGTTACATTTGATGAATAGAAAAGCTGGTATACAGATCAAAGTCATACAACGGAAGAATTTGAAGAAGAAGTAAGAAGAAAAGAGAAAGGAAAATCAATTGTGCAGGTGAATAGAGATGAAGACTATATGCAGGCAAGTACGTCTAGGATCGGATCAGGTATGAGAAATGAAGATGAACAAGGATTTGATGAAGAAGTGTATTCAGATACACATGAAGAGTTTGAACCAAGAAGGTCAAGCAGGACTAGAAGACAACCAGAAAGGTATTCCTATGATACTTCGTATATAACTCAGAAAAATTATGCATATATGGTCAAAGATGATGAAGAACCTCAGAACTATGATGAAGCTAAAGGTAAGAAGCAATGGGAAGAAGCAATGGAAGAAGAGTTCAGTGCACTGGAAGAGAACAAGACATGGGAACTTGTTCCGAAACCAAATGGTAAGAAAGTAATCGAAAACAAATGGGTTTTCAAAGTTAAGAAGCTTGCAAATGGAAGGATAGCCAGATACAAAGCTAGACTGGTTATCAAGGGCTATGCTTAGACGCATGGCATAGATTACGATGAGATGTTTAGTCCGGTGGCAAAGATGTCAACCATAAGGATAGTGATTGCTATAGCAGCATCAAAAGGATGGAAGCTAAGTCAGCTAGATATAAAGAACGCATTTCTGAATGGATATATATCAGATGAAGTCTATATGGAACAGCCTGAAGGGTTTGTAAGTTCCAGATACCCAAACTTTGTTTGCAGATTAAGAAAAGCACTTTACGGACTGAAGCAAGCTCTAAGAGCTTGGAATTACAAACTTGTGAAATATCTCAATGAACTTGGATACCAAAGTTCGAAAGCAGATGCAAGTCTACTCATCAAGAGAACAGAAGAAGGTATGATCTACATTTGCATTTATGTAGATGACATCATAATCACAGGTACTTCAGATGAAGGAATTAAAGAAGTAAAGAGATTACTTGAAAAGGAGTTTCAGATCAGTGATCTAGGAAAGTTATCATACTTTCTTGAAATGGAAATCACATACACAGATCATGGTGTATATGTTACGCAAGAAAGGTATCTCCTAAACTTACTGAAGAAGTTTAATATGGAGAATTGCAGAGAAGCTTCAACACCACTTGAAGTAAATCATAAACTCAACAAATATAGTGGTGCAGAGTTTAAAGATATGAGGAAATATCAGTCGTTAGTGGGAAGCTTAATCTACGCTACACTAACAAGACCGGATCTTAGCTATGTAGTGGGAGTTCTCTCACAGTTCATGCATTGTCCGAAGGATCAACATTGGGTTGCAGGACAGAGAGTTCTTAGATATATCAAAAGAACTATAAAGGAAGGATTATATTATCCTTTTACATCAGATATAAAGCTGAGAGCATACAGTGACTCAGACTGGGCAGGAAGTCATGATGACAGAAGATCAACACATGGGTATATGATATACCTAGGAGATAAGCTAGTGAGCTGGTGTTCAAAGAAACAACACACAATGGCTTTATCATCAACAGAAGCAGAATATAAAGGACTTGTAGAAGCAGCTAAAGAAGTGATATGGATGCAGACCTTGTTCAAAAGCATGGGTATTGATCAAGGTATACCTATCATACATGGAGATAATATGAGCTCACTGTATCTTGCAGCAAATCCAATATTTCATGCAAGAACAAAGCACATAGAAATTCAATACCATTTCTTGAGGGAAAAAGTAATGGAGAAGGAGATAGAAATAGTATACACTCCGACAAAAGATCAGATTGCAGATATTCTGACAAAGAGCTTGGATGGAACAAAGACAAGCAGATTCAAAGAAATGGCAGGTATAAAAGAAAGAAAAATATATGAAAGACAGGAAAAGTCAAATTAGTGATTGATGGGGAGCTGTTGAAGAATCACTCACAAATTTGACGTACAGACAGACATAAAGAAAAAGAAAGATAAAGAGAAGCGGAATCAAATATTCAGAAAATCAAAAGCCTTAATGAAGGGACAAATTCACGACCGTTATGTACAACGCAGAATCTTGCAGAATCAGAGTCTGATAGAGTTAGTTACATCGAATCAAACTGTATATAAAGAGAGAACGTGCATAAGAATAAGAGAGAGGAAGCGTGCGAGCTAGAACGTGCGTGAGAAGAGCGCGTAGTTTAAATAAAGCGCATATAGAGGTCAAAGAGAGAGAGAGAAGAGAAGTTTCTCAGAAGACGCTAGAGATCGCGTATGTACAGATGAATAACAGAAACCTGAAATGTCAGGTATTCATCTGAGAGAGATGGTAAGAAGAAACTACTCAGTGTAGGAGAGTTTCCATAGCTTGAGCAAGAAGAGGCCAAGCTAGTTTGTACACATCTACTCTAATAGAAAACACATGTTCATGTGGAAGTTTGTGCGCACTGTTCATATGTGAAGAACTCTGAGTATTTTCGTGTTACGGTAGAAAGTTCGTTAACAGTTACAGTTCGTTTAGTAAACGTGTCCCCCGGTACTCTCTCAATAAACGAATGTTTCGGTCAATTACAGTTGTCTCAGTAAACGAATGTTTCGGTCAATTACAGTTGTCTCAGTAAATGCATTTTCGATCAGTTACAGTTTTCTCAGAAAACGTGTTTTCCGATAGAACAACGAAGTATATCTCGCAGAATAAATTAAAGTTTTGTATGAGAGATAGCTTATCTTATAGCTAGACATCTCTACTATTAGTTCGTCAAGGATTTCGGTGAAATGGATATGTACACACAGTACAAAGTCTAACCGAAAAGAGACATTCTGAACCGGAGAAGTTTTTTCTTAAACTTCAGAAAGTGTTCACTCAGTGAAGGAAGTTCACGCATCACTTCCTTACTTCTTGTATACTCACTTGAAGTAATTACAAATAGAATAAGAGTTGATTCCGGTAGGATTCCGGTATAACTACGGTGTCAGTCTGGTGACAGTCCGGTGAAGTTCCAGTGAATTTTTCAGTAAATTCAAAATGCAGTCTTATATGTTTGAGTGGCAGTAACCTTGCTAAGCTACTGTTGATTATGGAGGTGTTCTAATATCGCTCTAGCTTAGCATCTTTTCGGTGGCGCAACGATTTTCGCAGGCTTGACAAGGTTCAAGCCTTTGCCGCGACGGCCATCAATAAGTGGTCTCAGAGTCGTGAGATCCTCAACATTACGTACCTTAGCCTTTGATGCCATTTGGTACTCATACCTTATCTACACCCAATTGGTTATTGAATACACTATGTGCACCCAAGCACCTTGATTGGTATGAAGGTGAAACAGGGATACAACACATTGGTATGGAGGTAAAGACAATGTGCTTCACCCACAAATCAGACTAAAATGCACATTGTAGAGCTCATATCAAGGACACCGTGTTATTGCGTTGTGTGTGTGTGAGAGAGAGAGAGAGAGAGAGAGAGAGAGAGAGAGGGAGGGAGGAGGGAGGGAGAGAGAGAGAGAGAGAGAGAGAGAGAGAGAGAGAGAGAGAGAGAGAGAGAGAGAGAGAGAGAGAGAGAGAGAGAGAGAGAGAGAGAGAGAGAGAGAGAGAGAGAGAGAGAGGGGGGGAGAGAGAGAGAGGAGAGAGAGAGAGAGAGAGAGAGAGAGAGAGAGAGAGAGAGAGAGAGAGAGAGAGAGAGAGAGAGAGAGAGAGAGAGAGAGAGAGAGAGAGAGAGAGAGAGAGAGAGAGAGAGAGAGAGAGGAGAGGGAGGGAGGGAGGGAGGGAGGGAGGGAGGGAGGGAGGGAGGGAGGGAGGGAGGAGGAGGGGGGAGAGAGAGAGAGAGAGAGAGAGAGAGAGAGAGAGAGAGAGAGAGAGAGAGAGAGAGAGAGAGAGAGAGAGAGAGAGAGAGAGAGAGAGAGAGAGAGAGAGAGAGAGAGAGAGAGAGAGAGAGAGAGAGAGAGAGAGAGAGAGAGAGAGAGAGAGAGAGGGGGGGAGAGAGAGGGAGAGAGGGAGAGAGGGAGAGAGGGAGAGAGAGAGAGAGAGAGAGAGAGAGAGAGAGAGAGAGAGAGAGAGAGAGAGAGAGAGAGAGAGAGAGAGAGAGAGAGAGAGAGAGAGAGAGAGAGAGAGAGAGAGAGAGAGAGAGAGAGAGAGAGAGAGAGAGGGAGGGAGGGAGGGAGGGAGGGAGGGAGGGAGGGAGGGAGGGAGGGAGGGAGGGAGGGAGGGAGGGAGGGAGGGAGGGAGGGAGGGAGGGAGGGAGGGAGGGAGGGAGGGAGGGAGGGAGGGAGGGAGGGAGGGAGGGAGGGAGGGAGGGAGGGAGGGAGGGAGGAGGGAGAGAGAGAGAGAGAGAGAGAGAGAGAGAGAGAGAGAGAGAGAGAGAGAGAGAGAGGGAGGGAGGGAGGGAGGGAGAGAGAGAGAGATAGATAGATAGATAGATAGAGAGAGAGAGAGAGAGAGAGAGAGAGAGAGAGAGAGAGAGAGAGAGAGAGAGAGAGAGAGAGAGAGAGAGAGAGAGAGAGAGAGACAGAGAGAGAGGGGGGAGAGAGAGAGAGAGACAGAGAGAGAGGGGGGAGAGAGAGAGAGAGAGAGAGAGAGAGAGAGAGAGAGAGAGAGAGAGAGAGAGAGAGAGAGAGAGAGAGAGAGAGAGAGAGAGAGAGAGAGAGAGAGAGAGAGAGAGAGAGAGAGAGAGAGAGAGATGGATGTTCCTGTTCTCCTATCAATGTCTTTGGTCCATTAATCTCTGCATGCTAGTAGATACTTCTAAGATTAGCAAAATAATGGATTGAGAGGATAGAGAAATATGTAGTCGAGGGAATTATTTACATGAATTTGCACATGAAGTAGTTAGTTTTGCTTCTATATCCCTCTCCATAGTATCGTGCTTCAAGCTTTAAATGAGCACATCGAATGTAACAACCACCGCATACAAGAGGCTCTTCTATAATTTTCTAATGCTTATGTATATGTCGCATTGTTTCCATGGCATTGATGACACTTGACTACATGGTCCTTGATCGAGGCATCTGAAAACAGTTCAATACAATCATGTTGGATCAATATTTCATAATCAATAAACTCTTGAGCTTGAATTTATTTTTGTGTTTATGTATATCTATTTACTTACATACATAAGTTTCTATTTGTGGAACCTGTTTCTTGATTATTTGTTAAATGCAAGAACGTTTGAAGGAAGGTGTGCTAGTGTATGATGTGGTAGTAGAAAGTACCTTTATGGATGAGCTACTTGGACTAGAAACGAAGAAGTACAATTATCCAACAGGAAATAAATCCATTTCATACGTTGGTGATGTTCCATTTGACCTTTGGACATTCTTATGATGATGAGTTGACCCCCTCAGGTGTGCAATGCACCATTTGACATTAGAATTGAGGAAATTTGTATTGAACAGATCTCACGAAGATCTATTAATCATATTGATAATTTTATCTAAGAGTTGAAGAAATTTATGGAGGTGTATTGCTTGGATGGGTTTGAGAATTGATCACATAGCTTTATACTAGATGTGAGGTGCAGATACTCATTGGAGAAGTATTTTATGGTTTATCTAGTGCTCAAATGATGTGAGCTATTGAACAAACTGTGCACTAAAAGGCTGATCTTCATTGTTCACCATAATTATGCAGGTCTAGTGATGATATAAGCTTTGAGGATCCATTATCCACCTTTATGCATGATCTGAGCTCTAGAAACCCATCAAATACCAAAACCAGCTCATCATGATATTGAAAGGAAAAATATTTGCCATTCTCTATTTTGTCTACTGGTGGGCATATTCACTTATCATTGATAAAAAATAAACAACATGCCCCAAGGAGCTTCATTTGAGCAGACACTCTGAAGGGAATATGAGAAGATTGGTGCAACAGTATGGACATTAGCATTATAAGTAGTAGTAGGGGTGGCATGCATGTGAAAATCTTCATATGAATTAGATGGCCATAGAATGCTTGAGAATGACTCCATCATCAGGTTGGATGAGCCCATGAGTAGACATGGGAGTTTATAATGACAACAAATGGATTTACTGCATCCGGTCTCATTGGGCTTCTTGCTCAAGCTCTACTCCACTTGGTGGCAACCATTGTTCTGCTTTTGATATAGGTAGCTAGGCATCAATTTTCTTATCTATTGGAGAGCCATGTAGCCATTAGCATAAGAGGCCACAAAGATACATTTCTTGTTTCCGATGTATGATTCACATTAGATACCATAGATTAGTTTTATACCATAGCAATTGTAACCCAAAAATTTCATGACTTATCAAGGACTAGTCCTAAAAGAGAAAGCATCACTTGCAAAGAACATCAGCATGACTAGGATGAGCTATCAAATAAGCTATCTCAGCCCTATAGGTCCTTGAGTACCTACTTGCCAACTTGTTAGCATATGAATTTGCAAAC
>CM035411.1:165461854-165566854 GCA_020310875.1 Ceratopteris richardii | reverse complement strand
TGATTGATGATGCGGATTGCTTGGAAATCTTAGCTTAATTCAAATATACCACTCATTTTATGTGGAAGATAGCATTACATACTACCTATTGAGAGAACTTGGAGAAACTTGAGAGGAGTAGAAATTTGAGAATCCAAGTGATGAAGATTGGTCCAACCAACCAGCACACGACCAACCTTCTTGCTTTTGGAGAGTCTAATTTACCTTACAAAATTCAAATGGATGCAATAAAACACCCTATGTTCTTTGGAAGACCGATGAGAAAATATTGATACCAAACAGATAGACTTGCACATTGACTAACTCAAGAAACTTGCTTTTTTTGGAGTAATCATTCAACTTGTCACACTCAATCTCCTAACTTGATTATAATGCTTTAGCTATAAGTTTAACATTGAACAAATGTATCTTTACTTTTCAAGGATGTGCAGACATAGACCCGGAGAACTTAAACGTGCAATTTCTCACAATCTATTAAACCAAAGGTTATAAAAAATTCTACACATAAATGAGAAAACATTATTTTTTCAATGAATTCTCATTCATAAATTTTGGATCAGTGTAGAGAGGGAATCAACATCTGCAAGTAGACTATAGTTGAATCTAGAGATTGGAGAAGATTAAAGTTTCAAAATGTGTATGTGTATTGATCTAACTTATAGTACAAAATATTGTGAGCCTTTATATAGAATCTATGTGAATTCCATGACTTCTTTGACATTGATTTAAAATTGAATCAGCTCGCGGCGCTTGTTAGTCAGTGTTATGAATGAATTATCTTCTTATAATCTAGGAAAAGTAGCAGTCTTCTTTTAGATCTTGATTTGTTGAATAATTGATAACCAATTTTACCAAACCTCCAAACTCCCAGATTCTTGATTCTTTCCTTTTATTCTTTTACAAGGATAAAGCTCTAAATTTTCTCTCTGATGAATGATAATGAAACTCTATGTGCTTGGTTCTTGCATGGAAGACAAGGTTTGTTGCTAAGTGCATAGAATTTATATTATCTCCAAATATATGAGGTTTAAAACTCACAAGTCCCATAAAGTATACGATTCTCTTAACCATGTTGCCCTGAGTTTGAGCACATCCTTTCGCAACCAATCTGGATTTGTACTTGCAAACGGATCCATTTAAATTTCTTTTCAACTTATAGATCCATCTACAGCCTATTACCTTTTGATTGGTTTGCATTGGAACCAACTCCCATGTGTCCATTTCCTTCAATGATTTTATTTCCTCTTTCATAGCTTTCTCCCAATTAGTGTTACCCTTGGCTTCTTCATATCTTGAGGGTTCTTTTGAAATTGAGTCTTTGACGAAATAAATAGAGTTCTTTGTTAAAATTTTGTAGTCATATCCATAGTTTTTAGGTTTCTTTCTCTCCCTTGTTGTCCTTTAAGAGTATGCTTGGAGCATTCTCTAAATTCTTCCATTTTGGATTTTCTTCTTGACTTCGAGAGCTTATAGTATTTCCCCTTTTCATCTTGATCATCGTCAGATTCACTTCTTGAGTTGTGCACTTGTGTATCATGCTTGCAACCTAATGGATGAAATTTAGAATCAAGATCATAAGGTATGTTTACCTTCTATTTGTCCTCATCATACCATCATCTATGTTCCCCAAATACAACATCTCTACTTGTGGTAAATTGTCTTGTGATTGGATTATAAAACTTGTAGCCCATCTAAGTTGAATCATATCCAATGAATACTACCTTGGTTTCCCTTTCATCTAGCTTACCTCTGATTTGTGAAGGTACATGTACAAAAGCTAAACAACCAAATACCTTGCAATGACCTAGACTTGGCTTTCTACCATTCCAATCTTCATAAGGAGTCATACCTTAAAGAGATTTGGATGGACGCATGTTCACAAGATACATAGTAGTTGAAATTGCTTCTTCCTATAGATAATATGGTAACTTCTTCTCTTCAAGCATTGTTCTTCTTGATCCAACTAGGGTTTTGTTTCTTCTCTCTGCAATTCCATTTAATTGAGGAGAATACTTGGTATTCACTTCCCTTTTCATGCCTTTACCTTGCAAATACTCAACAAACTCTTTGGAGGAGTATTGTCCCCCTCCATCATATTTGAGTTTCTTCAATGATGTACTTATATGATTTTCCACATGTGTTAGGTACTTCTTGAAGTATTCAAAAACGTCACTCTTACTCTTGATAAAATATAGAATGTTCCATCTAGTATGGTCATTAACAAATGAAACATAATACCTTGATCTTGCTAATGAAGGTTCATGACTTGTTCCCCATACATTTGTGTGTTCTAAGTCCAAGAGATTGTTGTGAATGTAGCCTTTGTAGTTGAATGTTTATCTTTGTGCCTTCCCAAATTCACATGCATCACAACTATTGATCATGTATTTCTTTGATATGTTTGGTATCCCTAAAATACTTTGATCCCTGCATATATCCTTCAAGGTTATTTCATTCACATGAGCATGTCTCCCATGCCACACTCCAAGCTCACTTAGGATTTGAGACCCAAATTTGAATATATCTATGTTCCAAGTTTCTCCTACTTCAAAAGTAAAGACACTACCATGCTTCCCACCTCTCACTATCTTCTTGAACCCTTGACATGGTTCTTCCACAAAAGCTTCATGTTGGATGAACCTAACTTGCAAGCCTTTTTCAGCTATTTGGCCTTCACTTATTAGGTTATTTTTCAACCCCCTACACAACGTTCCACAATCCTTTTGCAACCAATGCACGTCGCATCGTATAAGCCCATAACAGGTAGTTGGTACCATCCAACTTATCCTCAATAGCCAACATACGGAATACATGACTACTTTTAGCCATGGAGGTGATTAAAATACCTTGATGCAAAAAATTGACTGTATCTCAAAAAGTTGAGCAGAACTGCCTAGACAAATTCTACTAAACCTGTAGAAGACTTCGAGACGCTTATACTAGCAAACCAAAACCGTTATATACCTTTGGCAAAAAAAGATGAAGTAGCTTGCACAAGCATTACAATAGTGCATTCGGAGGCCGAAATGAGCTCAGATCGCAATTTCGGCACCACAGAGCAAAGTAGTTTTGATCATTCAAACACCTTGAGTATGCTTACCAAAATTCGTGTGAATCTGAGACTGCAATTGGAGGGGTGTAGATGATGCCCTAAATGAAGTTGCGACTTGCTCTGATACCAATTGTTGGAGTTAGATGTCTACGAAAGCACGTGAATAGCACAAGGAAGAAGGAGAAGCTTGGAGCACAACACACAAGACTGAATGTATTACCACTAGAATGTACAAAGACAAGTAACCCGTTAGGGCTATAGGCATATATACAAGCTAGGGGAAAAAACCTCCTAAAGAGGGAAAAAAGTGCCCCAAAGGTCCTAGTGTGTTCACACACATCACTACCTAAATATATCAACAAATAAGACCTAAGGGATGTATGATGTTTAACTAAGCACTTGAGACAATCAGCAACAATTGCGAAGAGAAGGAGCCAAGGGGCATCCATGTCTCATAGAATGTTTTAAACAAATAGCTTGAAAAAGTTAGCCATTGATGTTTATTTGAGTAGAGGCATTTACCAAAAACTTTGAGATCATCTCAATAATTTTTTGGTCATAATCTAAGGTCTTTCAAAGATCATAGAATGAGTCTCACTCAAGTCTATCATAATATTTGTCCAAGTCAATCTTAAGGAAGATGATATCTTGAGCGGATTCTTCAGCAAAATCCAAACCTTTGTAAACATCAATGATACCCTCGAGGATGGACATCCCCTTGATGAAACCCTCTTCATCCTCATTCATCCAGTTTTGTAAGTGACAAGCAATACGATTAGCAATAGCCTTAGCGAGGATCTTGTAACTACTTTGTAACACCATAATTGGATGCCAATTTTCTATCATGTTTTTGTTGTCTTTTTTGTGAATAAGCTTGATCACACCTTCATTGAGACAATTGGGTAGCATGCCAAAAGATATGGCCTCTTTCCACACCAAACATGATGGAATAATCACCATGTACTTGAAGTTCTTGAAAAACTCCCATCCAGCCCTGGGCTTTTGCCATTAGGAAATGAATTAATAGCTTCAAAAATCTCATTATCGGAAATAGGAGCTTCAAGAAGAGGATTCATATTTTGCAGAATTCTTTTGGTTTTGACTCTAGATATGGTTGCCATGCTATCATTTCTATGAGGAGAAAAAGGCATGGAAACTACCAAAAGCTAAGTGAAGTGATTGACAATCAACATACTACTTTCTTCATCCGTCTTGCACTCAAGACCATGGATATTGATCATGAAAGAGATCGCTTGCTTTGACTTCTTCTTCTTAAAGAGGGTGCACATCTCTTTAGTAGGTGTGTCTGATTTTCCCACCCACCAATCTTTAAAGTATATCTAGGGATTCTTTCTTTGGATTTCCTCTTTGTATCTCAACATGCTTCTGATTTTCTAGAGCCATGTTTGGTATTGAGAGTGGCCTTTATTGACCTTTCTTAAGATGCTTAATCCTTTGATAAATATTTTTCTCGAGAGGAATGGGTGGAAAAGGCCCACTTTGAGGCAATGTCAGTCTCGTGTAGGATCGAGGGGAATGAGAAGGTTGTCAGATTGGCATTAAACCAAGGGTCTTTCTTGAGATTGACGTACGACTTGAAGGTAAGCACAATCGGGTAGTGATCAGAGACAAGAAGATCCACACATTGGGGGAGGCAAGGGGGCCCCACAAGTCTAGCTTTCCTCAAGTCAACCCCAAACTGGAGGTTTGACCATGAGAAACCAACCTCGTCTTTGATCTCCACTAGATCAAGTTGAAGCTTGACTTGGACATAGACATCCTTCTCATGTCCTTTAATAAACCACCCTCTTTTCCCCATCTGTCAGAAAGAACCTCCAACATATTAAAGTCCCCACAAAGAATGATGTTGAGAGGAAAAAGGGCCAACGATTGGCAAGTGCCAAGTCTTTATGAATTGATATTGGGAGCATACACAAAGATTATGGTGAACTTCAGAGAACCCCCAAAGGAAACACCAATCCACTAATGGTTCTAATCTACAAGGGTATCCACAAGTCTAGAGTGCCAGCTACTTTTAATACTGATAGTCTAGCCACTGTTTTGCTTGGGTGCACGATGGAGATCTAGGCATAGGAGGATGAAATACATTTCAATGTCTTTTGAAGGTCCTCATCATCAATTTCGATCTCATGAAGATGGATGAGTTTTGGGTTAAAGCTTCATAATGGATCAAGTGGCCCACAATGATCGCTCTTGAGGGGTCAAACAACCCTCCAACATTGAAAGAAACTATGATCATTATTGGAGGTTAGGTTCTTTGCAGGGAGGGTCCTTGTTCCTCTTTTTCTTATTTTTCTCATCATCATTTTTCCTCAAGGTGGAGGGTTCTTAGCAAAGGAGTTTACCCTTAAGGGGGCTCTTCCATAATATCTCAGCCAATTGTTTTCCTTTGTGAGAAGTCTCCTTCGAAAACAAATCCGATACCTATTGGGGATTGTGGATCCAATGCTAAACCTTTTGTTGTCTTGGATATGATCATTGTTTGTGGTGAATCCATCCTCTTTACTAGTGGTGTATCCTTCTTGGTTGTCTTCCTTGCAAATCCAATTTTTTGGAGTTTTCCCATCATCGCGAGAGTCATAGAAATTCATACCCGATGGGTAATCTAATTCATTGAACTCCTCCAAATGACAAAAATGTTTTGTTTCTAGAGAAGTGCGACAGGGACTCTTCTTAACCTTAGGACTTCTTCTCCTTCTTCATCTCACTTTCATGAAGCCTTCTAGGTGCATCTCCATGACCTGTGTTTCATTCACTTTCTCAACATCTAGAGGATGATCTTCTAACATGCATGGGGCATCACTTTGGGCCACTACAAATTCTTTGTTCCCTGTTACATTAGCCTTTTCTAGATTTTGTTTGTTCTTGATGAATTTATATCCCAAAGGACAATGTTTTTTATTATGTGGTCCTCAAAACCATAGTGAAAGCAAGTGTTTGGCAAGTTCTTGTATATAATGTCCTGCTCAATGGTTTTCTATTCTCCAATGCCTACGGAAATTTTGGAGGGGAGATTTTTTTTTAGATATGCTTTGACACAAATTTGTGCCATCTTGCATTGAACAAGTATTTCAGACCTTCATAGATGAAACCCCCAATGTCTTCTCTAGAGGCAAGAGGCCGATCGATGGGTGACAAAATTTTCCTAATGAAACCATACAAGAAAATGTGCAGGTTTGGGAGCTCAATCCAAAGCGAATTGCACATCTGCTTTGAAGTATTTGGAACAGATTCAAAAAATCATTTAAAGAGGCACAAGGCTCTTCTCCATACCTGCCAGGTGCCAATTTGCAAAGGTTGGAAGGCCATATCATTATTTTCAAAAATCTAGAGCATGTGATTAGCTTGCAAGGACTAATACTTATTGACAATCAAGCCGTGAGGGAACCACTCCTTACCTAACCATTGACGTAGGGACTCAAGAGGAGGTTTAGGAACAAGCAACTAACCCATAAGATAGCTTCTCTTTAGCTCATTCTACTTCGCCAAAATATCCTCCCTTTGAAGGGACACAACTATGGGCTTAACTGCAAAAAGCATGAGAGAGGCACCCGAGGCCGGTTTTTTTCTCCAAAGACGGACCCACATTACTCATGATTAACGAGTGAGAGAACCCGGGCATAAAAAGTGAGGTGGCCAATGAACAAAGAGATCCCTTGCTAAACAAACTTGCCTTCAACCTGGCCATGACAAGGGAAGCAACCGACGAACCAAGAAATACCTTGCTAGACAAATGAGTCTCTCTCTCTCTCTCTCTCTCTCTCTCTCTCTCTCTCTCTCTCTCTCTCTCTCTCTCTCTCTCTCTCTCTCTCTCTCTCTCTCTCTCAAGCACGAAACTTGAGAAAGCTCTATTGCTGACTTCCAAATACTAGCTCACTCCTTCTTTAAGAAAAAGCCTCGCTTTACCAAATATGTTCATAATAATAACGGAATTGATTCATAGAAGACACTCCAACAATTTATAACATGGTTGCAAAGCAACTATATGTCTATGAGAAGATTTTTGATTTTTTGAAAGATGCATGTATTATGATTCACAAAAATAGCAGAAAACTTGTACTAAAAATAATTGAGTTTTGATCCATTCCCAAGAATCTAGTCACTTGCTAAAAGGCAAGAAATATTTTGGTTCCCCCATTCAGAGGATGAGAGGATCAATAAGAAACTTTGTATCGCTCAACTATTATATGAATCAAAGTTTGTACACGACCAAAAAAACTAATTAAAAGAAGTGGGAGTAAACTTCAAAGAATTTCTAGAAGAAAACTTATGCGGATTGTAAACCCATCTTGAATTTGAGTTGGCAAATGTTATGGAACAAGACTCAATAATGAGAAGGTGGCGCTTTACTAAGAAATTCACTTTTTTTGCATTCATAAGGATGGAAGATTATGAAATGGTGCCAAGTTTTATGCTGCTTGCCTCAATCCATACAATGCCTTTTCAACTTGCACACTTTTTTTCCATGCTCTTTCTACACAAAACCATGGGGCTGAAATACATACACTTTTTCATATAAACCACCATTTAGAAATTTAGTTTTAATCCAACTGATGTACATTCTAGCCGTGATGAACTTCAAGTGCACAAATTCTACAAACAATACATCATTTAGCATATAGGAGCAAAGGTCTCATTAAAATCAATGCCAATCTCTTCAGCATAACCTTTGGCAACAAACCTAGCCTTATATCTATAAACTATTCCATCAAAATTATTTTTCAGCTTATATACCCATTTTAGTACCAATGGTGTGTCTGTTAAGAGCCAAAGCACATAAAGACCAAGTACCATTCTTCATAAAAGCATCATATTCTGATTGCACACCAATAATCCAATCTTTTAAATTATGTGCTTCATCAAAAGAAACATGCTCATTCTCATCACAAAGACTAGAGGCGGCTATGGCATAACAATCTCATGCAAAAGAAGCATTACAAGAACCTGAATGAGTATGATATGATAAAGCTACATATAATATTCTCTCTCTCAAAATTTGCACCAACCATTTAGGCATAGTTCTTGCTTCTTCTATGTCAAATTTCTCATTAATAAGTGTACCATGTAAATTTCCATTAGAAATAGGATGATCTACATTATCATTAAAAACATGTGAAGGTTGCAAAATATCATCACCAAAAGCAAAATTTATCTATCCACTTGTAAAAGAGGCAATAAATTATGTCAGACATCCTTTAAGCTTATTGATGTCTTCTTGGTACATGAAACTAAGGGTTGAATTGCATCTTTCACAAAAACTAACTAGAATGCTTTAGTTTTTGGATGATACAAATGGTATCCTTTACTTTCAAAATTATGCCAAACAAGAATACATTTCACAACATCATCATCTGATCTTTTATCTTGTTGTTTAGATAGTAATGTATATGCCACACAACCAAAAACACACATATGAGAAACAAATGGCATGGGACCATGCGAAGCCTCATATGGAGTGATACACTGCAATGCTTTTGTGGCACACCTATTAAGTACATATTGTTGAAAATCAAGTTTCAAACAATAAAAAGGGCTCATCCATGAGTTTTGCAAGTGTAACAATCAAAAAGAAGGACCCAACATCCTAGAACCAACTTGGAGGGACCAAGACAACTAGTGGAAGAACGAGTACGACTTATCAAAGCATGAAGAAATCGAAAGGGGGCAATCAATCGAGACCTCAATTAGTTGAAGGTTAGCAAGGGAGAAGCTATCCAAAGATAACATAAAAACCTTTTATAGCATACATACACTTTATGAGAAGCTATAGAAGCATATTAGAGCTCAATATGGTTGATTATAGTGCATAAATCGAGAAGTTCGAGAGAGGCAAATATCAACCATGAAAATTTAGAGTTAGCAACTACCTTATGAGCAAAGGATTGACAGTGGGGATTAGTGAGTTTCACAAAGCCAAAGCCTCACATATATGATCCACCACTTGAGGGACAGGTCAAGGCACTTAATGAATGGATAGAAATGGATAGGAGAGACATATTCATTCTATCCCAACACATGAGCAATAGTATGATAGGGCATATGCAAGACATGGACCATCCAAGAATCTTTGGGAGACCTTGGAGAGATTGTACTCTTCATCGACCCAAGCAAAGAAGTTTCAACTCAAGAATGAGCTAAATAATCTTAGGAAAGCACCAAGCACCAACACTAATGAGTACATTTTGAAGGTTAAGGAGCTTGTAGATGTCGTAGGCTCAATTTGGAGCCTAACAAAAGATGACAATCTTGTTGCATACACTCTCAATGGCTTGCAAAGGCAAAAGAACTAGACAAAACTCCCAAGATAGAAGGAGAGGAAATTCAAAATCAAGTTCATGCAACCAAGAAGGCTCCAACCAAAGCTATGGATCAAGAGAAAGATGAAGGAACAAAAGAAGAAGAGGAAGATCACATTGGAGAGAAGCATCAAATGGATAATGCTACAATTGTGGAAAACATAGTCACTATGCAAGAGAAAACATAGTCACTATGCAAGAGATTGTTGGTCCAAATGAGGAGGCAATCAAGGATAGAAAACAAAGCAAGGTTATTATTCTAGAACTTCCAACAAATTTAGAAAATGAGGCTTGCGGATGTATGATTCAAGTGAAAACATGGTACATGGACAGTGGTTGTGGAAACCATATGAATTGTGATAAAGATGGTTTCTTTAATTTACAATCACCCATCACTAAAGGAACATATAGAGATGGGGAACAACACTGAGCACAAGATTACACGTGGGAGATGTTCCATTGAATGGATCTCAAATCTCCAAGGTGTTAAAGGATGTGTTGCATGTGCCAACTATCACGAAGAGCTTTTCAAATAGGGAAACAAAGAATATTGCCATTCAAGAAGGGAGCACATGTGAGCAATGAAGTATTGAATCTCATACAGAGATGCATGGGGACCTACAAGGGAGCCATCCATTGTAGGTAATAGGTATTTTATCACATTTATAGATGATCATTCAAGGTTTGTTTGGATGTATTGCATGAAGAAAAAATAAGAGGTGTTCTATCACTTCAAGAGGTTCAAAAACCTAGTGGGGAAGATGCCAAGGAATTATATAAAAACCATCAAATCAGATGGAGGGGGAGAGTATTTTTCAAATGAATTTTCATATTTTCTACATGATCATGTGATCAAATGGCAATTCATGTGCAAAAATATACCTCAACAAAATGGGGTGGCAAAGAGGAAGAATATGTATAGCAGAAGTGGATAGAGCTATGTCAAATGAAATTAATCTTTCTAATTCTTATTGAGTTAATGCAGCAAATACAACCATATACATTATGAATAGGTTTCCAACCTCAAGAGCACATGGAGTCATATGTTTAAATTTTTGTGTGGTAAGAAACCCAACTTTTCACATCTTAAAGTATTTCATTGTGTGTGTTATGTTCACATATCTCAAGAATTGAGACACAAGTTAGACCCGAAAGCAGATAGGTATATATTTATTGGATATAAGGATTTTTAGATGTTATAAACCTAGCACCAAGGATCTTAAGGTGTATAGAGATGTAATATTGGATGATTTTTTGCATTGCTATGGTAGCAAAGATGTGTTACAAGTTGAAGGTGGATATGAGGCTGAGAAGAAGTTTAAAGGTAACAACAAAGCATGGAGATGAGTGGCCCAACCACTTGAAGAAAACCATGAGAGGAGAATACTACGTCAACTTAGCAAGGGAGGATGGGGAATGAAGCTCATTCAAGTGAAGGAAGCAACAAAGGAAAAGTAAAGGCAAATAATGAAGATCATCGATGGGTAGACATGGACTCTACAAGTGATGAAGATGTGGAGAGATTAGAAAATGTAGGATTTAAAACATCCAAACCGAGGAGGATATTCCTACCCTAATCATGAGGTAAGGTCCTCCAATAGGATTAAATACCCTATTCAAAGGTTAACTTATGATTCACTCATTGCAAGACATTATGCCTCCATGATTCAAGTTATTGCTTAGGAAGAACCTAACTCTTTGAAGAGGCAAATAAGCACAGGGAATGGAATGAAGCCATGGAGGAGGAATTCAATGCACTTAGAAATTGATACTTGGTCATTAGTGCCAAGAACAAAGGACATGAAAGTCACTGGCAACAAAGGGGTGTACAAGGTAAAGAGACATGTAGATGGCAGCATCTCTAGGTATAAAGCGAGGTTGGCTTCCAAAGGTCTTGTTGAAACCTATGGCATAGACTTTGACAAAACATTCAATCCAGTAGCTAAAATGCCTACAATAAGGATTTTGATTGCAATTTCAGCCTCAAAAGGTTAGAAAATGTACCAATTGGATGTGAAGAATGCTTTCTTAAATAGAGATCTTGAAGAGATAGTCTTCATGGAGAAAACCCAAGGCTTTGAAGATGACAAGTTTCCACACCACGTATACAAGCTTAAGAAGGTTATTTATGGACTCAAGAAAGCCCCAAGAGCTTGGACCAAAAACTTGTGGACTATTTGGTAAAATGTGGATATAATCATAGTCATGCAAACCCATGACTCTTTATGAAGAAGGAAGCTAGCAAAACTACTTTCATTTATATAAATGTTGATGATTTGATCATTAGAGGGGATGATGAAGCCAACATCAAGGATGAAAAATTGCCAAGTTTATGAGCTTATATCTCTGCACATAGGCAGAGAGTGTTGCAGAAAGATAGTAGGACTTGACGTAGATGGTCCTCATAGTCAAAACATCCATCTGGCTTGATTCAGAGCTTGTTAGATAGTTCTCAATGTCTAGCTTAAGTTTAATTTTCATTATGAGTCTCTATATAGTAGCAGAGAAAAGTCCATAATAGTGAGCATATATCACTAAGTGTGAGCCTTAGTCATCTTCCAATTCCATCAATTGTAAGTATTATTCTTTAATATTTCATGGTGTTGAATCTTTGTATGTCAAGAGTGAAATAAGAGAACTCCAATAAAATGAGATATTTCATCAATTGTAAGTATTATTCTTCAAAACTTCATGGTGTGAAAATACACACTTCTAATTCATTCTTGTTGTTCATTCTTACTTAAAGTATTTTTCCCTCTTAACTTTAACACCCTTATCCAAGTATCGAAAAGCACTCAAGTTTTTTGGATCGAAAACAACGTTACTAAAGGTTGCTTATATATCTTTGAGTTTTGCAAGAAGAAATTTCTCTCGAAAATGGTATATATATCTTATTTGGAAAATGGGAATGTGTGCCTCACATATGTGTTCTCTCAACCATGTGATTAACCATTATAAATAGTGAAAAGCACCTATTCACTCCAAACATTTATAGACTAGGACCTTGATTGTTGATACCTTTGGTTGCTATTTGCAAGCATCTTTTTGTCTAACCACAACTTGTTTCCTTGGCTTGTAGAACACGCTCTAAAAGGCCTTCCCATCTTGCGCCCTAGTATTTTGCTTGTTCTAATGGGCACAATAACCTACTTCATCGAGATGTTGAGTTAGATACTTGAGTAGCTACACAATCAATAAACATGACGAACATGAACGTTATTTTTGAGGCTAGAGAGTAATAGTTTAGCGTGTACATGTTTCTTCAAGGAAATTAACATACAAATATAACGCAAGACCAAATTGCATCTATGTATGTTTTGTTCTGCATGATTCTTTCGTGTAGCCCACAGAATTGAAGGTTTTTAGTGAATGTTGAATGATTGCCCAAAGCTGCAGGTACTTGTTTTCGGGATAAGTTTCCTTTTTGAGAACTAGAGCTACTGAATTTTTCATAACAAGCACATGATGTCCTCTCTATCTTTTATGTGGTTCTTTTTCCAGGCTCTCTACGTACTGAAGGTGATACCTTGTTTCCTTGCCCTGCGAAACTCCATTTTGATACATGTAACTCGCCCCATGCTCCTCTTAAGACTCTGATCATAATTGCATGGGCAGCCCGTAATAGCTATTCGCAGTGATACTAGTGGTTCTCAGTTGCTTTCTTGCACCGCATGCTCACGTATATATATAGATGCACACCCTTCCTGTAACCATTTCGCTCTCTTATCAAAATTTATGGAATATGCCACTCCTTGAGCTGTTACGAAAAGACCCTTGCTCTCCTTCGTCTGCGTTTTTGCTGCTTTTCCTGAATCCTGATCCGATGTTCTTTTTTATTTGCGTGTCCCAATCTCAGCTGGGTCTTCTTCGTTTTACCATCAACAAGTCTATTTACGTTAATTAAGCATGTGATCTCTATGCAACAATTGTTCTTGTTTTCTTTGCAGACTGTTCCAATCTTAGCCCCCGAAATTGAGGGATAAGGGGGTCCCCTGGGTGTATGAGTTGTGCTTCCAAATTTTAAGCTAATTATAGAATACGTCGAAGACGAAACTTCCAATACAAAATAATTGTTTTCCTCCCTCGAACAAAACTTTTAAGGTTCAGTCTAGAACATTCATCCACAAGGAGATGCATCATGTATTGCTTTAAGCCTATATTCGTTTGACTCGCATGTTTGACCATATGTATGATAGGAAATGCTTACAAAAAATTGAAATTTATATTCGTTGTCTTCAATTGAGAACACCACAATGAAGAGATGCAAGAAATGAAGTGGTGATGGAAGTATGCCAGGGAGATTATGTCTGTGGGCATAAGGTAATGTATGTGGCACTAGTACTCCTGCACCAGCTTGGTATTTTAGGACGAGAGGGACAATAAAAGTCAAGGATATGCATCAAAGGGTAGCAGTCTTGGCCTTCGAAAATGTTCAGGCATATTGTGCTTAATCAAGTTGAGATGGATAAGCCAGGATCACGATAGTCCCTCAGATATGAGGGGCTAAATATGGGAGGGTGTGGGGAAGGGGGGTTAACGAGGCTACAGTATATAGAAGTCAATCAAATCAAATCCCATATTGGACTTCAGTTAAATATATATCGTCCAGTTTAAAAGAAATTATCCAGAAAATGGAGAGGCAGGTTCCAATAGTTTTTAAGGGAAGTTAATTTACTGGACATAAGTTAGCAACCAGCCAGGAAGAGGACATTTTCTACTAATGAACCATTTACCAAGAGTATTCACAACTGATGGCCATCAGAGTAATTCATTTTCATAAAGATGATCTATGTCTTGATATAAATGCAAATAATAATTATTCTCGATTTTTGCTGGGCCACTGCTTGCCTTTCATCCTTTCTTCAATGAAGTTTTCCTCAACAGCAGAAGATATGTGAATAAAATCAGGCTCCAGTGTTTAATACTACGGAATTGCAGGGTTAATGATACATTATATGAGCTGCATAGTTCATGAACTTTGGTTCATCAAAGCCTAAAATCCATCCCTGTATCCCTCTTGAGGAAGCTGCATATTGACCAAATCCTCTCTAGGAAGCATTCCAAATGGGCCATGGAGCTCAAGCTCATTGTTATCTACACCATTCTCTGTATTGTTCATTCTACATGACTCTGCTGAGCTTAGGAGATATGTTACCTCCTTTTCAGTCCTAAATGCCAGATAGCATATTGCTAATATGTACACCAACATTGTGCTGAAACCAATTACTCCTACAAGCACCTGGATTCCCTTGACTAACTCATTGTCAGAAACTAGCCACTGGTAAAATGCAGTAGACAGATAGTAAAGATTGATCGCCATAATTCCACAACCAATTACCCATGTCATAATCTTCACCTACAGGAATCCATTTCATATCATCGACAAAATAACAAGGCCTTAAAAATATAAAGATCAAGGCAGATGCTCATACTATAATAGGATTCTTGTAAGGACCCATCTTGGTTGCGCAGCTTGTGAACTTTAATAAAGGAAGGAGAGCAAATGGAAGTTCGAATGACAATATCATCTACTAGAGGTCACAGTAATTAGGATGAAATAATGATGCAATCTAAATTCTGAAACAGATCAATTTGAAAGGTTCAAAGAACACACCGATGATATAATGATCAAATTCCCGGCTCCAGATGACCCTCCAAGGATTGCTGTTAGAAGACTAGGGCAAATGGCTACCATGCGCGTCAACAAATTCCGCACCCAAGGAACAAGCCGTAGGTTCAAAAATCCCTGATATTTGCCCCATTACTCACCAAAGCATGAATCAAATAAAATATACAAACTCCATTCCTGCAAAACTTCCTGCATACATTGTGTCCACTCTTGATACAAAAATTATGGAGCACACATTACAAATACACACATCCATATGAACCACAAACATCTATGCATGCACATAAGTAGAAAATTTAGAACAAGTGAAAGAAAAAAGACACTTACCTGCATAACATACTGACCTGCGTAAGTTCCAGTAATTGTGGAACTCTGACCTGAAGCAAGGAGAGCTATACCAAAGAGCTTTGAGCTCCAACTACCGAGCACATTCTGTAAAGGAATACCATACAACATTGGTCAGTCTTGAGACTTTTCCAGCTAGTTTTTCTAGTTCTATCCTGTGGGTGCATGAACTCTGCATCCAACTAAAACCATATCTACGATAGCCTCTAACTAAAATATGAGATGGTAAATGAGGAGCAGCAAGCACCATAAAAGATAAGTGCAGAAAGCTAACTTTGATTAGGCATAAATCACCAATTTGCAGTTCTCTACAAGGGAGGCATCCAGACATATAAAAAAATGGTTCCACTAAAAGAACTTTGGGTATCATTAGAAAAGTAAAATTTGGCCATATTTTTATTTGTTATTTGTACGTACTCTGAGTAAGAAAGAAGACTGATTCAAGTCCAAATCCTCACACTTCTTTCGATCATCGGTTGACAAATTTGGGTTGGCACAAACTGTTCCACTAACAGAGATAACTGAAACATTGATCAAGAATGCTACCAAAAGGGCGAAGGCACTCTCCACAACATAAAACTTGCATGCATCCTGCATAGGGTTTAATCAAAAATGCCACAGTCGCTGACAAAGAGAGGTTCAACTTTTATATACTTGGACTAAAAAATGGCAAACCTTTATCCCTCGAACTGTTCTCGGAGTTTTTCTGCTCAAAACAAGAGCTGAATGCAGAAACAGGTTGTGCCTACAGATATTGAGCCCATAAGGCCATGATGTATAACCAAAGCCTGACAGCTTTAGACAAGCTTATGCAATTCTCAAATAGTTCCCTCCGAAAATGCGCATAATCAGAAAACATCATACATATAACATCAAATTAGATACATACGGCATGACCATAGCTCCAAGTAGAGAAACGGCAAGTCCTGTAGCACCAGCTCCACTTAGCTGAGGGATAAACATGCCTTTCAAGACTTCCGTGGCTGATGGTCTTGCATATGCAAGCTCTGCAAGGAAGCATGCTGCCATGGTAAAGACCATGAAAGCAATAAGAAACTCCAGCTTCCTCACCTGGTGCAATGTAGAAGCATCAATTAACAGTCGCTATCACTATGAAATCAATGTCAACAAGAGCTGTTTATTACCCCATATTGTTGCAAAGCTAGGAAGACAAGAGTGCTTAGCCCTGTAGCGAGTACACCTCCCCAGACTGGAATATTGAACAGCAAGTTCAAAGCAAATGCAGTTCCAAGCACTGAAAGTGCCGAAAATACCAAATCGCCCACGTATAAGAAACAACTTCAAGGAACAAGAAATGAAGAACAGTTCCTGCAGAAATCTCAAAAAGTTTTAGAAGCAAACTTCTTTCTATGAAGTGAAAGGACTGACTGATTTGCCATATCCCTGACAGTAAATAAGTTCATGACAAAATTTGGAGCACTTTCACAGTACTAGAAGTTAGCCATGACGCTTGTGCTCCAGATGTAAGCATGTCTGGGGTGACCACCAAAAAAGAGGGCCCTTTTCCTTAGCCTGATCTTGAGCTCTTCTCATGTCCTGGATGTGGTATAGGTGTCTCACTATCCAGGGAAATGCACTAAGAAGCATATCTACTGAGCTTTTTTCCTTGAACTCGATGTTGGCTATGGATTGGTGCTTGGGACATGCAGATGCCTGCCAATGGGAATGCTTCCCCAACCTCTATGCAAGTGCTTGGGTATCAGCAATGGCCTCCTCTCTGCAAGGATGGGACCTAGGACCCAAAACAGTTGTCAATGCAAGATCTAGCCACTCTACAAAGGGCAACTTTTGGCAAGTTGGCAAGTCTGCTTACACTATGACCCTCCAAATGGACCGTGGATCAGCCTTGAGGATCTTAAAAGATTCCGCTCATCTGCACACTTCAGCTCATGGATGCGGTCTATCCCATTCATAGCGCTCAAAGCCTCTCTTCGGGGGCCACCTCTTTCACCAAAGCATATGCAAAGCTCAGAATATAACAGATAAGTGAAGCATGAGAATCAGTGAACCGTGGGAATTGGCGAGTATGAGCTGGGCAAGCGAGCAACCCATGCTCGACGGTTGTAAACAGCTTTCGCTTATCTTTTCAATCGCTTCGGCATGGCTGGTTAGAACTGGACACCACAGAGCCCTCTATTCACCTTCATCATGAACAAGGGGATGGTCCTAGAACTCTGGAAGTCACACTTCATACACAACGATGCCGGCACGTGTTTGAGTCGACTCCCTCCTCTTTTTTTTTTTTGGCAACTTCAGAACTCAATGACTCGAGTTACAAGATTATGTTTTGAGGGCGATTCACTTGTCAACTTCCATTCATACACACTTTTTGAAATCTTTCCCATTGGTGACAGCTCACATGTGAGTAACAACCATGGCAAGGTTCCCATAGGGCTTGGCCTACCTTTCTCGAGGAGAGAAGCTGGTGTGACAGGCATTTATCCCCCTACTGAAACTGACCCCAAGACGTGCGAGCCTCCACCTTCATCATTTTATATCCCCATCATGAAATGGACCCTCCCCTTGTACTTATCCACCAGACCAACTTGTCTCGAGATGCTTTACGTCAACTTTTTAAATTTTGCCAATCTGTATGCATGCCTACTCAAAAGCATACTTCCTTTTCAGCTTAGGCCCATCACTCCTACTTTGAAACCATTGTTGTTAGCAACGTTTTTTAGCAATGTCCAAGGCAACGTGTTGCTAATGCATTGGCAACATAGCAATGTTTGGACCTAGATTGCGAACATGATTTTTTTTTTCTTTTTAAATAATTTGGCTCCCTAGGCTTCCTTTAACTGATATATATGATGAAGTGCATCCCTTTATGCTTATAAATAAATCCACACACATATATATTATGAACTACAAGTAGATATGTGACATGTCATATGTATATTACATAGATGCATACATACATACATATTACATACATGCATACATGCATGCATATGTACATACATACATACATAAATACATTACATACATACATGTAAGTCGATACATACATACATGCAAATTACATACATACACATGCATATTTGTGATTACAGACATACAAACATACACTTATATTATAGTTAAGGTCAGACTTAGTTCTATATAAATAGATTATTGAGACTAGATTAGTCCCTACACAATTCAACATCTCGTAGATGCCAATCGTCAAATCAATCATCATAGAAGAGTACCCTTGTCTTTGACAGGCCAAGGCCAAGGATGAAACTTCTGTCCAAGCTGTGTAAGTCCATTACAATGAGAACACGTGATATCCAAACTATCGGTCTATCTCAAGATGATAAGGCCCATAAAGAAAATCATACGTAAATGAATGATCAAACTTTTCCAGCTTTTTTTCTTCCTCATTCTCCATGTTTTTTCTATTGCATGTATTGGACATTTTGGACAAGATATAAAAGATTTCTTATCACTCCTGAGTCCTAAGGAAGATATTCTTATGGGTATTTTTGCATTACAAAAAAAAAATACATGCAAAGCAATGCATTGCGAACATGACAACGTTGCAAAGTTGCGAACCGTTGCAACTATGTTCGAAATGCTACTTAGGAAATTGGATGTCAGCAAGGGAGGTAATGCCCATTGCCCATACTCCACCTGAGCTCATGGTGTGACTTACCATACGAAGGAAACCCTCTACAACTTTCGGGTGTGTCCCGCACACATAAAAGTGCAACCCTCTTCTAAACACCATCAACCATCATCGGGCACCTTCAATTGGGGCAATCCCCATCTCTCTTGAGCATGAACCACATGCACAAGCATGACCCCTTCTCCTTCATACTATCTTTGGAACCAACTCAAGATGACCCCAAGCAGCAATGGGCACAACCCTCTCCTCAACTCAAAACCACACTCTGGCTCATTCCCATACCATAAAACAGGGAATTGAGCTCTTCTACTACAAAACCACACTTGAGTGTCTCCCCTCACACTACAATGGGGGATTGGGCTCTCTACAAGGACGACACTCAAACTTGTCCATTCACCCTACAAAGGGGGAATTGAGCTCTCTAATGTCCTACCAAAGCCTCTATCACTAGTCACAGCTACATCAAGCTATCAATGCTGCTGTATGGGCAGTTGGTAGCTAACACAACAGCTTTCATTCATGAAAACGGATTTTCCTAATGCCCTATACCAACATAGAGTATGCTTTCTCAATCATAGAAGACCATCTGCTACATCAGTATTTTGTGTGTTTCCTTTGCTGGGTTACAACTGAGAACCTGGATCCTCTGCCAACACAAAGAAAAAAAACGTTTGGGCGAAGTACAATAATGCGCAGTGATTTTGAGATGGATGCGAATCAAGAATAGCACGTTAGGAAAAACAAGACCTTCACAGACTGTAAATATTACAAATTGCACCATACTGGCAGTATGTTAGGAAAGTAAAAGTATCACCAATCCATAGTACATAGTAATTAGAAGAAAATAGTTTCTCAATCTCAAAACAACGGAAATTACACCTTCTGGAATATCACTAGCAACTATAGCTATTTCTGCAATGATCCATAGGCAAAAATTAACTCTTCGTGGATATTCTGCCCTGCAATGCTCTGCAAGGTGTTTTCCTGTTCATAAAACAACAAGGCTTATATTTCATGGAGTCCTTTGACTATAAAATTCTTCTATTACTGCTGTGTTGAGGGTATTAACACTAGTAAGATAGAACATAAGAACTTATAACACATAAAAATACTTGAAATGGCACACTCTATCAGAACTCATGTAACTCACAAGTCATTATATTGACCTATGAAATCTAAGTGGTAGATTTGTCACATCCAGCAACATTCAGAGCTGCAAAAAGTTGTATTCCTTACCAGTAACGACTCCCAAATTGGCTGCAAGAGATTGAATCAGCAAAGCTGCACATGATGCTATGACAATAATCCACAAGAGCTGAAAATCAGAGAGAACTACATCAATTGCTGATTGATTGGACAATCAGAATACCTAGCAGCCATTGAATATTTGATATGAAGAATGCAATAACTAGCCAGACTATGGTGCAGAAAACAGCATCGTCTCCACCTTAATGCATTCCTTGGCAAACTTTGTTCTTCAACTTTACAGAAAGGTGGGTGCTGGTGCTCGAAAAGCTTGCCTGCTGAATTTCTATCCAACAACCCACTAATGCTAGTCTTTCAAGAGTTTCTATCCGTCCCCAGTTACTGAATTGTATGCCGCTGTGAGAAGAAATTTGTTGAATATCTAGCCCACGCTCGCTCCTAGCCTCACTCAAGCAATCCTAACCCATTCGTATGACAGATTTGGCACACCATTTTCTAGTGATCTCTAGCGCCATGGGCTAAGCACTTCTACTTCAAATTTGCATGGCTTGGATGATTGATTAGGACCCAATCATCATTGAACACAATTTAGCAGGGAGGTTAATGTAATAAATGTCCAAAGTGACCTGGATAGAAAGCAAAGGGATGGTGTGGCGTGTGTGTGTGTGTGTGTGTGTGTGTGTGTGTGTGTGTGTGTGTGTGTGTGTGTGTGTGTGTGTGTGTGTGTGTGTGTGTGTGTGGGGGGGGGGGGGGGGGGGGGGGGGGGGCCACACGCGTGCAAGCACATCTGTGCACATATGGAAGTGAACAGCAGCAAGGTCTTCATTGCAGGAGAAAATCATGATTCCTGATTCATTTACCTCATATTTATGCTTGGCGCCGGCATGTAAGTCACTTTCAACTGCCCATACCCATCAAAAAAACAAATTGTAAGACTGTCGTGTAGAATCATGGATCTGTTCATTAATATCAACCACGCTGGGCAAATTCCTTACAATTCCCCGGGTCAATATATGCAATTGCCACAAGGAACCCTGGGCCAAGATAAGCCAGCAATGTTTTCAGTCCATGTGACTGCACAAAAGAAGTAAATCATGTTAAACTGTGTCAGGGTAATTGCTTGTAAATATTCAGTATTTTCTTGCTAAAAATCAAACATTTCTAGATAAATTATCAGGGTTTACTAGCATGTCTGCCAAATACACACAATACGCTCGTTTCAGATAATGAGTGACACATGAACTTCTTTTATGACTTCATTTGATTGAGTTAGCACGCCAATCAACATAAAACAGATCATGTCAACTTCCTTTGCTCCTAGTAGTCAGCATGCTCTCTTTATTCTCTTCAAGCAATCCCAGCAGTTTATCCTGGCTTCAGCGCAGTTAGAACAATATTTACTCGTTGGCTCAAGTTTTTATGAGCCCAACATGATTTGATTTTTTTTCCTATTGATTTGCAGCCAATCCAATTGGTTCAGGAACTTTCTATTTTATGATTGATTATCTCTCTCTCCTTAGAAACAACTTGGCCAATAAGCACACATTTTCCAGAGTATAGATATTTTGAAAGCCAGTTAGCGCGTATCACTTGTGCACGAATGTTGTTGTACACAGTGATGATGACAAATCATTCGACAGATTTCATGGAAACGAACTAAGAAGAGCGGAAATAGAAAGGAGCGAGCGAGCCTACCTCCGGGACAGACACAAGATTGTTGGATTCCATCCTGATGGAAACTTTACTGCGACCGGAGGGAAAGAAGAAGAGAATACTGTTCACAGAACCGGCTCGAAGGGACGCATCGCCTGTGGAATGTATGTTGCCTCTCTCACAACAAGGGATGACATCGAGAAGAGTTTAACTCAGTCACTGGACTCAAGAGACAGGGCCACGCGTGCCCTTATATGCTGCAAAAGGAATAAGACCGTCGAGGTGGTCCCATTCCTATGAAAGCCTATCGTAGTACTATCTCCATCGTACACCTTAGCAGAACAGACAAAAGAGAACTGTATGGCGCTGCACATAGTTTTTCTGAGAGACCTCATGTCGACGCAGGGGCATCCGGAAGAATAAAACGGAACTCAGAAAGTCAGTGATACATATCCGAACATTCAAGTCGCCATCGCCCATACCGCGGATCGCAGGGCACAGAGGTTGAGTCTTGCATGAGTGTACAGTTGAAAACTGATGAAATTGCATGTCCGTGTTTCCAAGCTACTCTAGTGACGAATCCACTCTAGTGACGAGTCTCGATTCTCCGCCGCTATTTTAGAAAAATTCTGAATATATTAAAAAAAAAATTCCCAATTTTTATTTTTATTTTTTTGTTAATGGAGGTTCGGCCGAGGCCTACTCCCCCGGACTTTAACTTTGAAATTGCAACTGTACAAGGAAGGGCATAGTACCCATGGGACCCTCCTTATCCCACAAGAACAGGGGTTTACAAGACTGGGTTGAACGGCGGTCACAACTATCGCGGGGATGGTCAAACGGTGGCCAACAGCCACATACAACAGTTTCTAGGATTCATATGTCCCTACATGTTGCTGCCAGGGGTTGAACCCTCGCCCCCGCCTCAAGAGGCGAGAGGCCCAACCATTAGGCCAGCGAACCAAGCGCCCAATTTTTATTAATAGAACCTCTTCGCTAGGCCATTATTGCCAAATGATTATCTTGTTCAATCTGTGAACATCTCCATATGTTGAAGCTTCACAAGGTGCATGAACATGTCCATAGATTGAAGCTTCAAGAGGAGATTGCCAAACTCTTGGAAAAATACATCTCCATATGTTGAAGCTTCACAAGGTGCATGAACATGTCCATAGATTGAAGCTTCAAGAGGAGATCGCCCAACTCTTGGAAAAATACAGGAGGTTCAAGACTACTCTACTTCTTATCCCCATGGTACTTTGTAAAGCATTCCACTAAATTTTCCCATAATGCTCATTTCCTTGATTTTTGGAGAATTTTGAAATTGATTCTTCCTTCATATTAATTCCATATGACATAAAACTAAAAAAGATGAGAGGAGTTTTCATTGTTCCTCAATATCTAGATACAAGAGGTTAATAAACTTGAACTTTTCTACTTGGAATTTGTCTATACTGCTTGGTGGAAATAGGTATCAACTTCTTGGTCTTGATCCATGGATGCTAAAGGCTTCATGACTTTAATTTCCACCTTTTACTCACAATTAAAAAACCTTATCCTCTTTAAACTTTCTCATATATATATATATATATATATATATATATATATATATATATATATATATATATATATATATATATATATATATATATATATATATATATATATAATTGGATCCTTTGAAGGAGTAGGATGGCCTTCTTCACTATGAGCATTGGATGCTTTTGAGGAATAGGATGACCTTCTAGAAGTGAAATAAGGGAAATATGAAAAAAATAATACAACCTATATATATATATATATATATATATATATATATATATATATATATATATATATATATATATATATATATATATATATATATATATATATGAAAGAAATAATACAACCCATACATACACATATATATAGAGAGAGAGAGATAGAAATATAGGTTGTATTATTTCTTTCATATTTCCCTTATTTCACTTCAGAAGGTCATCCTATTCCTCAAAAGGATCCAATGCTCATAGTGAAGAAGGCCATCCTACTCCTTAAAAGGATCCAATGCTAATAATGAAAAATTATTGAGCGGTTAGTGTCTTTCATAATCATCCATGCACCATCTATCTTGTTCTAAACATCTCCCCCTACCTAAAATCCCTTATCCGATTAAAGAGACTTTTGTGGTATGACAACATATTGATGACTTATATTTAACAATTAGAAATCACCTCTACTTTGGGTAAATAAAATATTTTTCCTTTATATTGTTTTGAGTGTGTCAATAAACCTTTACTAACATCGATCGCTTTGCCTTACCTTTTAGTGTGGAGAAGATTAGACTGTATGTGCTCCGTAGCCTCTCCACTAGGCATGCTCATAAAAAAGAAGTTGAAAATGTGTTTCCATTACTTGAGCCAAAATCCGAGCTTGGAAACATCCAATATTTATGTCTCCATCGTCACATAATTTTCTATAATATGTAGTAAACTTATGAAGGCCTTCCAATAGTGTGTTACAAGTTTATGAAGGTACAAGATGGAATCTCCAAAATGACACAAAAGAGGGTCATGGCGACAATGTAAGTCTTTGATACCATCAATGTGTATGTTGCCTACATTGGGAAAGCTGAAAACTATGTAATGTAAGAAATAATAGCACAAGGGAATAGACCATATATAGAGAGCTGAGAAAAAAATGCAGATAAATATACATGTAGAATGAGATATAGAGAACTCAAATTCGCAAACTTCCAAGAATGATGCAACTACAATGATGGTGTTGTCCACCCATGCACTCCCATGTGGAGCTTAGATGGCGATCTAGACAGTCTCTAGATTAAGGGCTTATTAGTTTGCAATGTTATGTAAAGCTACACATGGGTCATGCTTATATAGCTTTTACAAGGGGAGTCTATATAGATAAACATAGTTGAGAGATACAAAATAGTCGATAAAATATACAATCTAACAATATCTCCACGACCAAAAGTCATATCATCTCAGCCCTATGGGCCGAGGGGATAGATCCCCCAGACCACACTAAAGGGGGCAAGCTCCCCATCTGCATTGTCTGTGTGGGAAGTGGAGAATGACATGCCTGGGACACACCTCCAAGCGTATTTATAGCCCTTGCCTAGTCACCATCTAGAATTCTCTCTAAGGCCCCTCTACTCATCTGGCCTTCATGAGTAGGTACCTCGTATGAACTCTCTGGCTTTTGGCCTTGGCTATCTTCCGAGCAAGGAGCTTCTCGTCCCTCCAAGCATGCACATCTCTGGAATATAACAGTATGGGGGATCTATGTGTGGTCTGCATGGCAAGCCCCCTATCTGCATGATCTCGGCCCATAGGATCCCCCACACCACGCAGAAGGGGGAAAGCCCTCCATTAAGGTTCTATGGGGAAATCACACTGCACCACAAGGCCTTTATTTTCACCTTGAGTGAAAACCTGTTGTTAGGATCTTGCTCATGCGCATACAAAGATTACGGACGCAGAAAAACACACAGAAAATAGAAGTAACAAGAGACGAGACCGAACGCAAGATTGGGTGCAATCTCCCCCCATGCACTCCGTTTCGACAGTCCACAGAGTGCATGTATTTATAGGACTTTTGATTACGTCGAAAAGAGTGGTTACAAGAGGGCGGCTTCGAAAAGCAGGCGTGAAACTAAAAGTTGATAACTTTTACAGAAAGCCATTGCTTTCAATAACAGAAACTGCGGTCTTCAATGACCCTTATTCTAACCATTACTTTTCTAACAATAGAACCTTCTACGCGGGTTTATTTACAAGCTAAATAATTATTCCGATTATTGATGTTCGCCCTTTCACGCCTTGCACGTTCCTCACGAACCTTCAGCTGCTATATCAAAAACATCAAAAACATATTAATACATTAATAATATAACACTTTAACAATGCATTGTTCAATAATATACAACATGCCTCTCAGTTGACAAGCAACTGACCTCAGTTGATAAAATAATTTAACACTCTAACAATTACAATACATTGTTCAACATATTCCATGTTATTGTTACAATCCAACAATGCATTGGCTAACATATTCCATGTTACAATCCAACAATGCATTGGCTAACATATTCCATGTTACAATTGAACAATGCATTGGCTATTCCATATTTCAATCCAACAATGCATTGGCCAACATCTTCCATAATACATTAATAGTTTAACACACTCCAACAATTACTTGTTCAACATACTCCATAATTCATAACATGCCCCTCAGTTGAAAAGACAACTGACCTCAGTTGATAAAATAATAAACATGGATAGCCAGTCACATGTTTCATCACTGAACGAAAAAAAAAAAAACATAGGCATGTTCCATGTAAAAACACATGCATGGAAATGTTCATGGAGGTGTTAAGTTATTAAAAGTATCTGTGAGATGCGGACATAGTCTTTCTAATGAATTTGGGCAAGCAAAACTTGAATATGCTCCTATGGACTAAATTCAATATGTAAATGCATCACAATTATCAAACATGTAGGGTAAACTTTAAAGGTAGAAATGAATCCCGAAACTCTTCTTGAAAATCCTTCCATGTGCGTGGACAATCTGCAGTCATCATCTATTATCACATGTTGAGCTTGACATATCACCACTCCAAATTTAGCTCAATGTCTTGTCCTAACCATGATAAGACAAAGCGGCCATCTTTTCGTCCGTCGAATTGAAGCATAGCATAACGTCCTTGTATGGCTTGTTGAAGTGCTTGAAGTTCTTGGTTCATAATCTCTAACTCTTGCTCGAATGAAACTCCAGGTAAAGGTGAATTACGGTAATCTTCCATGGTGCTCTTGGACTCTTGCTCTCAACCTTGGTGTATTGAACCTTCTTGTTTGCCACCTTGGTGTCTCGATCCCGTGTTCTCAACCTTGCTTGGTATCTTGAACACTCAATCAAGTGCCACCCAAGTATTTTGAAGGAATTCAGACTTCCAAGCTAGCTCATTGGAAAGTTCGTTCCGAGAGCTTTCCAACGGTATATTACACGCCTCAATCCGACATACGGATTGAGAGATACACTTGATTCTTTGTTGGGTCCATCCTTGAAATCGTCGCGAGCGCCTTCCACAAATAATAAAGAAAGAGACTTGAGTACAACTCAAAGAGATGGTGGAATGGTCAAAGTACTTCCCTTGAAAGTAGGAGGTTGTGGGTTCAAATCCTCCTACCTTAGGGACTCTAAACCTCTCTATTACCACTCAAAAATTAAAATTGCATCGCGCGTAGCCAACGGCTGCCAACGGTCGCCAAGGGAGCCTTGGGTGCCAATGTATTGCCTAAGTTATTGCCTAAGTTATTGCCTAAGTTATTTGCCTTAGTCGACGCCTTAGTCGAAGGAGTAAACGTAGGTGAAAACGTAGGTGAAAACGTAGGTTCTGGTTCTGGAACAGAAACAGAAACCGAAGACAAAGACGTAGACGAAACAGAAACAGAAACCGAAACGTAGGTTCTGGTTCTAGAACACGAACAGAAACAGAAACAGAAACCGAAACCAAAGACGAAGACGTAGACAAAACAGAAACAGAAACCGAAACCGAAACCGAAACCGAAGACGGAGACGGAAACGGAATTCAGAATCGCGAACAGAGAACAGAACCCTCTGTATTGACACGTGCAGAGCTCTGATACCACTGTTGTCAGGATCTTGCTCACGCGCATACAGAGATTACGGACGCAGAAAAACACACAGAAAATAGAAGTAACAAGAGACGAGACCGAACGCAAGATTGGGTGCAATCTCCCCCCATGCACTCCGTTTCGACAGTCCACAGAGTGCATGTATTTATAGGACTTTTGATTACGTCGAAAAGAGTGGTTACAAGAGGGCGGCTTCGAAAAGCAGACGTGAAACTAAAAGTTGATAACTTTTACAGAAAGCCATTGCTTTCAATAACAGAAACTGCGGTCTTCAATGACCCTTATTCTAACCATTACTTTTCTAACAATAGAACCTTCTACGCGGGTTTATTTACAAGCTAAATAATTATTCCGATTATTGATGTTCGCCCTTTCATGCCTTGCACGTTCCTCACGAACCTTCAGCTGCTATATCAAAAACATCAAAAACATATTAATACATTAATAATATAACACTTTAACAATGCATTGTTCAATAATATACAACATGCCTCTCAGTTGACAAGCAACTGACCTCAGTTGATAAAATAATTTAACACTCTAACAATTACAATACATTAATCAACATATTCCATGTTACTGTTACAATCCAACAATGCATTGGCTAACATATTCCATGTTACAATCCAACAATGCATTAGCTAACATATTCCATGTTACAATTGAAAAATGCATTGGCTATTCCATATTTCAATCCAACAATGCATTGACCAACATCTTCCATAATACATTAATAATTTAACACACTCCAACAATTACTTGTTCAACATACTCCATAATTCATAACATGCCCCTGAAGGGGTTCGGTGTGCCGAACAAGAGGAGGAAGGAGGACATGCAATGAGAGAGAAGAGAGGAACGACGCGCGGATATGTGTGGGAGCCTCGAAACCCACATAATGATCTCTCTTGAGGCAATACTCTATATATGATGTATATATATGAATATGGGGGTAAGGTCACATGACCCTTACATCCCCAACAATACCAATGAAGGGGTTTGGAGTGCAGAACAAGAGGAGGAAGGAGGAGATGGAGGGAGAGAGAAGAGAGGAACGACGCGCGGATATGCGTGGGAGCCTCGAAACCCACATAATGATCTCTCTTGAGGCAATACTCTATATATGATGTATATATATGAATATGGGGGTAAGGTCACATGACCCTTACATCCCCAACAATCTCCCACTTAAGGGTCAATGTGACCATAAGTGGTAACATATACAAAGAATGATGTAGGACTATACAATAATGTACAGGAAGAGTCTGGATCTCTACCCATACCAGATCAGCCTACACCAACCGCCTCGAACAAGGTGTATCCATGCACCTCAAACTGCTCTAGACTCATATCAACAAGAGCCGAGCTCATATATGACTGACACAAGAACTGATGAAGTTCCTGCAAAGCTCCCACTCGCTCTATGCCTGTGTCAATTATCGAACGACTGACAACTCCAAGTGCAAATGCTCCAATAGCAACTGCAATGTCTGGTCTCGAGCATAACAACTCGTACATCAGACTCCCGAATGCTGACGAAACATGTGCTATCCTGGCTAACCTAAGCATGTCAGCCATGCCTCTATCCAAGGCATCCAAAGCACCATCGTCAAGACCAACATGTCCTGACATATCTATGTCAACATCTGGCATGAGCGAATCCAAGAATGACTGCATAACTGCTGACTCCTCAGCATCTAAATCAGCCATGCTCACAACCAAGGATGTATCTAGCTGTGCATCATGAGAGCTAAATATGCTCTACCATACACTGTGTATCATGAGAGCTATCGTGCTCTACCACACCAAGTGTATCATCATGCTCCACATGAGCTGACTGCACAACATCAACACCAAGATCCATCTGATGATCTAACTCTAAGTGAGTATCATCACAATGCTCTACATGAGCATCCACATCATGCTCTAAAGCATCCAACTGATCATCCAAAGTATGCTCTATGTGAGCATCCATATGATCAAGAAAATCATGCTCTATATAAGCATCATGAGCATCCGAAATATGCTCTACATGTGCATCCATCTGAGCATCTGAATCCTGCCATACATGTGCATCATGAATGTCAATAGACCTATCTATAGATCGACAAAATGAGACATGACGAGTCTCATATCGCACATAAGGCTGAACTCCCACTGAGACGAGACTGTCTCTCACATGAAGTACCTGCAGTGGATACATGTGCCCAATCCTAGCACCTCTGACAAGCGTAAGCTGTCCCAACTGCAATTGAAAATGATGCTCGCCAAGGAATGCATAACATCTGCTCTCCTGTAACTGGCTAACTGAAATCAAGCTCATAGGGAATGAAGGCACATAACGTACATGTCTAAGCATAAGTGATGCTCCACTAGGTAGCATAATGCATACATCTCCTGCATCCTCAATATCATATGTCGTACCATCAGGCATGTGCACACATCCACGACTCTCACCTGAGAATCGACAAAACCACTCACGATGTGGAGTAACATGAAAACTGGCTAATGCATCAAGCAACCAAGCCATATGTGTGCTATCTAATGAGCAAGAGGAATCATGAGATGAACCATAGGAGAAAGTGATATCTCCATCACTAGCATAATCAACTGCCATAGAATCTCCTGAAACCACTACCTGATCTGCATCACGTGCATATCTCTGACATCGTCGTCGCATCCGCCTGAAGCAACATCGTCGAATATGGCCCTCATGACCACAGTGCCAACATCGAAGTCGTCGATGTGATCTATGTCTCCCATGAGTCAATGGACTCGCATACATATTATGTAGTCTCTGCCATAATGCACTACTCGTCTCCTCATACATAACAGACTCATATATAGAATCCACAAGCTGTAATCGGATAGTGGAGCTGGCCAATGCATCCATATCCATCCATACATGGTCGAGCATATCACGAGGCCTCTGTGCATCTCTATGCACATACATATGTAACCCTGCACGAACCAATGTATGCCACATCTGAGCTTTCCATCTCGGAAAGTCAGTACCATCGAATCGAGAAGACACCATGCTCACAATCCAAGACTAGCAATGTAATAAGAGACTAGAAACAATACTCTATCCTAAATAGGATCACACCTGCATATCCATATGCATAACTCACATCACATATGTCTCACTGGAGAAGAAACCATGTGAACCACCTGTCACATAACCATGCATCTAGCATGCACATAAAACCATGAGCATAAGCCTGCTCACCAAGTCTCCAAAGGGACCAAATAGATGTGAAAGAATCCTGGGAAAAATTCGACAGAGTATCCCCTGAAAACTGAGCAATCAAACAAGATAACCAATCACCAAAGAACAATGAATAATCTGTCACCACCTGTCACTGATATAAATCAAGAAGATAATGGCAACTACATGTGCCAAAAAACTAATGGCAATACACGCCAATACAATGGCAATACAACTCCCACTCAAGAATAAATCATGCAAGATGGTCCAACCTGTCACAAACAACCTGTGACCAAGTCCAAGTGAATGGAGATAGTCAATGATCCAAAGCTATCGCACAAGCTTCAAGATCCACTAGAGCTCTCTTCTAGCATAAAAGCCGATAAAATTTCGGCAGCATCTCCTCTGTAAAATGGACTCTAGAACCAAAATAACCATGTGGGAATCACCATCCACATAAGCCAAGAATCACACTGGCAAATATATATCAATCAATGACCAAATGCTAATAACGGTGACAAACAAACGTGTAACTGAGGCTCCAATCTGGATCATGTACCTGCAAAGAAAACAAAAGATACAAGTACCAAACAAGATCCAAAATCAACTCTCACAAAAGTATGTGCAACCGGCAAGTAAATCCATAACCAAGTGGCATAAGCAAGATGTAGACCACAATGCCACTATACATCCATGATCGAACTCATGATGACATAAACCTCAAAAAGAGTATACCACAATGTCATCTTACATGCCAAACGCGTGACAAGATCATGCTCTACTCTCATATGGAGGAGCTACCACAATGATCATACATGTACAATGCTTTGAAGCTCTGAAAATAAGAGCTTGCACACCATAAATTCTCTCTCGAAGAAGTTCCAAAGCAAATTCAACCTCCAAGTGGAATTAGGGTTGTTTGGGCAAAATTGTACTGCTCTGTGTTTTGCTGTTTCAGAGGTGATAACCTCTGAATCTGAACTTTTGGTCTTCAGCAAACTTGAAGATCTGCTTCTTGGCTACGTAACGACATAAAGAACACCTCAATCGGAGGTGCGTAGCTCAAGATATGCTTAAGACAAGCACCTGCTGTCAATTTCACTATCACTTGCAACAGTACTGCTCTGTATTCTGCAATTTCGGCAACCTAAAACTCAGAATTTGGATCTGAGTTCTTCTACAAAGTTGTAGCTATCTTTCCAAGCTACAAGCAGCAAGTTGAATCATCGCATTCCGAGCTGTAGAACTCAAGTTATGACAAAAAAACCGACCTGCTGTCCTACTCAATGTAGATTCGCCTTCTACAATTCTCTGCGTTTTTCGAATTTTTGGCACTTCAGAAGTCCGAACCAGGTTCTGCGCCCTTCTGTGAAGTTGTAGCTCTCTGTGTTAGCTACGCACAGAATTTTAAAACGCGTCAACTCGAGCTTTCTAGATCGAGTTATGACCGAAATACTGAACAGCTGTCAAGAGATGCCGACCTGCACTTCTACCTCTTCTCACCTAAGCTTCCATTGAAGCTTCTTGCACACTAGCCTTCAACATGCTCTGATACCAATGAAGGGGTTCGGTGTGCCGAACAAGAGGAGGAAGGAGGACATGCAATGAGAGAGAAGAGAGGAACGACGCGCGGATATGCATGGGAGCCTCGAAACCCACATAATGATCTCTCTTGAGGCAATACTCTATATATGATGTATATATATGAATATGGGGGTAAGGTCACATGACCCTTACATCCCCAACAGCCCCTCAGTTGAAAAGACAACTGACCTTAGTTGATAAAATAATAAACATGGATAGCCAGTCACATGTTTCATCACTGAACGAAAAAAAAAAAACATAGGCATGTTCCATGTAAAAACACATGCATGGAAATGTTCATGGAGGTGTTAAGTTATTAAAAGTATCTGTGAGATGCGGACATAGTCTTTCTAATGAATTTGGGCAAGCAAAACTTGAATATGCTCCTATGGACTAAATTCAATATGTAAATGCATCATTATTATCAAACATGTAGGGTAAACTTTAAAGGTAGAAATGAATCCCGAAACTCTTCTTGTCCATGTGTGTGGACAATCTGCAGTCTGAGAAAGATCATTCCACCATTGCTGCGCTCTTCCTACCAAATAATTAGTGGCAAACTCGATTTTCTTATTTTCTGAATATAACTCATCGGAAAAGAAATCGTTGAATAGGGATAACCATGATAAGACAAAGCGGCCATCTTTTCGTCCGTCGAACTGAAGCATAGCATAACGTCCTTGTATGGCTTGTTGAAGTGCTTGAAGTTCTTGGTTCATAATCTCTAACTCTTACTCGAATGAAACTCCAGGTAAAGGTGAATTACGGTAATCTTCCATGGTGCTCTTGGACTCTTGCTCTCAACCTTGGTGTATTGAACCTTCTTGTTTGCCACCTTGGTGTCTCGATCCCGTGTTCTCAACCTTGCTTGGTATCTTGAACACTCAATCAAGTGCCACCCAAGGATTTTGAAGGAATTCACACTTCCAAGCTAGCTCATTGGAAAGTTCGTTCCGAGAGCTTTCCAACGGTATATTACACGCCTCAATCCGACCTACGGATTGAGAGATACACTTGATTCTTTGTTTGGTCCATCCTTGAAATCGTCGCGAGCGCCTTCCACAAGTAATAAAGAAAGAGACTTGAGTACAACTCTAAGAGATGGTGGAATGGTCAAAGTACTTCCCTTGAAAGTAGGAGGTTGTGGGTTCGAATCCTCCTACCTTAGGGACTCTAAACCTCTCTATTACCACTCAAAAATTAAAATTGCCTCGCGCGTAGCCAACGGTCGCCAAGGGAGCCTTGGGTGCCAATGTTGCCAATGTATTGCCTAAGTTATTGCCTAAGTTCTTTGCCTTAGTTCTTTGCCTTAGTCGACGCCTTAGTCGACGCCTTGGAGTAAACGTAGGTGAAAACGTAGGTTCTGGTTCTGGAACAGAAACCGAAGACGTAGACGAAACAGAAACAGAAACCGAAACGTAGGTTTTGGTTCTGGAACAGGAACAGGAACAGAAACAGAAACAGAAACCGAAACCGAAGACGAAGACGTAGACGAAACAGAAACAGAAACCGAAACCGAAACCGAAACCGAAGACAGAGACGGAGACGGAAACGGAATTCAGAATCGCGAACAGAGAACAGAACCCTCTGTATTGACACGTGCAGAGCTCTGATACCACTGTTGTCAGGATCTTGCTCACGCGCATACAGAGATTACGGACGTAGAAAAACACACAGAAAATAGAAGTAACAAGAGACGAGACCGAACGCAAGATTGGGTGCAATCTCCCCCCATGCACTCCGTTTCGACAGTCCACAGAGTGCATGTATTTATAGGACTTTTGATTACGTCGAAAAGAGTGGTTACAAGAGGGCGGCTTCGAAAAGCAGGCATGAAACTAAAAGTTGATAAATTTTACAGAAAGCCATTGCTTTCAATAACAGAAACTGCGGTCTTCAATAACCCTTATTCTAACCATTACTTTTCTAACAATAGAACCTTCTACGCGGGTTTATTTACAAGCTAAATAATTATTCCGATTATTGATGTTCGCCCTTTCACGCCTTGTACGTTCCTCACGAACCTTCAGCTGCTATATCAAAAACAGCAAAAACATATTAATACATTAATAATATAACACTTTAACAATGCATTGTTCAATAATATACAACAAAACCAAATGACCTAGAAGTTTATTTCCTACCTAACTTAATGGCTAGGCTCACAAAGATAATCTATTACCATCAACGGTCACACATAGACCTGATCTAACTTGGGAGTTAGGTTTCCACAAATGTTTGGGCTCTCACAATGGCTTCTCCTCATAATGGGAGACTTACAACTTAGAGCACCATGGATCATTTGTGTTCACTTGAGGTGAAGTATTGAGTATATCTAATGCCCCCCCTTAATGTCCACCTTGTTGTGAAGTACTTCCTTAGTCCGATGCCAAGATTTGTAAAGTGCTAATGAAGTTGCTCTCTCCCAAGAGCCTTGGTGAAGATGTCTGCTCCATTTTCTTCAATTGGACAATAGCTTATCTCCATGGCCTAGTTCTCGATCAACTCATGCACATTTCTATGTGCTTGGTATGTGCATGGAAAATAGGATTCTTGGTGATGGCCATGTAAATTTGGTTGTCATACTTCAACCCTATAGCCTCCTTTCATTGTATTCCTATGTGCCGTAGGATCTTCCTCAACCATATTGCTTCACATGTTGCTTTGTATTAAGCTTCATTAGAAGATAAAGCTACAATCGGTTACTTCTTACTCGTCCAAGAGAAAATCTTCAGTCCTAAAGAAAAGCAATATCTAGAAACTTATTTTTTGGTATCAATATAACATGCCCAATCTAAATCACAAGATCAATGAGAGATGATCCTTCTTCATAGATAATACCATGATCAGTGGTTCCTTTCATGTACATGAGTATCTACATGCTTTCCTTCTAATGAGTTTGGCAAGGCTTATTAGAGAACCTGCTTACCACTACAAAAACATAGGATATGTATGGTAGGCTATTGAATCAACTAGATGAGATTTCCTGTATCTTCCAATATCCAATGGAGGTGAAGTATCTTCAATAAATAATTTGTGTTGACCTCTATATGTGTAGAAATCCCCTTGCAATCCTCCATGTGGAATGCCTTCAAAATATGTCTTGCATACTTTTGCTAAGAGATGAAAATCTTCCCTAGTGTCTGCTGTTAGATATGCTCAATACTCCACCCTCATGTGACCACAAATGATCCATGGTGCTCTAAGTTGTAAGGCCCCCATTATGAGGAGAAGCCATTATGAGAGCCTGGACATTTGTGGAACCCTAACTTCCAAGTTAGATGAGGTCTATATGTGACCATTGATGGTTGTAGATGATCTTTGTGAGCCTAGCCGTTAGGTTAGGTAGGGCATAAACTTCCAAGCCATTGGGTTGCCATTTAAGGTGAAAATAAAGGCCCTGTGGCATCGCGCGGTTCCCCATAGAACCTTAATGGGGGGAGTGCAGAGGGGGGCTTGCCCCCTTCTGTGGGGTCCGGGGGGCCTATCCCCCCAGCCCGTAGGGCCGAGACGGTAGGACTTCTAGTCGTGGAGATATTGTCGGATCATATATTTTACCGACTATTTTGTATCTCCCAACTACGTTTATCTATACCGAAGCGCCTTGTAAAAGCTATATAAGCACGGCCCAGGTTGAGCTTTACATAGCATTGCGCACTAGTAAGCCCTTCATCTAGAGTCTATCTAGATCGCCATCTAAGCTCCACAGTGGGAGTGCACGAGTGGACAGCACCATCATTGTAACTGCATTATGCTTGGCAATCTGAGAATTTGAGTTCTCTATCTCTCAGTCTCCGTCTATCTTTGTCTGCGTTTTTCTCTCAACTCTGTCTACAGGTCTATTCCGATGTGCTGTTATTTTCTTACATCTGCCATACTTCAAGGCCTAAACAATAATGCATTAAGCCCAAGTCTGTCATTTCAAATTTCTGAACTTAGGGCATCTTTCATTTGTTGAAGAAGAGCATCATCATTTCTTGTAATCACAAGATCATCTACATAGAGTACAAGCACAATTGTCTTCCCTCCTCTCTTTAGAACATACAAGTCGGCATCAGAAGCACATCTTTTGAAAATTAGATCCAAGAGGTACTTATCTATATGTTGGTACCATGCTCTAGGGGCTTGTTTCAACCCATATAATGCCTTCTTAAGCTTACATACCTTGTTTTGTGAATGGGGAGCCTCAAAACATGGTGGCCGAGACACATATACCTCTTGCTTGAGGTCTTCATTCAAGAATTTTGATTTGACATCCATGTGATAGACTAGCCATTGTTTATGCTCAACCACAACTGTACTACTCGGATAGTAGTCATCCTTGCAGTTGAGGTAGATGATTCACAAAATTCAATCCCTTTGACTATGCAAAAAGCATTTCTTTGTACTTTTCCAAAGTACCATCAGTCTTTTACTTTAGCTTCTGGACCCACTTGGTGTCAATCACTTTGTGCTTATGGGGTTGATCCACTAGCTCCCAAGTCCCATTCATCATGATACTGACATATTCTATTTGCATGGAAGCCCTCCAATTGGGATCATGGGGTGAATCTTCCACATTGGTTGGTTCCTTTGCCTGTTCTTGAATGAACTCAAACATCATGGCTATATTTACAATATGGGTGCTTTCCCTTCTCTGCTCCTCTATTCTCAGTGATCACCTTGGTCCATCTGCAAATGTTCTAGTGACTATGGGATGAGGTTTGCAAAATCATGGAGTTTTATCACCCAACATGGCAATGTCTTTTCCATTTGGGTGATGACAGGTTGGTGACTTTCAAACTCATCATCCATAGATGATTCTTCCTTCTCTTGTGTAGAAGGGATAGCTCTTGGGCTAAGTTTATAGTGGATCTCCCCTTTGCCTAATGATAAATTAGAAGCTCTCGTTTCCTCCTCCACTGCATGTGGCTGCTCCGCCTCCTTAAACACCACATTGCAACTCGTCGTGATCTTCTTAGCCTCAGGTTCCTAAAGCTTATAATCCTTCTTATCCTCGCTATACCCTAAGAAGATACATTTGATGCTTTTCAGTTGAAGCTTGTTTCTCTCCCTATCTAAAACATGTACATAACATTCACTTCCAAATACTTTGGAATAGGAAATAGATGGCTTTTTACTAGTGTAGGCCTCTTGTGGAGTCTTTCCATGAAGTTCCTTGGTATAACTTTGATTCAAGATCTAGGCAACAGTGTTGATAGCCTTTGCCCAAAATTGATTTGACAAACCTTTTCCCTTCAACATGCACCTTGCCATCTCCATGATAGTTTGATTCTGATATTTTGTGACACCATTTTGTTGAGGGCTATGTACCATTCTAAGTTGATGCTTGATTTCTTTACTCTTTGAGAAATCTTCAAACTCTATTTATGTAAACTCACACCACCATTTGTCTTGAATTTCTTCATTTTCTTCCCTATTTCAATTTCAACAAGTTGAAGCCATTCTTTAAACTTATCAAAGCTTGAGCCTTATTGCAAAGCAATTACACCCACATTTTCTTGTTATAGTCATTGATGAGCAACATGAAGTAGGGAAATCTGCCCAAGACCTGTGTAGAAAGTTTTTGGCATGTCAGCATGCAAGAACTCTAGAGGATAGCTTGCTCTATTCTTTCTTTCTTGTGGAAATTCCTTCCTTTTTTGCTTTCCCATCATGCAAGCTGCACATGGTTCCTTCATCTCTGCAATCGATGATAGTTGTGCCCCCATACCCCTATGATGCATCTCCCTTAGTACATGGTATCCGATATGGCCAAATTTCTCATGCATTAGCTTACTTGTGCCCACACTTGTAGTGCTTATAAGAGCAGACAACTCATATAGGTTGTTCCTCCTTATGGGAGTCCCAACAACATTGTTATCACTATCCATAATCTTATCTTTTTGTCTTACTAAAAGATACTTCATGACCCTGATTAGTTATAGAAGTTACTAAAACAGATTTTGTTCGATCTGTGGAACATAAAACACATTTGAAAGCTTCTAATATCTCCATTAGAGTTAATGAAAGAAATCATACCTTCACCTCTACAAGAAATCTTGCATTGTTGACTACCTTTGTTGGTGCAGGGCAATCAACAATTGAAGTTTTGATGAAGGTTTAAACTCCAGGACTAAAGAAAAGATCCAGATATGAAGCATGAAGAAAGTACATGATTCAGAGAATGAAGATGTGTATACATATGTACATTAATTTAGAGTTAGTTCATTTATTGAATGGTCATGAGCTTGTAAATATTTGCCTATATATACAAGGAAAAATGTTGGGGCAAATATGAGAGAGTGTGTGAAAACAAGAATTGAAGAGAATTAGAAGTCATTAGACACTTGTGAAGTGTGTAGAATAGCTCTCTCATCCAGATGTAAAGTTTTTCAATAATGAAGAAAAGTTGCACCCGATTTTTCTGAGTGTTCTCCTTCTGTGCTTGATCATTTCAAGAATCCTTTTGTAGATGTCTAATCCCATAGTTAATGAGTCTATGGTTAAAGTTTGAGAGCCTAATTGTAAACAGGCTGTGAGAATTATGAGTAGGAACATTCATATGTGAAGAAGTGGTGAGTGTTTTCTGAAACAAGTGCAATCTCGATGGTCAAAGAATTGATCATTTCTAAGTGCACAGTGTAAAGTTTTGCACAAATTAGGAGTCAAAATCTAAGTTGGAAGGTAAGCCATCTATGGCTAGAAGCATTTGAATAAATGGGTTCTAGTTTGAGAGAACCAAGCTTAAGAAGTTACAGGTGTCAAAGTCGACTGTAAAGAACTATAGCTTTAGACATAGGTGACTCGTTAAGATCATTTCTCAAGATCTACTGAATCTTTTGGAATGATTTAACTTGGAGGAGGTGTGCAAACTATAGGCGACACCTTGTGCAAAGTTTTATAAAAAACTTTACACATTTGATAAGTCAATGAGTGAGTTATGTGCAGCAGACTTTCTGTGTAGTCATCTTCTTCACAGTTTGTTCAAAATTTTGATAATTGATCATTGATCCTCTAAATTGGTGAAGGTTTTGAGTTACTCTTGATATAGAGGAGCTCTAACTTCAAGAGTAGCTTGTTCTTTTGGAGATTAACACTCTCCATCAGTGGTATCAGAGCAAGAAGCATCAAAATTAAAGAAAGGAGGATCCCGACTGCTGCAGTCATAAAGAATTCAAGATTTGAAGATTCAAAAGGTGAAAGCTTGAGAGAAAACCTTGAGAAAGAGACCATATGACATCAAGGAAGACAAAAGGAGTATTATTCAAAGCAAAGGTAACCTTATTCTTCATAAAGCTTGAAGGATTTAATACACATGTGAAGAAAGGATGGGAGATTCTCTTCAGATAGAGAAATTGGATAGAGAGAACTATCTAGCATGGTCAATGAGGATGGAAGCTCATCTTATGAGCAAAGACTTGATAAGTTATATCACAGTTGAAGAAGAAAAGCCTCAGTTTAGAGATCCTAGTGTTCCAACTAGGGAGGATTTATCAGATTTGAAGACTTGGATGAAGAGAGATGCTCAAGCCAGGAGCATTATCTATATGGTAGTTAATGACTACTTGCTACCTCACATTAGAGGTCTTGAAAGTGCAAGTGATATATGGAATGCTTTGGAGGAGCATTTTCAAAACACCACAAAGTCAAGGAAGGCATCCTTGTGGGCAGAATTTACCACATTCAAGAAGAAGGCCTCTCAATCCATCTCAGATTATGTAACAAGAATGAAGGACATTGCAGATGCATTAGGAGCAGTTGATGAAGATATTGAGGAGGATAAATTGGTAAGGCAAATCCTTACAGGTTTGAGAGGTAATGACAAATGGAAGCCATTCATTTTGTCTACTGAATTATCACTAGATCATTTTACTCCTGACTTAAATCAGTTGTTAGGACACATGCTGACATTTGAGCAAGATGTCAAAGGTGATGGTGATAAAAGTGCAGGTCAAGCAATGTATTCAAAGGATAAGAAGAATAATAGAAAAGGAAAGCAACAATCAAATGAAGATGAAGGTACAACTAGCCAAGCTAACTTCCTATGAGGAAGAGGTGGTAGCAAAGGTAGAGGAAGAGGCAGAAGTAATAAAGATGGAGTCAAAGCTTGCTAGATTTGTGGTAAGACAAATCATTTAGCTAATGATTGTTGGCATAATACTCAGAATAATGGTGGATATAATCAGAACTTTAATTCAAGAGGAAGGGGTGGTAGAAATCAAAGAGGTAATTTTAGAGGTAGAGGTAGTAGAGGTTACTTTGGAAGAAATGCAGGTAGAGGATTCCAAAGTCAACGATACAACAATACCTACTACAATTATGCTTCAGATCAGAAGGAGGATTCAACATTGATAATGAATGCACTTGTGAAAGGAAAAGTGAAGACCAAAGAGTCTTCTACATTGACTCAGGGTGTAGCAATCACCTGAGTGGAAACATAGCTTTGATGACTGATTTGGAGAGTAAGGTAACTAATCATGTAGTTCAAACAGGTGACAATACAAAGCATAATGTGAAGTCAATTGGATCAGTGAAGGCCAAGGATGGAAGTACTCTCTTGAGTAAGGTTTTGTATGTTCCTACAATTCCAAAGAATCTGATAAGTGTAGGACAAATTGTTGAAAAAGGTTATGAAGTTAGGTTCACTAATGAAGGAGTTTTTGTGGAAGACCCTAGCAATGGGTATAAACAAACTATTTCAGGGAAGAAAGAAGGAAGAATCTTCACATTGAAGATTCAAGGTAACATTGGTCATGCCTTGTACACTTATGGAGGACATAAGATCTTAGAGTTAGATCTTTAGCACAAAAGGCTTGGACATTTTAATGAAAGAGGTATTAAAGATATGGTTAATAATGGCTCAGTGCTTGGATGTAGGTCAACATATGACATACAAATGTGAAGCATGTCAATTAGGTAAGGCTCATAAGCAATATTATTCCAAGCATGGTTTTATGTATTCAGAGAAGCTTGAATTGGTACACATAGATGTATGGGGACCATCAAAGGATTTCAGTATCAATGGTTCAAGGTATTATGTGATTTATGTTGATGATGCTACCACATGGATCACTATCTATGTGATCAAAGATAAGTCAGAGGTATTCAATACATTCAAACATTATCATATGTATGCAGAGAGAATTATAGGTCAAAAGTTAAAGAGACTAAGGTTAGATGGAGGGGGAGAGTATTTCTCTAATGAGTTCAGTGATTACTTGTGGAATGCAGGTATAAAAAGGGAAATTACTTGCAGGTACTCTCCTCAACAAAATGGTGTAGCAGAAAGGAGGAATAGAACTCTTGTTGAGTTTGCAAGATCCATGATGAAGGAGAAAAATTGCCCAAGTTACTTGTGGGCTGAGGCTATAAATACAGCTACATATTTGGTAAATAGATTACAGTGTAAAACTTTGCAAAGTATGACACCATATGAGGCATGGTGGGGTAAGAGACCTACTCTAGATCATTGCAAAGTATTTGGATGTTTGGCATATGCATATGTGCCATCTCAATTGAGGCATAGATTGGAGCCTAAAGCTGAAAAATATGTGTTCATTAGATATGATGATAAGCATATGGGATATAGGTTGTGGAGTCCATCCACAAAACAATTTCTTGTGTCTAAGGAGGTTACATTTGATGAGCAAGGTACTTGGTATGCAAGTACACTTAATGTTCATGCAGATGATGAAGAAATTTTGAATCAAAAGAAAGGTAAATCAAAGGTTCAGATATTTAATGAAGAGGAGAACAATGAAGTACAGGTTGAAATTGAAGAAGTGCCAAGGTTTGATCGAGAATGTGATGAACCAGAAACCTCAAGAAGTGGAGAACTCAGAAGGTCATCAAGGCACAAATGGCAACCTACAAGGTATAGCTATGACACTTATTTTTTGGCTACCAAAGATTATTCTTATATGATAAAGGCAGATGAAGACCCTTCTACATATGAAGAGGCAAAAGGTAAGAAAAATTGGGAGAAAGCTATGCAGGAAGAGTATGATGCATTGATAGAGAATCAGACATGTGATTTGGTTCCTAAACCAAATAGTCAAAAGATCATTGGATGCAAATGGGTCTACAAGACAAAGAGGTTTGCAGATGGAAGTGTGTCTAGGTATAAAGCTAGACTTGTTGTGAAAGGGTTTGCTGAGACATATGGTATAGATTATGATGAGACCTATAGTCATGTGGCAAAGATGACAACCATCAAGACACTCATAGCTATTGCTGCATGTAAAGGTTGGAAATTATGTCAACTAGATGTGAAGAATGCTTTTCTAAATGGTTATATTTTAGATGATGTTTTCATGGAGCAACCACAAGGATTCAGAGATGAAAGGTATCCAGATCATGTGTGCAAGCTCAAGAGAGCTTTGTATGGTTTGAAGCAGGCCCCAAGGGCATGGAATTATAGACTTGTGAAGTTCTTGAAGGAACTTGGTTTTCAAGCATTTAAAGCAGATAGTAGCTTGCTTGTTAAAGCAAGTGATGATGGGTTCATTTACATGTGCATATATGTTGATGATATAATTCTTACAGGTACAGATGAGAAAGGCATTCAAAGCCTAAAGAAGCAAATGGAGAAAGAGTTCAAGATTAGTGACTTGGGAGACTTGTCATATTTCTTGGGCATGGAGATCTCTTACACTCAACATGGAGTGTATGTAACTCAAGAAAGGTATTTGAAAAACTTGTTGATCAAGTTTAAGATGAATGATTGCAGGGTAGCAACCTACTCCAATGGAGGAGAATCACAAATTGAGCAGATATGGAGGAGAAGAGTTCAAGGACATGAAGCTATATCAAATTTTGGTTGGTAGTCTGATCTATGCTACATTAACTAGGCTTGACTTGTCATATGCAGTTGGAGTATTATCTCAATTCATGCATTGTCCTAGGAAAGAACATTGGATTGCAGGTCAAAGAGTGTTAAGGTACATTAAGGGTACACTCAAATGTCACGAGGAAGGAGATAAGGAAGAGAGCTCACACACACACTCTCACTCTCAAGGAGAAGCACACACACAGATTGAGGCAAAGAAGAATGATCTTCTTCTTCTTCTATTACATAAAAGGAATGTACAAGAATGACCTAAAAACAAGAATACAACAAGTGCAATATATAAAGATCAGTACATACGGAAAAACCTAATATCCGCGAATGAGTGAGCTAGCAAGAAACAAATGTGCCATCACTCTCGGTAGATAAATCTAATAAAGCTCAATGAAGTATCCCTGACATATACCGGTATGACCACTATACATGTCAGAGAAACAAAAAACTAGTACGTGTCATCCTGGATCATCACATGTTGAGCTTGATATCTCAACACTCCCCCTCAAGCTCAACGCCATATCCTGTAATCCAAGCATCTTTCAAAACTTCTTTAACTTCTCAGCTCCAAGTGCTTTGGTGAAAATATCAGCAACCTGCTCATCTGTTCTCACATAAACAAGATCAATATCACCTGTTAATACCTTCTCTCTGATGAAGTGATAATGTACCTCGATATGCTTTGTTCTAGCATGGAAAACAGGGTTTCGTGCTAATTGTATGCTGCTAAGATTATCACAATAGATAGTGATAGGCTTTTGCACTTCCACACCTAAATCTTCAAGTAACATCTCCAGCCATGATGCCTCACATGCTGCCATTGCAGCACCTCTATACTCAGCCTCTGTACTCGACAAAGCAATAGTGGGTTGCCTCTTGTTGCTCCATGTAATAGTTGCATCTCCAAGTGAGAAAAGAAAGCCACTAGTAGATCTTCTATCTGGAGTACTACCAGCCCAATTTGCATCGGTGTATCCATGAACCTGCAACTCCACACCAGCTTCATAAAACAATGCATAATCCAAAGTAGCACTCACATAACGTAGAGTGCGCCTCAGAGCATCCAAATGTGGCTTCCTAGGAACCTGCATAAACTGACTTTCAAGTCCAACAGTATAACTTAGATCAGGCCTTGTAATTGTGAGATATATAAGACTTCCCACAATTTTCCTGTACATAGTAGCATTTTCCAATGCTTCACCTGATGTAGTATCCAATTTCAAATTCTGATCTAATGGCATAGAAATTGGCTTACAATCAGCCATACCATACTTTTGCAGCATATTCAAGGCATATTGCCTTTGCGACATCCATATACCTGTTTCTGTATGTATAAACTCAATGCCCAAGAAATAGCGCAACACACCAAGATCTTTCATGTCGAATTCCTGCATAAGAAGTTTCTTTACCTCTTTGATGCTTTCTTCATTATCACCACCTACAATCAGGTCATCAACATAAATAGCCACAATAGAGTGATGCCATCATCAGCTTTCCTTGCATATAGTGAGTGATCTGCATCACACATAGAGAACCCAATGCTGGTTAAGTAATCAGCAATCCTTGCATGCCATGCACGAGGGGCTTGCTTCAGCCCATACAAAGCCTTTTGCAACCTGCAAACATATTCTGGATGCTTTGAATCTTCATATCCTTGTGGCTGGTCCATATATACTTCTTCCTGTAACTCACCATGTAGGAAACCATTCTTCACATCCATCTGATGCAAAGTCCATCCTTTTGCTGTAGCTAATGCAACAAGTGTTCTGAGAGTAGACATTTTAGCTACAGGGCTAAATGTTTCCTCATAATCAATGCCATATGTCTGTGCATAACCTTTAGCTACCAATCGTGCTTTATACCTGCTTATGCTACCATCAGCATTATGCTTTACCTTGTAAACCCATTTGCAGCCTATGGATTTCTTTCCTTGTGGCAATGGAACCAGCTTCCATGTATCATTTCCATAAAGTGCAGCCATCTCGTCATCCATAGCTTTTTCCCAATCTGCATTACCAATTGCATCTTCAAAACAAGAAGGTTTAGCATCTTGTATTACCTTTGTCATGTAGGCACAATGGCGAGCCATGTAACTATCATATGTCAATCGTTGCAATGAATTACGCATCCTCCCATATCTTCTTGGTCCTGGGTCACTTCTTCTTGTATCATCTACATGTGCCCTTCTTACTCCTGGAGTCTTCACAGAGGGCAATCCAAGTTCCTCATTGTGTACTTGAGCCACGAAGACTCAAGGACTTGTACCAATGAGACTATACCTCAATTGCCATACAAGTGCATATAGTGGGATTCTTTTCACACATTTAAATGTCAATCCTAAGGAGTGACTCGCCAAGTGTATGAAGACGTGTGCACACGTGATAGAAAATGAAGTGGTTTAGCTATTCACACATGAGGAAAGACTACTACTACCCACACCTACTGAAATACTGAAAGTGTTGCCGCAAGCCTCTTTTCAGCAGTTTTGGTATTTTGAGGTTTTCTCCCAGCTCAGAACTCCGAACATAGGCAATAGGGTACTCGTTTCGAAGCTCTCGACGAGACGAATCCAACGGTGGTGGTTTCACTCAATTCTGACCACTCTGCTTCAAGTTATGGCAGAAACAGTGAATTACGGGAATCACAAACACCCGCGCCACAACTTCTCCTAGCTTACGCACTACAGCAGCTCAAAACAAGGGGGAAGGGGTAGACAACAGTCCTACACCTGCATTTCAAGCTTAACATACACATACAAGAGCAAAATGAAGATCGAAATCAGCAAGGAAGAGGCAAACTCGAAAATTCAGAAGTGCTCCTTCTTCACAATGACAAATGGTCCTTTACAATGAGTCACTTTTGACTTATATACTAGTGCCTTAAGTTTGGTCCTTTCACACAAGAGACCGGCACTTTATTCCCTAAAAGACTAATTTCCTACTATTGTACATGGGTAAATCACTAATCTTCTGCGGGGATGCATCTAGAGGACTCCTCTAGTGCATTTACAACAGAAAATATATACAAGAGTGGTTATGATACAAAAGTTGTGTGTCCAAATCGGAACAATTTTGGGGCCCGTCCTTTTTCTCTGCTTTGTGCGCTCTTTAGCTCTGCAACACTCTCCCCCTCTTCGTCTCTGTCGTCCCTTGACAGACTTTGCTTCGCGAACGCATCCCGTGGGTAGTGTTGCCTGATTCTTGATCTTGCATTACGTTTTAGAGGCGCTTCAGTTTTTCTCCGCACGCTCCCCTTGGTCAGTATTGTCTGCAGTTAAACAGACATGCAGATTCGATGGCCTTCTTGATTCAAGCTCTACAACTCGAGAGCCTGATGTAGTTGTCTTGCCTGTTGACTTGGGTTGCCACGCACGCCACCAGTGACTAGGAATGTGCTGTTCTTAGTCACCCTCTTAAACTTTTCAGCCTCTACCCCTTTGTAACTTTTGGTCCTCTGATTTGTCCTGGTTGTACACATCTGACCCTGTTGTATTGCTTTGAAGCTGTTTACTTCTTTTCCACCGTGCATGACCTGGATAATTTCTCTTTTTGCCTGATGCGTGCCCCTGCGGGGCTCTGTGCAGAGATGGGTAATGCGCCCCTGCGGGGCTTCCTGCAGAGATATATTCTTTTTCTCTTCTTAATGAATCGTTCTGGACTTTGATTTTCTTCTCCTTTTCTTTTTGCTTGATTGTCCCTCTACACGTCCCTCCTCCTGAACTCTGTCGTCCTCGACAGGCTTTCTGTGGCGACGCGTGTATGTTTGAATGGCGGTTTGTTCTCGTTGGTTCAGCAGATTTGCGTGACATAACATGAATTCCTTCCATTGCTTTGACTTTACTCCGTCTTCTGGCGCCTGTCTGTGATCAGCAAAGAAGCTTGTTTCATAGGCCACCAGCCTTGCATTTAAATTGGAAGTCATTTTCACAAAAATCTCTGAATCCATTTCAAAGAAGCCGGTAAAGAATGCTTCTTCGAAAGTCTGCATATACGTCGATGGCAAAAACATAAGGCGAGAATAGTACGCCATAATAGTGAGTCGACTCGGAATGGTCGATAAATAAAAAATGAGAGCTTCTGACCCTTGCGTAATGCCGATGAAATTCAAAAATGTATACTTAGCGTGCTGGAACACCTTCAACACTGTAATGAGCATGCTAAATATTTTATTTGTCATCTTGACTGCTAAGTCCGGAACTGTAGCATACCTTGCAATCCAAAATTCCATTGTCTTCACCATATATTCTTCGGTAGGTAGGTAATTATGTGGCGGACTAGGTAGTAACGGATAATTTAGCCACTGATTATTGATAGTGCCTTGACGCTGTGCTTCCCAAAATTGCGTCCAAGAGCGTCTGCGGGGTACAGGACAAAAAGAGGGATTTACCTGAAGCGCATAGGGTGATGCTTCCCACTGTACCCGCAATGTCGGATTCTTCTCCAAAATTTTTCGTCGCCATATCGGATCCGCCTTCTCAAATTCCTCTTGAGTATACTTGAAAGTGTCATGTTGAAATTGAAGGTTGTGGTCCGGATCTTTATTCGTGGTAGTCTTTATATACATCCGCGTCTGTTCTTTAAGTAGACCATATGGTACATTGAATGGCTTCAAAATTTGATCTAACTGTTTGTTTTCTATTCGAGCTTCTTTCATTATTTGTATTATTTGGTCTTCAAAATCAGCAGTGAGCTGGGACACCAGTAGTGCCCTTTCTGGTCTGCTCAGTTCTCTTCCTCCACAGTAGCCGTGTTTTCTGGTGGAACTACTGGTGTCCCCTGCTTTCCTGTTAGCTCTATCTGCTCCTGAAGTCGTTTGATGATTTCATCTTTATTCTTAAGCTCTTCTTCAGCCTTTGTAAGCTTTTCTTGATGTTTGATTAATTCCTGTGCCACTATATGCATGTGATCTGTGTCTTCTTTGCACTGTCGGAATTAATCTTTCTCTGCTTTTTTCCATTTTTTGCGTAGAGCTGCAGTGTCATTCATGTATCTTTGTTCCCATTCTGCGATGGTCTCTTGCTCCTGTTTGAGCTGATCTGCCAGCTTGGTCAACTTTTCTTCCATGTCTTTTATATCCTCATTTGGTTTGTCAGTATCAGTCGGTGGTTGATCACTGAGGAGAGCTGTCATGAGCTCCTTATTCCTGTTCCGTAAGTGGTCGGCTTCTTCCATGCTCACCTTGAGCTGTGATTCAAGTACTTTGCTACGTGCATGGATTCTTGTTTGCTCTTTTTCAGTCACCTCTAGTTTCTTCGTGAGCTCCAAAACTTGCTCTTTTAGTTTAGCATTCTCAGTTTCTAATATTCTGTACTGTGTTTTGGTTGTCTTTATTTCTTCGTGTTTCTTCGCAACTTGAGCTTCTGCTTTAGATAATTTCTTAGCCAGATTCATACCTTCCTTCTGAAGCTCCTGTTTGTCGAGCATGGCTTGGTCGTAATCTTCATCAGCATCAAGCATCAACTATTGAGTGTCTAGTGCCGTGCGAATCATATCCTGCACCACAGGCTTGAGCTGAGCTATGTCCACGTTTAGCCATGTCTTTGGTATATCTGGGGTTTCTCCTGTTTGTACGTCTTGTCCCTTTGCTACGTGGATCAGTTCTTTATGTGGTTGTCGGACCTGTAGTTGTACTTGCAATCCTGCTTCATCTTCGACCACTTTACGAACCTTTGTGGCGCTCCCTTGAAATGTGACATTTAGTGGGGACGGTTCTGCCACAACCCTTAGTGGGGTGAAAGGTTCTTCGTCTTCTTTTTCTTCTTCCTGAGGCTTATCCTCTGATATCATTGCATGCACCTCATCATCAGATTTGTCCTCCTTTGTGTGGGTGATGGAGGCATCCTTCGGTTGAATAGGGTGTTGCCCTTCTTCTTCTGCCTTCTGTGTGGTTGTATTTTGGTCTACCAGCGGTGATTGACCTTTTTCCTTGTCATCGGCTTGGGCTTCGCCATAGTTTACTTCATTTAATTCGGCCCACTGGCCATCATCCTTCGATTCACTTTGAATATCTACATCCAATAATGATGTAGTTTGCTTCTCTTGGTCGTCGGATCCGGAACTTGAATTGTCTAGCCCAATTTCTCGATATCTATGTACCTTTGTGAGTTTGCCTTTTGGTCCTTTAGCTTTTGCGGACTGTTGATAATGATGACCCTGCACTGGCAAATTGATTTGTCCTTCCGTATATTTATGAGTCTCCTCCAGTGCTTGGGTTAATTCTTCTTCCGTAATCTTTCGGGGTCCTTGAGTGGTGGTTGTAGGCAGTACATGTACTCTCTTTGTTTTTGGTGCTTCTTCTTCTGCTTGTAGGACTTCTCGAGGTCGTTTTGTCCCTCGCATCGTGCCTCTCATCCGGGGTTGCGAACTTGTTTCTGCTTCTTCTACTTGCTTGCTCCCTTTCTTTTGTTTCGGTACAGTAGCATTCTTGACAAATTGAGCCAACTCCATTGAAGAAGGCATTTCTCGTAAGAACTCGCGCATGCCCAATGCATGGTAAATCATAATTGTGAGGGCAGTGGTCCCATTGAGGAATTTTTTATTTTCCCATTTCTTCTTCGCCTCGAACAATCTTTCTTGCACGTATGGTGTAAGGTTTACCTGATTGCCGATCTGTTTTATGGCATGAGACAATAATTGTACAATAATCTTTTGAGGGGCTGTGTATCTATTCATACTCGGGAAGCAAAAGTGTTGGTGAATCAACCTGACTTCTTCTTCGATATCCACCCTATTAATGTCGACAAAAGTTCTTGTTTTTGCTCCACGACTTTCTTCCTTGACCGTGTTGACACCATCCTTTTCCCATCCGAACGCTTCTTTAATTAAATCGTGGGAAAATTGAATGACTACCCATTCTCCACTCTTATCCATTACATTGGCTTCTGGCACCAATGGATCATGTAGTGCCGGTCGTAGAGTGTTCATAACCTGTGTACAGCGTTGGAAGTCCGGCTTGTAGATAGGTAGCTCAAAATACTTATGAACTCCTGCTTTCTTCATGATATCGATTGTAGATGGCATTCCATGTAAAACTTTGAAGTCCTGGGACATGATCGGAAAGTGGTGCTCCGTGTCCATGATCTTTATGTTGGCCAAGAAAAGATACTCTTCCACTGGCTGCTCATCTCTGAACCAGTGGCCTTTTGCTTTCGTAAGACATTGGGGAGGAAATTCTTGGACCTCCTCTTGGATTGTAGCTTCAGAGTCTTCAGAAGCCATCTGCACTTACAAGGAAAAGTGCATTAGCTTGGGAAAACTTTCATGAGACCATTCAGTGTATTGTTGTGATTATGGTAGCGCGTCACTCCGTTCCCCATTATTGCAAGAGTGGGATTTCTTACCGCCTCTTTTTATATTTTTTTCTGAAAGAAGACAATCGTTAGTATAGCCGAAGCATAGTTTATGTACATAGTATGTCCATTCCTATCAGGTTAAAGCTAAGATCTAGTCTCACTTGGAGATCGTGCACCACTAGTATGATAATGTACATCCTGTGCCGAATGCTTGGCCTTGTATTGCGGCCCTATCATGCATACTTTGGATCTCGACAACTCCATATGTGTGCAATTGGACGTAGTTGGCGTATGTATGCTGTACAGTTTGTCTTTCGACATCCAGATTTGCCTCGTTGTGTTGGGCTTCGTTGTATATTGCCCACGTCTACTGGATGTGGCTCTTTTCTCCTTGTTGTAAGTCTGCTTCATATGATTTATGACTCTTGGCACTTCTCGGGCTGCCTTTTCAGACACTTTTTTTCTCCAGTATCTCTTTTTCTGTGGTTGTTTTGCCTGTGGATTGCATTGGTCCTTCTTGTTTCGGGGATCATCCTTTTGGTTGATTTGCCTTGGGATGCAAGACTTCGGAACCCATATCTGCGATCGATCCTGTTGAGCAGCTACGACTTTCTTTGGAATCCAAATTGTAGCAGCGTGTCGATGACCTCGTTGTTCAGACTGACTTGATTTCTCTTTTGATTGTTCATTTTGATGTCGGTTGTGCTTCTGTCGACGATAATACTCCTCTACTTGGTCTTTCTTTATCCATGCTTGATTTGAGTAGGGAATAGGGTATATTTGAATGGTGACAGATTTTGAATTACTCTGAGGCTTAGTCTCTCTAGTGCATTGTGTTTCAGTGAGGTTGATTTCAGTTTGACTGATACTCTCAAGACTTGCTAGACTAGAACAAGGTGTGCAAGCAGAATTCAATGTGTCTGCACATATAGTACTAGATGAAGGTGCATCTATAGTGCTAGAGATCATGCATTCAGGGCTTTGTTCATTAGATTGAACTGTTTGCTCCATGCTCACAGATTTTAATGGTCGCTCATCTAGCAAACTGAATACTTAACGATGTCCTATTCTGGCTGAGATATATCCTAGCGCCAATTGAATGGTCACCTCGTATTCGTAAATCCAATCTTGACCTAACACAACCTCTTCAAGTAGATCTTGGTCATGACACACTAACAGTTTTTGTTCCATGGTGTTGTTACCAAGATGCAATGGTAAGGTGATCTCACCTATGCACTGAGTAATTGTTCCTCCTATTCCTATCAACTTAGCCATTGATGGGCGGATTGTCTCTTTGAGTTTTTGGGTCAAAGAAAACTTAATGCAGCTTACAGCGGCACCTGTGTCAATAAGAGCATTTACCAAGTGATACTCCGTTTTTCCGGCTCCCAAATTTAGATAGGGTTGTGTTCTTTGCGATCCTAGGTTTTGAGTGGCTCTAAAATTAGCCATCAGGATGAGTTCTTCTCCTTGACGATATCTTTCATCTCGCTCTCTCATCCACTCTTTTCGTTTCTTTATCCTTTCCAATGCTTCTTGTCTCGCCTCTTCCCGTATTCTCTCCTCTTCTATGCGTCTATTTTTACCTTTGAGTAATCGTGACATAATTTCGTCAGTTATTGGTTCTAGGTATTTCTTTACTCTACACCCGCTGATGTAGTTTGGTAACACATCTCCATCTAGAGTTGCTAAGCTGATGGCTCCACCTGTAGATATACGATTGATGATTAGTGGACCATATCCTCTCTTTTGCAACTTCTTAGCATGTTGTTTCAAAGTGTATACCAGAACTAAATCTCCTTCCTTCAATTGTTTGTCCTTGATATGCGCGTCAAAATAGGCCTTTTGTCGTCTTTTCGCAGCGTAAATACCCGCTACTGCTTGTAACCTAGTTTCATGAAGCTTCTCTATTTGATCCAATTGTGCTGATAATTCATGTCCGGTCCACTCATAAGTAGTTGCAACTCTAAGAGTGGGAATCAAGAAATCAATTGGCAAAATAGCGTTTTGTCCATATACTAAGTTAAAAGGAGTAGTGCCTATTGCAGTTTTATAGGCTACTCGGAATGCCCATAAAGCATGGTGTAACTGCTTATCCCAATCTGATCTACCGTTGTTAACGATTTTGGTGAGAACAGTACACAAGATTTTATTTGAACTTTCTGCTTGTCCATTTGCTTGTGGGTGATAAGGGGCAGATTTCCTATGAATTACTAAGAATTCATTCAACAACGCTTCTATCACTTCATTGACAAAGTGCGTACCTCTATCACTCACAATCTCTATAGGTAGTCCAAATCTAGTGAAGACGTTCTCGAAGAGAAACTTGGTTGTAGTTCTTGCATCATTCTTCTTTGTTGCTTTTGCTTCAACCCATTTGGTCAGGTAGTCTGTGGCTACAATTATGTATTCGGCATGTGAACCTTGTGCTGGTGGGCTAATAGGTCCTATAAAGTCTATTCCCCACTTCGTGAAAGCTCTAGCACTCATCATGGGTCTAAGTGGCATCTCATCTCTTCTAATAGGATATTTCGTTCGTTGACAAGTATCACACCGCTGCACATATGTTATGGCGTCTTGATGTAGAGTTGGCCACCACATTCCAGCAAAGAGGATCATTTTTGCTGTTTTGTCTGCAGAGAAGTGTCCTCCTGCAGCTCCTGTATGGGCCATCTCTAAGACAGAGAGATATTCATTTTCATGAATGCACATTCTTAGTTGGTTATCTTTCCCGCGTTTAAAGAGTTGTTTTCCTATGATGGCATAATCCTTACTCTGTTCTTCAAGAGCACGTTTCCTTGCTAAGGTAGCTCCGTCAGGGTACTCTCGAGTTTTCAAGAACTTTACTAGAGGCATGCTCCACCTTGGTGCTATTGTAGAATAGCATAATGTGGAGTTCTCGTCTGGGATTTGTTCTTGACATGTTTGACAGGTTGACACATAGTTATGTGCATCTCGTTGCATGGTTGGCCAATATATACCAAATCTCTTGAGTGTTTGCCACGTTCCATTCGCATTCAAATGAGTGTTCCATTGGTTTATGTGTGCTTTCTGAAGCCACATTTCTTGTTCCTCTTCTTCTACGCATCTCATTAGTAATCCGCTTGAATCCTGGTGGTACAAACTTCCCGCAATGATGTGAAGGTTTTTGGTCATCCAGAGATCTTGCGTTTGGTTCGGCTTGATCCCATCTTTAGGTCCATGAGTAAGTATCGGGATCAATTTTTCTGCCCACTAAGGACATACTTCCAGGTTAAAAAGATAAGTATCTGGCAGATCATCAGGAACTCCTATGGGTGGTTCTCCATGGGTCATACGAGATAAGTGGTCTGCTCTGATGTGGGTGTTTCCTTTCTTGACTATTACCTCAAAATCGAATTCCATTAGCAATAAAAACCATCGTACTAGTCGTCCTGTATTGCAAAGCTTGTTGACTAAGTACAATAGGGCTTGATGATCAATGAAGAATTTGAATTTGTTTGCAGTAAGTAATGTCTGAATTTCTTGACTGCGTATACCATCCCTAGGCCTTCTCTCTCCGTAGTAGTATAATTGCATTCCGCTTGATTTAACTGTCTACTGGCATAGGCTATCGGGTGGTCTAATTTTCCTGTGTCATCTGGTTGAGCTAAGATGCAACCAATGGCAAACTTGGAAGCATCAACATGGATGTGAAACGGTTTATTCCAGTTGGGGACTCGAAGGATGGGTGCTGAACTCAATCGATTCTTTAACTCATTAAAAGCTTTTTCACATTCTTCGGTCCAATTAAATAGAGTCCATAATGCATAAAGAGGTCTAGCAATTATGGCGTACATATGTATGAATCTTCGATAGTAACCACAATGTCCCATAAATGCTTGAACTTCTTTAGCCGTTTTAGGTCTTGGCAAATCCAAAATTACTTTAATTTTGTCTTCATCCGTTGAAATCCCATTCTTAGAGACAATATGTCCTAAGATTTTCCCTTGTCGCACCATGAAGACACATTTTTCAGGATTGAGGCATACTCGATATTGTCGACATTTAGCAAAAATCTTTTCAAGTTCAGGGATGTGCTCTGATCGTATAGCTGAATATGTACAAAGATCGTCCACGTATACCTCCATACTTTTTCTCAGAAATTCTTTGAACACATGACACATCAATCTTTGGAATGTGGCTGGGGCATTCGTTAAACCAAAAGGCATGACTCTAAAGGCGTATACTCCCCATTCAGTTGCAAATGCAGTCTTATGTTGGTCCTCAGGAGCAATGGCTACCTGATTATACCCTGAAAAGCCATCCAGAAAACTATAAACTTCCTTCCCTGCTACCCTTTCCAAGAGATGATCAGTGATTGGTAAGGGATAGCTATCCCTTATGGTTGCGGCGTTCACTTTTTTCAAATTGATGCACACTCTTAACTTTCCATTCTTCTTTGGTACAACCACCAAGGGTGACACCCATTCCGTGTGCTCAATTTCGTAGATGAATCAAGCATCTAACAACTTATCTATTTCTTCTTTTATCTTGGCTGAATATACATCATTATAAGTATATGGTCTCTGTTTCGAAGGCTTAGCTTCGGATGTCATGGGGATTCTATGCGCACATATGGATGGATCTACTCCTTTTAAGTCCTTATAAGTCCAAGCAAAGACATCCCGGTATTCTCTTATGAGTCGAATTAACTCTTGTTCTTCTTCTAATGAGACATCCTGTCCTATGAAGGTACATCGTTCCTCTCCTCCTTCCATAGTTACAACTATTTTCTTGGTTTGTTCCTTGTTATCATATGCTATTCCAGGTTGTGCTTCTCTTTTAGGCATTTGAATAGCAATTTTCCTCTCTTCCACTTCATATTTTTTAAAATGGGCTGGTACCTCAAATTGGTCTTGAAGTTTGTTTTCTTCATTTTCTAATTCCCTTTCAACTTCTAATTCCCCTTTTTGTGTGAGTTCCTTATGTGTTTCATTGGTCGTGATCTCTATGTTGGTGGTACCAATCCCTAGATCCATGGGTTCCGGTTCCATTTCAATGCTCTCGTAGTCCTCCTTCCAGTCTTTCTCAATCACTTCTCCTTCTTCTGCCTCCTGAAGGACTACCATATACACGCTAACATCATAACCCTCCTCATCGATACATTCGTTCATGGTCACTACTTCTTCATTTACACAGACATCGAGGGTGGCTAAGATTTCCATCCAACCGTGAGGTTCGAATTCTTCGTCCGGAAATACTTGTGGCATATAGGCTGGATCTTGTACAGATCTCACTATTCCTTGTTTCTGCTGCCATCCTTTTCTTCTCTCCTCTTCCTTCTTTGCAGCTTGACATATCCATAGATGAGTGTCCTCGTTCATCCAGGATTGATCACTAGAACCTGCACTATGAACCGATTGATCGTCTTCCTCTTTGTGTATTTGATTCCACTGTAGAGGTGGCACATCTTGATAAGTGTACGTATGTAGGTTTATCCTAGTGGTGGTTCCTGCGTGTTGTAGGTATACAACATCTTTTCCCCAATCTTGTACGACCTTTAGCTGTCTCATGAAAGGCCTTCCCAAGATCATTTCATAATTGCTTGGCCTTTCGAAGTGACAAATTGCTAAAGTATGTTCAAATTCCACTCCACACGTAGTGAAGACTACTCGTTCCAGCAATCCTAAGGGTCTTTCCGTATGTCCATCCACCATTTGTATTTTCATGCGTGTTGGTCTTAATGCTGGTTTTCCCCATTTCTCCCAAATTTCTTTGGTAGCAATGCCAACACCAGCTCCTGAATCTAGTATGGCTTTGGTAGTGTAACCCCTATAGGTGATTGGAAGACAGGTATTTCCTTCATCTCCTTCACTAAAGTCTCCTACCTTATCCACTGGAATTCTCACTGTCTTCACTTCGTCAGCTATCTCTTTCTTTTCCTCCTTGACTTCCCATTGATTGATCAGTTTCTCCTTTAAGTGTGGTTTTACCTTTAACAGTTCCTCGAATGTTAGGGTACATGGGATTTTCACCTCTCTAAGACGTTGTATGATCTCAGATGTTTGAACTGATGGGTTCATTTCCCGTCTCCTGATTGATGGAATGCGATACAATTCTGAGTTGTGCTCGTACTCCCCGGTGTAGTTGGGTAGTTCCTTTACATCTTCCTCTTCTTTGTCACTTGCATCCATTGGAAAAATTTCTTCTGAATTTAGTTCAGGTACTGACCCCTCTATTTCATTTTCTGCTTTTAATTCTTCAAAGGGCGGTTCCATTCCTTCTACCTTTCTCCACTTGTCCTCTTGAACTCGTGCCCACAGATCCTTAGTCCAGTCTCCTTCTACTTCGGGGACTATGGATCCTTCCTTTCTCTCAATACCAATTTCATCATTCAGAGGTCTATTTACTTCAGACTTTTCCTGAGTGTTTAGGCACTCTTGGAATTTTTCTTCGGAAATTCGGTTGTTTGGTAAAGGTGATGCGGGTTTTTCTAAGGTTTGTTGGGCAACTTCTATCAATTTTTTGCAGATTTCCAGTCTTTCTTTCTCTAAGTCGCCTCTCGGATATTCTCTCTCATGTTGCTCTATGGTAGGTCCTGCTTTTATTCTCGCCTTGTATGCCTGAATCCACATGGCTAATTCTTCAGGCATTGGGTCTGCTAATACTGATCCTACCTCCTCCCTTTTATTCTCATTTTTATTTTCTTCTTCCATTTGCGGTTCTTTTGTTGATTTCTGTTTACTCTTTTCATTTTCCTTCCTTTGTAATAACTTTTTTTCTTTTATTCTATCTCTTCGGTTCTTCCATCTCTGGGATCTTTTACTGGTGATACTTTTCTCTGGTTCTTCGGAGTCTTCTACTCTGTGAGGGATGGGTATATTCCCCTCTTTGTCGCTTTGATTACTCTCGTCTGTTTTATCAGGGTTCTCTCTAGCCTTGGCTCTTGTTATGGCCTTTAAAGGTACTGTGTACTCTTTGTCGCTCCCTGATGATTCAATCACTTCTATCACATTAATCTGCACGTTAGATGTGACTTTGTTGGGGTTCTTAGGACAATCTCTGAAAAGATGTTCCTTACCACAATCGCTACAGTAGCCTTCCCAAATTCGTTGTGGTGGTGGTGGGTTTGGTAATGTACATTCTCTGATATAGTGGTCACCTCCACATCTGTAGCATGGTCCTCTGGGTACAGGCTGTCTATTCATTGGTCGAGGTGGCATGGTTGCTCTAGGAGCTATGTACATTAAGGACACATAATCCTGCTCGTGTCCGTATGAACTGTCCGGTATTTCCATGCCATAAGCATATGGGTCATACTGTTGCCCATATTCTGTTATCGTGCTTTCATAACCATGGTATGTTCCTTGACTAGGTTCGTAAAATGAGTCATATGGTTCACTACTAGTCAAAGGTGTGGCTGGCACTATAGCCCTCTCTAGATTTTCTTCTGGTTGTGCCATCTTGACTGGGACAACGTTCTGAGGGTGGGGCGGTTGTTGTCCTAGTACTGGTTGTGGTTGCGTATATCCCTGATATGCGTATGGTCGTGGTATTGGTGCCTGCGGCTGATACGAAGGATACCTAAAAGCTTCACCTCCCTGCTGATTTTGCGGGTATCCATATGGTCTCACATAAGGCTGGGTGGGTCTGGTTTGCCTATTGTAAGGGCAGTTCTTGGTGCTATGGTTTGTATATCTCTGCTCTATATTGCAATATTGTAGCGGTCCGGGGACAGAGGGTCTATGATGAGCATAGGCAGGTGGTGGGACTACTCCCCTAGTACACAAATGAGAAGGATGATCGCCTCCGCACTGCATACATATTCTAAGCATAGGCAGTTTCATAGGATTAGTGGGATAGTTCCTCTGTCCTTGGACATTCAGTTTTTTTGCTACTAAATCTGCTATTTCCTCCACATTGTTTTTAGAGTTTGATGTGCTACTGGCTGACTCTTCGCTTTTCAAACTACCTGGAGGTATTTTCAAGTCTTCTGCAAGGTTATCTTCTAGGTCTATACATTCCTTCATACACTCTTGCAAGGTTTGAACTCTCTTTACGTACACTAATGACCTCAAGGTTCCGTTCAACAATCCTTCCAAAAATAATGATACCATTTTGTTTTGCGTCGGTCTCTCTTCCACCGGGCATCTATCTACATACTGTTTGAATCTCCTTGCTGCCAATCTCACTGACTCGGTAGGGACTTGTTTGAAGCTGTGGATTAATGACGAAGAATTGTTTTTAATTCCTGATTTGGTAAATTCTTCAATCATTTCTTGATATACCTGCTCCATGTTCTGAAAAGTATTCGGGTCCAATGGCTGAAACCAGGCCAAAGTTGTGTCTGACAAGGTAAGGCCAAAAGACTCATACTGAATCAGAAAGTCATCTACCTGCTCGGCTCTAACTACTTGTTTAAATTCTGCTATGTGATTGTAGGGTTCACTAGAGCCATCATAGTGATTCCTCATGCACTTGGCAACTTGGATCGGCCTTAGTCGTCTTCCTGCTTCAGGTTGCCTAGGCATCACTGGGAAAATTGGTCTTCCTATTGGTATGCCTGGTCCTCTTACTACCGGTGGTCTGACTGGAGCATGAACTCCATGTCTTGGGTCAATAGCTGGTTGAGGCAGGTAGTTAGGGTTAATGGCAGGCATTGCAAATTGCACATGTGGTCTGACTGGGATCTGGGCTTGTTGTGTTTGCTGTGTTTGTCCCGACTGTTGATATGAATCGTTCTGGGATGTTCCAAGTGGATTCCGTGAAGTAGTGGCTTGGTCCCTAGGGGGGAACACTGGGATATTTTGATATTTCAACTCAGCTCTCTCTAATTCTGTTAATGGCCAATATTTTCTCTGATTTTTATCCAAATATGTGATGATGGTGGGGAACTCAGGATCTTGTAACTCATAGATGGTAACTGGATTAGGAGCAGCTTCCCATATAGAGGAATGGGCTCTGAGCAGGTGCTCCATTCCGTTGATCAAATACACATCTATTAGAGTATCATCCTGGGGAATTAGGTCTCCTCTCCAAATTTTAGTAATTGTAGACCTCCCTCTAGGTGTAGTTACTTGCTCTTCGTTTCCACCTCCATTTAAGCTCGAAGCATTATTTTCCTCACCATGCTCATTAATGATTTCCGGGTGTTCTGTGGCCATGTATTGAATATCTTGTTTGTCCATGTACAGTCCTCCTACGTACTTGACTGCTGGTCTAGGCACTATGTAAGCCTCTGATGCTTTCTGTAACCTAGCCACCGATCTGTTTAAACCATCCAAATAGATAGGGATCTCGTTGTGGTTTGTGTTCACATACTCCAAGGAGGTTCTGTATTCTCCCTCAATGATTGACATCATGCCAATCATGGGTACATTGTTTTGCATATCCTCTGAAGCCATGGGAATTTCTCCTTCTGACTCACTGGAGGTCTCAGAATAGTGTGAACGGCTAGTTGGCTCGGCTACACTCCCTACGGAAGAAATTACACTTCTTCGGCTTCCTAGGGTTCTTCCAGATCTCAGGTTCATCCACTCTCCGAAGCCTCTCTTTATGCTTCTTAGATTCCCCTTAAGTAGCTCTCCCAATGACTCAATTAGTCTGCCAAAAGAAAGGTTTAAACTGGGCGATACCTCCTCCTGGCGATACCACACTCGGCGATACTGCACTGACCGCGATACGATACCAGACACCCAGACGATACGATATCAATCTGGTGTCGCGATACTATCCTGGAAGACAAACGATACGACACCTCGAGTATGCACGATACGATACCTGAAAGGCTCGACGATACGACACTAATGACAGTGTCGCGATACTGCCCTGATGAACAGGCGATACGATACCTTTGTGGTGTCGCGATACCAGACTCTCAAGGGACGATACGATCTCACAAGGACTGACGATACGATACCAGAGGTCTCAGGCGATATGATCTCACCGAGATAAATGCGATCGCGATACCAATCTTGGCGACACGATACCACTACGGTGTCGCGATACCAAGATATGTGACCAGCGATACGACACTTGGGGAGGGCGCGATCGCGATACCCAAGTAGTGTCGCGATACCAAAGTAGTGTCGCGATACCACCGTATCATGCAAGACGATACCACCTGGTAAAGTGAGGTCGCGATACTAAACCTTAGGCGATACGACACCACAATGGTGTCGCGATACCAAGTGCTAGTACCGGACGATACGATATCAGAGATCGAGCGCGATCGCGATACCGACTCAGTGTCACGATACCGGATTAGTGTCGCGATACCAAGGCAGGTATCCAGCGATACGACACCTCTGGCGAGTGTCGCGATACCAAGGCAGGTATCCAGCGATACGACACCTCTGGCGAGTGTCGCGATACAAGGGAATTTTGGTATCGCGATACCAAAACTCAACCGATCGCGATACTCAAGCCAAAAGATCTCCAAACTTAAAAATTTTTGTGCCCCCTTGCACCTCTCACCCTTCTCCTCACTCCCAAGCCTCTGTCTCTCACCAAACACACAATTAATCAAAGATTTTCCCCCCCGCGATACTGCGCATTCTTTTTAATCATTTGTTGTGCACGTTAAAGAGTTTTTTTGGTTTTGAATCTTAAAGGGATCTCACCTTGGGTCTGCCTAGGTTGCTTCTGGAGTTCTTGCACACGCTTTGAGGCTCTATTCTGCACGATACCACTCAGACGATAGCAGTCGCTGTCGCAGACGATACCAGTGAGCAGTGAAGTGTCAAATGAACAATTTTTTTGGTTTTTATACTTTTTTTTGACAGAACTTAAAATTTTGGGATTTTTGGTGATTTTCTGAGAATTTTGGCCTACTCCTACTCCTCTTCTCCTCACTTCTCCTCTCTTTCTATTCTAACCCTAACTCCTCCTTCTCTTCCCTCCTCCTAAACCTAAACCTAAAACTTATCACACACACCTCGAAGATGAGAAGTGACAAGTGCTGAAATGGTGGACTACTTGCCAATGAACAAATTTGCATCTACAAGTACGATTCAATCACACTCGCTCTATAACTATCACGAAGGCACCTTGGTAGAGTGACTCCCCGGCAACGGCGCCAAAAACGTGTGTACTTGAGCCACGAAGACTCAAGGACTTGTACCAATGAGACTATACCTCAATTGCCATACAAGTGCATATAGTGGGATTCTTTTCACACATTTAAATGTCAATCCTAAGGAGTGACTCGCCAAGTGTATGAAGACGTGTGCACACGTGATAGAAAATGAAGTGGTTTAGCTATTCACACATGAGGAAAGACTACTACTACCCACACCTACTGAAATACTGAAAGTGTTGCCGCAAGCCTCTTTTCAGCAGTTTTGGTATTTTGAGGTTTTCTCCCAGCTCAGAACTCCGAACATAGGCAATAGGGTACTCGTTTCGAAGCTCTCGACGAGACGAATCCAACGGTGGTGGTTTCACTCAATTCTGACCACTCTGCTTCAAGTTATGGCAGAAACAGTGAATTACGGGAATCACAAACACCCGCGCCACAGCTTCTCCTAGCTTACGCACGCACTACAGCAGCTCAAAACAAGGGGGAAGGGGTAGACAACAGTCCTACACCTGCATTTCAAGCTTAACACACACATACAAGAGCAAAATGAAGATCGAAATCAGCAAGGAAGAGGCAAACTCGAAAATTCAGAAGTGCTCCTTCTTCACAATGACAAATGGTCCTTTACAATGAGTCACTTTTGACTTATATACTAGTGCCTTAAGTTTGGTCCTTTCACACAAGAGACCGGCACTTTATTCCCTAAAAGACTAATTTCCTACTATTGTACATGGGTAAATCACTAATCTTCTGCGGGGATGCATCTAGAGGACTCCTCTAGTGCATTTACAACAGAAAATATATACAAGAGTGGTTATGATACAAAAGTTGTGTGTCCAAATCGGAAAAATTTTGGGGCCCGTCCTTTTTCTCTGCTTTGTGCGCTCTTTAGCTCTGCAACACTCATCAATAGTCTTTTCTGAACCACTTGAATCTCCATCAACATCTTCAAAACCTGCACCTGTTTTACTACCAGCAGAAAGCTTTTCTTTACCTTTCTTGGATATATTTGATGAATTTGCTGGACTGAAATTTCCACGCAATCTCCCACTCCATGGATTTGAGTTGGAACTATTGCTTGGTGATGCATCCGGTCCACTCAAAACTTGAGATTCTGCACTATATTTTTCAGCATTTTCTTTGTCATTTGGTTCAAGATTCAGTCCTTCTTTGGCATCTGCATAGAAGCTTGACATTTCATCAAATACCACATCTCTGCTCACCTTCACTTGTCGTGTGAGTGGGTTATAACATTTGTACCCCTTTTGCTCAAGGGAATATCCAATGAAGACACATTTTTCTGCGTTCGGATCAAGCTTCGTCCTCAGCTCATCTGGAACATGTACATATGCAATACAACCAAAAACTTTCAGATGTGATAAGTTTGGCTTTTTACCTGTAAACTTCTCTTCAGGTGTAACTTGATGTACAACAGCAGTCGGAGTTGTTCATGATGTATACAACAGTATGCACAGCTTCTGCCCAATAACAATGAGGCATATTCTTCTCAGCCATCAAGGCTCTTGCTATTTCTGCAACATGTCTATTTTTGCGTTCAGCAACACCATTCTGTTGTGGTGTGTACTTGCACGAAAACTGACGCCGAATTCCATGATTTTTTAGAAAACTGCTGAACTCATTTGACATGTATTCACCTCCTCCATCAGATCTTAATGTTTGAATGTACTTCCCTGTCTGCTTTTCCACCATAGCTTTAAAACTCTGGAAGTGAGTGAACACCTCGCTCTTCTCTTTCATGAAATATACCCATACTTTGCGTGTATGATCATCAATGAAGGTAACATAAAACCTACAACCGCCCATAGATGTGGTCTTTGCTGGACCCCAAACATCTGTATGTACTACTTCTAGTACATTCTCACTAACATGCTTGTCATGTGGAAATGATGCTCTTGACTGATTACCAAATTGACATGCTGCACATACCTTTTGCATTTCTGCAACTTTGAAATTTGGTAGTCCATGAACAATCTCCTTTGACTGCATCATTTTCAACCTTTGCAAGTTTGCATGTCCAATCCGTTTGTGCCATATCTCTATATCTGCAATAACTCCTGCACCTTTTGCAAACATGGCTGCATTCATTTCAGGAATCTTCACATTTAAGGTGAACATCCTACCCACTTTGTTTCCTTTGGCAACCAATCGTCCATCCTGCTTGTACTCTTCTACATATAATCCATCAGCATTGAACCTGACTTGTAATCCCTGGTCAACCATTTGTCCAACAGAAACCAGATTCTTTGTTATATTTGGAACATGCAACACATCAGCAAGATGTTTTACCTTCCCGTCCTCCATAGACAATGTTATGTTTCCTGTATGCTCAATAGGATGCAATGTATCATCACCTGTTTCAGCATATCCAGGAACTGGCATTTTCTGCAAACTACTAAACCATTCTGCATGACTGTTCATGTGATTTGAAGCACCTGAATCAACATACCAGACAATATCATTTGATTTTGAAACACCAGCAGACATCGTATTCATCATGTGATGTTGAACCATAAACAACTTCTCAGAATCATCTGCACTTGTGGATGCATAATTGTTTTGCTGCCTTCTGTTATTTTGATTCTTTAACCTACAATCACGTTCAAAGTGTCCAAGTTTACCACAATTCCAGCATCCTTTACTATCATTACCTAAATCATTTCTTTGGAAATTTCTGCGACCTCTTTGGCTCCCCTTGCCTCGAAACTGTCCTCTTCCTCTTGCATGATTTTGTTGTTGACCTTGGTCTTGGTACTGTTTCCTCTTCCACTTCCAAAACCTCTACCTTTGCCTCCTCCTCTGCCAGAGTAGAATACTTGCTCTGAACTAGGCTTTCCTTGGGAGTTTGAGTCCTCACCAAGATTCTTTTCTTCAATAATCAGCATAGATACCAGATCAGCAAAATTCGGAATATTTTCCCTGGTCTGTATGGAAGTTCTGAATTGCTTATATGCAGCTCCTAAACCACGAAGGCACACTTCCACCTTATCATCATCATCTACATTCATGCCAATAGATGCAAGTGACTCACATATGCCTTTGATTTTAAGTGTAGTCACTTACCGACATGCTCTTCTTTTCCAATGTATGCAGCTCGTTCTTGAGTTGCAATTTCCGTGCCTTTGTATTAGTCTCATACAAAGTGACCAAGCTGTTCCAAGCCTCTTTTGGAGTCTTGGCATCCTGTATGTGTCCAATCATGCTATCCTGTATGCTAACAGATAGCCAATACATTACCTTTCGTGCTCCTTGATTCCATTCCTCATATGCTCTTAACTGATCTGCAGTCTGATTCCTTTCTGGCAACTGCGGAGCATTTTCATTCTCTCCTTCGATGTACTTCCAATAGCCTTTTCCCATTAGGAAATTCGTCATTTTGAATCTCCAAGCATGGAAGTTGTTCTTGTCCAGCTTATCGCTCATAAGTTGACTCATTCCATCTGCGTTTGCCATTTCTGCAACAATTCACAACACTGCAAAACACTACAAGCAGCTTCTGCTTGAACACTGTCGCACTATGACGTGACAGTTCGATCTCAGAAAAACACAGTTTTCGTGTATCAACAGTACACGGAATCGCTTGAAATTTTGGATCTGGAATATATGAGTGTCGCCGAACACAAGGCAAGTTACAGTTTCTGAAACTGACCTGGTTTTTCTATGGGCCCCACCTTGCGGGCTCGAAATGGAGGTCGAGATGGCTCCGAAACTTTGATCTGACAAAAACAAGTGACCCTAAAGGGATAACTCTCAAAAATATTTTGAGGTCTTCTACCTTCACGAAAATTTTCGTAGCAAACGGAGGCCGTTTGTGAAATCGCGTTTTCTCCACGCCTTGCCGCGTAGTCTTCACCGTCGCCTTCTCCACGAGCTCTCTACGGCCACGCTGGCTCTGATAACATGTCACGAGGAAGGAGATAAGGAAGAGAGCTCACACACACACTCTCACTCTCAAGGAGAAGCACACACACAGATTGAGGCAAGGAAGAATGATCTTCTTCTTCTTCTTCTATTACATAAAAGGAATGTACAAGAATGACCTAAAAACAAGAATACAACAAGTGCAATATATAAAGATCAGTACATACGGAAAAACCTAATATCCGTGAATGAGTGAGCTGGCAAGAAACAAATGTGCCATCACTCTCGGTAGATAAATCTAATAAAGCTCAATGAAGTATCCCTGACATATATCGGTATGACCACTATACATGTCAGAGAAACAAAAAACTGGTACGTGTCATCCTGGATCATCACATGTTGAGCTCGATATCTCAACATCAAAGAGGGTTTGTATTATGGTTTTACATCAGATACAAACATCAAGATTTATAGTGATACAGATTGGGCAGGTAATCCTGATGATAGGAGATCAACTTATGGATACTTGTGTTATGTGGGAGATAAGTTAATTTCATTGTGTTCAAAGAAGCAACACACAGTTGCTTTATCATCCATAGAGGCTGAGTACAAAGGTATGGTTGAAGCTGCAAAGGAAGTGATATGGCTTAAGACTCTTATGAAGAGTTTTGACATCACTCAGAGTACACCCACCATTCATGGAGATAACATGAGTTCATTGTATTTAGCTGGTAATCCTATTTTTCATGCCAAGACTAAATATATTGAGATTGAGTATCACTTTCTAAGACAGAAGGTGATGGATAAGGAGATTGAAGTAATACATACTTCAACAAAAGATCAAATAGCTGATATGCTAACAAAGAGCTTGGATGGACCAAAGCTATAGAGATTCAAAGACATGGCACGTATAAAGAAGATAGAGAAAACCTCAATTGGTGATAGAGGGGGAGCTATTGGTGCAGGGCAATCAACAATTGAAGTTTTGATGAAGGTTTAAACTCAAGGATTGAAGAAAAGATCCAGATATGAAGCATGAAGAAAGTACATGATTCAGAGAATGAAGATGTGTATACATATGTACATTAATTTAGAGTTAGTTCATTTATACTTTTGAATGGTCATGAGCTTGTAAATATTTGCCTATATATACAAGGAAAAATGTCGGTGCAAATATGAGAGAGCGTGTGAGAACAAGAATTGAAGAGAATTAGAAGTCATTAGACACTTGTGAAGTGTGTAGAATAGCTCTCTCATCCAGATGTAAAGTTTTTCAGTAATGAAGAAAAGTTGCACCCGATTTTTCTGAGTGTTCTCCTTCTGTGTTTGATCATTTCAAGAATCCTTTTGTAGACGTCTAATTCCATAGTTAATGAGTCTATGGTTAAAGTTTGAGAGCCTAATTGTAAACAGGCTTTGAGAATTATGAGTAGGAACATTCATATGTGAAGAAGTGGTGAGTGTTTTCTGAAACAGGCGCAATCTCGATGGTCAAAGAATTGACCATTTCTAAGTGCGTAGTGTAAAGTTTTGCACAAATGAGAAGTCAAAATCTAAGTTGGAAGGTAAGCCATCTATGGCTAGAAGCATTTGCATAAACCGGTTGTAGCTTGAGAGAACCAAGCTTAAGAAGTTACAGGTGTCAAAGTCGACTGTAAAGAACTACAGTTTTAGACATAGGTGACTTGTTAAGATCATTTCTCAAGATCTACTGAATCTTTTGGAATGATTTAACTTGGAGGAGGTGTGCAAACTATAGGTGACACCTTGTGCAAAGTTTTATAAAAAACTTTACACATTTGATAAGTCAATGAGTGAGTTATGTACAGTAGACTTTCTGTGTAGTCATCTTCTTCACAGTTTGTTCAAAATTTTGATAATTGATCATTGATCCTCTAAATTGCTGAAGGTTTTGAGTTACTCCTGATATAGAGGAGCTCTAACTTCAAGAGTAGCTTGTTCTTTTGGAGATTAACACTCTCCATCAACCTTTACTTTGATGGGTTTCTTTAGAGGCTATAAGGAACTATAAAGGTCTTTTTTGCTCTTCATGTGATGAGAGGTGCCACTATCCAACACCCATGAGTCATCTGTTTTTGAATCTTCAATCCAAGAGCATACCTCCTCTATTGTAACAAATAACTCAAGTCTTGTTTTCGGAGTGTTGGTAGACTCCTTGCCCTTTCGACCTAGCCATTTTTTGCCTTCTTGATGCAATGACTTTGAATTATGTGGCCTTTTTCTTGCAGTGGAAAGACTCCCTTTAACTTCTTTTTGTCATTCTTCTTTTGTCTCCATCTTTTGAAGAGTCTGCTTTGCCTCTTTGGCATTTGATATGAATGCAACATCCTGTTTGTTGTCACCACTCTTTGCCTTCAGTAGCATCTTCTCCTCCATGAGTAAGGCATTGAATTCTTCAAAAGTCAGAGGTTGAGGTCTTATTTGAGTATTAAGAGTAGCTACCAAGCCATCAAACTTTGGTGGAAAAACTCAAAGACAACATCGAGCTAGCTCCTCACTTGACTTTTGTACACCTGCTCCCACCATTTGATCTCGCAGATTCTTTATGCAAGTGATAAACACCTTTGTAGTCTTCCCATCAACGAACCTTTCTACTTTTAGTTGATTCTCCAAGTTCCGAATGTGTGTCTAACTACGAGTTTCATATTGATTTCTTAATATGTTCCATGCTTGACAAGCCTTGGTAGTATGCTCAATGAGAGTCAAAACATTATCAGTAGTACTTATAACTAGAGCATAGAGTGCATCTACATTTCTATGTTTCCAAGCACTTAGAATATCAACATCAAAAGGAAGTATTTGACCATGATTATTTGGATCGGGTGTTTCTTGGGATTCATGATCAATCCCAAGAAAGCTCATATGAATCAAGGATATACGTGATTTTAAACTTCCACAAGGTGTAATTCATGCCATCAAGCTTACCTTTGGTGGTCATATCCACAACCTTGGGATGACAGGCATCATTGCTTCTCTTGCTTATGCTCCACCTACTCCTATTGATGAACAAACTTGATTTCGAGTTGTAGATGATGACACATCGCTTGACATCATCTCTCTTTTGTCATTGAAGCCTCTACAACCTCTATGTTTTTGCTTTTGCACCACTCAAAGCCTCCTAAGCTCTGATACCATGTAAGAAATAATAGCACAGTAGAATAGACGAGTAGACAAAGTTGAGAGAAAAACACAGACAAAGATAGATGCCAAGACTAATTGTAGTTATGACGATAGTTTGTCCACCCATGTGCTCCCAATGAGGAGTTTAGATGGCAATCTAGACTGAATCTAGATGAAGGGCTTACTGGTGCCCAATGCTATGTAAAGCTACACATGGGCCATGCTTACATAGCTTTTACAAGGAGTCGGCATAGATAAACATAGTCGAGAGATACAAAATAGTAGAGAAAATATACAATCTGATAATATCTCCATGATTAGAAGCCCTATTGTCTCAACCCTATAGTCTAGGGGGATAGACCCCCTGGACCACGTAGAAAGGGGGCAAGCCCCCACTGAACTCCCCCCCATTAAGGTTCTATGGAGAAACTATACGGTGCCACAAGGCCTTTATTTTTGCCTTGAATGGCAACCCAATGACCCAAAAGTTTATGACCTACCTAACCTAATGGCTAGGCTCACAAGATCATCTATTACCATCAATGGTCACACATAAACCTCATCTAACTTGGGAGCTAGATTTCCACAAAGATCGAGGCTTTCACAATGGCTTCTCCTCATATTGGGGCCCTTATAACTTAGAGCACCATGGATCATTTTGGTCACTTGAAGGTGGAGTATTGAGTATATCTAACATGTAAGTATTTTTAGATTGGCCCTTTTAGATTATTTTCACTATATACCTCAATCTCAAAGTATAAAAAATTATAAAAGCATAAAGAAAATTCACTATGTTCCCTATTATCAAAATTGTCCATAATTTTTATGTTTTGATAGTACTCAAGAGTTTGATCAATCGCTCTCGTGCATCTCCAAGATGGCAAGAACAAAGAAGGATGCTTGATTTACCTTTGTGCATTATACCAATCTTCATCTGCTTGGGCAATTATTCAATTTCTACAACAACTTAAAGTGATGTGATCGCACTATTCATCTTGATTTCAATTTAAAGAGGAGGTATCATTGTCTTTCGATCCATGAACACAATGTTCATGTTTTTTTTTACAAATTAAAACATCTATTTGATGGAATTACTTATGTGTATTTTTCCCTTGAAGTTCAATCTTCAACATACTCTTCTTATCAAGTCTAAATTTGAAAGAACCATGCATACATTAATGACCCTTTCATCCCACATTTAGAGACTAACGCTATGTCGATCTATGAATATTGAACCTTAGATTTTTAGTCCAACATTTCAATATATTACTCCTACATCTTGCATCCCTACAAATCACTTATGTATTTCTCTTTGAAAAAAGTCCGATCATAGACTCTTCTGATTAAGCTTGAATTCATTGAAATTAGAAAACAAAAAGTGAGCATAGCACCCATGAGACCTCCATATCTCACAAAGCAAGGGCTAGATGTCTAAGAACCACCAACCAGGATATAGATCTTGATGACCTCCAAAGTAATGAATGTAAAAAAAAACCCTAGAGCTAGACGAGATAATCGATTTGAATACACAAAGGACAATAACATATTTCTAACTACCCGAAGGTCCGACAACTGTCTTTTGCATAACCTAAAGACAAATAAAATCTTCTCAACACCTAACTACTTAGAAGCATTTATTGCAACCAATACAGGTTGAACCCCCACCCCCAATCTAAGAGCCACATGAACCAATGACTATGTGTTGAAAAGAGGGTGCACGGTATCTTGATTATGTGATTGAAGTTATGCAACCTAAAATTTTCAAACTATTACAACATATGTTTACGTCTCTTCTTTCATGAGTAAGTGAATCTTAGAACGAAGAGAGAGAGAGAGGGAGAGGGTGTGTGTAGAAAGATAAAGAAAGGAAAATGAAAAATAATCATTTGCATATGCGTATGCCACTTTGGATTATGTAGCAAATCCCGAAACTCATGTATAAAATTTCCATGTCCTATGGGAGTAGTGTACTTGTCCTTTTGAAACATCCATGTATTAAAGAAGCGTTTTATGATGTACCACCTCTATCTCTTACACAAAATTATTTTCTCTTGCTAAGAACAGAATTATTTAAAAGGAGATCAAAGATCAAATGCGACATGGGGCATGTCGTGATGAGTTTCCACGAGTATTTCAGTTAAAAAATAAGTAAAGAGATTCACTAACTTATTGATGTAACTTGTTAATGTCACTTGTTAATGCAACTTGTCAATGTAGTTGATATGTGATATCAGCATGTGTGAGTGCATATGTACATGCATAATAGTGATGTTTGTGTGTATATACCTTACCAATTTGAGGTTTATCTTAGCCCATGAACAAGAAAATGAAACATAAATGTAGTGACATTGGGAATGTTGATATATTTAGGTAGTGATGTATGTGAACACACTTAGGCTTTTAAGGAGGCTTTTTTTCTCCAGATTGTATATATGCCTATACCTCTAGCCGGTCACTTATTTTTGTACATTCACTTGGTAATACATTTAGGATTCTATTGTCTCCAAGCTTCTATTTCTTTCTTGTGTTGTTCGTGTGCTTTTCTAGACCTCGAACTTTAAAAATTGGTATCAGAGCATGCCATCATCTAGGGTGTTGTCAACATCCCTTTGATCACAGCCTCAAAATCACACAAAAATTGGTGAGCATACTCTGCATGCACTATCACAAGTGACTATCCAAACAATTTTGTCCTTTTGTACCAAAATTATACATAGGTTTTGATTTCTATCTACAAGTTCCTCAAAGTTTGCTACAAGTCTAGCAAATCTCAACAAGTTATTTCTATTCAACTTTTTGAGATATAGTCAATTTTCTACATCAGGGTATTTAGTCACTTTCCATGGTTGAAAGCAGTGATGAATTCCGTATGTTGGTTATTGAGCATAAGTTGGATGGTACTAATTATTCATTGTGTACATACATGATGTCTCATGTATCAATAAAAAAAAGGGTTGTGGAATATTGTGCAAGGTGTTGAAAAACATCCTACACTATGATTCCTATTACACCTACTATAGAGAAACTTTGTAGGGATGTCAAAGATGCACAAGCACATGAATTGATAGCTTTGTCTGTCAAACATGCCATTATCCCTAACATTTGGTCCTACAAGATAGAAAAAGATGCTTGGGATACTCTAACAACATTATATTATGCAGCAAATGAGGTTCATGTTGCTTACCTCATAAAACAATTGGAGAGTGAGCATAAGCATAAAGGAGATTCAATGGATAGTTTTTTGACAAAGATAAAAAATTGGAAGGAGCAAGTGATTTCTATTTATTAAATCTTGCTATATAGTTCACTTGTGCATATTGTTCTAAATTGTCTTCTAGATTCATTTTAGAGTTTTGCGTCTACTCTTTGATTGATGATGAAAGGCAATACAAATGCCTTAACATTTGAGGATTTAGTCTCTATTTTGTTGCAAGAAGATAAGTGCAAGCAGAACAAGTCAATTATGCATGTTGCAAGTCAATCTTTCTTACCTAATCAAAAGGGAAAAGGTAAATGAAGCTCATCTAATAGTAAGCAAAATCTATAGTTTGGGTAAAATGAAACATTCTTCCTTCCCAAAAGATGGTTTCATTAGAGCTATACATAAATACAACTTTGTTCATAGTGATGTTTATGGTTCTATGCAGACACCTTCATTTGGGAATTATCTATTTCATTGACAAATTTTCCAAGCATGCATGGGTGTATCCATTGAAAGAAAATTAAAAAATGTTTGTGTGCTTTAAACAGTTATTGGTTATGGTTGAAAATCTATTAGCATGTAAAATGGGCACCCTCCATTTTGAACGAGGGGGGAATATATGTCTTTTAATTTTTATGCATTTTTAGTTGAGCATGGGATAAAACATCAGTGTGTATGGCCATATACGCCTCAAGAAAAAAGGAATTTTTGAAAGAAAGAACATGTCTCTCATGGAAATGGCAAGGGATATGGTTAAAAGTTAGGCTTTACCACATAGCTTCTAGCTTGGGTTGCTATGTGTGCAACATATGTAATTAGCAAGCTCCCACCAAATCATTGTAGTCTATCACTCATATGAGGTTTGGCATGGTTTTAAGACATCTATTGCTTATCCGCATGTTTTTGGTTGTCTTGCATATGCACACATGCCTTAAAAACAACACAAAAAATTGGATGATAAGGCTATGAAATGTATTCTTGTTGGCTAAAGTTATGAAAGCAAAGGTTATCATCTGTGTCATCCATAGACTAAATGCATTCTAGTTAGCCGTGATGTTGCTTTTGTGGAAGATGCGATTCAGCCCTTAATGTCATGTACCAATGAGACATCAGTTAGCTAAAAGGATGTATGACACTTTGTTCCTCTTTTATAGGTGGGTAGTCAAGTGCTTGTCCAAATAAGGTAATTTCTTAGCCTTTATAAGTTTCAAATGATGATGTAAATTATTCCATTTCTAATGCAATTTTAAATGATGCATTTATTGATGAGAGGCGTGACATAAAAGAGGCAAAAGCTAGACTTAGTTTGTTTGTGTGGACTTTGAGAGATAGCAAAGTAGATGCACGATTGTCCTATCGTACTCATTGAAGCTATCATAGTGCTTCCTTTGCATCATATTGTTATGCAAGGTTCTCTCTAGTCTTTGTGATGAGAATGAGCATATTTATTTTGATGAAGCATAGAATTCTAAAAATTGGATGGTTGCTATGCAATGAGAATATGATACTGTTATGAAGAATGGTACTTGTCTTTACATGATTTTCCTCCATGAAAAAAGGCCATTGGCACTAAATGAGTATATAAGTTGAAATGTAAATCTTACTCAATACTTGATAGGTACAAGGCTAAACTTGTTACCAAAGTTTATGCTCAAGAGAGAGGCATTGGTTTTGAGGAGACCTTTGCTCCCACATGCCGAATGACCATCATTTGTAGAATTTGTGCACATGAAGCTCACCATGGTTAGAACGTACATCAATTGGAAATTGAAACCATGTTTATGAATGGTGATTTACATGAAGAAGTGTATGTATTTCAGTACCATGGTTTGTCTAGAAAGGGCATGAAAACAAATATGTGGATTGAAAAATGTATTATATGTTTTGAAGCAAGGACCACATGTTTGTCATGAGATGATACATGCCTACTTGATGGCACATGGTTTTGAGAATTGTCCTATTGACAAAACCATATATGTTAAGTGTATATTTCTGGTCATTGTTGTATATGTTGATGTTGTGTTGTTCACTAGTCCTAATGAGAATCATATTGTTTAATTTGATGCTGATTTGTATGCCTCTTTTGAGATGCAAGATTTGGGTCATTTGAATCATTATTTGGGCATTTGATTCATGCAAGTTGATGGGGGAATAACTTCTGTCAAACAAAATATATTAACCTATTATTGTAGATTTTTGGATTTGAAGATTGTAAACCTATTGCCACACCCATGGAAACACGTTTACAGTTGAGTCTTCATGATGTTGGAGATGCACTTGATGTTGCTCTCTACCAGCAATGTGATGGATACTTGATTTACTTATGCATAACTTGGCTTGATAGTCATTTTTTTTTCTCTGAGACAATTAGGTTTATGCATGCCCAAGTGTTAAGAATTGGTAGGTGGCTAAGTGCATCTTTTGCTACTTGAGTGGTACCTGATTACTTGAATTGGTTTATCACAAGGGGCATCATTACCACCAGTTTTACATGCTTTTTTTTACTCAGACTAGGATGGTTGCTATGATAGTCGTGTGTCCACTAGCAAGTTTCACTTCATGCCTGATAGATCATGCATATTGTGGTTGAGCAAGAAGCAGCTTATCATGGCCACTTTTAGTTGTGAGGTTGGAGCACTATCTTTATAGACAATCAAAGTGCACTGGTCATTGCTAGGAACCATGTGTTTGTTGGAGTTTGACGCTGTGGAACAACGTGAACAACACAAGGAAGAAGAAGAAGTGTGTGTCTCTACTGAATGTATTACCACAAGAATGTACAAAGATAAGTAGCTTGTTAGGGCAATAAGTGTATATACAAGTCGGGAAAAAAAACCTCCTAAAGAGGGAAAAAGTCGGTCCTAGAGTGTTCACACACATCACTACCTAAATATATCAACAAATCCCCCTGGGAGTGATGCAGTGAACAAGGAGCTGGCACTCATGTAAAAGGAAATGCCAAGCTATGTGGAATCAATCCATAGAAGGAAGTAAGCCCAAAGATTTACGAAAAGCTTCAAACTTCTCCCTAGGCAGAGCCTTCCTGAAAAGGTCTGCAATGTTCTCCTGCATGGGCACATATGCCAAGATGATCTCCCCAGCAGAGAAACTCTCCGTGACATAATGATAATGCACCTCAATGTGCTTAGTGCGTGCATGGAACACAAGGTTCCTCGCAACTGCCAATGCACTCTGACTATTAGTGAAGATGGTGGTGGCAGAAGACTGACCAACACCCAAATCAGCCATAAGGCGTTTGAGCCACGCATACTCAACATTCGCTGTGAAAGTTGCCCTATACTGAGCCTCAGAATTGGAAGTGGCCATAGTAGGCTGCTTCTTGCTCAATAAAGATATACATGAGCTACCGAGCATGAAGCAAAAGCCACTAGTGGACACACGAGTGTCATAACAACTAGCCCAATCACTGTCAGAAAAAGCATGAAAATCTGGTGGTAGTGATCCCCCTTGGGATAAAAAAATCGAAGTAGCCGGGTACTAGTCAAGTAGCAAAAGATGCACTTAACCACCTGCCAATGCTTGACACTTGGGCAATGCATAAACCTGCTAATCTATGAGATAGCAAACTGAATATCTGGCCGAGTAATGCATAAGTAAATCAAGCATCCAACAACCTACTGATAGAGAACATCAAATGCATCTCCAACATCATGAAGACTCAATCGTAGACCTTTCTTCATAGGAGTGGCAATAGGCTTATAGTCTTCAAGGTCAAAATGCTGTAATAATGTGTCAATATATTTTGTTTGACACAAAGCCATTCCACCATCAACTGTTGGAGATAGACGTCTGTGGAAGCACGTGAACAACACAAGGAAGAAGAAGAAGCTTGGAGCACAAACACACAACACTGAATGTATTACTAGAGAATGTACAAAGATAAGTAGCCCATTAGGGCAATAGGCGTATATACAAGCCGGGGGAAAAATACCTCCTAAAGAGGGAAAAAAGTGCCCCGACGGTCCTAGTGTGTTCACACACATCACTACCTAAATATATCAACAAATCCCCCCTGGGAGTGATGCGGTGAACAAGGAGCTTGCACTCATGTATAAGGAAGTGCCAAGCTATGTGGAAATCACTCCACAAAAGGAAGTAAGCCCAAAGCTTTGCGGAAAGCTTCAAACTTCTCCCTAGGCAGAGCCTTCGTGAAAAGGTCTGCAATGTTCTCCTGCGTGGGCACATATGCCAAGCTGATCTCCCCAGCAAAGAACCTCTCCCTGGCATAGTGATAATGCACCTCAATGTGCTTAGTGCGAGCATGGAACACAGGGTTCCTTGCAACTGCCAATGCACTCTGACTATCAGTGAAGATGGTGGTGGCAGAAGAGTGGCCAACACCCAAATCAGCCATAAGGCGTCTGAGCCACACACACTCAACAGTCACTGTGAAAGCTGCCCTATACTCAGCCTCACAACTGGAAGTGGCCACAGTAGGCTGCTTCTTGCTCAACCAAGATATACATGAGCTACCAAGCATGAAGCAAAAACCACTGGTGGACACACGAGTGTCATAGCAACCAGCCCAATCTGAGTCAGAAAAAGCATGCAAATCTGGCGGTAGTGATCCCCCCTTGGGATAAAACAACCCAAGTAGCCGAGTACCACTCAAGTAGCGAAAGATGCGCTTAACCACCTTCCAATGCGTGACTCCTGGGCAATGCATAAACCTGCTCATCTGTGAGACAACAAATTGAATATCTGGCCGAGTAATGCATAAGTAAATCAAGCATCCAACAGCCTGCTGATAGAGAATAGCATCAAATGCATCTCCAACATCATGAAGACTCAATCGTAAACCTGTCTCCATAGGAGTGGCAATAGGCTTACAGTCTTCAAGGCCAAAACGCTGCAATAATGTGTCAATATATTTCGTTTGACACAAAGCCATTCCACCATCAACTTGCATAAACTGAATGCCCAAATAGTGATGCAAATGCCCCAAATCAGACATCTCAAATGAGGCATGCAAATCAGCCTTGAAATCAGCAATATGCTTCTCAGTAGGACCAGTGAGCAGCATGTCATCAACATAGACAACAATGATAAGAAGCACATCATTAGCACGCTTAACATATAAGGTGCTTTCAGTTGGACTGTTCACAAAACCATGTGCAACCAGATAGGCATGTATCTTCTCATACCAAGCACATGGTGCTTGCTTTAAACCATATAATGCCTTCTTTAACCTGCACACCTGGTTTTCATGCCCTTTCTGCACAAAGCCACGAGGCTGAAAAACATACACTTCTTCATGTAAGTCACCATTCAGAAATGCTGTTTTAATGTCCAACTGATGTATATTCCAACCATGATGGGCTGCAAGTGCACAAATGCTCCGAACAGTAGTCATACGGCATGTAGGTGCAAAGGTCTCATCAAAATCAATGCCTCTTTCTTGCGCATAACCCTTTGCAACAAGCCTAGCCTTATACCTGTCAACTGTACCATCAGGTTTACGCTTCAGCTTGTATACCCACTTAGTGCCAATGGCCTTCTTGCCAGGAGGCAAGTCACATAAAGACCATGTACCATTCTTCATTATAGCATCATATTCAGATTGCATGGCATCCATCCAATTTTCTGAATTCTGTGCTTCATCAAAAGAAACAGGATCATTCTCATCACAGAGACTCGATGCAGCCATAGCATAGCAATTTGATGCAAAGGAGGCACTATGAGAGCCTGAACGAGTACGATATGACAAAGGTGCATCTAATTTGCTGTCACGCAAAGTCTGCACCAGCCATTTTGGCATAGTTTTTGCCTGCTCAATGTCAGCTCTCTCATCAACAAGTGCATCATGTAAATCTACATCAAAAATAGAATGATTTGCATCATCATATGAAACCTGCAAGGGCTGAGAAGTTGCCTTATTAGGACCAGCACTAGATTGTCGACCTGTAAAAAGAGGCATCAACATATCATACATGTCTTTGGAGCTAACAGATGTCTCCTTAGTACATGAAAGCAATGGCTGAATAGCATCTTCCACAAAGACAACATCACGGCTAACCAGAATGCGTTTAGTCTGTGGATGATACAGACGATAGCCTTTATTTTCAGAACTGTACCCAACAAAAATACATTTTACTGCCTTATCATCCAATTTTCTGCGATGTTGTTCAGGCACTAATGCATATGCCAAACAACCAAAAACACGCAGATGAGCAACAGATGGCTTGCGGTCATGCCAAGCCTCATATGGAGTGATAGACTGCAACGCTTTAGTGGGATACCTATTCAGTACATATGCTGCACACATGACAGCCTCAAGGCAGAAACTATGTGGTAAAGCCTGACTTTTGACCATGCACCTCGCCATCTCCATGAGTGACCTGTTCTTTCGTTCAGCAACTCCATTCTGTTGAGGTGTATATGGCACTGTACACTGGTGCTTTATCCCACGTTCAGCCAGAAATGCATTAAAATCTGAAGACATATATTCCCCCCTCGATCAGAACGGAGGGTGCCCATTTTACATGCTGACAGATTTTCAGCCAAAACCAAAAACTGTTTGAAGCACATGAACACTTCGCACTTTGCTTTGAGTGGATATACCCATGCATGCCTGGAAAAATCATCAATGAAAGTCATGAAGTAAAGGTAATTTCCAAAAGAGGGTGTCTGCATAGGACCACAGACATCACTATGTACAAGCTGCAATTTCTGCGGAGCCCGAACTGAACCATCTTTTGGAAAGGAAGAACGCTGCATTTTGCCCAAAATACAGCCTTCACAAACATGTTTTCCAGGAGCCTCAAGTTTGGGCAAAGAGGACACCATTTCAGATTTCTGCAGGCGTAGCAAACTAGCAAAATTCAGATGACCAAAGCGTGCATGCCAAAGCTTTGCATCTGACATAGCCTGAGAATCATGAACTGCACATGCCGAATCATTCACGGATCTTTCATAGTCTATGAGCTTATACAACTCACGACATAAAATGCCAGAAGCAATAATCACATCACCATTTGAGAGATCATGGACTGTACACCTGTCATCAACGAATTACACAACCAAGCCAATCTTGGCTAATGCAGAAACTGAGGTTCTTTTTTATCCCTGGCACAAATAAAGCATCTAACAAAGTGAAAGAACTACCATCAGCAGTAGTCAGAATGATCTTACCAACTCCCATAACATGATAAGAGGAGTTATTGGCGCATGTGACAGTATTCCCTGTAGGGGCAGGCTCGAGTGAAGAGAAGTAACTGCGCTGCGAGGTAATATATTTGGTCGCCCCACTATCAAAGTACCAAACATCTGAGTCTACTGCAGACATGCACTGATCATGAGAAGATGGGTCAAAACTACAGACAGTAGTAAACGCCCATTCTTCTTCCTGCACAAGATTTGCAGACTCTGTTTTTGGTGTAGAGGCCTCTGCAACAACCATTCCAGCCTCTTTCTTCTTTGCCTCTTTAGCAGCCAGTTTTGGACAGTTCTTTATGATATGATCATTTCCTTTACAGTACTTGCAAAACAATTTGTGCTTTTCTGATTTCTTCTCATCTTTATCCTGGTTCTTTGATTGTGCAGCATTTGCAGATTTCTGGTTACTAGTAGAAGAGCTCCATTTTCCTTTGCCCTTCTGACTAGCCAGGAAAGCTTGATCTGCAACACGCATAATGGACCTGTTCTGCCTGGACTGATCTTCCTGCAACAGAACAGAGACTAACTCCTCAAATGACAAGGCATTTGGATTGCCTTTCATCATCAACCGAAGAGTAGAAGCAAAACTCTGATATGAATCAGGAAGACCATTCAGAACGGTCTGCACAAGTGAGCTATCTGGTATAACCTCATCAGCAGAAATCAACTGTTCCTTCAAATCTTTGATCTTCATTAAGAAACTGTCCATAGAATCACCTTCATTCATGTGCTCACTCTCCAACTGTTTTCGGAGGTAAGCAACACGAGCCTCATTCCTAGCCTGGTGCAAAGTGGTAAGTGTATCCCAAGCATCCTTTGCTGTTCTGCAAGAGCGAATGTGAGGAATAATGGCACGTTTGACAGACAAAGCTATCAATGCATGTGCCTGGGCATCTCTGCCATCCCAGCGAATCTGCTCTGCAGTAGGTGCAACAAAAATAGCAGCACGAATAGGAATCTGCAGAAGATAATCTTCGACACCATCTTCATCAGCTCCAACACCTGTATTTGAAGTACCTGTCGTTACAGGTATAAAAGGACGTCTATAAAACACCCTGCACAATGTTCCACAATCCTTTTGCAACCAGTACATGTCGCATCATATAAGCCCATAATGGGTAGTTGGTACCATCCAACTTATCCTCAACAGCCAACATACGGAATACATCACTGCTTTCAGCCATGGCCGGTGACTAAAATACCTTGATGCAGAAAATTGACTGTATCTCAAAAAGTTGAACGGAACTGCCCAGACGAGTTCTGCTAGACCTGTAGCAAACTTTGAGATGCTTAAACTGGCGAACAGAAACTGGTATATACCTTTGGCACAAAAGGACGAAATAGCCTACACAAGCACTGCGATAGTGCGTTCGGAGGCCGAAACGAGCTCAGATCGCGATTTCGGCACCACATAGCAAAGCTGTTTTGATCTCGGAAACACCTTGAGTATGCTCACCAAATTTCGTGCGAATTTGAGACTGCAAACGGAGGAGTGTCGACGACGCCCTAGAAGAAGCGACAACCTGCTCTGATACCAATTGTTGGAGATAGACGTCTACGGAAGCACGCAAACAACACAAGGAAGAAGAAGAAGCTTGGAGCACAAACACACAATACTGAATGTATTACTAGAGAATGTACAAAGATAAGTAGCCCATTAGGGCAATAGGCGTATATACAAGCCGGGGGAAAAAAACCTCCTAAAGAGGGAAAAAAGTGCCCCGGCGGTCCTAGTGTGTTCACACACATCACTACCTAAATATATCAACATCAACTTGCATAAACTGAATGCTCAAATAGTGATGCAAATGCTCCAAATCAGACATCTCAAATGAGGCATGCAAATCAGCCTTAAAATCGGCAATATGCATGTCATGAGGACTAGTGAGCAACATGTCATCAACATATACCACAATGATCAGAAGCACATCATTAGCACGCTTAACATATAAGGTGCTTTGAGTTGGACTGTTTTCAAAACCATGTGCAATCAGATAGGCATGTATCTTTTCATACCAAGCACGTGGTGCTTTCTTTAAACCATATAATGCCTTCTTCAACCTACACACCTAGTTTTCATGCCCTTTTTGCACAAAGCCACAGGGCTGAAAAACGTACACTTCTTCATGCAAGTCACCATTCAAAAATGTTGTTTTAATGTCCAACTGATGTACATTCCAACCATGATGTGCTGCAAGTGCATAGATGCTATGAACAGTAGTCATTCGGAAAGAAGGAGCAAAGGTTTCATCAAAATCAATGCCTCTTTCGTGTACATAACCCTTTGCAACAAGCCTAGCTTTATACCTGTCAACTGTTCCATCAGGTTTATGCTTCACCTTGTATACCCACTTAGTGCAAATGGCCTTCTTGCCAAGAGGCAAGTCACATAAACACCAGGTACCATTTTTCATGATAGCATCATATTCAGATTGCATTGCAGCCATCCAATGTTCACAATTTTGTGCTTCATCAAACAAAACAGGTTCAATCTCATCACCGAGACTAGAGGCAGCCATACCATAGCAATCTGATGCAAAAGAGGCACTATGAGAGCCTGAGCAATTATGATATGACAGAGGTGCATCTAGTTTTCTGTCATGCAAGGTCTACACTAGTCATTTAGGCATAGTTTTTGCCTGCTCAATATCAGCTCTCTCATCAACAAGTGCATCATGTAAATCTGCATTAGAAATGGAATGATCTGCATCATCACATGAAACCTGCAAAGGCTGAGAAGTTGCCTCATTAGGACCAGCACTAGGCTGTCCACCTATAAAAAGAGGCAGCAAAGTATCATACATGTCTTTGGAGCTAACAGATGTCTCCTTAGTACATGAAATCAATGGATGAATAGCATCTTCCACAAAAACAACATCATGGCTAACCAGAATGCGTTTAGTTTGTGGATGATACATACGATCGCCTTTACTTTCAGAACTGTACCCAACAAAAATATATTTTACTGCTTTATCTTCCAATTTCCTGTGATGTTGTTAAGGCACTAATGCATATGCCAGACAACCAAAAACACACAAATGAGCAGCAAATGTCTTGCGACCATGGTGAGCCTCATATGAGTGATAGACTGTAGCACTTTAGTGGGACACCTGCTTAGTACATATGCTGCACACATAACAACCTCAAGCTAGTAAGTATGTCGTAAAGTCTGACTCTTGACCATAGACCTTGCCATCTCCATGAGTGACATGTTCTTTTATTCAGCAACTCCATTTTGTTGAGGTGTATATGGCACTGTACACTGATGTTTTATCCCATGTTCATCCAGACATGCATTAAAGTCAGAAGACATATATTCCCCTCCTCAATCAGAACTGAGGGTGCCCATTTTACATGGTGATGGATTTTCAGCCAAAACTAGAAACTATTTGAAGCACATAAACACTTCGGAGTTTGCCTTTATTGGATATATCCATGCATGCTTGGAAAAATCATGGATGAAATTCAACAAAGTAAAGATAGTTCTCGAAAGAAGGTGTCTGCATAGGACCACAAACATCACTATGTACAAGCTGCAATTTCTGAGTAGTCCGAACTGAACCATCTTTTGGAAAGGAAGAACACTACATTTTGCCCAAAATATAGCCTTCATATACAACCGGGTGCCTCAAGTTTGGGCAAAAAGGACACCATTTCAGATTTCTGCAAGCATAAGAAACTAGTAAAATTCAGATGACCAAAGCGTGCATGCCAAAGCTTTGCATTTGACATAGCTTGAGAATCATGTACTGCACATGTCAAATCATTTATAGATCTTTCATAGTCTATGAGCTTATACAACCCACGACATAAAATGCCAAAAGTAATAATGACATCACCATTTGACAGATCATGAACTCTACATCTATCATCAACAAATTTCACAACCAAGCCAATGTTGGCTAATGTAGAAACTGATAACACATTTTTCTTGATCCCTGGCATGAGCAAAGCATCTGACAAAGTGAAAGAACTACCATCACCAGTCAAAACGATCTTACCAAGTCCCATAATAGGATAGGAGGAGTTGTTGGCACATGTAACAGTATTCCCTATAGGGGCAGGCTCGAGTGAAGAGAAGAAACTACATTGCAAGGTAATATGTTTGGTCACCCCACTATCAAAGTACCAAACATCTGAGTCTACTATAGACATGCACTGCTCATGAGAAGATGGGTCAAAACTGCAAACAATAGTAAACACCCATTCTTCCTCCTGCACGAGATTAGCAAACTCTATTTTTGGTGTAGAGGCCTCTGCAACAACCATTCCGGCCTCTTTCTTCTTTGCCTCTTTAGCAACCAGTTTTGGACAACTCTTGATGACATGATCATTTGCTTTACAGTATTTGTAAAACAATTTCTGCTTTTCTGATTTCTTCTCATCTTTGTCTTCCTTCTTCGAATGTGCAGCATTTGCAGATTTCTGCTTACTAATAGAAGAGCTCCATTTACCTTTGCCCTTCTGACTAGCCAGGAAAGCTTGACCTATAACTCACATAATAGACCTGTTCTGCCTGGACTGGTCTTCCTGCAACAGAACTGAGACTAACTCCTCAAATGACAAGGCATTTGGATTGCCTTTCATCATCAACAAAGAGTAGAAACAAAACTGAGTCAGGAAGACCATTCAGAATGGTCTGCACAAGTGAGCTATCTAGTATAATGTCATCAATAGAAATCAACTGTTCTTTTCAAATCCTTAATCTTTGTGAGAAAACTATTCACCTTCATTCATGTGCTCACTCTCCAATTGTTTTCAGAGGTAAGCAACACGAGCCTCATTCCTAGCCTGGTACAATGTGGTAAGTGTATCCCAAGCATCCTTAGTTGTTCTGTAAGAGCAAACGCGAGGAATAATGGCATGTTTGACAGACAAAGCTATCAATGCATGTGCTTGAACATCTCTGTCATCCCAACGAATTTGCTCTACAGTAGGTGCAACAGAAACAATAGCACGAATATGAATCTGCAGAATATCATCATCTTCGATACCATCTGCATCACCTCCAACACCTGTATTTGTAGGTGTAACAAGACGTCTTTCAACACCCTGCACAATATTCCATATCCCTTTTATGACGAATACATGACACATCATATAAGCCCATAATGGGTAGTTGCTACCATCTAGCTTTCTACATAAGCGCTGCGATAGTGTGTTCGGAGGCCGAAAATGAGCTCAGATCGTGATTTCAACACTAGAGAGCGAAGTTGTTTTGATCTCTGAAACACGCTGAGTATGCTTACTAAATTTCGTGCGATTCTGAGACTGCAACTAGAGAGGTGTAGATAACGACCTAGATGAAGGGATGACCTGCTCTGATACCAATTGTTGGAGTTAGACATCTGTGGAAGCACGCGAACAACACAAGGAAGAAGAAGAAGCTTGGAGCACAACACACAATGCTGAGTGTATTACCACAAGAATGTACAAAGATAAGTAGCATGTTAGGGCAATAAGCTTATATACAAGATGGGGGAAAAAACCTCCTAAAGAGGGAAAAAAGTGCCCCAATGGTCCTAAAGTGTTCACACACATCACTACCTAAATATATCAATAGTGTTCCATGCTCCCTCAAAGCACATTGAAGTGCACTATCATTATGTCAAGGAGAGACTTATCATTATGTCAAGGAGAGACTCTCTGTAGAGAGTTTAGTTTGGTTTATGTTCCCATACATGATAATGCTGCAAACCTTTTCACAAAGGTTCTACTTAGGGAGAAGTTTGAAACTTTTTTCAAAGCTTTGGGTTTACTTCCTTTTTTGGATTGGTTTTTTTCCACATAGCTTGGCACTTCCTTATACATGATTGCAAGCTCCTTATTTACTACATCACTTTAAGGGGGGATTTGTTCATATATTTAGAAAGTGATGTGTGATCACAATTAGGATTGCCATAGCACTTTTTTTTCCTTCTTTAATATTTTTTTTTCTCGATTTGTATCTACGCCCATAACTTTAATGGATAGATCACTTATCTTTGTACATTCACTTGGTAATACATTCAATTATTGTGTTGTTCTTCAAGCTTCTTCTTCTTCCTTGTGTTGTTCATGTGTTTTCAAAAATCTCAAACCCCAATAGAGAAAACAAAACTAACTGAATTATATTTTTTTAAAATATAAAGGCATATCAACAAAAATGGAAATGTTAACATAAAAATTAAATAATCAATAGAAATAGATACTAAGTCAAATAGTTTGTTAAACTATGCAGCCACGAAAAACTTGAACTCTTCAATATTTTTTTTTAGTAAGAAAAAAGGCATACACCTTATCTTTGAAAAAAAATAAAAAACCTTTTGTGAACTTGAAATTTCTCTTAGAAACTTTCTACAATGATACCTTCGACAAAGAGAGACTTCAAGCTTTCTCAATGATACCTTCGACAAAGAGAGACTTCAAACTTTCTCAATGATACCTTCGACAAAGAGATAAAGCGGCATCTTTAGTTCATACCTTCGTCCAAACAAAAAGTACAAAGATCCCAAAATTCATAATACATGACATATTTGGATGTTTACATAAGTGTGTAGCCTTCTCTTTCCTTGACATGGAGGATCATACATTTTAATTTTATATATCTACAAGCATGTGATGATGAATATATTGAAAGCACAAACACTATAATGAATCAATGGTTGATTAGTAAAGGTTTGTGTCCCTCATTGAATCATAATATGAAGGAAATATTTATTTTCAAATTTGGAAAACATGTTTTATTTTTTTTAATGTATATAAGAGGAATTTTGAGGGGGCTTAGTCTCCCTTGCTTGAATTAATAATAAAAAAAAATCTGTAGAGTGAAGGGGCATAATACCCTTGGGATCCCTCATATCCCACAAAGCAAGGGTAGAATGACCCAAAGGTGCAACAATGATGATAGTCCGGATTCAGAAGGAAGTCTAAAATGCCAAACCCACCATAACCACTATAATATTTTTTCTTAGCGTACATGGCCCATTTGATTTTGGGCACCCACCTCCTATTGGGTTCTCATGTCCAAAGGAAATTTTTGCATGTTCATTCCAACTTCTCTAAATCTTTGTCTTTCAACCTCCAACATGCAAAAAAATAGATAATCAATGAAAAAAGGAACATGTTGATCACCATGGCATGTCTTGCTAGATTGAGTTTGCATTCCCTTCTACTGACCAAGCTTATTATCAAGCTTTGCAAGAACCCAATTCCACCTCGAATGCATGGAAACATCAAAACCCATCAAAATTCCAAGCAGACAGGAGATTTGGCCACTAGGGAGCTCTTGACATCCCTGGTCAGTCAAAAATTGTGATGGAGGCCCAAAAATAGCCTTGAAATCAAATTTTGAGTGATTTATTCTAGAGCTAGAAGCAATGCAAAAAGTGTTTAGACATCACCAAAATATTGTGATATTATTAATATCATTATGCATAAAATCATTCGTGTCATTAGCAAAGAGTCTCATAATCATTTTGTTCTGGCTATGGGGAAGCAATAGACCTTGGATCTTCTTAAGATGTGCATGATGATTAGCCAAGCAGCTAAGTCCATATTTGGTAATAGCAAAGAGAAAGGGAGCCAAGGGGAAGCCTTGTCTAATAGAGCACTTTAATTTGATCACTTGCAAAAGATGACCAGTCATATTAATCCGAACCGAGACATATCCCATAAACGTAACGATCATCTTGATGAATTTAAAGCCACAACCTACATCATTTCATATTATTTTTGCATGCAATAAATTTAGTTTTTTAATGAATTGGACATACTTGGTGTTTATCTTCTTGTGTTTTCATTGTTCTCTTTTTCATCCTAAATATGCTCATATAGTACGTGTGTTACTAATTTATGTATGATCCAATAAAAAACACTCTCTTATGTGTGACACACAGGCATGCTTCTTTTGGAATTTACGTATGCTCCAATAAAAAACACTCTCTTATGTGTGACAAAGAGAATGCTTCTTTTATCATATGACAACAATAGCATATGACAAGGAGTGTGTCGATTGATATTGATGCAGTCACAAAAATAGAACACGCAAAAAGTATCAACTACACATGTATTAGAAAACAATAGCAAGTGTTGCTTTCTTTGGCATCATTGTCATGCATTTTCCTTCTTTCTACATGCATCCATTCATCCAATCAATAATTCTATTCTTTTATCACATTTTTTCAACAGAATCAAATGCCAATCATCTTTTATGTGGAATATCATCTTTTATTTGTCAACAGAATCAAATGCGAATCATCTTTTATGTGAAATAGCTTTTGTTGAAGATTGAACAAAGAAACCAAATCAACAATAACTTAGTAGCTTACAAGGAGGACACTGGATTCCTAGGTGATTCTCTTGAATGCTTCCCTCATTACATATGGTTTGATGGATTACATGTGTCTAAATTGTCTTCTTTACCTTCTGGGCAAAACTTGAAGGATCATACGAGAAAAGCAGGAAACAACCACGATTTTCTTGAGTCACTTTTCCCTGCTCATTGGATCAACAAACCATATGTTCATCACTTGCATTTTCCCCCCATCTACTTACACTTCCTGTCCCAATCAATAGTTGATAAAAAAAACTGACTCCAAGTAGCACGTATGAGAAGACGAAAATGTCATTGTCCTTAATTTTGACAGGTATATGATTTGGGACCTCTCATCTTGGAGGGCTTAAGGGCCACCCATGGGGTGACCCCTCGCCCTTGGGGCATGGGGGGGTGGGTACCCTTGGGTGACCCCTCACCCTAAGAGGCATGGGAGGCCACCTTGGGTAACCCCTCACCCTAAGGGGCTTGGGGAGACACCCTTGGGCGCCCTAGGGTCAAGCTTGGAATAATGAAGGCATAAAAGCCAAGCTAAGTATAAGAGCACCTAAAGCACACAAGCTAAGAGTTAGAAGGCATCATCTAAAGCACTCTAATTATGCTGCACCTCTCCATTAGAAGGCATCAAGAGACCTGGCATCATAGTAATTGAAGTACACAACATAGGAGGCATCAAATGATATGGAGTTCTTTCCTATTCTATTGAAGGGCGACTCATCACTAACCCCATAATCTTCAAGGTGAAGGGGTTGCAATTCCTTTAGTTAGCTTGGGAGTCCTTTTTAGATTGATCCTTACTGGGGCTATTTCTCCATGCACACCTAGATTGGCCATTTTTGGGGCTTGGGGCCACCCTTGATGCGACTGCTCGACCTAAAGGGAATGCAGCCACCCTTGGGTGAGCCCTCGCCCTAAGGAGCATAGGGGGCCACTTTTGGGTGACCCCTCACCCCAAAAGGCTTGGGGGGCCACCTTGGGGCGAGCCTAGCACTAGGGTTAACTTGACATAAAGAAAGGCTTGGAGAAAAAGGCTGCTCACACTATTTCAAGACAACAAATTGAGAAGCATAAGAACATAAACAAGGATAGACGGCCACAAGCCAAGGCTAGAAGACCACACCATCTAAGGCAAGAGAGGAAACTCTATCTAAAGGTAAAATTTGATATGAAGAAGGGATGGCCACCCTAGAAATAGGGCGCCCTCTTTCCTTATTGCACCCATCTTGAAGCCATTTTGGGTTCCTCCTCTCTTCTGGGGTGACCCATCTCCACATCTTGACTCCTCCAGGGGTGACTACTGTACACAAATGACTTGGCAAGGCCAACTCACCATTGAGCTTCACATGTGGGTGACTACATATCAAGGCGACTTCCATATTTTGCAACTTGGATGATTTCCATTTTGAGCATCAATGGGGCAACAATATTATGGGTGACTTTACTCTCTCATTGATTTCTGTGCTACTATGAAAATGAATTTATGTTCCAAGAATTTCAAAGATTGAATATAATGGGGAGGCAACCCATGGACTAAGCAAAAGAAATGAGACAAGTACAAGGAAACTATGGTCGATTGGCTATAATATGAAGGCATGGTTTCACTCTAAGGCTCTAGAGTGGGGAAATTATCAAGCCATGGAGATTCTACTCTCTTGGAAGTTGTTACACTCATTGTAAAGTGAAAATGTGTAATGGCAAGGATTAAAGGCTTCTAGTGCTCCAATAATGCCATATTCCCAAAATTGGGTGTTGTTGGAACATCAAGCTTACACTATGCTTGAGGTGGATTTGATCTACATCAAAGGCTATCGCGTCAAAAGAATATCCGTTGGAGAGTTTTTTTTCATATGCTCATTTATTGTATTTTTTTGAGAGATTTTTGATGGCTCATTTACCGTTGTAAAAGCCTTGAGCTTTACACATGTAAAGATAGAAATATAGAGCCAAAATCCCACGAATTTGTGGTGTTTGAAGTTGCATTCAATCAAGCAATCAATCACCTAAAAGTAGATCAAAGTAGATATTCACTTTTCCTAGATTGTAAGAAAGTGAATTGATTCCCTCCAACAACCATTCCCACCTTCATTTGAATTCAAATTCAACTTGTAAAAGTCGTGGAACACTCCTAGAGTCTATATAAAGACTTTAAATCACTTGTACATTACATGGAAGCAATATACATACACTTGTGACCATCATTGTCTTGCTCCTTCAATTTTCTGCATCATCTTCTTCACCAACAGTAATCTTGCAGAGGCTGCTGCTCTCTCTCTAGAGCTCCAAATTGAGTGCAAGATGACTCATTGGAAAGGTATAAGTGTCTAGTTTATGAATATAAATTTTTCAAAGCATTTGGTTCAGTATATTGGGAGAAATCTGTATTTTTCTGTCTCGGGGACAATCTCTGCATATTCCTGAAAAATAGGAAGTACCACCGGTGAATGTCGCATTCATTCCTATAGCATATTTTGCTTATTCCTTATACTTTTGTGCATTCCATACATTCAACCCTATGTTTATCACTCCCATTAAAGGATTTTTTCTAATTGTAATCACGCTGGTCTCTATGGGCATTTGAAGTTCATTGTCTCTTCCATAGATAGTAAGTTTTTTGAGCTAGTCGACCCGCGAACCTATCTATTTTGTATCGACTCATTCTCCTTGATGCTCCAAAGTACATAGTGCATTTCTTTACACTTACTGCATGCCTATAAGGTCTATTTGAGTCTCCATAAGCTCAAGGGCTAGTCTTGTGCCAGTTGACTTCACCAAACTTATCAAGATGGGTGACGGCTTTCCCTCAATGATCGAGAAGCTTGATCGACACAACTATGCGGCTTGGTAAATCAGAATGGAGGCCTATTTGCAAGGTAGAAATCTTTATGGAATTGTAGTAGGTGATGAAGCTATGCCTATTCCAAGATCCAAAGGAGGACCTACACAAGAGGAGACAGATAAGCTCACACTTTGGTGCGCAAGGGATGCTCAAGCAAGGTCGTACATACTGAACTCTATCTCTGACTTTCTATTACCACATATTAAAGGATGCAAGACATCTCAAGGGACTTGGGATTCCCTCGAGACGTTCTTTTCTGCTAGTACCAAAGCAAGAAAGAATCATCTTTGGAACGAGTTCAACCAAATGAAGAAGACACCTAAACAAACCATCACAGAGTTTGTTACCAAGGTCAAAGAGGTTGCGGATCAGTTAGCATCCATTGGAGAGCTAATTGAAGAAGAGGTCATCATGAGGCAAATTCTCAACGGCATTCAAAGTGATAAGCAATGGCAATGCTTCACGACGGCTTATGATCTCATCATGGATGTGCAAACTCCAGACTTCAACATCTTTCTTGGACAACTCTTCAATCAAGAAGCCAACAATAGCATAAAGGAAGGTAACTCTTATCATGGTAATTCAACTAGTGCTCTATATGCAGATAAGAAGGATAAGAAACAGAAAAGCAAGAAGAAGGAAGAAGATGAAGAAGAGACTTCTCAAGCCAACTTCGCAAGCAAGAGCAAGTGGAAAGGGAAGAAGAAAGGACCAAAGCAAGACAAGGCCAAAGGTCAGAATGTTCAACCTTGTGCCATATGCGATAAGACCAACCACACCACTCAGAATTGTTGGTTCAATGGGAAGACCCAGAAAGGAAGTGGAAGAGGTGGATATGGAAGCAATAGAGGCAGAGGTGGACACAATTTCAACAACAACAATAGAAGCTATAATAGAAGGGACTACAACAATTATTCAGAAGATCAACCACATGAAGACTCATTGCTTCTTATGAATCTAAGATACAAAGAAAAAGATGATGATCATTTGTTCTACATAGATTCAGGATGTTCGAATCATGTTGCAGGCAACATTGCTCTTCTATCTGATTTGAAAAGTCCAAAGCATAGACATGAAGTGCAAACAGGGGATGACACGAAGCATAATGCGGAGAAGATTGGTAATGTCAAAGCTTCCAATGGCAGGACAAACATTCTGAGTAAGGTTCTCTATGTACCCACTATCACTAAAAACCTAATAAGTGTAGGCCAAATAGTTGAAAAAGGCTTGCAAGTTAGGTTCACGCAACATGGAGCTTTTGTGGAAGATCCATGTCAAGGCTTCAAGAAGATAGCCCGAGGTGAGAAGCATGGTAGGCTCTTTACTTTTGAAGTAGGAAAAACGAGGAACATAGCTCTATTCAACTTTGGGTCTCAAACCCTAAGTGAGCTTGAAGTGTGGCATAAGAGACTTGCTCATGTGAATGAAAGAACCTTGAAGGATATATGCAGGGATCAAAGTGTTCTAGGACTACCGAACATATCAAAGCAACACACGATCAACATGTGTGATGCATGTCAGATTGGGAAGGCACAAAGACAACCGTTCAACCACAAAGGCTACATCCACAACTTATTGGACTTAGTACATACAGATGTATGGGGACCAAGTCAAGAACCTTCATTGGCAGGATCAAGGTATTATGTCTCATTTATTGACGACCATAGTAGATGGACTGTTCTATACTTTATCAAGAGTAAGAATGAAGTGTTTGATTGCTTCAAGAAGTATCTTGCACATGTGGAGAATCATATAGGTAGATCACTAAAGAAGCTCAGATCTGATGGAGGGGGAGAATACTTCTCCAAAGAGTTTGATGAGTTCTTGCAGGACAAAGGTATCAAAAGGGAAGTGACTACTAGGTATTCTCCTCAACTAAATGGAATTGCAGAGAGGAGAAACAAGACATTAGTTGGATCAGCCTGAACAATGCTTGAAGAGAAGAAGTTGCCACATTATCTATGGGCAGAAGCTATTTCAACTGCTGTGTACCTTGTCAATAGACTACCATCCAAATCACTTCAAGGTATGACTCCTTATGAAGCATGGCATGGAAGAAAACCTAGTCTTGGACATTGCAATTTGATTGTTTAGTTTATGTTCATGTACCATCACAAATAAGAGGTAAGCTAGATGAAAGGGCAACAAAGGCAGTGTTTATTGTATATGATTCAACTCAGATGGGTTACAGGTTCTTCAATCCTTCAACAAAGCAATTCACTACAAGTAGTGATGTTGTGTTTGAAGAACACAGGTCTTGGTATGATGAAGACAAACAAAAGGTAACACTACCATATAATCTTGATTCTGACTCTCATCAATTAGGAAGCAAGCATGATACACAGGTCCAGGATCCAAAAAGTGATATAGACGATGACCACGATGAAAGAGAAAGGGATTACAAGCTATGGAAGTCAAGAGGCAAAGCAAAGATGCAAGAGGTTGGAGAATGCTCCAAACAAGCACCTAGAAGATCAACAAGAGAGAAGAAACAACCAGAAACATATGGATATGATTCCACATTCGTTACGAAGCATTCAATATACTTGGCAAAAGACTCTATTTTAGAGGAACCCTCAACCTATGAAGAGGCAAAGAGAAACCCTAATTGGGAAAAGGCCATGAACGAAGAGATAGATGCATTGAAGGAAATGGACACTTGGGATTTGGTTCCAATGTCGCCAAATCAAAAGGTAATTGGTTGCAGATGGGTATATAAAGTTAAAAGAAATTCAGATGGATCAGTTTGTAGGTACAAGGCAAGATTAGTTGCCAAAGGATGCTCACAAACTCATGGTATAGACTATGAGGAAACATTCTCACCAGTTGCAAAGATGACTACAATCAAAACATTGATAAGTGTAGCTGCTGCAAGGAATTGGAGACTCCTCCAACTTGATGTGAAAAATGCATTCTTAAATGGTTGGATAAGTGAAGAGGTATACATGTCACAACCACCAGGTTTTGAAAACCCTAATCATCCATCTTATGTTTGCAGACTTAAGAAAGCATTGTATGGATTGAAACAAGCTCCTAGAGCTTGGAATTACAGGTTGGTTACATATCTTCAAGATCAAGGCTTCAAAGCTAGCAGCTCAGATCCTTCTCTATTCATCAAAAGGGATCACAATGAAGTTATCTATCTATGTGTATATGTAGATGATATTATTGTGACAGGTGATGATCTAAATGGCATTCAAAGGATCAAGAGACACATGCAAGAGGAGTTCAAAATCAGTGACCTAGGTGAGTTCACATATTTCCTAGGTATGCAGGTGATATATACAGATGAAGGAATGTATTTGACTCAAAGAAGATACATTTAGGATCTTCTTCTCAAGTCCAAAATGGAGAACACTAAACCTGCAGGTACACCTTTGGAGATGAATCATAAACTAAGTGTTTATGAAGGTGAGAAAATTGAAGACATTAAAGAATATCAAAGCTTGGTAGGTAGCTTGATATATGCTACTCATACAAGGGCAGACATCTCATATAGTGTGGGAGTGCTTAGTCAGTTCATGCACTCACCGAGAAGACCACACATGGATGCGGCTAAGAGAGTACTTAAGTATCTCAAAGGTACAATCAACGAAGGTATATTCTATCATTACTCTTCAGATTTGGATATCAAAATCTACTCAAATGCAGATTGGGCAGGAGCTAAGGATGATAGAAGAAGTACTTCTGGTTACTTAGCATTTGCAGGTTCAAAGCTAGTGTCATGGAGTTCCAAGAAGCAACCAACAGTTGCTTTATCTTCAACTGAAGCAGAGTACAGAGGCTTGACCATAGCAACTCAAGAAGCAATATGGTTAAAAGCATTGTATACAGGTTTGGGACTTGTGAGTTCCAAACCTCACATATTTGGAGATACTGTAAGTTCCATGCATCTAGCAACAAATCCTATTTTCCATGCAAGAACCAAGCACATAGAAGTCCATTACCACTTCATCAGGGATAAAGCTTTGTAGATTCAAAGCTATGGCAGGTATTCAACCTATCAGAGAATGAAGACTCAAGCATACTTTAGCTTGAGGGGGAGCTGTTGGAACATCAAGCTTACACTATGCTTGAGGTGGATTTGATCTACATCAAAGGCTATCGTGCCAAAAGAATATCCGTTGGAGAGTTCTTTTTCATATGCTTATTTATTGTATTTTTTTGAGAGATTTTTGATGGCTCATTTACCGTTGTAAAACCTTGAGCTTTACACATGTAAAGGTAGAAATATAGAGCCAAAATCCCACGAATTTGTGGTGGTTGAAGTTGCATTCAATCAAGCAATCAGTCACCTAAAAGTAGATCAAAGTAGATCTTCACTTTTCCTAGATTGTAGGAAAGTGAATTGATTCCATCCAACAACCATTCCCACCTTCATTTGAATTCAAATTCAACTTGTAAAAGTCGTGGAACACTCCTAGAGGCTATATAAAGACTTGAAATCACTTGTAAATTACATGGAAGCAATATACATACACTTGTGACCATCATTGTCTTGCTCCTTCAATTTTCTACATCATCTTCTTCACCAACAGTAATCTTGCAGAGGCTGCTGCTCTCTCTCCAGAGCTTCAAATTGAGTGCAAGATAACTCATTGAAAAGATGTAAGTTTCTAGTTTATGCCTATAAATTTTCAAATCATTTGGTTTAGTAGATTGCGAGAAATCTGCATTTTTCTGTCTCGGGGTCAATCTCTACGTAGTCCTGAAAAATAGGAAGTACCACCGGTGAATGTCGCATTCATTCCTATAGCATATTTTGCTTATTCCTTATAATTTTGTGCATTCCATACATTCAACCCTATTTTTATCACTCCCATAAAAGGATTTTTTCTAATTGTAATCACACTGGTCGCTATGGGCATTTGAAGTTCATTGTCTCTTCCATAGATAGTAAGTTTTTTGAGGTAGTCGACCCGCGAACCTATATGTTTTGTATCGACTCATTCTTCTTGATGCTCCAAAGTACATAGTGCATTTCTTTGCACTTATTGCATGCCTATAAGGTCTATTTGAGTCTCCATAAGCTCAAGGGCTGGTCTTGTGCCGGTTGGCTTGACCAAACTTTGTCGCTTCGAAACGCACTTTTCTACCTTCTACAAGCTTCTCCAAGTTCTTTCAGGTGCCACCTCCATCGCACCCAAAATTGGGTGACTCCTCTACCCATTTTTGGCATGACTACCTTGGGTGATAGTGTGACCTCATTTTGATGTGTCATGGGGTAAATCCTTCTAGAATTGTCAATAAATGGTTTAAGTGTAAATAAATGCAGGGAAGTCCACTGCAAGGATCTCATGGTGTCAGAAGATCTAACTAGAGAACATAAAAGAGGTTGGTGACTAGTGCCAAAATTAGCCCACTTCTGCCACTAGTCTTGTCAGTTTGGTGCATGCAACAATAAAATCTTGGGCTTATAAAGGCCATTCCACTTGGCCTCTAGAGTCTATATAAGAAGAGGCTTGGCATTGTCCATCTGGGAGTATCATCTTATATCTCTCTGCTCTACTCAGATTGCTATTTCTTGCTAGTTGTATTCTTTGCTCAGCTATTCCTTGGCTGCTCTTTGCACTTTATTATGGCTTTGCCCATTGTGTGATGAGGACACTGTGTGGTGACTATACAGAGTGTTGGCTTGTCTGTGGTAGATATCATGATAGTGTGATTGAGTAGACTTGGTTAGTGTATCTTTATAAGAGTCTGCTTTGTTATCTCTCATTTGGAGAGAGTACTTTTTGTTGTTTTCTTATCTATTCAAATTCTAGTATGCGGAGTGTCTATTAGCCCACTTCTAATGCTCATTGGATGATTTTGATTTACTGTCATCATTCTAAGTCTTAAGAAATTGGGCTTTTCTCATCTGTGTTCTTGTATTTTTTTCATCACTATGGTTTCACTATCAAGTTGTACTCCTGCACACATACATGTCACAAGATATACTTCCTTAAGGAACAATCCCCCTTGAAGTAGAAAGAGTACTAGAATTATGGTCTAGGTGGCCTCTTCTACAGTTTGGCATGCCCATTGGGACGTTTGCATGTTTTATGTGAGGTATCTAGTGCAATAAACAATTGTTTCTTGCATTGTTTTTCTTGATTATTTAAGTATTGTGAGTGGGTACATGACCCATACTTGAGTAGATAGGGTGCCTCTTTGTGTATATAAGAGCCCCAAAAAGTCAACCCAACCTTCATCCGATCAACTTAACACTCCCTTACCATTGAATCTCTCCATTGATTTAGCCTCTACACCGCTTTCACAAGAGAAGCCTAAAAGGACACTTGATTTTGCTTCAGACACCTCATAAGAAACTCAGGCACCAATGGAGGACCTCTCAAATCTACTTTCAAGTTAAATATTAAGTTCCCTACTTTTAAAGGTTTAATACATGAAGTTGCAAATGATCACCTAAGAACGTTCATCTCCTTATGCCATGGATGAGGGCTACAACATCGGGAAGATGCAATGCTAGTAATGCTCCCTTCTACATTAGAGGGACTTGTGGATGAATTGTACAACCAACATGCGGATGGGCACTTTGCCACCTAGGAGGCCTTGAATAATTCTTTTTGTTAAACATTTTTCCCAAGAAACTCTTGTGAGTGAGACTTAGATCGATTTGAGAACTTGAAGTTATGGCCAAGTGAATCCTTCCATGAACTTTATACACGTGCTTTAGTACTTGTTTCTTGTTTGACACATGAATCAAGAGACTTTCTAGTAAAAAAGTGGATAGAGAAGGCTCTCCCAAGTTCTTCCCAACAAAAGCTTAGGGAATTAGTGGGATTGGATGCCACATTGAATGATTTTGTGGTAGCCTCCTTGCATAGAGGAGGCTAGAGTGCATTTTGAAGGTGGTTTTCAAGCAAATTACATTGCGAGTCCAAACCTAATTGAGCAACTTAGGAGGGAACTAGAAGCACTGAAGATAAAATGAAGTCAACAAGAGGAGAAGGTTATTTCACCACCCGCATACCACAATGATGATTTAGTGGTGCAACTTTGACGTGAAGTGGAGGATTTGTGAACTACCCAAGACATCCAAAGGTAGATTCGATGTACGACATGCAACAATAGTGGTCACTCCAACATGAACTTCCCTAATTGAGTAAGCTACAAATTTTGTGGCAAAGGTGGCCATGAGGCATGCAATTGTTACTACCTCAAAGGATCTCAATAGAGAGGTAATACCCAAGTTTTTGACACATTTTATGCTATTACTTCAAATATGCATAATATCTTGAGTCTTATTATCTTCTAGTGGTGGAGGTGGTGGAATAGAGTCTAGATCATATGGGCAAATAACATCTTTCATGATGTTATGAATTGCTCTATCTCTCACAAAAAGAACCCATGCGTCTGGATAATAAGCTGAATTCAAATCAAGACTATAAAATCTATGCTCTAAGAACCTTACTTCATTAATAATTACTCTCCATCCACATGATGTACTGTCTTTTTGTAATGGCACATGTATTTGCATATAACCAAAATTTTTCTCTTCATTCAATTTGCAATCCTTGGATATTTTTGATCAATGTGCATTTTGAAAAGCTTGAGAGCACTACAAAGCTAAAACAATATCAAAATGCATGGAAATGTACAAAAGTGCATTGAAAGTGTACTAGAACTTATAGTTTGCAATTTCCATGTGACTGGAGGGATTCCATAAATAAGGCTTGGTATTCATTGAGATCAATTATTGTTAAACTCCAATGAACCCTAGAAATATAAGTGTTACTTGTAAATAAAACTTCAACCTTAGGAAAGGAATGACTTTATATTGAAGATATTAAAGAAGACTTACTTTTCAACATATGGATAAATAATATATTGTATCTCCTCACTAGATTCTTGAGAAAATGACCAATTTCTTCATGCTTTAAAAGTATACACTAAGTCACAAGTGGATCCAAGATAAAAACCTTTCTTGAAACTATCTCTTCACATTTTTGGAGTAGGACCCTACAATATAAAACCAAGGCCAAATGCGTCAAGGAGGCTTTCAAGTATGAAAAAAATGATGTACATATTATGGTCTGTAGACAATACCTGAGAGTTATGTTGACAATGTTGTCAGAGATTTCAACATTGAAATCTATCAACATCTTCTTGTCTTCAACCCATATGTCAAGTAGTTAGTCTTCCTCCCATGGCATTGAAACATTCACAATAACCTGGCCATCGGATTTCTTTAAAAGCTTTGAGTGTGCTTTCCTCAACCTCTAAATGTCTTCAAGGATAACAACTTCTTTTGACATAAGATTCTTCTTTCTCTTCTCCTCACTAGGCTTAGTTGCATTTCTTGTCATGTGTTCATGAGAAGGGATCTCTCCAATTTTTATTGTAGATGGTTTAAGGTTTTTTTTTTGGAGGAATATTGAGAATATCAAAGAATTTTTTATCATTGATATCAAGAGGTATAATGGCTTTGTCAAATTTATACTTTAGCCTCGATAGAACAACATAGTCCTTGGCCATAAGTGTCACCCTGTGACAATGTGCAACACATAAGTAAGCATCATTCATTAAGTCAATTGCAAAAATCTTCTTCTCCCTCTTGCAAGCATAGAAGAGCTTGGGTTTGCCATTTGACATTCATGAATGAGGTTGTCCTCATCATTAAGCAAAGCTTGGAGATCTCTTTTATGAATCTCATGAATGGAGGTCTTGGGATGAGGAGTCCCACAGACTTCTGAGCTCTTCTAATTTCCCTCAATGATTTGATATGGTACTTTACCCTCTTCTTTGTATATGCCTTCTGTGGATCACCTTGATTTTGGATATTTGTGGTCTGACCCTTATTTCCTTGGATGATCTCTAGAACAAGTCCCCCATGATTTTGCTCTTCCGTAGTGTACAACTTTCTAATTGTTTTCTTTGTCCTGGCCATGATTTATTGACAAAAGGAATGAGAGGAGGATAAAACATCTGGATATGAAAGTACAAGGCAAGAAAATCAAAGAATTCAAGACACAACCAATTCAATTGATTAAGGCCATCCAAAAATCTCGGATTGTTCTAATCGCTTGAATTGGTTGTGTCAAATAATTTAAGCTCTAAAGTGCTTTCATGTGTATTCCATGAAAAAATTCAAATAATCTCTCTCTTATACCTTGAAAAATAAAATAAAAGCTAAAAAATTGGTTTCAATGCATGCAACCAATTCAAGCGATTAGATCCATCCAAAAATCTCCAATTTCTCTAGTGCTTGAATCGGTTGTGTAAAAAATTTTAAGCTTTAAAGTTCATTCATGCATATTCCATAATAATTTTCAAATAATCTATCTACTAAAAGTTGAATAATTGGTTTCAATGCACATTAACAATGCAAGTGATTAGGGCCATCCAAAAAACTCTGATTCCCCTAGTCGCTTGAATTGATCATGTAAAAAATTGGAAGCTTTGAAGTTCCTTCATCATATACTTACTCTTTGGACATGGCCAATTCAAGCGATTAGGGCCATCCAATCTTCTTCGATGAACACAATCACTTGAATTGGTCGTGTCCAAGAGAAGTGTCAAATTTTCAACAATTTTAAGTGAAAAACTTCAAAAACCCATATATTACCTTGCACACCAAGAGAATTCAACAAGGAATGACTTGTAGAAGAGGCTTGAAGAAGGATTGCAAAAGAAAACTATGGCAACTAAGAGACAAAAGGTAGATAAAAAAAATGGCACAAATGAAGTGAAGAGCTTATATAAGTCTCTAGGTTGCGTTGACCTTGGTGCCACATGGCACCCTTCGATTGATCCATCATTTGACCATTACAAATTCCAATGTACATTGCCACATTTCATCTTTTCATTGGTTCACATCATTTGAGTGTTGAGAATTCGGAGGTGGGGTTGCCATGAGTCACATTCTCATTGGTTCATGTCATTTGACCATTACTATCCTCTCTTCTCCTATAAATATCAGGTCCCTTGGCTTTTTCCCATTTCCTACCTCCAACAAATTTATGCATCCATACTCTAATACTCTTACCTTGAATTCTATACACGACCAATTCAAGCGATAACCCTCTTTGACCATCTTTGATTGCCTCTATTCACTTACATTGATCATCTCTTGCATTAATAGGAAGAGCCCTCAAGGTTTTTGAGATGGAAGAGAAGAATGCAATTCTCAGTGTCTCTCCATATGAGAAACTACTAGATTTCATGGTTCAAGAGGGCTTGAGAGTTATCCACCTTCAAGATACAATGAAAATGTTCAATCCCAATTTTGATTTTGAAGCACTTGTGGAGGAAAGTAAGCCATTTCTATTGGAGTTAGATGTCTGCGGAAGCACACAAGCAACACAAGGAAGAAGAAGAAGCTTGGAGCACAACACACAATACTGAATGTATTACCATTAGAATGTATAAAGATAAGTAGTCCATTAGGGCAATAGGCATATATACAAGCGAGGGGAAAAAAACCTCCTAAAGAGGGAAAAAGTGCCCGGACGGTCCTACAGTGTTCACCTGGGAATGATGCAATGAACAACAAGATGGAACTCATGTATAAGGAAGTGCCAAGCTATGTGGAATCAACCTGCAAAAGGAAGTAAGCCCAAAGCTTTGCGGAAAGCTTCAAACTTCTCCCTAGGTAGAGCCTTCACAAAGGTCTACAATTTTCTCTTGCGTGGGCACATATGCCAAGTTGATCTCCCCAGTAGAGAACCTCTCCCTGACATAATGATAATACACCTAAATGTGCTTAGTGCAAGCATGGAACACAGGGTTCCTCGCAACTACCAATGTGCTGTGATTGTCAGTGAAGATGGTGGTGGCAGAAGACTGACCAACACCCAAATCAGCCATAAGGCGTCTTAGCAACACACACTCAACAGTCGCTGTAAAAGCTACCCTATACTCAGCCTCACAACTGGAAGTGGCCACAGTAGTCTGTTTTTTGCTCAACCAAGATATACATGAGCTAGCAAGCATGAAGCAAAAGCCATTAGTGGACACATGAGTGTCATAGCAACCAGCTCAATCACTATCAGAAAAAGCATGCGAATCTGGTGGTAGTGATCCCCCTTTGGGATAAAACAATCTAAGTAGTCGGGTATCACTCAAGTAGCGAAAGATGCGCTTAACCACTAGCCAATGCTTAACACCTGGGCAATGCATAAACTTGCTCATCTATGAGACAACAAACTGAATATCTGGTCGAGTAATGCATAAGTAAATCAAGTATCCAACAACCTACTGATAGAGAACAACATCAAATGCATCTCCAGCATCATGAAGACTCAATCGTAAACCTGTCTCCATAGGAGAGGCAATAGGTGTACAATCTTCAAGGCCAGAACACTGCAATAATGTGTCAATATATTTTGTTTGACACAAAGACATTCCACCATCAACTTGCATAAACTGAATGCCCAAATAATGATGCAAATGCCCCAAATCAGATATCTCAAATGAGGCATGCAACTCAGCCTTAAAATCAACAATATGCATGTCATGAGGACCATTGAGCAGCATGTCATCAACATACACCACAATGATTAGAAGCACATCATTAGCACGCTTAATGTATAAGGTGTTTTAAGTTGTATTGTTCTCAAAACCATGTGCAATGAGATAGGCATGTATCTTTTCATACCAAGCACGTGGTGCTTGCTTTAAACCATATAATGCCTTCTTTAACCTGCACACCTGGTTTTCATGCCCTTTTCGCGCAAAGCCATGGGGCTGAAAAACATACATTTCTTCATGCAACACCAAGTTGTTTTAATGTCCAACTGATGTACATTTCAACCATGATGAGCTTCAAGTGCATAGATGCTACAAACAGTAGTCATTCGACAAGTAGGAGCAAAGGTTTCATCAGAATCAATGCCTCTTTCCTGCACATAACCCTTTGCAACAAGCCTAGCCTTATACCTGTCAATTGTTCCATCAGGTTTACGCTTCAGCTTGTATAGCCACTTAGTGCCAATGGTCTGCTTGCCAGGAGGCAAGTCACATAAAGAATAGGTACCATTTTTCATGATAACATCATATTCAGATTGCATTGCAACCATCCAATGTTCAAAATTTTGTGCTTCATCAAATGAAACAAGTTCAATCTCATCATAGAGACTAGAGGCAGCCATAGCATAGCAATCTGATGCAAAAGAGGCACTATGAGAGCCTGATCGAGTATGATATGACAAAGGTGCATCTAATTTGCTATCATGTAAAGTTATTGAAGATAAATGTACAAGCTCATTTTCACATGAGCTATGCTTGGATAAATTTACCAAATATAAAGACAAAGGAAAAGAAGAGAAAAGAAAAAAAGAAAAAAATTTCTAGTGAAAATTCATGATGAGTAAAAGATACAATATCTACCTTGTAGTAAGTGGCATGTAGTGGGCAATCAAATGAAAGTGGTGAGTTAAGAAGGAGGCACAAACTTCTTCACATGCTCATTGGTTATAAAAGTGGAGTGGGAGCACATTCTAAACAAGGAGAGAAAGAGGAAAGAGTTCCCAATAGTCGGATCTGGTCATTTTGTCAATTTTGTCTTCCCATAAACTCCTTCTAGCCGCATATCATTTTGTACAAAACTTTGTTGTGAAGCTCATATCTCAGTGTATATGTAACCGTTTCTTGCATTTAAACACTCATTGGAAAGCTTACTTTGTCTCAAATATCTTCTTCAAAGCTTATATATCCTGTGAGATATTAGTCAAAGAGTGAAGTTTAGTTTTTCAGCATAGTTGTGTAGACGGGTAGTCTATTTTGGTCGGTTAAGTTTCCTAACCAAAATGTATCCAAATTGCTTGGTTTTTAGCTTGTTGGAAAGCCCTTTGCATTTACTTTCTTTTTTACAGATATATCATTCAAAGGATTTATATTATATGAGATATACGTCAGAGAGTGAAGCATAGTTTTTCAATATACGTGTATGCACAGGTGGTCTATTTTGGTTAGTTGATTTTCTTGACCAAAAATCATCCAAATTATTTGATTTTTAGCTTTCTGGAAAGGTATATATGCACAATTTCTTTGTCTCAAATATCTTTCTCAAAGGATATATATTTAGGGGAGTTACCAGTCTGAGAGTGAAGTTCAATTCTTCAGCATACTTGTGTGGTAACTCTCAAAGCTTTTGATAGTCTTCAATGGCTTCAATTGGATCAACAAGTAGAGAAATTGGATAAGGATAACTATACCGTGTTGAAGTTTAGAATGACCAACTACCTAATGGGCAAAGGATTGTGGGCTATTGTGAGCGACGATGATGCTCAACCTCAAATTAATCAAGCTACCTCCACTGAAGTCCAAAGGAGGCAAGAAAAAGAATGGGAAGAGAGGAATAGGAGAGTCATGTTCCTCATTTCACAAGTCATTACTAATGCCATGGTAGGGCATATTCAACATCTAGAGAAAGCTAAGGATGCTTGGGAAGATCTTGAAAGGATTTATTCAACAAGTACCAAAGCTAAGAAACTTCAACTCAAGAATGAGTTGAACACAATCAAGAAAAGTTTGATTCAATCCATAGCTGAATATACTTTGAAGATTAAGGAGCTAAGTGATGCTTTAGCTTCTATTGGCACAACGGTTGAAGACAAAGATCTTGTGCAGTATACTCTCAATGGATTGAGAGAAGATGAAAGATGGAAGCCTTTTATAACTTCCATTAACTTGAAAGATGCATATCTAGGTTTTGAACGACTAATCCCTCATCTTGTCGCAGAACAGCTTAGCTTTGGTGGCCCCAAAGGAAAAGACAACCACAGCCAAATGTTATATGCAGGTTAAGGTAATGGAAGGAAACTCAAGGGGAGGCTCAAGAGGAAAAGGAAGAGGTCACAACTACTCCAACTACAATCAAAACAATTCAGAAGACAACAAGGATGCATCAAATGCCAACACACAAGGAAGAGGTCGAGGGAGAAGTAGAGGAAGAGGATGAGGCTCCTACAATTTTCATAAAGGTATAACATGCTATCATTGTGGTAAAGTAGGACACTATGCTAGTGATTGTTGGCTGAAGAATGGAAGACCAAATGGAGGCAATCAAGGAGCCAAAGCAACTATGCATGCACCTCACGTGAAGGACGCAAGGACACACTACTTGCAATGAGACATGAGTATAGCAGCTCTTGTGAAGATGACCAAAAATGGTACATTGATTCATGTTGTAATAACCATATGTCATGCCAAGGAAGTTTGTTCACTAATCTATATGTACTAAGTGGAAAAGGATGTGTTGAAATAGGTGATGATACTCAACACATGATTGAACATATTGGAGATATAAGGCTTGGAGATACAAGTAGACCAAAGGTACTATCTAATGTTCTTCATGTTCCTACAATTTGAAAGAACTTGATTTCAGTAGGACAAATGGTAGAGAAGGGTTATCATATCATATTCAATGAGAATGGGTGCTTCATAAATAATCCAAAGGAAGGCTTCAAGGTCATTGCTTGAGGTAGAAGAGAAGGAAGGATGTTCACTTTGGACGTCCAACATCCACATGGAAAGGTCATGTACATTCAATGTGGGAACAAGAAGATTTCAGAGTTGGACTTATGGCACAGAAGAATAGGACACATCAACATTCCAAAGCTGAAGGACATGAGCTAACATGAAGTGGTAAGAGGTCTTCCAAAATTTAATAGCATTGGACTACATGAGTTATGTGAAGCTTGTCAATTAGGAAAGCAAACAAGGCAGCCATTCAAGAGGAGCAATTTTGTGGCCCCAAATGTCTTGGACTTGATACATACGGATGTATGGGGACCAACCCAAGAGGCATCAATGGCTGGTAATAGATTTTTTGTCACCTTCATTGATGATCACTCAAGAAAGGTATGGTTGTTTTATATGAAGCAAAAATCAAAGGTTTTTTCTATATTCAAAAGATTCAAAGTTGAAGTTGAAAAAAAAAGGAAGGTCTATCAAATCCTTAAGGTCCGATGGTGGATGAGAATACTTCTCCAAAGAATTTTCAGATTTTCTACAAGAGAATGGGATCAAAAGGCAGTTTACTTGTAGGTACACACCACAAGAA
>CM035411.1:165436854-165441854 GCA_020310875.1 Ceratopteris richardii | reverse complement strand
ATAGATAGATAGATAGATAGATAGATAGATAGATAGATAGATAGATAGATAGATAGATAGATAGATAGATAGATAGATAGATAGATAGATAGATAGATAGATAGATAGATAGATAGATAGATAGATACATACATACATAGATAGATAGATAGATAGATAGATAGATAGATAGATAGATAGATAGATAGATAGATAGATAGATAGATAGATAGATAGAGAGATACATAGAGAGATAGAGAGATAGAGATAGATAGATAGATAGATAGATAGATAGATAGATAGATAGATAGATAGATAGATAGATAGATAGATAGATAAATAGGTTAAAAGATAGATAGAAAGATGGATGGATAGATAGATAGATAGATAGATAGATAGATAGATAGATAGATAGATAGATAGATAGATAGATAGATAGATAGATAGATAGATAGATAGATAGATAGATAGATAGATAGATAGATAGATAGATAGATAGATAGATAGATAGATAGATAGATAGATAGATAGATAGATAGATAGATAGATAGGTAGATAGATAGATAGGTAGATGGATGGATAGATAGATAGATAGATAGATGGATTGATAGATCGATAGATAGATATATATATAGATAGATAGATAGTGTTGGTGTAAATCACAAGCCTACACATTTGGCTTGGAAGACATCATGAGGACTCCACATGCATGAAGAACCATAGGAACATAGGCTAGTGGTTTATTACCACTTTACCTCATTTGTAAAGGTCTAATTTGACTTAGAATCTTTTGTAGTCACCTACCTAAGTGATTCGTGGAAAAGTAGATTACTTGATTGAGAGAATATCTCCAAACTTTTAGATGCTTGATCATAGGAAGCCAAAGATTTGAATTTGAATTCAAATCCTAAGTCATTTCCTATAAAATTGGATGTGAAAAAGTTGCGGGTAGATCACTCCATTCCCGAGGGTCATTCTACTGAGTTTGAGTGTGTGTAAGGACTATACCATAGCCTACACCTCTCTACACCATTAGGCAATGCTAGTCATGCCAATGAGATTGTAGACGTGTTAGTTTATAGATACATTTACATCATTCATCTCTGTGCTCAGTGATTGTCTACTCCAAAGTCTGTCAAGTTGTCAAGGGCATATCTGAGTCAGTACTACTCCAAATTCAGTGATTTAAAGCTTGTTGGATTCAGCGCAAAGTCATCTACATCCTGACAAAGTTTGAAGTGATTTCATTCAGCCAATGCAGAGAAATCGTCATCGAGGTGCTCACTGGTCTATCTCTGCTACAGTCCTAAAAAGTCGGGGGTATACCAAATCTTGCTAAATTAATTTCTCTTAGCATAGTTCATTATTTTACATCATTACACTTGCAAATGGTAGCTTACTAAGCTAATTGAATACCCCTAGAAGGAATTTTATCAATTGCTACTGTGTTGGTCACACTGAGCAGGTGTCAAGACCAAAATAGAAGGTTTTCTTGAGTTTGTGACTTCCAAAGTTGTCTGTTTTGATTCAATCGTTACACACTTCATTTCCAAAGGACATAGGCCATTTCTTGGTGTCATTGGAAAGCTAAGGGAGTCTACTAAACAAGTCTGGAGCGAAAGAGGGCTGGAACAGAGCAGGTTTAGCAGTACCTACTCAATTTCTTGGATCATCCATCCATCTTTCCCAACAGTGGTATCAGAGCAAATAAGGTAAAATGGGAGATGGTTTTCCTTCATTTATTGACAAATTGGACAGGAACAATTATCAAGCTTGGTCTCTAAGGATGAAGACCTACTTACAAGGAAGGAGTCTCTATGGATACATCTCAGGAGATGAGGAATTGCCCTCATTCAAAGCAAGAGGTTTGCCAACCAAGGAGGAGCAAGAAAAACTCAACACATGGTGTGCAAGGGATGCATTGGCAAGTCTTATTTACTCAACTTCTTTTACCTCATATCAGAAATTGTAAGACTTCCCAAGAGACTTGGGAAACCTTGTCATCATATTTTTCCTCCAATACAAGGGCTAGGAAAAACCAGTTGTGGATTGAATTCACAACACTAAGGAAGCAACCTAAGCAAGCTGTTTCAGAATTTGTGACCAAGATCAAAGATGTTGCAGATCAGTTAGCAAGCATAGGAGAAGAAATTGAAGAAGAACAAATTGTAAGGCAGGTAATTAATGGGATCAAGGCTGATGACAAGTGGGAAAGCTTCACCACTGCAATGGATCTCTACATGGACATGCACACTCCAGATCTTACAACTCTCATGGGTCAACTATTCACACATGAAGCAAAGCTTACCAAGAGTGGAGATACTACCAAAGGTAAGAACTCTTCTGCCCTATACACTGATAAGAAATCTAAGGATAAAGGCAAGACTAAGAAGGTGGAAGATGAAGGCTCTACCTCCCAAGCCAACTATGCAGGGAGAGGTAGATCTTCAAGAGGAAGGGGCAGAGGAGGTAAGCAAGGTAGGGGGAGACCCTATAACTCATCACCATGTAACATTTGTGGTTTATCAAATCACACCACAGATGAGTGTTACAAGAATTACAAAAATCAGAGAGGAAGAGGCTACCAAAGAGGTGGATACTCTCAGTCTAGAGGAAGGTTCAACCATCACCAACGCCACAACAACAATTATAACAACAATTACAACAACAATTACAATGGCAACTACCAAGGAGGATTGAGAAACAGAAAGGACTACAACAACTACACAGAGGAGCAGGATGACTCTCTCTTGATCATGAACATGACTTCAAAGTCAGGTACAAATGATGATCACTTATTTTATATTGATTCAGGGTGTTCAAATCATGTGGTTGGTAATGTTGCACTGCTCTCTGATCTTGAGGAACCAAAAGGTAAACACCAAGTCCAAACAGGTGATGATACAAAGCATTCTGTAGTTAAAGTTGGAAATGTGAAGACTTGTGATGGTAATCAGAATTTGTTAAGCAGGGTAGTCTATGTACCAACCATTACAAAGAACTTAATGAGTGTTGGTCAGATTGTAGAGAAAGGGTTGCAAGTCAGATTCAATCAATATGGAGCATTTGTGGAGGACCCAAGACATGGATTCAAAAGGTTAGCTAAAGGAGAAAAATCAGGTAGACTTTTCACTTTTGAGTTGGAAGATACAAAGAACATTGCATTATACAGTTATAAAGATCAAACACTTTCGAGATTTGGCACAAGAGATTAGGGCACATAGGAGAAAGGACCTTGAAGCAAATGTGCAGGGACCAATGTGTGCTTGGGATACCTAATGTATCCAAGCAACATATGATTTACAAGTGTGGTGCTTGTCAATTTGGTAAGTCTCACAGGTTACCCTTCTCCAAGAAAGGATATATGCATGAAGACTATCTAGAGCTTGTACACACAGATGTATGGGGACCTAGCAAAGACCCCTCAGTTTTAGGTTCAAGGTACTATGTGACTTTTATTGATGATTATAGCAGATGGACTGTATTATACTTTATGAAGCACAAGGATGAGGTGTTTAATTGCTTTAAGAAATATCTTGCATTAGTTGAAAATCAGACAGGAAGGAATTTGAAGAGGCTAAGGTCAGATGGAGGAGGTGAATACTTCTCCAATGAATTTGAGGACTTCTTGCAGGACAGAGGCATCAAAAGGGAAATAACCACAAGGTACTCTCCTGAACAGAATGGGGTAGCTGAAAGAAGAAATAGGTTAATTGTTGAGACAACTAGATCTATGCTTAATGAGAAGAAATTACCTAACTATCTATGGGCAGAGAGTGTTTCTACTGCCACCTATCTCATAAACAGGTTACCATCAAAGTCACTTGATGGTATGACACCATATGAAGCATGGCATGGTAAGAGACCATCATTGGATCACTGCAAAATTTTTGGATGTGTAGCATATGTACACATTCCTTCACAGGTAAGAGGAAAGCTAGATCCAAAGGCTGAAAAATTTATTTTCATTGGATATGATTTAAATAAAAAAGGTTATAGCTTTTATAACCCTACCAATAAGGGATTTATGGTAAGCAGAGATGTGATCTTTGATGAGAATGATTCTTGGTATGAGAATGAATGCAGGAAGGTCAAACTACCCTATGACTTGGAAGAAGAATTTCCAAAACTTACAAAGGAGGAACCTACTCAGGATGGAGAGACAAGTTCAGATGATGAAGATACAATCAACCTTGAAGAGTTCAAGGCATGGAAGTCCAAAGGCAAAATGAAGATGAAGAAGCTTGAAGACATAACTGAATCTTCAACTCAATCAATCAGGAGATCTCAAAGAGAAAGCAAAAAACCTATCAGATATGGGTATGATACATCTCTTGTTACTAAACATTCAATTTATCTTGCAAAGGATTTGCTAAATGAAGAATCAGGATCATATGAAGAAGCAATCACAAAATCAGAATGGAAGGAAGCTATGGATGAGGAGATTGAAGCACTCAAGGAGAGTGATACATGGGAGTTAGTACCCAAGAAGGACTCCATGAAGGTAATAGGATCCAGATGGATCTATAAATTGAAAAGAAATTCTGATGGCACAATTAACAGGTACAAGGCTAGATTAGTAGCCAAGGGTTTTGCACAAACCCAAGGCATTGACTATGAAGAAACATTTTCTCCTGTGGCCAAGATGCCAACAATCAGAGTGTTGGTTAGTGTGGCTGCATCAAAGAATTGGAACATGTACCAATTGGATGTCAAGAATGCTTTCTTGAATGGATGGATTTCAGAAGAGGTTTATATGTCACAACCTCCTGGCTATGAAGACCCTAAGAAGGTAACTTATGTTTGCAAATTAAAGAAGGCTTTATATGGATTGAAGCAGGCACCTAGGGCATGGAATTACAGGCTAACTACATACCTCCAAGACCAAGGTTTTATCATGAGTAAGGCTGACACTTCTCTGTTCATTAAGAGAAGTAATTAAGAGATAATCTATCTCTGTGTCTATGTTGATGACATCATCATTATAGGTAATGATGTTAATGGAATCAGAAGCATCAAAA
>CM035411.1:165419354-165421854 GCA_020310875.1 Ceratopteris richardii | reverse complement strand
CAAAGAGAATGCAAGAGCTTGTTGGATATGTGGTAAGACCAATCATCTATCTCATGATTGTTGGCATAATAATCAAAACAATGGTAATTATCAGAACTTTAATCAAAGAGGAAGAGGAGGTAGATTTCAGAGAGGAAACTTCAGAGGTAGAGGTGGTAGGAATTCTTTTGGAAGAGGTGGAGGAAGAAGCTTCCAAAATCAATCCTATAATAGCACCTACTACAACTATGCATCAGATCAAAAGGAGGATTCGACTCTCATTATGAATACATGTGAAACTTCACATGAGGACATGAGAGTGTTTTATATTGATTCAGGATGTAGTAATCATTTGAGTGGAAATATTGCTTTGATGACTGACCTAGATCATAATGCAATCAATCATACAGTACAGACAGGTGATAATACAAAGCATAAGGTAAAGTCAATTGGTTCAGTCAAGGCTAAGGATGGGAGCACTCTTCTGAGTAAGGTACTTTATGTTCCCACAATTCCAAAGAATTTGATCAGTGTAGGTCAAATTGTGGAAAAAGGTTATGAGGTAAGGTTCACAAATGATGGAGTTTATGTGGAAGACCCTAGTCAAGGGTATAAACAAGTTATTGCAGGAAAGAAAGAAGGAAGGCTTTTCACATTGAAGGTACAAGGAAATGTTGGACATGCTATGTTCACATATGGAGAGCAAAAGGTGTCAGAATTGGATCTTTGGCACAAAAGACTTGGACACTTTAATGAAAGAGGTATCAAAGAAATGATTAACAATGATTCAGTACTTGGAATGCCTAACATTGCAGGTCAACACATGACATACAGATGTGAGCCATGTCAATTAGGTAAGGCTCATAAGCAATCCTATTCCAAGTATGGATTTATGTATTCAGAAAGACTTGAATTGGTGCATACAGATGTGTGGGGTCCTTCAAAGGACTTTAGTATAAATGGTTCAAGATATTATGTCATATATGTTGATGATGCTACCAGGTGGATCACAATTTATGTGATTAAGGAAAAGTCAGAAGTGTTTAATACATTTAAACACTATCATGCATATGCAGAAAGGATTACAGGTCAAAAATTGAAGAGACTAAGGTCAGATGGAGGGGGAGAGTATTTTTCAAATGAGTTCAATGATTATTTGTGGAATGCAGGTATAAAGAGAGAAGTTACTTGCAGGTACTCTCCTCAACAAAATGGGGTAGCAGAAAGAAGAAATAGGACTCTTGTTGAGTTTGCAAGGTCCATGATGAAAGAGAAGAATTGCCCAAATTATTTGTGGGCTGAGGCTGTTAATACAGCTACATATTTGGTTAATAGATTGCCTTGTAAAGCTTTGCAGGGTATGACACCATATGAAGCTTGGTGGGGTAAGAAACCTACCTTAGATCATTGCAGAATATTTGGATGCTTGGCATATGCATATGTGCCATCTCAATTGAGGCATAAGTTGGAGCCTAAGGCAGAAAAGTATGTATTCATTGGTTATGATGATAAGCAAATGGGATACAGGTTGTGGAGTCCATCCACAAAGCAATTTATTGTATCCAAGGATGTTACATTTGATGAGCAAGGTACTTGGTATGCAGGTAAATATAATGTACATGCAGATGATGAAGAAGTAGTGGAACAAAGGAAAGGAAAAGCAAAGGTTCAATTACTTGATGAAAGTGAGAGTAATGAAGTGCAGATTGAAGTTGAAGAGAGGCCAAGGTTTGATCCAGAATGTGATGAACCAGAGACCTCAAGAAGTGCAGAAGTTAGGAGGTCATCTAGGCACAAATGGCAACCTACAAGGTATAGCTATGACACTTCATTCTTGACTACTAAAGATTATGCTTATTTGGTAAAAGCAGATGAAGACCCTTCTACATATGAAGAAGCCAAAGGGAAGAAGAATTGGGAAGATGCTATGCAAGAGGAGTATGATGCATTGATAGAGAATCAAACATGGGATTTGGTTCCTAAACCTAATAGTCAAAAGATTATTGGATGTAAGTGGGTTTACAAAACAAAGAGATCTGCAGATGGAAGTGTGTCTAGGTACAAAGCTAGACTTGTTGTGAAAGGGTATGCACAGACATATGGAGTGGACTATGATGAGACTTATAGTCCTGTGGCAAAGATGACAACCATCAGGACACTCATTGCAATTGCTGCTTGTAAAGGTTGGAAGTTGTCTCAATTAGATGTTAAAAATGCTTTCTTGAATGGTTACATTTCAGATGAAGTCTACATGGAGCAACCAGATGGGTTCAAAGATCAAGTGAGTCCAAATTATGTGTGTAAGCTCAAGAGAGCTTTGTATGGGTTGAAACAAGCCCCAAGGGCTTGGAATTATAGGCTTGTAAAATTCTTGAATGATCTTGGTTTTCAAGCATCAAAGGCAGATAGTAGCTTGCTAGTCAAAGCAAGTGAAGATGGATTCATTTATGTGTGTATTTATGTTGATGACATAATACTTACAGGAACAGATGATAAGGGGATACAAATGATCAAAAAGCAG
>CM035411.1:165377095-165389595 GCA_020310875.1 Ceratopteris richardii | reverse complement strand
TATGTGTGTATGTATGTATGCATATGCATGTGTGTATGCACATATGTGTGTGTATACATATGTGAGTGTGTATGTAATATGCATGTGTGTATGTATGTATGTGTGTCTGTACATGCATATGTGTGTGTATGTCTGTATGCATATGCATGTGTATGCACATATGTGTGTGTATACATATGTGAGTGTGTATTTATATGTGTGTGTGTGTATGTAATATGCATGTGTGTATGCATGTATGTATGTGTGTGTACATGCAAATATGTGTGTATGTATCTCTCTCTTTCTTTCATCTCTCTCTCTCTCTATCTCACTCTATATCAATCGAAAACAAAACAGATCACTTACATCGATGTAATTGTTTGGAGCGTTGTCGTCAAAGTCCACTTAATGTTTTCCTTCCTCAAATTCCAAAGAACTGATGCCAAAAAGCTCCTGCAAAACAAAAGAAAAGAGAAATTCATAAACCCTAAGCCTAAAACCCTAACCCTAAAACATGTATATGTGTGTATGTGTGTATGTATATGTGATGTGTGTGTATGTGTATGTGCATGTATGCATGTGTGTGTATACATATGTGAGTGTGTATATATATGTGTGTGTGTATGTAATATGCATGTGCGTATGTATGTATGTGTGTGTGTACATGCATATGTGTGTGTATGTATGTATGCATATGCATGTGTGTATGCACATATGTGTGTGTATACATATGTGAGTGTGTATGTAATATGCATGTGTGTATGTATGTATGTGTGTGTGTACATGCAAATATGTGTGTATGTATGTATGCATATGCATGTGTGTATGTATCCATGTGTGTGTGTACACATGTGTATGTATATGTGTGTATACATGTATGTATGTATGTGAGTATGAGAATGAATATGTGTGTGTATGTATATGCATATGTGTATCTAATATGCATGTGTGTATGTAATATGCATGTTTGTATGTAATATGCATGTATGTATGTATATGTGTGTATGCATGTGAGTATGTAATATGTATATGTATGTATATGCATGTGTGTATGTAATATGTATGTGAGTGTATATGTAATATGTGTTGGGAGTGATGGTTGGATGCACTCAAGAAATGAGTTGATGCTGCAAAACCTGCTTCACACCTGCCCTCCTTTGGTTCCAGATATGCTTAGTAGACTCCTTGAGCTTTCAAATGGTATCAAGAAACCATATATGTACTTTGCAAATGAGTTGAGTAATGATTAGATCAAAACAGACAAGTTTGTGGAACACTTGGTTCAAAAAACTTTCTATTTTGGTCTTGATACCTGCTCAGTTTTTTACTCAGTATGACCAGTACACTTACAATTGATCTAATTCCTTTTGGACATATTAAATTATCTTAGCAAGCTACCATTTGCAAGTGGAATGAGATAAAATGATAGACTACTCACTGAGAAATCAATTTAGCAAATTTATGTGTACTCCTGACTTTTTAGGAAATCTGCAGACAGAGACCAGTGTGCACTTCGATCAAGATTTCTCCAAGATGGCTGATCCTTTGCCCTTGAGATTTTGTATGCATGTAGTATGCTTAGTGCTGGTTCCAATATGCTTTGAATCACTTGATTTGGCTCAGTAGATCCTGAGATATGCTCCTTTGAAGTTGACAGACTTGGAGTAGAAAACACAGAGAACGAGAAATGATGAATGTGTATATATCTATTAATTGATAAGATTGTACAAGCTCATTAGCATGACAAGCATAGCTAATTGAGGTGTGGTGGTGTAGGCTATGGAGTAGCACTAACACACACTCAGTTACAATGACAATATGTGTTGGTGCAGACCAATCACCAATTGAAGGCTTGGAAGGTTAAAGAGTGAAGGAAGGATCAACTATTGAAGCTTGGAAGAAAGACATATTCAGAGGATAAGAGAAGTGTACACATATGTACATTAATATAGTCATAGGTGACTTAGATCTTTGTTTGAGTAAGAATCTTGTACAAATTATCTATAAATACTTTGAGAAAAGTCGGGGCATGTATGAGAGCATATGTGACAATAGTTAGAAGCCAAGATTGAGGAAGTTAGAAGTCATGAGATAGAGAAAAAGTTAGTGGAGTTAGCTCTCATCACTCAGTTGTAAATTTTTCTGAGTAATTGAAAATCTTGCGCCCGATGTTTCTGCGTGTTCTCCTTCTACAGTAGATCAATCGTGAAATGCTTTTGTACAAGTCTAAGTTGGAAGGTGCTTGACCTCTGTACAAAGTTTTAGCTTCCAATTGCAATCAGGCTTAGAGAATTAAGTGCAGGAACATTCATATGTGAAGTGTGTTAACAGGTTCCTAAAATAGGCGCAGATTTCGAAGTGATTGTTTTGATCATTTCTCCCAGCACAGTTTAAAGTTTTGCATGAGTGAGGGCTTAATCTTTAAGTTGAAAGATAAGCTACTTATGGCTAGAAGCATTTTCTAAAACGGGTTCGACATTGTGAGAACCAAAGTTAAGAAGTTAGGGGTGTCAAATCGACTTCTCAGAAGTACAGATTTGGACATAGGTAACTTGTGAAGTAAATTTCTCAAGTTATACTAAGGCTTTTGAAGTAATTCAACTTGGAGGAGATGCGCAATCTCTAGGAGATGATTCATACAAAGTTTCATCAAAAACTTTACATGTTTGATAGGTCAATGTGGAGAAATAGTGCAGCAGACTTTTCTGTGTTTTATCCTTTTCACAGATTTTCTCAATTTTGATAATTTGGAGATTGGACCTCTAATTTAGTGAAGGTTTTGACTTACTCTTGGTATAGAGGTGCTCTAATCACAAGAGTAGGTTGTTCTTTTGGAGATTAACACTCTCCATCAGTGGTATCAGAGCAGGAGACATCAAAATCAAGGAAAGGAAGGTCCCGACTGCTGCAGATTCAAGAAGTTCAACATTTGAAGAACTAAGAAGTGAAAGCTTGGAGTCAAAAGCCTGAGGAGAAGACTACTCGACATCAAGAAAGGCAAAAGGAGTCTAATTCGAAGTAAAGGTACATACATTGTTTGTAAAGCTTGAAGATTTCAATACACAGGTGGATACAAGATGGGAGATGCTCTACAGATAGAGAAATTGGATAGGGAAAACTATCCTGCATGGTCAATGAGGATGGAAGCTCATCTTATGAGCAAAGATTTAATTGGTTACATCACAGGAGAAGAAGAGAAGCCAGAGTTCAGAGATCCTAGTGTTCCAACTAGGGAAGAGTTAGCAGATCTGAAAAATTGGATGAAGAAAGATGCTCAAGCTAGGAGCATTATCTATATGGGAGTCAATGATTACTTGTTACCTCATATTAGAGGTCTTGAAAGTGCAACTGACATATGGAATGCTTTGGAGGAGCATTTCCAGAACACTACAAAGTCAAGGAAGGCATCCTTATGGGCAGAGTTTACTACCTTCAAGAAGAAGGCCTCTCAATCCATCTCAGACTATGTAACAAGGATGAAAGATATTGCAGATGCTTTAGGAGCTGTTGATGAAGACATTGAGGAGGATAAATTGGTAAGGCAAATCCTTACAGGGTTGAGAGGTGATGACAAATGGAAGCCATTTATTTTGTCTACAGAACTATCACTTGACCATTTCACTCCTGATTTAAATCAATTGTTAGGTCATATGCTAACATTTGAGCAGGATGTTAAAGGAGATGGTGACAAGAGTACAGGACATGCAATGTACTCAAAGGACAAGAAGAAGAATAGCAAAGGAAAACAACAAGCAGGTGAAGATGAAGGAACAACTACTCAAGCCAACTTCCTAAGAGGAAGAGGAGGTGGCAAAGGTAGAGGAAGAGGCAGGAACAACAAAGATGGAGGCAAAGCTTGCTGGATTTGTGGTAAGACAAATCACTTAGCTAATGATTGTTGGCATAATAATCAGAATAATGGTGGATATAATCAAAATTATAATTCAAGAGGAAGAGGTGGCAGAAATCAAAGAGGTAATTACAGAGGTAGAGGTGGAAGGAATTACTTTGGAAGAAATGCAGGTAGAGGATTCCAAAGTCAACAATACAACAACACCTACTACAATTATGCTTCAGATCAAAAGGAAGATTCAACATTGATAATGAATGCAACTTGTGAAAGGCAGAGTGAAGATCAAAGAGTCTTCTACATTGACTCAGGGTGTAGCAATCACCTGAGTGGTAACATATCTTTGATGACTGATTTGGAAAGTAAAGTTTTTAATCATGTTGCTCAAACAGGTGACAACACAAAGCACAATGTGAAGTCAATTGGATCAGTGAAGGCCAAGGATGGAAGCACCTTATTGAGTAAGGTTTTGTATGTTCCTACAATCCCTAAGAATTTGATAAGTGTAGGTCAAATTGTTGAAAAGGGATATGAAGTAAGGTTCACTAATGATGGAGTATATGTGGAAGACCCTAGCCAAGGGTATAAACAGATTGTTTCAGGGAAAAAGGAAGGAAGATTATTTACATTGAAGATTCAAGGCAACATTGGTCATGCTATGTTCACATATGGAGGTCATAAGATCTCTGAGTTAGATCTTTGGCACAAGAGGCTTGGACATTTCAATGAAAGAGGTATTAAAGATATGGTTAACAATGGTTCAGTGCTTGGATTGCCTAATGTTGCAGGTCAACATATGACATACAAATGTGAGGCATGTCAATTAGGTAAGGCTCATAAACATTCCTATTCCAAGCATGGTTTTATGTACTCAGAGAAGCTTGAGTTGGTACACACAGATGTGTGGGGACCATCAAAAGATTTCAGTATAAATGGATCAAGGTATTATGTGATTTATGTTGATGATGCTACTAGGTGGATCACTATCTATGTGATCAAAGATAAGTCAGAAGTGTTTAATACATTTAAACACTATCATGCATATGCAGAAAGAATTACAGGTCATAAGTTGAAAAGACTAAGGTCAGATGGAGGGGGAGAGTATTTCTCAAATGAGTTCAGTGATTACTTATGGAATGCAGGTATAAAAAGGGAAGTTACTTGCAGGTACTCTCCTCAACAAAATGGTGTTGCAGAAAGGAGAAATAGAACAATTGTTGAGTTTGCAAGATCCATGATGAAGGAGAAAAATTGCCCTAATTATTTGTGGGCTGAAGCTGTAAATACAGCCACTTATTTGGTCAATAGGCTACCATGTAAAGCCTTGCAGGGTATGACATCATATGAGGCTTGGTGGGGTAAAAGACCTACCTTGGATCATTGCAGAGTTTTTGGGTGTGTGGCATATGCATATGTGCCATCACAATTAAGGCACAAGTTGGAGCCTAACGCTGAAAAGTATGTTTTCATTGGCTATGATGATAAGCAGATGGGCTATAGATTGTGGAGTCCATCAACAAAGCAATTTATGGTTTCTAAGGATGTTACATTTGATGAACAAAGCACTTGGTATGCAGGTACAATCAATATCAATACAGGTGATGAAGAAGAAGTGAGTCAAAGAAAAGGTAAATCAAAAGTTCAAATATTTGATGAGCAAGAGAATAATGAAGTGCAGGTTGAAGTGGAAGAGACACCAAGATTTGATCCTGAATGTGAAGAGCCAGAAACCTCAAGGAGTGGAGAACTCAGAAGGTCAACAAGAAATAGGTGGCAACCTACAAGGTATAGTTATGATACTTCATTTCTAGCCACAAAAGATTATGCTTATATGGTGAATACAGATGAAGACCCTTCTACATATGAAGAGGCAAAAGGTAAGGACAAATGGGAGAATGCTATGCAGGAGGAATATGATGCACTATTGGAGAATCAAACTTGGGATTTAGTTCCTAAACCAAATAGTCAGAAGATTATTGGATGCAAGTGGGTCTACAAGACAAAAAGGTTTGCAGATGGAAGTGTGTCTAGATACAAAGCTAGACTTGTTGTCAAAGGCTTTGCTCAAACATATGGTATTGATTATGATGAGACCTATAGTCCTGTGGCAAAGATGACAACCATAAGGACACTTATTGCTATTGCTGCATGTAAAGGTTGGAAGCTATGTCAACTTGATGTGAAAAATGCTTTTTTGAATGGTTACATTTCAGATGATGTATTCATGGAGCAACCTCAAGGGTTCAGAGATAAAAGGTATCCAGATCATGTGTGCAAGCTCAAGAGAGCTTTGTATGGCTTGAAGCAGGCCCCAAGGGCATGGAACTATAGACTTGTGAAGTTCCTAAAAGTACTTGGTTTTCAGGTGTCTAAAGCAGATAGTAGCTTGCTTGTCAAGGCAAGTGAAAATGGTTTCATATACATGTGCATATATGTTGATGATATAATTCTTACAGGTACAGATGAAGAAGGAATACAAAAGCTTAAGAGGCAAATGGAAAAGGAGTTCAAGATAAGTGACTTGGGAGACTTATCATACTTCTTGGGCATGGAGATTACATATACTCAACATGGAGTATTTGTGACCCAAGAAAGGTATTTGAAGAACTTGTTAATCAAGTTTAAAATGGATGATTGCAGGGTAGCACCTACACCAATGGAGGTGAATCACAAATTGAGTAAGTATGGAGGTGAAGAATTCAAGGACATGAGACAATATCAGAGTTTGGTTGGTAGTCTTATCTATGCTACTCTAACTAGACCTGATTTATCATATGCAGTAGGGGTTTTGTCTCAATTTATGCATTGCCCAAGGAAAGAACATTGGATTGCAGGACAAAGGGTGTTGAGGTACATTAAGGGTACACTCAATGAAGGTTTGTATTATGGGTTTACCTCAGATACAAATATCAAAGTTTATAGTGATGCAGATTGGGCAGGTAATCCAGATGATAGAAGATCAACCTATGGATACATGTGTTATGTGGGAGATAAGTTAATCTCATGGTGTTCTAAGAAGCAACATACAGTTGCTTTGTCTTCTACAGAAGCTGAGTATAAAGGCATGGTTGAAGCTGCAAAGGAAGTGATTTGGCTCAAGACCTTGATGAAGAGTCTTGACATTATGCATGGGGTACCAATTATATATGGAGATAACATGAGTTCATTGTATTTAGCTGCTAATCCTGTTTTTCATGCCAGGACCAAACACATTGAGATTCAGTATCACTTTCTAAGAGAGAAGGTGATGGATAAAGAGATTGAAGTAATCCATACTTCAACAAAAGATCAGATAGCTGATATGCTTACAAAAGGCTTGGATGGACCAAAGTTACAAAGGTTCAAAGACATGGCAGGTATAAAGAAGATAGTGAAGACCTCAATTGATGATTGAGGGGGAGCTGTTGGTGCAGACCAATCACCAATTGAAGGCTTGGAAGGTTAAAGAGTGAAGGAAGGATCAACTATTGAAGCTTGGAAGAAAGACATATTCAGAGGATAAGAGAAGTGTACACATATGTACATTAATATAGTCATAGGTGACTTAGATCTTTGTTTGAGTAAGAATCTTGTACAAATTATCTATAAATACTTTGAGAAAAGTCGGGGCATGTATGAGAGCATATGTGACAATAGTTAGAAGCCAAGATTGAGGAAGTTAGAAGTCATGAGATAGAGAAAAAGTTAGTGGAGTTAGCTCTCATCACTCAGTTGTAAATTTTTCTGAGTAATTGAAAATCTTGCGCCCGATGTTTCTGCGTGTTCTCCTTCTACAGTAGATCAATCGTGAAATGCTTTTGTACAAGTCTAAGTTGGAAGGTGCTTGACCTCTGTACAAAGTTTTAGCTTCCAATTGCAATCAGGCTTAGAGAATTAAGTGCAGGAACATTCATATGTGAAGTGTGTTCACAGGTTCCTAAAATAGGCGCACATTTCGAAGTGATTGTTTTGATCATTTCTCCCAGCACAGTTTAAAGTTTTGCATGAGTGAGGGCTTAATCTTTAAGTTGAAAGATAAGCTACTTATGGCTAGAAGCATTTTGTAAAACGGGTTCGACATTGTGAGAACCAAAGTTAAGAAGTTAGGGGTGTCAAATCGACTTCTCAGAAGTACAGATTTGGACATAGGTAACTTGTGAAGTAAATTTCTCAAGTTATACTAAGGCTTTTGAAGTAATTCAACTTGGAGGAGATGCGCAATCTCTAGGAGATGATTCATACAAAGTTTCATCAAAAACTTTACATGTTTGATAGGTCAATGTGGAGAAATAGTGCAGCAGACTTTTCTGTGTTTTATCCTTTTCACAGATTTTCTCAATTTTGATAATTTGGAGATTGGACCTCTAATTTAGTGAAGGTTTTGACTTACTCTTGGTATAGAGGTGCTCTAATCACAAGAGTAGGTTGTTCTTTTGGAGATTAACACTCTCCATCAATATGCCTCGGGGAGTGAGCTTAAGTGACTGAACTAGCCGCGAGTTTTTCCTCTTCATTTTATATGGGTTGAGAAAACATTTGAATTTCAAATTCAAACTAAGGCTCCCTAGAATCTCTCCTCTAAAAGTAGGGAGATATTCTCTCCACTAAACTATTCTCTTTTCCACGACTAATGAGGTGGGTGAGTGATTACATGAAATGTCAAGTCACTTAGACTTTTACAAATGAGTAAAATGGTAATAGTCTATAAGCATAGGTTCCTATGCCTTATCCTTCATGTAGAGATATCCTTCAAGGGTTCCAAGCCCATCTTCCAAAGTTCCAAAGTTCCAAGCCAATGTGTGTAGGCTTGTCTTGCACCAACAGCTCCCCCTCAAGCCAAACACTTTGGCTCAAGTCTTCATCTTCTTCATCTTTAGTCTTCAATCACATCCTGCAATCCAATCATAGATTTGAATTTGCATAACTTGTTTCCATCCAATGCCTTTGTAAGTAAATCTGCACATTGCATATTAGTAGACACATAAGTCAATTGAATGTCTTTACTAAGTAACTTCTCTCTCACATAGTGGTAATGAACCTCTATGTGTTTGGTTCTGGCATGATAAATTGGATTAGCTGCAAGGTGAAGAGAGCTAGTGTTATCTCCAAATATGATTGGTGGTCTTATGTATAGACCTAATTCTGTATATAGAAGCTTCAACCATATAGCTTCTTGAGTTGCATTGGCAAGCCCTCTATACTCTGCTTCAGTGGATGACAAGGCCACTGTAGGTTGCTTCTTGGCTGACCAAGAGATAGGCTTATCTCCTGCAAAACAAATATATCCTGAGGTGCTTCTCCTATCATCCTTGCATCCTGCCCAATCTGCATCTGAGTAAACTTTAATGTCAATATCAGATGTATAAGGAAAGTACAAACCATGACTTTGAGTTCCCTTCAGATACTTCAAGATCTTCTTTGCTGCCTCTAGGTGAGGTACCCTTGGTTTGTGCATGAATTGACTAAGCACACTAACTCCATATGCTATGTCAATTCTTGTCAGGGTAGCATAGTTCAAACTACCTACCATACTTTGGTATCCTGTAATGTCTTTGACTTCTTCTCCTTCATGAGCACTTAGCTTTAGATTGACCTCCATTGGAGTAGTAGATACCTTAGCATCCTGCAAGCCAAACTTCTTGACCATATCCTGCACATACTTCTTTTGAGTGATATATATACCTGAGTTGGTGTAGACTAACTCAAGACCTAAGAAGTACTTCAATAATCCAAGATCACTAATCTTGAATTCTTTCATCATCTGTCCTTTGATGTGTCTAATCCCATTGACATCATTGCCTGTAATGATGATGTCATCAACATAAACACATAAGTAGATTACCTCTGTACTACTTCTCTTTATGAATAGAGAAGTGTCTGCTTTGCTCATCACAAATCCTTGGTCTTGGAGGTAGGTTGTCAATTTGTAATTCCATGCTCTAGGTGCCTGCTTTAAACCATACAGAGCCTTCTTCAATTTACAAACATAATGTACCTTTTTTGGATCTTCATAGCCAGGTGGTTGTGACATGTAGACTTCTTCAGATATCCATCCATTCAAGAAGGCATTCTTGACATCTAATTGGTACATATTCCAATTCTTGGATGCAGCTACACTCACCAAAATTCTGATAGTTGGCATCTTAGCCACAGGAGAAAATGTCTCCTCATAATCAATGCCTTGGGTTTGTGCAAAACCCTTGGCTACCAACCTAGCTTTGTACCTGTTTATTGTTCCATCTGATTTCTTCTTTAGTTTGTAGATCCATCTGGATCCTATCACCTTCATAGAGTCCTTCTTGGGTACCAAGTCCCAAGTATCACTTTCCTTGAGAGCTTCCATCTCTTCATCCATGGCTTCTCTCCATTCTGGTTTGGTAATTGCTTCTTCATAGGTACTTGGTTCTTCATTCAACAAGTCCTTTGCAAGATATACAGAATGTTTAGTTACAAGTGATGTGTCATACCCAAATCTGATAGGCTTCTTCTTTTCTCTCTGAGATCTCCTTATTGCTTGAGTTGAAGTTTCTGGTTTATCTTCTAATTGCTTTATCTTCATCTTTCCTTTGGACTTCCAAGCCTTGAACTCTTCAAGGTTTATTGTATCATCATCATCTGAGCTTGAATCTTCTTGTTGAGTTGGTTCTTCCTTAGTAAGCTTTGGAAAATCTTCTTCCATGTCATAGGGTAGACTAATCTTCATGCATTCATTTTCATACCAAGAGTCATTCTCATCAAAGATGACATCTCTGCTTACCTTGAAACCTTTGTTTGTTGGGTTGTAGAACCTGTATCCCTTTTGGTTCAAATCATAACCAATGAAGATACATTTTTCAACCTTAGGGTCTAGCTTTCCCCTTACTTGTGAGGGAATATGCACATATGCTACACAACCAAAGATTTTGCAATGATCCAGAGAAGGTCTCTTACCATGCCAAGCTTCATATGGTGTCATGCCATCAAGTGATTTGGATGGCAACCTATTGATGAGATAAGTGGCAGTGGATACACTCTGCCCAAAGATAATTTGGCAACTTTTTCTCATTAAGCATAGACCTAGCTGTTTCCACAATGAGTCTATTCCTTCTTTCAGCTACCCCATTTTGTTCAGGTGAGTACCTTGTAGTAATCTCCCTTTTGATGCCTCTTTCCTGCAAGAAATCTTCAAACTCATTGGAGAAGTACTCTCCTCCACCATCTGACCTTAGCCTCTTCAAGCTTCTTCCTGTTTGATTTTCAACAAGTGCAAGATACCTCTTGAAACAATTAAACACTTCATCTTTATGCTTCATAAAGTATAAAATGGTCCACCTGCTATAATCATCAATGAAGGACACATAATACCTTGAACCAGAAATGGAAGGGTCCTTGCTAGGTCCCCATACATCTGTGTGTACCAAGTCTAGGTAGTCTTCATGCATGAAACCTTTCCTTGAATAGGGTAACCTGTGAGACTTACCAAATTGACATGATCCACATTTGTAAATCATGTGTTGCTTGGACACATTAGGTATCCCAAGCACACATTGATCCCTGCACATTTGCTTTAGAGTCCTTTCACCTATGTGCCCTAATCTTTTGTGCCATATTTCTAACTCTGAAAGTGTCTGATCCTTATAATTATACAAAGCAATGTTCTTGGTGTCTTCTAGCTCAAATGTAAATAATCTACCTGATTTCTCCCCTTTGGCTATCCTTCTGAATCCATGTTTTGGGTCCTCCACATATGCTCCATGTTGTGTGAATCTGACCTGCAAACCTTTCTCCACAATCTGACCAACACTCATTAGATTCTTTGTGATGGTTGGTACATAGAGTACCCTGCTCAATAGGTTCTGGTTACCATCACATGTTTTGACATTGCCTACTTTAACAACTGAATGTTTAGTGTCATCACCTGTCTGCACTTGATGCTTGCCTTTGGGTTCTTCCAAATCAAAAAGTAGTGCCACATTGCCAGCTACATGGTTAGAACATCCTGAATCAATATAAAATAAATGATCATCATTTGTACCTATCTTGGAGGTCATATTCATGATCAATAGGGAGTCATCCTGCTCCTCTGTGTAATTGTTGTAGTCTCTTCTATTTTTGAATCCACCTTGGTAGTTACCATTATGGTTGTTGTTGTAGTTGTTGTTGTATCCATTGTAGCCTTGGTGTTGATTGAATCTGCCTCTCCCTTGAGAGTATCCACCTCTTGAGTAGCCTCTTCCTCTCTGATTTTTGTAGTTCTTGTAGCATTCATCTGTGGTATGGTTGGACAATCCACAAATGTTGCATGGTGATGAGTTGTAGGGTCTCCCCCTACCTGACTTACCTCCTCTGCCTCTTCCTCTAGATGACTTACCTCTCCCTGCATAATTGGCTTGAGAGGTAGAACCTTCTTCATCCTGTTTCTTCCCTTTTCCTTTATCTTTAACTTTCTTATCAGTATAGAGAGCAGAGGGGTTATTACCTTTTGATTGATCTCCTGCCTTTGTAAACTTTGCTTCATGTGTGAAAAGTTGGCCCATGAGTGTTGTGAGATCAGGGGTATGCATGTCCATATAGAGGTCCATTGCAGTGGTGAAACTTTCCCACTTATCATCTGCCTTGAGTCCATTTGTTACTTGTCTGACTATTTGCTCCTCTTCAATCTCCTCTCCAATACTTGCTAATTGGTCTGCCACATCTTTGATATTTGTCACAT
>CM035411.1:165359595-165369595 GCA_020310875.1 Ceratopteris richardii | reverse complement strand
ATGTGTGGAGGCGCTATCAATTCTTTTCACAAGAGTTCGAGAACCTCCAGAATAGTGAAGACCTCAATCCCATATGGCAGAAAGCAGGATTCGTAAATTACTTTAGTAAACAACTCCCAAAACCCAACTTTTATCGATATTACTATCTGATGGCTTCTATTAAAGAGCAAGAGAGCAAGGAGTTGGACCCTGTCTTTGTCCTACCATCATTGGTCAATGATCCCCCCTTCAAGAAGTTTACCTTGTCTTTGGACTTAATCAGGACCGCGCTTAAGATTCAAGGCCACCATACGCCCATAGAGAAGGAGTGTTTTATCCTAGAACCTATGAAGCTAAGTGATATCGACAAATGGCTACCAATATCAGCCATCACTCCTCAACTTACCACTCCATTGAGAATATGCCTACAACATTTTGCCTTCCCTGCACAGCAGCAATTTATGATTCTGCACAAATGTCTATGGTTTGGTTTGTACCTTGCCACTATAGGGCCTCAAACAATTGATATTGCTACTTATATCTAGGCTCAACTTTTATTGGCCGGACATCGATGGGAGAAGAAAAAGGTTGTTCATGGATGTTGTGCCCTGACATGCATCATATACATGTGTTTGGCTTATGATATTTCTATAGAGAGATCCCTCCCAACAACACAATTAAAGCAATACAAAGGCTCCAAGAAAACCGCGAGACCTCCCAATACCCGTAGAGTCAAGTGCATGCATGGCACAATCCCCTAATTACAAGTCCCGAAGTTGCCATCACCTCAGCCCACACCCAAAACCTCCCCCCAATGACATCCAGTTCAACCACAACCAGGTGTCCCACCACTCCGAGTCCGCTTGAACCGATCTGCTACACTCCGTGAGGTTTCACAGGTAGAGAGCGTTGTTCCCACCACCCTATCGACTACTGCAACCACGACTATAGAAGCTACCACGACAACTTCTACGTTTGTCTCTGACTCTTTTACCTTCCCGGTTACTAGTTTGGGCACTGAGGATATCAACACTATGTTTGATTTCGAGATCCTGGATGTATTGTCTAGCAACTTTCAATTTTTGGATACCCACATTGTTTCTCAAGAATTTGAATGTCCTGCTTACCCCACTACACCCTCAGAGGGAGAGAATGCTGATTCTGAAGATGAAGAGGACGATCGTACGGTGACAGATGAAGGAGACACTGACACTCAAGCTAGCGAAGAAGAGGCTCAACAATTGGAAGCACATGCTGAAGTTCAAGGGGAAGCTAGCACGTATGAAGAAGAAACAACAAAAGTTGTAGCTTACACTATCACCATTCGACGGCTCCACAATACTATGAATAAAGTTTGGTCAAGAACCAAATCAACGAAAGAACAAAGCCAATCCATCTTGCAATAGGAACTGGTCCACGATGGCTTTGAGGAAACTTTTATCTCTGCCATGCATGAATTGGTTAAATCTGTAGGTCTGTCGGAAGCCTTACAATATTTGCTAAGGAATCCTCTACCCAGGTTTGACCCTCGATGGGTTCGCATTCTCAAACGATCGGGCACATATATTTGTGTCCCCACTGATCCTATCACATCAGCACCCCCTGTGGGTTCCTCCACTATCGACTTAACCACGGAAGACACTTCCCATGTGTATACCCTTAACAAAACCCTCCCTTCTCACCCGATTCCAGCCCTATCCTCCCCTGACATTATAGATAGCCCCGATGTTTGTATTCCTTCCCCTGTTTTCGTTTAGCCCCCGGTATCCATCCCAATTCTGACCACTGCTCCCATTCCCCCTATCTCCATTCCACCTATCCTGATGCCACCTATCCTTTCCCCGTCCCCTCATTTCCCCTCGTATACCACTAACCCATTATACTCCTTTACCGTCTCCACACAGCCAACCTCCGTCTAATCCTGTTTCATATCCTTTTTGCACCCCCGATCTACACCTTTTCCATTTGTACGAGCCTATCAGGAACTTCGCCCACAAGTCCCCTTCTTATGGCCACCAAGTACGCCACCTCACTCACCTCTCACCACACAACTGCACCCACCACCATGCACAATCACACCTACATCACTCTTTCACATTGCAATCATTGAAGGTACCATTAGCGACATGGACATCTCACTTACCGCTTCACCAGATGCACAATTGCATGCATCCACCACATCACTGTAGCACACTTCCCACGTTACCTATTCGCACATCTCTTCCATCACTTGCCACGACATCCACCATCCCTACTGCTACTCCCACTCCATTGCATTAGAAACCACCCCGCATGCATCATTTCCCACCCTTCCATCATTGTCATCATCCACTGTTGATGCTTCTATCCAACAAATGATATAGTGACTTCAACAGATTAATGTAGAATATTCATCACTAGGGCAATAGCATTTTGCCCTCCAATGGACTACACAGGATTTACAGGCACGCTTAGATGCACTCACCTTGCAGAACTAGGACCTTAATATAAAGTATCAAAACTTGGAAACCGAACATCAGAAGCAGCAACAAACTTTTGAAGCTCAAGTACAGGAATGCATCAAAGAGGTCGAATCACAGTTCGACGTTTACTTGATGCACAATGCCCAACTATCACGAAATATGGCGCTTTTTTTATGACATCTCAACACAGCCAAGGAGGAAAATCAATGTCAATAACAATAGAATCATGAGAACTTTGAAGCCACCTTGGACAATTCGAAAATGCCCCTTATTCCGTCTCGCTTTCAAGCCATTCCTCCTGAGTCAATGCAGATTCTCCTGGAAGACCATGCACGCGTGCTTGAGGATTATGATCACTTACAAGAAGAATGCCGCACACTCAAGGACCCACTATCGTACAACAAGTGGCACCACCTACTCTCTTAGACGAATTGAATGTGCTGCGTATGAAAGTCCAAGAGTTACAGACTTAGGTATCCAACATGACGGAAACCCCTCGACCAGATTTGCCACCCGACATACCCGAACCTGACAAAACGATACCCATACCAGTTGAGGAAACCTTTGAAGAAGAATATGTACCTTTGCCCATTGTTGGAGGACGCTCATCACCTGAAGGACAGGACACATATGAATTACCTCTGCCAGCTTGGTTAAAGACAATCAAAGAACTGGGCAAGACACACTCTGCACGAGTCGATGCACAACTTCATGCGATGGCAAATCTCGAAGAGGTTATTTTGAAGTCACCCTATTTTGCTACTCTCGCCCCCCCCCCACAGACACCTCATGACAAGCGAACTACAATATAAACCGTATTTCCTTGTGCTCGAAGAATACAACTTCCATATTGAGAGCATCACTCGAAAGCGTCCCATGCATGCCATGCAATTCGAGCCCGAAGATGTTCCACCAGAAGCAGAACGAGGTCATATTTATCAATCCACATGGCGTGAGGACTTACTCCAAAAGTACCCTGAAATGTTGCACATGTGGATGCATGCATTGACACATTTGAAGTATAACCCGTGCTATGGACCGATTCCATGCAGACGTACGAGGAAGGCATTTGCTATTAAGGTTCAGAATAATCATCAATGCAGATCCTAGCTCAATTACCCCTATCTCTCACCTCCCATGAATAACACTCTGATTGTCGCCTACATGATGGCCACTATTCGTCATTGGTTACCTCATCTGCACAAGATGACTGACATTCCGGCACAAATGACAATGAAAAGTTTCAATATGATGCAGATGGTCTTTAAGACTTTCCGACGTGTCAAGGCTCCCACCATGAATACACCAGGATTTGAATATGGGAATTTGGACTTAGTTTATGACATGAGCATGACACCCTCCCTCAAAGTATGCTATGCTTGGCACTGTAGACTGAAATAAATGCCTGCATGCTACAAGCAGACGTTTGAAGATATGTTCACCACCGACTTCGAGGAATACCACTCAGAGGTATTCATCAGTCGTCCCATGCATTTGCTTCACTTGTTTGCCCGTGAACGTATTACGTATTCAGAGCATTATATGCGCCCACCTCTAGATGAACGCGTGCCCATTGATTGGGAGAAACTCGAATGTGACCTTATTAGGGGACTTCGCATTACGAAACATACCTTGGCAACATATGTGCTCACCAACTATATTACTCATGTGAAATCAGGTTTTGTTAGGGACGATAGAAACGAGGAGGAGGGGAGTGTTCAAGGCAAAGGATCGAGTACGGGCTCTTGTCAGAGAAGAAGAGGAAGTACATAAACTACTCAGATTACTTCATCATGTCAATAGTGATTTTTATCACGAAAACAATGTAATATATGTATATACATCCAATTATCGCAAGTGCGACTCCATTTTGTGCAAGTCAAGGAGTTCTCGAGCTTGAGGAATCTAAGTAGAAAGCTCACACCAATTTTTGTAATTTTTGGAAGTCGTTAGATAGTTCAAATTAGAGGTAGAACCTATTTTTTAACTATGCCGGTCACTAGATGTGAAACCGGTCAAAACTAGGCACAAACTATAAATAGAGCTAGAGAGCTCATTTTGTGGTGGTTGAACTTATGAGTTAGAACTAGAAGAACTATTGTAATTAGTTGATGATGAATATGAGTATGAGTTCTTTCTTTGCCTTCCATTGATCTCCATCATGACTTTTCTTATGTGTGTGTATGTATGTGTGTGTATGCTTATTGTATTTCTCACCATCTTCTTCGTGCACATCACTTGCTCTTGATCTTCATATCAGCCTAACCTCTCCACGGATTGACAATTACAAAGTGGAGCTCCTCACGTTGGTACTTTCCATTGTGGTAGAGTGTCTCTCTCTCTCTCTCTCTCTCTCTCTCTCTATATATATATATATATATATATATATATATATATATATATATATATATATATATATATATATATATATATATATATATATATATATATATATATATATATATATATATGTGTGTGTGTGTGTGTGTGTGTGTGTGTGAGCTTTGGGATCCAAAAGAGTTTCTTGATAGTAATAATATTTTGATATTCTTGGATTGACCTGCATATGCTATTTTAAGGTTCCGGGGATTCCTATTATAATCAAAATTTTCGTATATACATGATCATTATACATGCTGGTCCCATGTCATATTCATTTGTGGTCTCCTTTCAATAGACCTCTCATGTGTTGAAGAGGTAATCGATGCACTTTGTCCTTATAAGCAATATAAAAGCGTACACGTATGGATGAAGGTGGTCCATTCTAAGAAGCTGCTTTTGGACCTTAAAAACATAGAAGTGTGGGAAGCACAAGTAAAGAGCGTGCTCCCTTAAAACGTGCAACTTTTGTCGACGAATATCATGACAGAAATATTATGATATTAAATATTAAATATGATATTCCTTCTTCTTTATTTCTCTCTACACACATGGATAATCCTATCCAGGAAATCTTTATATTATTCAACCGAAAGTGGATATCACATTTATGTGTTCAAGAGATTGATTCCACATTAAAATCTTTCAAGAGATTGATCCCACATTAAAATCTTTCAAGGAGCAAGGTGGACTTAAGTGGATGAGAGGAGAAATAGACTAGAAACAAATAAATCTTTCCACAAAGAGAGATACACCCCACATAGTTTTGAACTTTGCATCAAGTCCTCAATTTCTCTGAGAAGATTAAGAGATGATGGCTGTATTTACATCAAGCAACTTGGACAAACACCAGGATAGAGAAGATCATGGTCATCATCCTTTTGTGCTCTGCATATTGGAGAAACAAACAAGATCTATTTCTTTTTCTGTCTCATATCATTCGAATGGGATCGCATGGATATTAAAACCTCCATCCTCATGGGAATGAAGCACTTTGCAAAGCCTTAGAGTGTCTGAATAGGAGACTTTATGGAAAATCCGACTTTAAAGGATTTCATTAACCTCTAGGAAAGTGAAAAAAAACCTTCCCTGATAGAAATTTATTGGATATCTCTCCAGCAGAATAGAAAATTGTAAGAGTAGTCATGCATTTTGGAGGATATTGTAAGAGCATTCATGCATTTAGGAGATAGTAATCATGTTTCCTCTCTGCAAATAAGGAAATACATTGTGAAAGTGCAATAGTCTAGAGTTGAATTAAAAGAGCTGGTCTGATGAATTTTGTTCAGGGGAAACACTTTGAACTCTGATAGGGAAGATCACACATTTATATCCTGTCATGATTTGGACTAGAAAATTTTGAGGTTGGAATTACTAAAATGGATCTCTAAACAGGGTAACATGTAGACTTCTGGGTCTTAAAAATCATAGGGCTTCAAGTAGAAGATGAGTAAGCCTTTGGACTGTATATTAATAGTCAACAATTAAACCATAAACTCAATTTGCCTTTGAGAGATTGAACTTCATTGTGGCTGCATGTTTTTGCTTTGTGGAATCTAGGGTTTCATAAGATATAACTCAACTTCCAAAACATAACAAGGAATTAAAAAATACAACAAATGTGTTAGTGAGCATGACCTACTGGCAAAACCTTGGTTTAATGCTCGCCTTAGTTTCCATATATCCATGTGTAGCTATATGTAGAAGTTTGCCCAACTCTTCGGCTAACTGACTATTTCACATATTCATGCGTATCTATTTGCCCACCCCTTCGGTGTATCTGTGGATCTATATGGGAGAACTGCCTATTCTTATCAATGGGGTTTGAAGGGTGCCTCTGCCTGATGAAGTTCCTCTTCATAAAAAGAAATCAGTCGCGAAAGAACAAACAGAAAATGAACTAAGCAAAGATTACAATTCGTCACTGGCAGGGAGTGAGGAAACCCATCAAGAGACAGCATCTTCTGTCAAGAGAAGAATAGATCGTGAAGAGTCTACAGTGAAAAAGAGAAGCATATCTCTCCATCCGCATGGTTTAATACATACATCACATGGCAGGTGCCAGGACTAGGGGGGCAACTTTCATGAACTGCTTTACACTATTTCAGCATTTTGCAAAATACTGTTGAAGATCCGAGTCTGATAGGGTAGACAATGCGGGCATGGGATTTCGATTTCAACTGTGTACAAGCCATGGCGCAACACACAGGCGCTGTCTGGTCAAAATGAGGGGTAAATCGACTCCGAGCTTGTAGTAATTTGCCACGACGTCTGGCTTGCAGGCCGCGGAAACAGACTATTATAATTGACTTTTTGTTTCGTTTTTTTCTGCCGGATATCCCAACGTTGACACGAGGTCTTGAGAGAGCGCCTGGAGGCTGGGCCATGGAAGTTTTCTCGTTCCAACAAGGTGTACGGGTGTAGATAGATGTACGATAGGCTTTCATAGGATGGGGACCACTTCAACAATGTCATTTATTTCACAGAATATAAGGACATGCCCTCTCCCCGTTTCGAATCCGGTCGCTGAGTTGAATCCCATTCTTCATCACTCCTTGTTCTGTGAGAGCCAAGATACGCTCCAAAGACAATGCTTCCGTTCGCCCCGGTTCTGTGAACACTTTACTCTGCCTTCTTCCCTCCGATCGCAGAAGTCTTACCGTCGAAATGGACGCGGACAATCTTGTATCTGTTCCGGAGGTAGGCTCGCTCGCTCCCTTGTGTTTTCGCGCTCCTCTTAGTCTATTAGCGTGAGGCGATTCTTCCTCATCATTGTGGACAGCTATATCAGTGCGCAAATGATTCGCACTATAGGCTTTCTGAATTTCGCAATTCTGTGTAATGTGTATTGTTCAAGTTGGATGTTAAGACAGAGACACAATCAATCGAAAAGAAGACCCACGTTCATGCATGTCCACTGAATTGATTGCAAATCATTATGAAGTTAAGAATTTCAAGATATGCTGGCCTCTCCATGAAAACTTCAAACTATCAGTACATACTGTTTTGATTTTGCTGGAAGACACTGCTAAATATTGCAATCAATTTCCTTGACATATTTTGATAGGATTTTAACGTCTCTCTCTCTCTCTCTCTCTCTCTCTCTCTCTCTCTCTCTGCAGAAACAGGGACTCAAAACATTGCTGGCATACCTTGGGCCAGGATTCCTGGTTGCGATTGCATATATTGACCCGGGAAATTGTAAGGCCTATGCTCAGTATGGTTGTTAAAAGCACCAAAGGATCCATGATTTACGTGAGGGCCTCACATTTAACTTCTTTGCTGTGTATGGCAGTTGAAAGTGACCTACAGGCAGGAGCTGATTATAAATATGAGGTAAGCGAGTGAGGAATCATGAGCTTTTCCTGCAGGTTATTACATATCCCAAATTCTCTTTCATAGCTGTGGGGTTTCATACAATCAAATAGACGCGCGCATGCGCGTACACACACACACACATTAACACCTCCTCTCATCTCTATTTCTCTCTTTCTACATTGTGCTTTTCTCTCATTCACCCCACAGTGTCAAACCACCCCTTTGATTTTTGTCCGAGCCATTTCGGCCCTTTACACAGTTCTTCTCTCATCTTTTTGTCTCTCTTTTCTACGTATTTTTCCCTCATCTTACCTTCTCTCTTACTGCATGTTTTTTTTTCTTTCATCCACCGCATAGTGCTACATCGCCCCTTTGATTTTGTCAAAGTCAAATTGGCTTTGCACGAGTTTGTCTTTAGTGCTGAATTATGTACAACTATGGTTGGGGGAAGGGGTACAAATTGGTCATGCACTCGCCCTTGTGCATCATCGGATCAAAATAAAGAGGGCAAGCTTTTTCCAGCACCGACACCCACCTTCATATACAGACAAAAAACAAATAGAGACAAGGAATGCACGAACTTGGAGACATATATGCTGATTCCCTTGAAGTATAAGCCTGGATAGTAACTGGATCCTTCCGATTAAGTATACAAAGCTTGCTATTTACCTTGATTGTCCAATCAGCAATTGATGTACTTCTTGCTGATTTCCAGCTCTTGTGGATTATCGTTATAGCATCATGTGCAGCTTTGCTGATTCAATCTCTTGCAGCCAATTTGGGAGTTGTTACTGGTACGAAGTATGGCTCTCTTCACGGTTATGTTTTACTAGAAGCAACAATTGGATTTCATAAGTCAAAAGGGTGATCTTACTAGAGACCGAGAGCTGTTTCAATTTAATCATTTGTATGTGTGGATGAAATTGCATTGGTTGTCGTAATTCTCTACCTCATATCGATATCCTCAAGACAGCACTAGAAGCATTTCTATAGTCAGAGAAAATCATAAAAGGTGACCCAGTTTGTCTCTTATGAACAGGAAAGCACCTTGCAGAGCATTGCAGGATGGAATACCCACGAAGAATTAATTTTTGCTTGTGGATACTTGCAGAAGTAGCGATAGTTGCCAGTGATATTCCAGAAGGTGTAGTTCTGATTGATTTGAGATTTAGAAATCGTCTTCCTCTAATACTTAATATGGATTGGTGATAGTTTTACTTTTCTAGCTTACTGTCAGTGTGGTGCAGTCTCTTGAAATCCTGCTGCTTGCTGTACTTCATTTGCACTTATCTTAAACTTGATTTGCATTCTTATGTGGAGCAGAGCTTTCATGATGGCATTGCATGAAGCATGCAGTTGATCATTTTGATGGTACAATGAATAAGCCACGAAATGGTAGCGAAATGTAAAACATCACTGCAGGTGTTTGGGCCAGTGCTTTGCCTTTGTATGAGCAGATGGTCCAGGTGCCTGCTCATAGCTCTGCAAAGAAGACATGCCAAATACTAATGGAGCAGATTGTCATCTATGCTGCAGAAAAGAGATTCGTATGTTGGTATAGGGTGATTATGTATTGAGAAAACCGAGCTTCCAAATTGAAATGCAGACTGTCATCTGTGCTGTAGAGAGCAGATTCCTATGTTGGTGTAGGGTGGTTCTGTGTTGAGAAACCCAGCGTCCACGTATAAAAGCTTCTGCTTTAGCTACTAGCTGCAGGTGCAATAGCATTAATAGCTTTATGTAGCTTAAACTAAGTACAAAGGTTTTTGGCAGGACATAATTGAATATGGTGCTATAACAGTGGGTCACAACTCACTTCATGTGTTGTCACAATGGTGCAGATGTTGCTATAGTTTTTAATG
>CM035411.1:165097095-165337095 GCA_020310875.1 Ceratopteris richardii | reverse complement strand
TATAAGAATTGCTTTATGTCTGATCATCCTTCGAAACTACCACCTTCTCGAGGATCCCTTGACCATAGTATAGATCTAATTGTTGGTAGTTCTCTTCATAAAACACCTTATAGCTATGGACCTTTGCACCAAAAAGAAATAAAAAATTATGTCAAGGATTCACTTAAAAAAAGACTTATAAGGCCCATACCTTCTCAGTTGGAAACACACGTTCTCTTAATTGACAAAAGGAATAAAACCTATAGAATGTGCATCGGCTATAGATCCCTAAACAAAATCACAATTAAAAATCATTGTTCTATCCCTCAGATAGCTAGTTAAACTTTAGGGTTCATGTATCTTTAGCAAAATTGATCCTAGATTTGGTTTTCAATAGATACATATGATGCATAGTGATATTTACAATTGCATTTAGGACTCAAATCAGCCATTATGGATTTATAGTAATGCCCTGACTTACAAATATACTTGCTATATTTGCACAGATGATGAATAATAACTTTCTTCATTAGCAAGATTTTGTTCTTGTTTTCTTTGATGATATACTTGTTTATAGTAAGAATGAAAGTGAGCATGAAAAGCATTTTAAAAGTTTTTAGTTTGTTGTATAGGAACGTACTTTATGCCAATCCTCAAAAAAGTTTCTTTTTTTCAAAGTGAACTAGAATATTGAAGATATATTGTTTCTAGTCAAGGAGTGCTTGTAGACCCAAACAAAGTCAAAGTAGCTGTAGAATGGCTTATCCCTCAATCAATTAATGATGTACACTTTTTCTTGGGTCGGCTAGTTTTTATCAAAATTTTGTTAAAAGTTTTCTTATTTAGCACTTCCACTTGCTTTATTATTGAAGAAAAAAGTGAAATTCGCATGGGGGTTAGCGCAACAAAAATCTTTTGAAAAACTAAAAAATGCATCTCTTTTGTAGTTACCAAATTTACACTCAATGTAGTCATAGATGCTAGTGGCTCACGTATAGGTGCAATATTAATGCAAAATGATAATCCCATTGCATTTGACATTAGGAAACTTAAACATGTTGAAAAGAATTAAAACATGTATGATAAGGAACTTTATTTATTGTTTATGCACTAAATATTTGGAAACATTATGTTATGGGTTATGAGGCTTTAAGTAAAACATACCAACAATCTAATAAACATTTATTAAATCAGCCATTGATTTTTGATAGACACATCTATTGGCTTATTTTATTCAAAACTTTCAGCCTATGATTCAATATCAACCTGACAAAGTTAATATCGTAGCTGATGCTCTTAGTCATTTTCCATCATCACAATCACTTTTTTTTTCCATAATATTTTTTGTATTCATATTCATTCATTTCATGATATGATTTCTACTTATGCTTCAGATTTGTAATTTTTATGGGTATGAAATGCTTTCCATGATTCTACATTATCTACTGATGATTATTACACTTCTCATAATGGTTTTTGTATTTTCATCACAAATTATGCATCATTCATGCTTTTAGAGAATTTTTTATGAAAGAGATGCATGAACCACCTTATATGGGTCATCTTGCTTTTGATAAAAAAATTGTGATAAAAAAATGTTTCGATAAAAAATGTTTCAATAAAAAATGTACTATCACTAGAATTACATTGTTTTTTTGCGAACTTACAGTGTCAATGAAAAAAAAGGTATAAACTCTTTTTTTTAATAGTATTTTAGGATTATAAAAATAAACAAGATTATAGATTTGTGTGTTTAGGATTGTGAGTTAAAAACGTTTGTGATTTTCTAACTCAACATTCATTCTTACTTCACACTAATATGTGTATGTGTATGTGCATGTATGATTGTGAGTAAAAATCCATATGATTGTATGAATCAACATTGATTCTTACTTCACAATATTATGTGTATGTATATGTGCATGTATGATTGTGAGTTAAAATCTATTGTGATTGTGTAACTCAACATTGATTCTTACTTCACAATAGTATGTATTGTATGTGTGTGTATGATTGTGAGTTAAAACCAATTGTGACTGTTTGACTCAACATCAATTCTTACTTCAAAATAGTATGTGCATGTGTATGTTCATGTATGATTGTAAGTTAAAATCTATTGTGATTGTATGACTCAACATTGCCTCCTGCTTCAAAATATTATGTGTATGTGCATATATGATTGCAAGCTAAAATATAATATGACATGTTGGGAAAGGTATTAGCTTCTTTTTTATATTTCAAGGGTATGAAAGGGTGTTGATAAGTCAAGCGGAGCATTCTAGGTTGCTAGATGGCTTTCTTCTATAGAATTATGAACACCTCCCTAGAACCCTTGAATTACAAAGGGGTCCAAGAAATTCCTGATCCAATTGAGTGAAGTGCTTTATGCGAGATTGTCTTGACACACCACTCACCCAACATGCTTGAACATCTATTGTGATTTTCGGACTGAACATTGATTCTTACTTCACAATAGTATGTGTATGTATATGTGCATGTATGATTGTGAGTTAAAATCTATTGTGATTGACTGACTTAACATTGATTCTTACTTCACAATAGTATGTGTAGATTGTCTGACTCAACATTGATTCTTACTTTACGATAGTATGTTTATGTTTACATGCATGTATGATTGTGAATTAAAATCTTTTGTGATTGTTTGAATCAACATTGATTCTTACTTCACAATAGTACATGTATGTGTATGTGCATGTATGATTGTGGGTTAAAAACTACAGTGATAATCTAACTCACCATCGATTCTTAATATGTGTATATGTGCATGTGGGTGCATGATTGCGAGTTAAAACTTATTGTGATTGTTTGATCTTCAACATTAATAAAAAATTGATCATATGAAGAGGTAGAAATATAAATAGATAGGTAGGTAAATACATAGATTAATAGATTTAAAATTTATCAAAGAGACATTAAAATCAATTATATGAAGAGGTAGAAATATAAATAGATAGGTAAATACATAGATTTAATATATTTAAAAACTATAAGAGAGAGAGAGAGATTTAGAATAGTTTTTATATATTTTAAAATATGTGTGTCACCTAATATTTCTTGTCAGCGATCACAAAACACAATACATGTAGCTTTTGAGAAGCAAGATCATCTTGAGATTCATCTTAAATGGACTCAATAATTTTTAGCATGTTTAATTCCTTTCAATGTTCTTTGTAACGGGATTTTCAAATATGCTTTGATGTCAATTGCACAAAAGGGATTCAGCATGCCAACTTGCAATAAATTGCAAACAGAATATGTAGATAAAGTGAAGAATAGTATTGAGGCTATCTTAAAACAAACGATGTTTGATTATATATCCATGTATGGATGCACAATAGCACTAGATGGATGGACAAGTTGTCAAAAGAAACCATTGATTGATGTCATGGTGATATGTCCAAAATGAAGCATGTTTTGGAGGAAATCAATACCTCTTAAGGAGAAAAGTCCAACTTTCATTGTAAAGATATATGAACATGCTATAGCTTGCATGGTTAGTCCAAAGAATGTCACTGAGATAGTGACTATTAATGCATTTAATTTTGAAGTGTGAGAATAGTGATACAAAAGAAGTATGAAGGTGTTACTTGGGTTCCATATGCGACCCACACACTTAAGTCTAATTTGAAAGATATGGGTAGATTATCTTTCATAAAATAGAGTTTAATAGATGCAAACCATGTGGTCAAATTTATGAGAGAACATCAATTTTCATATTCGCGCTTTTGTTTTGAATCTCCCAATAAAGCACTTCATATCTTTTGTGCTACACAATTTGCAATAGCATATATTGTGCTCAATGGATTATTGGAAGTCAAGACCACACTTATAGAAATGATCGTGGATCGAATATGGGAGGCATGGCTAGAGAAGTATCCTTCTTATCGAGTTGCGGCTTCAATGTGTATCTCTTTGCTACAATCACAAAGTTTTTGGCATAATCTTGAAAAAATTGTTGGTATCACAAAACTTTGTGGGGAACTTGTACAAAAATTCTTGATACTAATAAGTTTGTGATAGGAAAAGTTTATTGGATTATTTCAAAAGCTATTCAAAAGGTGAACGAATTTAATCATTTCTCACCAAGAAAAAAGCATAGATTGTATCGTAAGTAGAAAAATGATGGACAAAAATGTGTTGATATATTTCGGTAGTGATCTATGTGAACACACTTACGACTGCTGAGGCATTTTTCCCTATTTAAGAGGTCCTGCCCCCCTTGTATATACCCCTATAACCCTAATGGGTTACCTATTCTTGTACATTCATTTTTTAATATGTTTAGTATTGTGTGTTGTGCTTCAAGGTTCTTCTTCTTCCTTGTGATGTTCGTGTGCTTCCACATAATTCAAAATCCAAAATTGGTATCAGAGCATGTCACCGCTTCATCTAGGGCATCATCAACACCCCTTCAGTCACAGTCTCAGGATCGCAACAAAATTGGTGAGCATACTCAAGGCAATTCAGATTTCAAAACATCTTTGTTGTGTGGTGTCAAAATCATAGTCTGAGCTTATTTCCACCTCGAAATGCACTATCTCAGTGCCTATGCAGGAAATTTTATCCTTCTGTGCCAAACATATATACAGCTTTTGGTTCACTAGTACAAGCAGCTCAAAGTCTGCTACAGATCTAGCAGAGCTAGAGAGGGTAGTTCTGTTCAACTTATCAAGATACAATCATTTTTCTACATCATGGTATTTTAGCCAATGGCCATGGCTGAAAGCAATGATGTATTCCGTGTCACGAGGAAAGAGATAAGGGAGAGAGCTCACACACACTTTCACAATCAAAGAGAAGCACACACACACAGATTCAGGCAAGGAAGAATGATCTTCTTCTTCTTCTATTACATAAAAGGAATGTACAAGAATGACCTAAAAATAAGAATACAAGAAGCACAATATATAAAGAACAATACATAAGGAAAAAACCTAATGCCCATGCATGAGTGAGTAGGAAAGAAACAAATGTGCCTTCACTCTCAGTAGATAAATCTAGTACAACTCAATGAAGTATCCCTAACATATATCGGCATGACTACTATACATGTCAAAGAAATGAAAAAGTGATATATGTCATCCTAGATCATTACATGTTGAGATTGATATCTCAAACTCCCCCTCAAGCTCAACGCCATGTCTGCTAATCCAAGCATCTTCCGAAACTTCTTCAGCTTCTCTGCTCCAAGTGCTTTAGTGAAAATATAAGCAACCTGTTCATCTGTTCTCACATAAACAAGATCAATATCACCTGCTAATATCTTCTCTCTGATGAGGTGATAATGTACCTCAATATGCTTTGTTCTAGCATGAAAAATAGGGTTCCATGCTAACTATATGCTGCTAAGATTATCACAATAGATGGTGATAGGCTTATGCACTTCCACACCTAAATCTACAAGTAGCATCTCTAGCCATGATACCTCACATGCTGCCATTGTAGCACCTCTATACTCAGCCTTTGTACTTGACAAAGCAACAGTGGGTTGCTTCTTATTGCTCCATGTAATAGCTATACTCCCAAGTGCAAACAGAAAACCACTCGTATATCTTCTATCTGGAATGCTACCAGCCCAATCTGCATCGGTGTATCCATGAACCTGCAAATCTACACAAGCTTCATAAAAAAAATGCAGAATCCAAAGTAGCACTCACATAATGTAGAGTGCACCTCAAAGCATCGAAATGTGGCTTCTTGGGAACCTGCATAAATTGACTTTCAAGTCCAATAGTGTAGCTTAGATCAAGCCTTGTAATTGTGAGATATATCAAGCTTCCCACAATTTTCTTGTACATAGTAGCATTTTCCAATGCTTCACTTGATGTAGTATCCAACTTCAAATTTTCATCTAATGGCATATAAATTGGCTTGCAATCATCCATACCATACTTTTGTAGCATATTCAAGGCATATTGCCTTTGTGACATCCATATACTTGTTTTTGTGTGTATAAACTCAATGCCCAAGAAATAACGCAGCACACCAAGATCTTTCATGTCAAATTCTTGCATAAGAAGTTGTTTTACCTCTTTAATGCTTTCTTCATTATCATCACCTACAATCAAGTCATCAACATAAATAGCCACAATTTTGATGCCATCATCACCCTTCCTTGCATATAGTGAATGATCTGCATCACACATAGAAAACCCAATGGCGGTTAAGTAATCAACAATCCTTGCATGCCATGCATGAGGAGCTTGCTTCAGCCCATACAAAGACTTTTGCAACCTGCAAACATATTTTGGATGCTTTGAATCTTCATATCTTTGTGGTTGGTCCATGTATACTTCTTCCTATAACTCACCATGTATGAAAGCATTCTTCACATCCATCTGATGCAAAGTCCAATCCTTTTGTTATAGCTAATGCAACAAGTGTTCTGACAGTAGGCATTTTAGCTACATGGCCGAATGTTTCCTCATAATCAATTCCATATGTTTGTGCATATCCTTTTGTTGCCAATTGTGCTTTGTACCTGCTTATGCTACCATAAACATTGTGCTTTACCTTGTAAACCCACTTGCAACCTATGGGTTTCTTTCCTTTTGCCAATGGAACCAACTTCCATGTTTTGTTTCCACAAAGTGCAACCGTCTCCTCATGCATAACGTTTTTCCAATATGCATTTTCAATTGCATCTTCAAAACAAGAAGGTTCAACATCTTGTATTACCTTGGTCATGTAGGCACAATGACGAGCCATATAATTGTCATACGTCAATCATTGCACTGAATTCTGCATCCTCCTAGATCTTCTTGGTCTTGGGCCACTTCTCCTTGCATCATCTGCATGTGCCTTTCTTATTCCTGGAGTCTTCACAGAGGGAAATCCAAGCTCCTCCTCAAGACTCTTTTCTAAACCGCTTGAATCTCCATCAACGTCTTCAAAACCTGCACATGTTTTACTACCAGTAGAAAGCTTTTCTTACCTTTCTTGGATGTATTTGATGAATTTGTTGGGTTGAAATTTCCACGCAATCTTCCACTCCATGGATTTGAGTTGGAGCTATTTCTTGGTGATTCATCTGGTCTACTTAAAACTTGAGATTCTGCACTTGATTTTTCAGCATTTTCTTTGTCATTTGATTCAAGATTAATTCCATCTTTGGAATTTGCATAGAAGCTTGACATTTCATCAAATGCCACATCTCTGCTCACCTTCACCTATTGTGTGAGTGGGTTATAACATTTATATCCCTTTTGCTTAAGGAAGTATCCAATGAAGACACATTTTTCTGCTTTCGAATCAAACTTCATCCTCAACTCATCTGGAACATGTATATATGCAATACAACAAAAAACTTTCATATGTGATAAGTTTGGCTTTTTAGTTATGAACTACTCTTCAGGTGCAACTTGATGTACAACAACAATTGGATTTCTGTTCATGATGTATACAGCCATATGCACAGCTTCTTCCCAATAACAATGAGGCATATTATTCTCAACCATCAAGGCTCTTGCTATTTCTTCAATATGTCTATTTTTGCGTTCAGCAATGCCATTCTGTTGTGGTCTGGACTTGCATGAAAACTGATGTCAAATTCCATAATTTTTTAGAAAATTGTTGAACTCATTTGACATGTATTCACCTCCTCCATCAGATCTTAAAGTTTGAATATACTTCCCTGTCTACTTTTTTGTCATAACTTTAAAAAATTCTAGAAGTGAGTGAATACCTCACTCTTCTCTTTCATGAAATATATCCACACTTTTCGTGTATGGTCATCAATGAAAGTAACATAAAACCTGCAACCGCAAATAGATGTGGTCTTTGCAGCACCCCCAAACATCTGTATGTACTATTTCTAGCACATGCTCACTAACATGCTTGACATGTAGAAATGATGATCTTAACTATTTACCAAATTGACATGCTGCACATACCTTCTGCAACCTTGAAAATTGGTAGCCCATGGACAATCTCCTTTGACTGCATCAATTTTAACCTCTACAAGTTTGCATGTCCAATCTGTTTGTGCCAAATCTCTATATCAACAATAACTCATGCATCTTTTGCAAACATGGATGCATTCATTTTAGGAATTTTCACATTAAAGGTGAACATCCTACCCACTTTGTTTCCTTTGGCAATCAATCGTCCACCCTGTTTGTACTCTTCTACATATAACCCATTAGCATTGAACCTAACTTGTAATCCTTGGTCAACCATGCATCCGATATAAATGAGATTCTTTATTATATTCGGAACATTTAGCACATCAGAAAGGTGTTTTACCTTTCCATCCTCCATAGACAGTACTATATTTCAGCTCCTAAACCACGAAGGCACGCTTCCACCTCATCATCATCACATACATTCACGCCAATAGATGCAAGTGACTCACATATGCTTTTGATTTTCAGGGTGTAGTCACTTACTGACATGCTCTTTTTCTCCAATGTATGCAGCTCGTTCTTCCGTTGCAATTTTCGTGCCTTTGTATTGGTCAAGCCTCTTTCAGAGTGTTGGCATCTTGTATGTGCCCAATCATGTTATCCTGTATGCTAACAGATAGCCAATACATTACCTTTTGTGCTCCTTGATTCCATTCTTCATATGCTCTTAACTGGTCTGTAGTCTGATTCCTCTCTGGTAACTGTGGAGTATTTTCATTCTCTCCTTCAATGTACTTCCAATAGCCTTTCCCATCAAGAAATTCGTCATCCTAAATCTCCAAGCATGGAAGTTGTCCTTATCTAGCTTATCGCTCATAAGCTAACTGATTCCATCTACGTTTGCCATTTTTGCAGCTATTCACAACACTGCAAAACACTACAGCAAGACTTTTGCTTGAACACTATTGCACTATGATGTGACAATTCGATCTCAAGAAAACATAGTTTTTGTGTATCAACAGTACACAGAATCACTTGAAATTCTAGATCTTGAATATATGAGTGTTGCCAAACATGACGCAAGTTACAATTTTGCAAACTTGCCTGTTTTTTCTATGGGCGCACCTTGCGGGCTCAAAACGGAGGTCGAGGTGGCTCCGAAACTTTGATCTCACAAAAACAAGTGACTCTAAAGGGATAACTCCCAAAAATATTTTGAGGTCTTCTACCTTTACACCAATTTTCGTAGCAATCTGAGGACGTTTGTGAATCCCGTTTTCTCCATGCCTTCTCGCATACTCTTCACCGTCGGCCTTCTCCACGAGCTCTCTACAGGCACACTGGCTCTGATACCATGTCACAAGGAAGGAGATAAGGAAGAGAGCTCACACACACTCTCACAATCAAAGATAAGCACACACACAAATTGAGGCAATGAAGAATGATCTTCTTCTTCTTCTATTACATAAAAGGAATGTATACAAGAATGACCTAAAAACAAGAATACAACAAGTGCACTATATAAAGAATAGTACATAAGGAAAAAACCTAATGTCCACGCATGAGTGAGCTGGCAAGAAACAAATGTGCCATCCCTCTTGGTAGATAAATCTAGTATAGCTCAATGAAGTATCCTTGACATATATCAGCGTGACTACTATACATGTCAAAGAAATAAAAAATCGATGTGTGTCATCCTAGATCATCACATGTTGAGCTTGATAACTCAACATTTTGTATGTTGATTGATCAAGATGTTGGAACATCAAGCTTACACTATGCTTGAGGTGGATTTGATCTACATTAAAAAGCCATCATTTGGATTACATCAAAAAAATATCCATTGAAGAGTTCTTTTACTTATGCTCATTTATTCTATTTTTACTAAAAGATTTTTTATGGATAATTTACCAATGTAAAAGCTTAGCGCTTTACGCATGTAATAGGAGAAAAAGAGAGCTCAAAATCCATGAATTTGAGGTGTTTGAGCTTGGCAATCAATGAATCAATCAATCACCTAAAAGTAGATCAAACTAGATCTTCACTTTCCTAGATTGTAGAAAAGTGAATTGATTCCCTTCAATAACTAATCTTGCCTTCATTTGAATTCAAAATCCACTTGTCGAGGTCATGGAACATTTCAAGAGTCTATATAAAGACTTCAAATAACTTTTACATTACATGGAAGCAATATACATCCACTTGTGGCCATCATTGTCTTGCTCCTTCATTTCTATGCATCATCTTTTTCAACAACAATAAACTTGCAGAGGATGCTTCTCTTTCTCTCTATATAGAGCTCCTAATTGGATGAATAAGCATTCATTGGAAAGTTATTAGGGTCTACTTTATGTGTACCAATTTTCATAGCATTTGGTTTTGTACATTTAAAGAAATCTTAGTTTTTCTGTCTCAGGTTATATCTTTGTACAACCTTGAAGAATAGGAGGTACCACCGTTGATTGTCAAGTTCATTCCAAAAGCATATTTTGCTTATTTCTTGTAATCTTGTGCATTATATACACTCAAACCTATGTGTATCATTCCTCAAAAAGATTTTTTTCTAATTGTAATCATGTTGGCTTCTATGAGCATTTGAGGTTGATTGTTCCATCCAAAGATAGTAAGTTTTTGAGCTAGTCAATGCGCAAACCTATCTATTTTTTATCGACTCTTTCTCCTTGATGATCCAAATAAAATAGTGGATCTTATTGCATTATCACATGCCTATAAGGTCCATTTAAGTCTCCATAAGCTCAAGGGCTAGTCTTGTGCTAGTTGGTTGGACCAAACTTCGTCACTTTGGAACTCACTTTTCTACCTCCTACAAGCTTTTACAAGTTCTTTCACTCATATCATAGCTAGATCAAGATGGGTGAAGGCTTTATTTCAATGATTGAGAAGCTTGATAAACACAACTATGTGGCTTGGCAAATGAGAATGGAGGCTTATTTGCAAGGTAGAAGTCTTTATGGAATTGTAATTGATGATGAAGCTATGCCTATTCCAAGATCCATGCTCAAGCAAGTTCATACATACTAAAATCTATCTACGACTTTCTATTACCACATATTGAAGGATGCAAGACATCTTAAGAGACTTGGGATGCCCTAGAGACTTTCTTTTCTGTTAGTACCAAAGCAAGAAAGAATCATCTTTGGAACGAGTTCAACTAGATGAAGAAGACACATGAACAAACCATCATAGAGTTTTTTACAAAGTTTAAGGAGGTTGTTGATCAATTGACATCCATTGGAGATCTGATTGAAGAAGAGGCCATCAGGAGGCAAATTCTCAATGGGATTAGAGGTGATAAGCAATGGCGGTCTTTCACAATGACTTATGATCTCATCATGGATTGAAAACTCTAGACTTCAACATCTTTCTTGGACAACTCTTCAATCAAGAGGCCAACAATAGCATAAAAGAAGGTAACTCCTATCATGGTAATTCAACTAGTGCTCTATATGTAGATAAGAAGGACAAGAAGCTGAAAGGCAAGAAGAAGGAAGAAGATGAAGAGGAGACTTCTCAAGCCAACTTCGCAAGCAACAACAAGTGGAAAGGGAATAAGAAAGGGCCAAAGCATGACAAAACCAAAGTCCAGAATGTTCAACCTTGTGCCATTTGTGATAAGACCAATCGAGCCACTTTGAATTGTTGGTTCAATGGTAAGACCCAAAAACGAAGTGGAAGAGGTGGATATGGCAGAAATAGAGGCAGAGGTGGACAAAACTTCAACAATAACAATAGAGGCCATAACATAAGGGACTAGAACAATTATTTTGAAGATCAACCACAAGAAGACTCATTGCTTCTAATGAATCTAAGCCACAAATAAGGTAAAGAAGGTGATCATTTGTTCTACATACATTTATGATGTTCAAATAATCTTGCAAGCAACATTGATCTTCTATCTGACTTGGAAAGTCCAAAGCATAGACATGAAGTACAAACCAGGGATGATACTAAGCACAATGTGGAGAAGATTGGTAATTTCAAAGCTTCCAATGGTAGGATAAACATTCTAAGAAGGTTCTCTATGTAGGGATTATCACTAAAAACCTAATAAGTGTAGGCCAAATAGTTGAAAAAGTCTTGCAAGTTAGGTTCACCCAACATAGAGCTTTTGTGGAAGATCCATGTCAAGGCTTGAAGAAGATAGCTAGAGATGAGAAGCATGGTAGGCTATTTACTTTTGAAGTAGGAGAAACCAGGAACATAGCTCTATTCAACTTTGGGTCTCAAACCCTAAGTGAGCTTGAAGTGTGGCATAAAAGACTTGCTCATGTAAATTAAAGAACCTTGAAGGATATATGCAAGGATCAAAGTGTTCTAGGGCTACCAAACATATCAAAGCAACACATGATCAACAGATGTGATGCATGTCAGATTGGGAAGGCACAAAGACAACCATTCAACCACAAAGGCCACATCCACACCAACTTATTGCACTTAGTACATAATGATGTATGGGGGCTAAGTCAAGAACCTTCATTGGTAGGATCAAGGTATTATGTCCCATTTATTGATGACCATAGTAGATGGACTATTATGTACTTTATCAAAAGTAAGAATGAAGTGTTTGATTGCTTCAAAAAGTATCTAGCACATGTAGGGAATCATATAGGTAGATCACTCAAAAAGCTATCATATGATGGAGGGGGAGAATACTTCTCCAAAGATTTTGATGAGTGCATCACTACAGAGGGGTTTGATTCTGCTTGTTTTGGCATTTGATCTCTGTTTCGTTGTTTGCTATTCATTATTTGCAATTCATGATTTCGATTCCATCTCCATCTATATTTTCATTTCCTTTCTCGTTTCAATTTCGGTTTTGGTTTTGATTTCTATTTCAATTTTGGTTTCGGTTCCAGAACCTAAACCTATGTTTACACTTACGTTTACTCCTTTGGCTCACTGTTCGCAATTCGAGATTCTGATTCTGATTTCGATTCCGATTCCGATTTCATCTCTTTCTCTGTCTCTGTTTTCCTTTTTGCTTCGATTTTGGTTTCGGTTTCAGTTTCTGTTTCGGTTCTAGTTCCAGAACTAGGACCTACATTTACACCTACAGTTATTGCTTCAGCTTACTCCAAGGTGTCGATTAAGCCATAGAACTTAGGCATAACTAAGGCATTACTTTGGCATCTTTGGCACCCATGGCTCCCTTGAGAACTGTTGGCTACATGCAAATCATTTTTAATTTATGAGTGGCAATAAGGAGTTTTATGTTCACCAAGGAGGAGGATTTGAACCCACAACCTCACTCTCACAAGGGAAGTGTTTTACCACGACATTGTCTCTTTGTGTTGTCACTCTATTTCTCTTTTCTTACATTTAACACAACTTGCATCGCTTTTTTAGTTTTTCATGTCCCACGAACAACCTTTCTTTTTACATTTTAATTCAATCAATCTTAAATTTTTTTTTACATATCTAGCAAGAGGGTTTTGTTCTCTACATACCCATGGACCCTACGAATGCCATGGAGGATTTCAGTGAGTCACCTCTACCTGAGGTAACACTCAAGCAATAGCTTGAGCTCCTATAGCACAAACTTCGAGGTGCTCAGGGTGAGATCCGACAACATGACAAAGTACTTCAAAAGATGCAATCTGATGAAGGTAACCTTACGATGGTGGTAAAAGCTATTGTCTCTGCCCAATCGGATGGCATGCATTCCAAGATTGGTGTTAAAAATTACTAGTTTCTATGGTTTGATTGTCATAAGGATGGCCCTTTAGTTCTTTCATGGTTGTCATATTTTGATGATCTTTATACGGATGAAACATATGTCGAAAGTGAAAAAGTCAAATTTGCCACTAACTATTTAGTAAGAAAAGTGTAGCTCTGGTGGAATGCCGTACATCACAGTATAGATCGTCCAACCACATGGAACACTTTCCAAGATAAAGTGAAGGATCCTTTTCTTCGTCCTCAATATCATTTACATGTCCAATGTGTATGGGAAACCTTTACATGGAAGGAGGGTGACACGGTCGCTACCTACATGGAGCAGTTCTAGAAGAATTTATTATTGTTTTGAATGCTCGAAGATGTACCAGAGGATAGCTTGCAATGGAAATATGAAGATGGTTTGGAGGTGGGAATCCAAGCCAAGCTTCACACCCTATGGCCTACCACCCTCAATAAGGTTGTCTCTTTTGCCTATGATGTAGAGAAGGAATTCCAGTCCATAACCAAGTCCATCTACAACAACCACGTCAATGACCACTTTCTATTAAACCCACATTTCCTATGAAGCGTAATCTTAATGCCCCATGTTAATCTCATTTTCCTTGTCCGCCACAATACAATTAGTCAACTGCACCTATTGCTTCATCCCTCCAACCCACCAAACCACCTGCTCTACAAACTTCACTGGTGGATGCGTAACAGAAGTGACCATGTATCACTTGTTGGAATTATAGTAAACCTGGACATACAAAAATGAAGTGCCAATTGTGACCTCTTCACATGAAACCAGCTGCGACTCAATTGCATAACATGGAGGCCCATAATGAAGAAATTCCTCCTGTTTGGACATAGGGAGAATTGGAGAAGGACTTACGTACCTTGGGTAATGATATCTCTATTCATTCTTTACTTTGCATACAGGGTACTATCAATAACAAATTGGTTAATATTTTACATAACAATGGTAGTTCACATGATTTCATTTGACATTTATTAGTACAACTTAAATTAAAAACATTTCCTTCCTTATATAAAGCGAAAGATGCATTTCAAGGTAGTGGTTATAGTGTAGCATGAGAAGTGAAAGATGTGACGATTAGCATAGGCCCATGTGTAGATGCACGAATATTTTTAATTGCGTTTTTGCAATCTTATGATGTTATACTTGATATGCCTTTTCATCATCATTATAACCCATGCATTGACTACCATACTTGAACTTTGAATTTAAAGATCAAATCATTACTTTGTCTGTGCGGCATGATTTCTAGCCAATTCCATTGATTACTCATACTCAAGTAAAATGTGCATTTAGGAAAGGATTCAATTCATGCATTGTTTTTGTCAATGTCATAAATGATTATATGCATACACTTCTCGATGCACATAAACCTTTCATGACTACTTATAAGGATTGTTTTATGTCTTATTATCGCTCTAAACTACCACCATAATGAGGATCCTTTGACCATAGCATAGACTTAATTCCTGGTAGTTCTCCTCCTCATAAAGCACCTTATAGGCATGGCCCACTTCATCAAAAGGAAATAGAAAACCAAATGAAAGACTTACTCCACAAAGGACTTATAAGTCCTTGTTCTTCCCCATTTCGAGCACCAGCTCTTTTAGTAGAGAAGAAGAATAAAGCCCTTAACATGATCAAAATAAAGAATAGATACCCTATTCCTTGAATAGATGATCTCCTAGATAAATTACAAGGAGATCTTAAATCAGGTTACCATCTGATTCATATGACAAAAGTGATATTTTTAAGAGTGCATTTAGAACTCAAACCGGCCATTATGAATTTATGGTAATGCCTTTGGACTTACTACTGCTCCTGCTACATTTTCACAAATGATGAACAACATTTTTCTTGATTACCAAGCTTTTGTTATTGTATTCTTTGACGATATACTTGTTTATAGTAAGAACGATAGTGAGCATGACAAGCATCTTAAAACAGTTTTTCATTTTCTATGAGAGAACACACTTTATGCAAATCCTGAAAAGAGTTACTTCTTTCAATGTACGGTAGAATATCTAGGACATATTATTTCAATTGAAGGCATGCACGTGGGTCCAAAAAAGATTAAAGTTATGGTAGAATGGCCTACACCACAATCAGTCAATGATGTTCATTCTTTTCTTCGGTTGACTAGTTTCTATAGGAAATTTGTTCGCAATTTTTCTTATTTAGCATTGCCCCTTACCTTGTTATTGAAAAATAAAATAAAATTTTCATGGGGACTTACCCAACAACAATCTTCTGAAAAACTCAAACATGCACTTTTACATGCACCTATTTTATAGTTACCTGACTTTTCAAAACCATTTCATGTCATTACTGATGCTAGTGGTTTTGGAATAGGTGTTGTTTTAATGCAAAATGATCATCCCATTGCATTTGAGAGTAGGAAGCTTAAGCCCTCATAAAAGAATATAGAACTATGATAAAAAATTGTTAGCATTTCTGCATGCTTTGCGAATTTGGAAATGCTATCTTATGGGATCTGAGGTCTTAATCAAAGTCGATCAACAAGCTATTAAGCATTTATTAAATCAACCCTTAATCTCTGATTGACAAATTAAATGGGCTTCATTCATTCAAAATTTCCATCCCATGATCCAATATTAACCTGTTAAAGCTAATGTCATAGCCAATGCTCTTAGCTGTTTTCCTTCACATTCTATTGTTTTTGCATAGTATTTCTACAATCCAAATTCATTCCTTTCAAGAAATGATTTCCACTTATGCATCTGATTTGTATTTCTCATGTGCATGGCATGAATTCAACAATGGTGCACTTTTAATTGATGCATGAACCATCTTTCATGGGTCATAAAGGCATACAGAGCACCATTTTTGCTTGCAAAGATTTCTTCTTTTGGCCCCACCTGGAAAAAGATATTGCACGTTATGTTTCTCAATGCACTGTATGCCAGTGTGTAAAACGTCATCATGGTAAACCATTTGGATTATTAATGTCACTTCCCATTCTGAACGAACCATGGGAACAAATCACTATGGATTTTATCACAGGTCTTCCTATCACTTCATCACATAACGATATGATTTGGACAATAGTTGATAGGTTTAGTAAATATGCATATTTAGAAAAACTTTTTCTACACCTAAGGATGCAAAATTATTCATTAAATGCATTTCTTACATCATTGATTTCCTAAAGTAATGTTATCTGATCGTGATGTTGGCTTTTGTAATCATTTTTGGGTTGCCTTATTTCAACATTTTGGTTCTAAAATAGATTTTAGCTCTGCATTTCATCCCGAAAGTAATGGACAAAATGAGGCTACAAATAGTACTATTCTTGATTTATTGCATTGTTGTTCATTAGATAGTTCCAGTGATTGGGATGAAAAGTTGCCATTGCTTCAATTTTCTTACAATAACACCACACACACCACTACTGGCCATGCACCTTTTGAAATTGTTTATGGTAAAAAGCTTCCCATTCCCATGTCACTCACTCAATCTAACATTCTGATGGCTCATTCTATTTCTCAAGATCACATTTCTATACTTCACAATGTTCACGAGCACATTAGGAGAAGTCAAGAACGTTATACACATAATGTCAATACAAAATTATTAGCCAAGGAATTCAAGGAAAATGATCTTGTATGGTTGCCTATAATTAAAAGACGTCTCAAAAATATTTTGCAGCATCCTAAAATTAAACTTGCACCACACAATTATGGATTGTTCACATTATATAGAAAATTAATGATAATTCATTTAGATTAGATATACCATCTCATTGGAATATACATAACTCTTTTCATATTAGTTTACTTAAACCATTCAAAGGAACTTTACCACTTACTCCACTTTTTGACGAACCCCCTTTAATTGAAGAACAATTTGAAATCTTAGTTCTTGAGAAAATATTTGATCATGATGTCATTACTTCACGCACAGGTACTCAATATCATTAATATTTAGTTAAGTACAAAAATGAATCTATTGAAGAATGTCAATGGATACATAAAACACAATTAACATCCCATTATGGCCACTTAATTTCAACATATCATACAAAAACACATTAATGTAACTCCTCCATGAACATTTCTATGCATGTGTTTTTACATGGAACATGCTTATTTTCATCCAATGATGGGACATGTGACTAGCCATCCATGTTTATTTTTATTTTATCAAGTAAGGTCAGTTGCTTTTTCAACTGAGGATCATCTTATCAATTATGGAATGTATTGAACAAGGAATTGTTGCAGTGTTACTTTATTAATGTATTAATGTGTTTTGGTGTTTTGATATAGCATCTGAAGGTTCGTGAGGGCATGAAAGGCATGAAAGGATGGACATCAATAATCTAATTTATAATTTATATAGTTTGTAAATAAACTCGTGTAGAGGGTTCTATTTTTAGAAATAATTAGTAAAGTAGTGGTTAGAATAAGGGTCATTGTAGACCATAATTTCTATTATTAAAAGCAAATGCTCTCTACAAAAGAGACCAACTTTTACTTTCACCCATGCTTTTTGAAGCCGCTCTCATGTAACCACTATTTCGACATAATAAAAAAAATCCTATAAATACATGCACTCTGTGGATTGTCGAAACAGAGTGCATGGGGGATAGCACCCAATACTGCTTTCTATCTCGTTTCCTTGCGTATCTATTTTCTCTATGTGTTTTCAACATTCATAACCTCTGTGTGCACGTGAATTAAGATCTTGATAACAGATAAAGTACTGAAATGTAATTTTGTTGGGTATGGTTCTAAAAGCAAAGGTTATCATCTATACCATCCATAGACTAAACATATTTTGGTTAGCCATGATGTTGTTTTTGTGGAAGATGTTATTCAACCATTACTTTCACGTACTAAGGAGACATCAGTTAGCTCCAAAGATATGTATGACACTTTGATGCTTCTTTTTACAGGTGGACAATGTAGTATTGGTCCTAATGAGGCAATTTCTTAGCCTTTACTGGTTTCATGTGATGATGCAGATCATTCCATTTCTGATGCAGGTTTACATGATGCACTTGTTGATGAGAGAGGTGATATTGAGGAGGCACAAACTATGCCAAAATGGCTCGTGGAGACTTTGCATGATATCAAATTAGATGCAGCTCTATCATATCATACTTGTTCAGGCTCTCAAAGTGCTTATTTTGCATTAAATTTCTATGCTATGGCTGCCTCTAGTCTTTGTGATGAAATGGAACGTACATAAGTTGGAACATACATCAATTGGACATTAAAATTTCATTTGTAAATGATGGCTTGCATGAAGAAGTGTATGTTTTTCAACTCTGTGGTTTTGTGTAGAAAGGGCATGAAAACAAAGTGTGCAGGTTGAAAAAGGCATTATATGGTATGAAGCAAGCACCACGTGCTTGGTATGAAAAGATACATGTCGACCTGATTGCACATGGTTTTGAGAATAGTCCAAGTAAGAGCACCTTATATGTTAAGCATACAAATGATGTGCTTCTTATCATTGTTGTCTATGTTGATGAGACGTTGCTCACTGGTCCTCATGAGAAAACATATTGCTGAATTTAAGGCTGATTTGCATGCCTCATTTGAGATGTCAGATTTGGGGTATTTGCATCATTATTTGGGGTTTCAATTTATGCAAGTTGATGGCATAATAGCTTTGTGTCAAAAAAAATATATTGACTCATTATTGCATCATTTTGGCCTTGAAGACTACAAACCTATTGCAAGTCCTATGGAAACATGTTTACGGTTGAGTCTTCATGATGGTGGAGATGCATTTGATGCTATTCTCTATCAACCAGCTATTGATGCTTGATTTACTTATGCATTACTCGGCCAAATATTCAATTTTTTGTCTCACAGATGAGTAGGTTTATGCATTGCCCAAGTGTCAAGCATTGGTAGGCGGTTAAGCGCTTTTTTTGCTACTTGAGTGGTACCCGACTACTTGGATTGTTTTATCCCAAGGGGGGGATCATTACCACCAAACTTACATGCTCTTTTTTACTCTGACTGGGCTAGTTGCTATGACACTCCTGTGTCTGCTAGTGTTTTTTGCTTCATGCTTGGTAGCTAATGCATATCTTGGTTGAGAAAGAAGAAGCCTACTGTGGCCACTTCTAGTTTTCAGGCTCAGTATAGGGTAACTTTCATAGTGATAGTATTGAGTGTGTGTGGCTCACATGCCTTATGGCTTATTTGGGTGTTGGTTAGTCTTCTACCACTAACATCTTCATTGACAGTCAGAGCACATTGACCATTGCGAGGAACCCTGTGTTCCATGCTCACACTAAGCACATTGAGGTGCACAATCATTATGTCAAGGAGAGGTTATCTGTTGGAGAGATCAGTTTGGCATATGTACCCACATAGGAAAACATTGCAGACCTTTCCACAAAGGCTCTGCCTAGGGAGAAGTTTGAAGCTTTTCGCAAAGCTTTGGGCTTACTTCCTTTTGTGGATTGACTCGACATAGCTTGGCATTCCTTATACATGAGTGCTAGCTACTTGTTCATGTCATCACTCCCAAGAGGGATTTGTTGATATATTTAGGTAGTGATGTGTGAGAACACACTAGGAGCATTGGGATACTTTTTTCCCTCTTTAGGAAGTTTTTTCCCCTGGCTTGTATATATGCCAATGACTGTAATAGGTAACTCATCTTTGTACATTCTCTTGGTAATACATTCTTGTGTGTTGAGCTCCAAGCTTCTTCTTCCTTGTGTTTCTCGCATGCTTCTACATATCTTAAACTCCAATTGAAACATGGATAAAATTTCAATCCACGTATAGCTCAAACTTTTCAGTAAAACATGGCTGAAAATAAACATGATATTCAGCCACCAATGATGTACATCATGGAAATATATCACATGAGGAACACATGCTTATCAAGAATGTGTATTCTATGCCAAAGTGACTGCAAAAGACTTTGCAAGATAGAAAATTGATTGCCTCTTTATTTGGTAGAACAAGATCAAGCCCTCGCCATGCACCAAGTGATTTTGTGGATGTATCTCTTATTGCAACTACATGTAATGAAGAGCCACTCACTTTTGAAGATGTATGTTATTATGCATATGGGATGAGTGCAATGGAACTGGAATTGGATTCTACTTGAGAATTGCCAAAAGATAAGAATGCCATTGTTACTAAGTGGGTTTACAAAATTATAATAAAGTAAGATGGTAACATTGATCACTACAAAGAGAGATTAGTTCCAAAAGATTATGTGTAGAAATATGGCATTGATTATGAGGAGACTCTTGCACCTACTTCACACATTATTACCATTCATACTATAATTGCATTGGCTTCCCATCATTGTTCTAGGGTGCATCAACTCGATATAAAAATAGATTTTTTTAGTTGCAATTCATGATAATAAGTCTATGTGAAGCAACCTCCTAGATTTTTCATCAAGGGTCAAAAGTACATGGTTTTCCACGTGTGTAAGAATTTTTATGGAGTTAATCAAGCTCCTCGTGCCTCGTATAACAAAATACATAAGCACTTGATTTATCTTAGTTTTGCATGTAGTCCATTTGAAAGCACACTTTACGTGTGCAAAGATGGGACTGATCTTATATTGTTTATTCTTTATGCTGATGACATTCTCTTGGTTGGGACATGGATGAGAAAATTGGCATGCTTATAGTTGATTTGCATCATACTTTTGATGTCACATACCTTGTTCCTTGGGCTATTATCTTGGTATTCTGATTGTTTCCATTGGGGGGGGGCAATGGAACATCAAGAAAAGTATTTTGAGAAACTATTTCAACATTTTGGTTTTGGGGATTGCAAGCCTATTTCCGCACCAATGGAAATTGAATTTAGATTCTCGAACAAGGATGCAAATGATGCATTTGACACTTCTCTTTATCAGCAAGTTGTGGGATGTTTGACATATGCATGTAACACAAGGCCATACATAGAATATGCAATTTCAAGTTGAGTTGATTTATGCATAGTCATGGCACTAAGCATAGGAAAGAAATAAAATGCATGTTTAAATATCACAAAGGAACTTTGATTTTGGGTCTCTTTTATGGCACAGATGCTCACGCTTGCATGCTTTTATAGATAGGGATTGGGCTAACTGTTATGATACACCACAAGTGTCCACTAGTGGTAATTTCTTTTTCCTTAGAGAATCATGCATACCTTGGTTGATTAAAAAGAAATATATTATGGCCACATGGATTTGTGAAACTAAGTACATGGAAATATTCATAGCTTCAGTGGAGTGTATATGGATAAGATTCTTATTGATGGATTTGTGCATGGAGACTGATGCATCTATGCATGCTCTCACTGATAGTAAAAGTGCATTGGTGATTGCAAAATCTAGTGTTTCATGCACGTAATTATTTCAACGATATGCCACATGGTTGCACAAGAATCCTTCCTAAGTCATTAAACTCTTAGTTCTATGTGTTCGATTGAAAAATAGTAAGTGTAATCCAAAAAAACATTGTTCTAAAAATGATAAAATACTTTTTAGAAGACCTCTTTATTGATTACTCATGTTGTGAATCAATTTAGAGTGAATCTCTAGATTTATTAACACATTATTTGTCATAAGGACACACCAAAAATCCCTTTTATAATAGTGTATCTGATTGATAATTAAGTCACCATTGTTTATCAAAATTATCTATTTTTTTCATTTTCCTTATAATCAGATTATTGGAGTTGAAATTCCTTTATTATTAAAAATTTTTTTTTAGCCCCAATTGTTTCTATTTGAGAAAATTCATTTATCTACACATCGAATTTCCTTAACATCATTTGTTCTAGTTCTTATAAATTTTCCATAAGAATGATATTTCTAATTTGCATGGAAGCCTTACAAAAGTTTCTTCTATTGAACAAATGTCAAAGACAATCATATCAAGAAAAGTTTCATAATTAATCTTATTGAAATAATTTTACTTTTTCTTTTCTAATTAGCATTATTATTGTTCTTGTCTTAAATTCATTATTCTTTCACTATTCAATAGTCTCGAAAACAAATCATTAACACTTAGAGGAACAACTCCTCAATAAACATAAAATGTAGAGATACCATAATCATCTAAAACATATTATTATAGATCATGCTTTTGGGATTAGTAAATTTTTTAGTATTACCTTAAATGGAATGCAAATACCACTACTCTCTTATAGTATATAAAAGATATATTACACATAATTCTTGTCTAGATCTCTTTTCAACTAGAATATCATATAACTATATTGAAATTAAATATAACACAATATTTTCATTAAGTCCATATAGTTCACTCACACCAATTACCCTTTTAATTTTTTCAAACACAAGCTACTAAAAATCACCACATATGATAAAGATTGGTGTAGTCAACCCATAGCAATAATCAACCAAAGTAGAACCACACACACACACACACTTGCCCATGATTATTATTTGCTAAATATTTTTTGGCGTATTTTTTGATTTTTTAAAACTAGTTGCAAAAGAGACAAAGAAAAAAGAGGTTGAAATGGTTGTTGTAGAGGCCTCTACACCTAAAACAGAGTTTGCTAATCTTGTGTAGAATGAAGAATGGTTGTTTACTACTATTTGCAGTTATGACCCATCTTCTCATGAATTGTGTATGTCTATAGTAGAATTAGATTTTTGGTACTTTTTTAGTGGGGCAACCAAACATATTACCTCGTAGTGCAGTTTTTTTAGTTCACTTGAGCCTGCCCTTATAGGGAATATTGTCACATGCGCTAACAACTCATCTTATCCTATAATGGGAGTTGGTAAGATCATTTTGCCTACTACTAATGATAGTTCTTTTGCATTGTCGGATGCTTTGTTTGTGCCAAGGATCAAGAAAAACTTCTTATCAGTTTCAGCATTAGCCAAGATTGACTTGGTTGTGAAATTTATTAATGACAGATGCACAGTTCATGATCTGTCAAATGGAGATGTTATTATTGCTTCTGGCATTTTATATCATGGGTTGTATAAGGTCATACATTATAAAAAATATGTGAATGATTCAGCATGTGCAGTTCAAGAGTCTTAGGCTATGTCAGATGCAAAGCTTTGACATGCATGCTTTGGTAATTGGAATTATGCTAGTTTGCTATGCTTATAGAAATCTGAAATGGTGTCCTCTCTACCCAAACTTGAGCCACCTTGTAAACATGTTTCTGAAGGCTATATTTTGGGAAAAATGCAGCATTTCTCCTTCCCAAAAGATGGTTTAGTTCAAGCTACTCAAAAATTGCATCTTTTTCATAGTGATGTATGTGGTCCTATGCAGACACCCTCTTTTAGGAACTACCTTTACTTTGTGACTCATATTGATGATTTCTCTAGGCATGCATGGGTGTATCCATTGAAACACAATTCAAGTGTTTATGTGCTTCAAACAATTTCTCATCTTGGCTCAAAATCTATCAACATGTAAAATGGGCACCCTCCACTTTGATCGAGGGGAGGAATACATGTCTTCTGATTTTAATGTGTTTCTAGTTGAATGTGGGATAAAACATCAATGTACAGTGCCATATACACCTCAACAAAATGGATTTTTTGAAAGAAATAATAGGCCACTCAAGGAGATGGCAAGGTGTATGTTCAAAATTCAGGCTTTACATCATAGTTTTTGGCTTGAGGTTGTTATGTGTGCATCATATATACTTAATCCAAATCATTGCGGTCTATCACTCCATATGAGGCTTCACATGGTCACTAGCCATCTGTTGCTCATCTGTGTGTCTTTCATTATCTGGCATATTCATTAGTGCCTGAACAACAACACAAAAACTTGCATGATAAAGTAGTAAAATGATTTTCTTTTTTGGTACAATTCTAAAAGCAAAGGCTATCATCTGTATCATCCACAAACTAACCGCATTTTGGTTAGCCGCTATATTTTTTTGTGGAAGATGCAATTCAACCATTACTTTCATGTACTAAGGAGACATCAATTAGCTCCAAATACTTGTATGATACTTTGCTCCCTCCTTTTACAAGTGGATAATCAAGTGCTAGTCCAAATGAGACAATTTCTCAGCCTATAAGGGTTTCACATGATGATGCAGATCATTCCATTTTTTATGCAAATTTACATGATGCACTTGTTGATGAGAGGACTGATATAAAGGAGGCATTGGTGTAGACTTTGCGAGATAGAAAATTAGATGCACCTTTGTCATATCATACTTGTTCGGGCTCTCATAGTGCTTCTTTTGCATCAGATTGCTATGCTATGGCTGCTTCTACTCTTTGTGATGAGAATGAGCATGTTTTTTTTATGAAGCATAGAATTCAAAAAATTGGATGGGTGCCATGCAATTAGAATATGATGCTATTATGAAGAATGTTACTTAGTCTTTATGTGGTTTATCTCCAAGCACAAAGGCCATTGGCACTAAGTGGATATAAAAGTTTAAACATGATCCTGATGGAACAATTGATAGGTATAAAAGGCTAGGCTTGTTGCAAAAGGTTATATTGGAAATAGGCATTCATTTTGATGAGAGCTTTGCACCCGCATGTTGAGTGACTACCATTCATAGCATTTGTGCACTTGCATCTCATCATGGTTGGAATGTACATTAGTTGGATGTTAAAAGTACATTTCTAAATGGTGATTTATGTGAAGAAGTGTATGTATTTCAGCCCCATATTTTTGTGTAGAAGGGGCATGAAAACAAAGCGTGCAAGTTGAAAAAGGCATTATATGGTTCAAAGCAAGCACCACATGCTTGGTATGAAAAGATACATGCCTACGTGATTGCACATGGTTTTGAGAATAGTCCAATTGAGAGAACCTTATATGTTAAGCATGCAAATGATGTGCTTTGGATCGTTGTTATCTATGTTGATGACATGTTGCTCACTGGTCCTAATGAGAGGCCTTTGCTAATTTTAAGGCTGATTTACATGCCACTTTTGAGATTTCAGATTTGGGGCATTTGTATCATTATTTGGGCATTTAGTTTATGTAGGTTGATGGCGAAGTAGCTTTTTCTCAAAAAAATTATATTGACACATTCTTGTAGCTTTTTGGCCTTGAAGACCGCAAACCTATTGCCACTCCTATGGAAACCGGTTTATAGTTGAGTCTTCATGATGTTGGAGATGCATTTGATGTTGTTCTCTATCAGCAAGTTGTTGGATGCTTGATTTACTTATGCATTACTTGACTTGATATTCAGTTTCTTGTCTCTCATATGAGCAGGTTTATGTATTGCCCAAGTGTCAAGCATTGGCAGGTAGCTAAGTGCATCTTTTGCTACTTGAGTGGTACCTGGCTACTTGGATTTTTATCCCAAGCGGGGATCACTACCACTAGATTCACATGATTTTTTTGACTCTGACTGGACTAGTTTCTATGACACTCGTGTGTCCACCAGTGGTTTTTGCTTCATCCTTGGTAGCTCATTCATATCTTGGTTGAGTAAGAAGCAGTCTATTGTGGCCACTTCTAGTTGTGAGGCTAAGTATAGGGTAGCTTTCATAGTAATTGTTGAGTGTATGTGGCTCAGAGGCCTTTTGGTTGATTTGGGTGTTGGTTAGTCTTCTACAACCACAATCTTCACTGACAGTCAGAGTGCATTGGCAGGCTACAGTTGCAAGGAACCATGATTTCCATGATTGCACTAAGCACACTGAGGTGCACTATTATTATGTCAGGGAGAGGTTCTCTGTTAGAGAGATCAATTTGGCATATGTGCCCACACACGAGAACGTTACAACATGTTTTCACTAAGACTCATCCTAGGAAGAAGTTTGAATCTTTCTCCTTTTGTGGATTGATTCCATGTAGCTTGGCACTTCCTTATACATGAGTGTCAGCACCTTGTTCACTACATCAACCTTAGGGGGTTTTGTTGATATATTTTGGTAGTCATGTGTGTGAACATACTTAGTACTATCGGGGGCACTTTTTTCCCTCTTTAGGAGGTGTTTTCCATCGGCTTGTATATATACCTATTATCCTAATGTGTTACTTATCTTTGTACATTCACTTGGTAATACATTCAATATTGTCTGTTGTGCTCGAAGCTTCTTCTTCTTCTTTGTGATGTTCATGTGCTTTCATATACCTCAAACTCCAACACCTACTCCCTAGTTATCAGCTTTATTTACAGGTCTAGCTAAATGAGGAACAACTCAATCCCAATAATCTTATTTAAAGAATTTTAATGCTAACTTAATTAAAATTATTTGAAAATATTTATTGTTATAATCTTCTACAAGCAAGAAAGTAATGTGTTTCAAAAACCAGGTAATCTGACCCAGAGTTTTATTTGATTATATCACAACAAATTTCAGTAATTTAATATTGATAGTTTTCAGAAATTTCCTTTTGTTTTGTTTATGTTCTTGATATCATTCTTTTCTTCATAATCATCAACAATAAGATCTCCATTAAATATAGCTATAAAAAGCTTTCTTTTGAACCATCCTTTTCTCATGACACAAGACATTCATCCTAATTAGTTAGGTTTTTGTAGAAAAAACATTTAACGGACTTGTTAGTTTTTAATTGATTCAGATACAAAAAAAAACATTTAATTAGTTTGTTCATACAAAGCAAAATCTCATCTATTTTCTGAAGATAAATATTTTTTTTTATTTAGTTTTTATTGAGTCAGAAACAGAAAAAAAGCTTGTTCATACATATCAAAATGTCAATCAGGCTATTATTAATTACAATCAGAACTATGACATAAAGCTTTGGTGATTATGGTGCTCATTTTTCCTGTAACCAACTCCGTTATCTTTGAGTAAGTAGGATTCTTCATCTATTTTGGAAAAAATTATATACCATGATTCACTTTTCTAATTACTTTAATTATAAATCCATCTTTGAAAACTTAAGGCATACCAATACTATATAAAGATCCTATGGTATGTACATAGGTCACTCCCCTTTTTTTTATGTATTATTAACCTCCTCTTAACAACACATACCTTCACGGTTTTTTCCCAATGTACTCGTACATAATAAGCTAAATCATGCCCATCATTTTTTTCTTTCAAGCACCAAGCTTCACTCAGAATGATCATGATTATCAATTCTTAGGATTTTTTTATTAAATTTTAAGGAGAGTTTGATCGAGGCCTAGTCTCTCTTGCTTGAAATAATCAAAAAAATAATCATATAGTGGAGGGGCATAGTGCCCTTGGGATCTCCTATATACCATAGAGGAGAGCTAGGATGGCACGAAGGCTCAACAATGGTGATGGCCAGAATTCAGCAGGAATCCTGTGTTTTACAGAGAGCTACAGAAAAGGGTAATGAACTTTTCGTCACCCTCATGGGAAATCCACTTACTTTTGATCTTGTTATTTTCCAAGATGAAAATCCTATGGTGTCTAAAGGGAGACCTAGATTTCTTCCTTTACGAACAAATCTTACGAAACAACAAACTAACACCAAATCTTACCATATTGCATCTCTGTTAAAAAATTAGAGTATCTTACCATTGCTGAATTGGAGCTTCAACCCTACCTAGCTATATATGGAGCCATAATAGATCCCTCCACATATTGAAGAGCAACTACATAGTCTTATTTCTATAATCTTCAGTGGACAATAAGAGAAGCATTCTATCATTCAAATCAAACACCTTTCCATATGGATTACTGAATATCCTCAAGAATATAAAATGTGTTTCACCTCCTCATATCTTACGTATCCTAAACACCTCCTCATATCTTACTTAGCCTAAAAAATACAGGATCATCCATAGCATATCTGCCTTTTTAACAATTCCATATATCAATCACTTAAAAAATTCCTTCAAAATATAACATTAACACACAGTTGCTTACATGAGGTGTGTTTCTTTTCAACATAAAAACCAACCATATGGAATAGAATAACATTAAACCATCCTTCACATCTGAATAGAGAATTACTTTCCACACTCAATATTTCTCAAAAACATACTCATGTCGATGTGGGTTAGCTCAGGTGGCTTGAGCCCTTATTTCTACAAGGGGGTTAGGGGTTCAACTCCTACTAACTGCAATTGACATGTATTGGGACTTACATTAGTCTCCAAAACTAGTTTCCCTATTGCACTTGGGCCATCATTAATGTATCATCTTCGAGCCATCTTAATCCTTGCTTTGTGGGATATGGAGTGTCCCATGGATACTATGCCCAATCACTTGTAAAATTGTTCTTTCAATCAATTTAAGCAAGGTAGACTAAGCTTCCATTGAACTTGCTCTTTAAAAAAAAAACATAGATTCTAGTTTCTAAATTATGCTAATGAAATCCCATGCTTACAAGATATTTTGTGATGCTATTAATTCCATATCCATTACATTGTACAAAACATGATCATTGATTATGCTAATAATCTCATTTTTTTCTTTTAGAGAGTAAACAACATACATTATCCAATTCTTTTAGAGATTAGACAACATACATTAACCTAACTAGAGAAAAAGGCTCTGTTTGAGATAAAAAGCTTCCTACTTTTATTAATGCTCAACCACAGACACTAACAAAGAATGTTTCAATGGGTCAGCGATGGGATTGGGATCTTTCTAAGCTTGATAAAAAGTTGGAATACTGGAAAGGGATGCAAATCAACCTGGTTGGGCTAGCTATGTTGGTTAACACATTCATTCTTTCTTCTATTATTTACTTTCTTTTATGTTGGAGACTGAAGGACTAATAGATTTCCAAATTCAAAAGATTTTGCAAAAACTTTCTCTGGACAAGAGACCCTAATAGGAGGGGTGTGCCCAAAATTAAATGGGCTACTTACATAAGCCAAAAGACCAAGGTGATTTGGGCATTCTAGATATTGAAGGGATGGCCAATAAGTTGGCATCCAAACGGTTAATTAAAGCATGGAACAATAGGGAAGCCGCTTGCGCCAAACTGCATTTTGAAAGGATCGATTTCCATTTTGACCAACGATGAGCAGAAGAGATTTTGCTAAATGGGGAATAGATTTTGTTGGACCAATGAGCCCCGCAGAAAAGGACTCTCATGCAAAGTATATAATGTTGCAAATTTATTAATTAATGAAATGGGTTTAAGTCCAAACTATAGAAGATTTGATCCTCAAACTAGTATCAAATTTTTGGTTGAAGAGATATTCACTAGATATGGCCACCCATTGATATTGTGATCAATAGAGATACACATTTCATCAATGAAATGATCGAAAGCCTATTAGAAAAGTTTCTAGTAGTGCAAAAATTCAACCCTTAATCATCCGCATGTAAATGGTCAAGCAAATAGCACAAATAAAATTTTTTGCACCATCTTGACCAAGCTAGTGAATAATAAGCACTCTAATTGGGAAAGAGGGAACAACTGCATCTTGCAATTTGGGCCTATCAAGTTTCTTACAAAATATTCTTAAGAACAACACCATTTAACTTGATGTATGAAAAAGCGTGATTTTTAATTGAAGTCTTGATTCCTACACTATGAGGGGAAGAATATTATGAGTGCAAGGATGTGAGCTATCAAATCATGTTGAGCTTTTAGAAAAATTGCAATGGACAAGACTAAGGGCCGCAATAGGCATTTATTGTTATACTTATGTGTTCCTCGAGTAGCTTTGATGTGAACCTTTTCCCTATACATGGGCACTTTTTACTCTAGTGCTGGCTAGAGGCTTTTTCCCCATGTTACCATATACTTGATACTCTCATATGTGGTGGTACTTTGTACTTAGGGATATTATTCAGCTCTTACTTCAGTTCAGTTCATCGATCAATAGAGAGAGCTATTCCAGCCATCGTCTTCTCCGTGTGTCTTGCTGCGTTTGTGCTCTTTGTGTGTGCTTCTCGTGTGTCTCTCGCACTTCTACACACACCCAACAGTGGTATCAGAGCAGGTTCAGCTTCTTCTCAAGTTTCGGTTTTTTGCGTTGCGGCACGCGTGCACTTTAACAGTGCAAATCGACTTCAAAGCATAGAAGTGTGAATTTCAGCAACCCGGAAACATTTCCAGCAGGTGCGCTGGGGTTTTACCCCCATTTCGAAGCCATTTGTGCAGTCAGAATCGCCATCAGAGTGACGGTTTGTGAGCTGAAATTTCAGCACTCATTTCAATTTTCGTCGAAGTGAAGATTTTGCCACATTCTTGTTCCTTAGTGAAATGGCGGGCAGCAATGACTTGTTTGGCATGCTTCAAGCTAAAGATAAGCTTGATGGGACCAACTATCCGATGTGGTCTTACATGATGAAGCACGTTCTTGTTGCAAAACAACTTTGGAACATAGTGGCAGATGTAGATCGAAGACCGGCAGGTGCTTCTACTTCACAGTCTACTGTCACAGATGGAGCTTCTTCTTCGAGTACAGTGGTTTCTCCTTCTCCACCTACACAGGAGAAGCTTAGATGGGATGGAAAAGATGCTCAAGCTCATGCTTTGATTGCGCTTTCAGTGAAGCATCATATAGTTCCACACATTCGGTCATGTTCTACATCACGACAGGCATGGGACACTCTTGCTTCTTTGTATGCCGTGTGTAATGAAGCACGTGTTGCATACTTGAGGAAGCAACTTGAGGATGTATGTATGGCTGAAAATGAGTCAGTGGATGTGTATGTGACACGCATCAAGGACTTGAAAGAGCAATTGGCAAACATAGATGAGATCATTCTGGATGCATCACTCATTTCTACATTGTTGAAAGGATTACCGGAATCCTTTCAAAGCTTTGCTACTACACTCCGTTTGGTTGCAAAAGGAAATCCTAATATGTATGCATTTGATGAGGTTGTGTCTCTTCTTTTGCAAGAAGAGCAATCTAGAGTGAATAGGAGTGGTTTGATTGAGGGAACGCAAGCACTTGCTATCTCACAAAAGGGGAAAAGCAAGTATGGTTCAGCTTTTGGTTCATCAAAACCAAAGCCTCAAGCTTCCTCTTCCACTCATTCCTCTAATGATGGTGATTTGCAAAAGAAGAAGAGATGCAAATATTGCCGGAAGGCTGGTCATACTATTGATGAGTGTAGAAAGCTTGCTAAATGCAATGAAAAGAAGAAGGAATTCGGCATGTCTATTGCTGAAAATTCAGCAAATGCAAAGAATGATGAAGCTAACATGGCTCAAGATTTTTGGGCATGTGTTGTTACATGTCATTATGATGCTTCTTTACATTCTAAATGCATGGTTGTGAGTGAGGCTGATTCGGATTGGTTCTTTGATAGTGGTGCTTCAAAGCACATAACATCATGCAAAAGATTTTTTGCCTCTTTGAAAGATGCACCTAAAGGAGGACATGTGGTGTGTGCAAACAATGCCTCTTATCCTATCATTGGAGTAGGAGAAATTGAGCTTACGGCTGCAAATGGAGGTGTGATTCTCTTGAAAAATGCATTGTATGTGCCCGGTATCAAGAAGAACTTAATTTCAGTTCCGTTGATTGCCAAAGCAGGACTTCATGTACACTTTGTTGATGATAAGTGTATGGTTCATGATTTCAGCAATGGCGATGTTATCATGATGTCCAGTACATTATGTGATGGTTTGTATCGCATGGATACATACAAGAGGGCTGCCTCGAATGCCTTGGTTTCTCATACTTCGTCCATGGCTGAAATGGAGCTTTGGCATGCTCGTTTTGGTCATTTGAACTTCAATAGTTTGCTCTACTTGCAAAAGAAGGACATGGTTATTGGCTTGCCTACACTTGAGTCCATTGAAAAGCATGCATGTGAAGGTTGCATTCTTGGAAAAATGCATCGTGCTTCTTTTCCAAAAGATAGTCACACACGCACTACAAGAAAATTGCAACTTGTTCATAGTGATGTATGTGGTCCGGTCAAGACTCCATCTTTTGGGAAGCATGTATATTTTGTTACTTTCATTGATGATGCTACTCGCCATACATGGGTGTATCCTATGAAAGCAAAGAATGAGGTATTTTCTTGCTTCAAAGCATTTTTAGCTATGGCTGAAAATTTTTCTTCACAAAAGCTTTTGACTCTACGCACGGATCGTGGTGGTGAGTACATGTCACATGAGTTTAATGCTTTTCTTCGTGAAAGAGGTATTTCACACCAATGTACGGTGCCATATACACCTCAACAAAATGGTGTTGTCGAGCGTAAAAATAGAACTTTACTTGAAATGGCACGATGTATGGTTAAAGGAAAGCATCTTACTCATAAGTTTTGGATGGAAGCGATCATGTGTGCAAATTATGTGTTGAATCGCTGCCCTACAAAAGCATTGAGACTCATCACTCCTTATGAGGCTTGGAATGGTCATAAGCCTATGGTTAGTCATATGTGTGTGTTTGGTTGTTTGGCATATGCTCTTGTGCCATCACAACAACGTCACAAACTTGATGACAAGGCAAAGAAATGTATATTTGTTGGTTATAGTGCTGAAAGTAAGGGATATCGGTTGTACCATCCATTGAAGAACACAATTATTGTGAGTCGAGATGTGGTATTTTCTGAAAATTCAATTTTCCCTCTACTTGAATGCAAAAAACTGCCAACAGTTAGCTCACAAGATGTGTTCGATACACTCATGCCTTTGTTCCAAAATGGTGCGCTTGACTATGGCCATGTAGACGAGCCAACTGAGGTTCAAAGGGCTGAAAAATTCCAGCCAAATAGGGCTGAAAATGTGGATAATTTTCAGTGAAACATGGCTGAAAAAATTCAGCCAAAAAATGTCAAAATTGTTGGAAATTTCCAGCCACATATGGCTGAACATATGCGACAAAATATGGCTGAAACTGAGCATGAAATTCAGCCCACGCATGATGTACATATTGAAGATGTTTTACATAATGAACGCATGTCTATCAAGAGTGCACAATCTATGCCAAAGTGGCTGAAACAAACTTTGCAGGACAGCAAATTGAGTGCACCTTTACTTGGTAGAACAAGGTAAAGCTCTCACCATGCATCAAGTAATTTTGTGGATTATTCTCTTATTGCTACAACATGTAATGAAGAGCCCCTTTCTTTTGAAGATGCATGTGACGATCCACAATGGATGAGTGCTATGCAATCAGAAATGGATTCCATACATAGGAATGGTACTTGGGAGTTATGTGAATTGCCAAAAGGAAAGAATGCCATTGGTACAAAGTGGGTTTACAAGATTAAGAGAAAACTCCACGTGCATGGTATGACAAAATACATAAGCACTTGATTGCTCTTGGCTTCACATGTTGTCCGATTGAAAGCACACTCTATGTACGCAAAAATGGGGCTGATCTTATAGTGCTTGTTCTTTATGTCGATGACATACTCTTGACTGGGTCATGTAATGCAAAACTTGACATTCTTATGGCTGATTTGTAGCATACTTTTGATATCATTTATCTTGGTCTTTTGAGCTACTATCTTGGCATCTAGTTTGTATCCGTTGAGGGGGGAATTGTTATGCATCAAGGAAAGTATGTTGAAAAACTACTTCGGCGTTTTGACTTTGAGGATTGCAAGCCAGTTTCCACACCAGTTGAGACAGGATTTAGATTCTCAGTTGAGGATTCCAGTGATGCATTTGACACTTCTCTTTATCAGCAGGCTGTGGGATGTCTTATATATGCATGCAACACAAGGCCGGATATACAGTATGCAGTTTCCCAGTTGAGTCGATTCATGCATAGCCCTGGCACTAAGCATTGGCAAGTAGTGAAACGTGTGTTTAGATATCTTCGAGGCACTTTGAGCTTAGGTCTGTTTCATGGCAGAGATGTCCAGCCATGCTTGCATGCTTTTACAGATAGTGATTGGGCTGGTTGTTATGATACTTGCGTGTCCACTAGTGGTAATTGCTTTTTCCTTGGAGACTCATGCATATCTTGGTTGAGTAAGAAGCAACCTACAGTGGCGACATCGAGTTGTGAAGCTGAGTACAGGGCAGTTTTCACAGCTACAGTGGAGTGTATATGGCTGAGACGCCTATTGATGGATCTTTGCATGGAGATTGATGTTGCTATGCATATTCTCATAGATAGTCAGAGTGCTTTGGCTGTTGCACGAAACCCAGTGTTTCATGCACAGACCAAACATATTGAGGTGCATTATCACTATGTGAGAGAGCGCCTTCATGCAGGAGATATTGATTTGGTATATGTGCCTACACAAGATAATGTGGCAGACATATTCACCAAAGCTCTTCCACGGGAAAAGTTTGAAGCTTTTCGCAAAGCTTTAGGCTTGTTACCTTGTGGGGGCTGATCTGTCACTCTCTGTATGTGTTCACATCATTCGCTCCAGGGGGGTTTGTTACACTTATGTTATCCTCGAGTAGCTTTGATGTGAACCTTTTCCCTATACATGGGCACTTTTTACTCTAGTGCTGGCTAAAGGCTTTTTCCCCATGTTACCACATACTTGATACTCTCATATGTGGTGGTACTTTGTACTTAGGGATATTATTCAGCTCTTACTTCAGTTCAGCTCATCGATCAATAGAGAGAGCTATTCCAGCCATCGTCTTCTCCGTGTGTCTTGCTGCGTTTGTGCTCTTTGTGTGTGCTTCTCGTGTGTCTCTCGCACTTCTACACACACCCAACATTTATGTCGTGAAACAAAGACAAAAACATTATTATGATGCTCATACCAAAGGTAAATCTTTTCAAGAAGGTAACTTTGCGTTAGTGTAGACACTAAAAAACCATGCCAAGCAGCTTCAAAAATGAGGTCATGGACCATCTATAATTAGAAAAATCTCCACTAGAGATAAACTCTTGAAGGAAAAATCTTTCCAAACTATATTAGTGGATGCCATGTGAAGATACATATCTGGAACCATTAACTAACAAAATGATGGAAATACTTCAAATCAAAAAGATTGGGAAAGAAAGGATACGAAAGAATCTCTAAGGGAAGTTAGGCTATGGATACTTTGGTGTAAATGATAATTGTGTCGTCTTTTTAATCTATCTCATCTACCCCAACAGTCCAATTACTCAAAATAAGTGTTTGCAATGATGGACTATTGAAAAGCCTGGGAAAGAAAGGATACGAAAGAAGCTCTAAGGGAAGTTAGGCTATGGATACTTTGGTGTAAATGATAAATGTGTCGACTTTTTTAATCCATCTCATCTACCCCAACAGTCCAAGTACTCAAAATAAGTGTTTGCAATGATGGACTATTGGAGAATAGACCTTGGGTACATGTTATGTTGGGACCTAATTTCTCAATAAAGACATTCTCACTCATAGACATGGGTGTGTCAAAAACTTTTATAAACATTGAGCTATCTTGTTCTATAAAAGAGTTCATTTACCAAACCGACATGCACCTAATTGGATTTTATGGAAGATGGCTAGCCTATATAGGTGAAATGACCACTCTATTCATGTTGAGGGTATAATATCTTTAGAAAACCTTTTACTTACTGGTGAAGAGGTAATGGATAAAATATTATATTTAGAAGAGATTGGTTGAAAAAACATTCAACATCCATGAATTTTCCACTAAGATGTGTTATCATACAAAGTTAGAATGTGTGTGGTATGTTACCTTTATTTGATCCTCATTATTTTGCATGTACATCTAAATTTTTTGGATGCACCTCATGCATGGCACTCTTCTTTGGGAAAGAAAAATCACATGCATAGTGATTCTACTAGTGAAAGTTGCAGTGAGGAACAATCTTAACCAAAAGAAGAGTTAAATTAGCAACAACATTGTTTGGATATTAAGGATACTTCATATGTTCAGGAGGAACTGAAGCCTACCCCATTTCATCGATGAAAAATGAAGAACATAAACTTAAGATCTTCTCTATTCTGCAAATCAATTCCAAGAAGCCATCAATTATGGGTACCAGAAGTTCTACTAGAAGCCCAAAAGGGGAAATCACTTATTTGGGTCCCCAAACAATGAGAACACGTGATGGAACTAATAATTGCTCGTATAAAGACATGCTTATAAAAGGAAACTAATAGGGATGTGAAGCCTGGAAATAAAAAGAAAGCTAAACCACTTAGAAAAAGAACTCCAAAGCCATTAGCTCATTGCAAGGCACCATCGCACATTGTGAGACACCATAGTAGGGCATCAAGTAGATTTAGATACCCAAGCAGGGTCCTATTAAAAAGACTACACTCTATGGGAAACCCAAAGAGTATTTATACACCAAACCTAGATTAGAAAACAAACTTTACTATCCAAAAGACTTAAGCTTTCATACATGTGCCAAAGGAAGATCAACATAAGTTACAGTCTAAGTCCAGGAAACATATATTTATTGGCTATGGTGAATGTTCTAAGGCTTATAGATTGTATGATCTTGAGAACCACTCCATCACTATTTCAAAGGATGTCATATTTAATGAAGCTTCAAAGTACTCAGCCAAAGCACCAAGTTCAATTTTGATTCCACCCATCTACACTTCAGAGGGGGACGCAATTATTTCTAAGCAAAACATAGAAGCAAGTACTTCTTACCAACCTAGAAGACCTTAAAGGCTCATCACAAAGTAGCAACATGAACAAAGTCACTATGTGAATTATGCACTTATGCATCAAATTCAATAGATTCTAGTGCCTTCCAATTTCAAAGAAGCTCAAGGTCAACTAGAGTGGAAAGAGATATGAAACAAAAATGGATGCAATTGAAAAGAACAACTTGGAAACTAGTTCCAAAGCCTTCAAATCATCAAGTTATTGGAGTTAAATAGATATAAAAATTCAAGTATAACTCAAATGGTGCTTTGGACAAGTATAAAGCAAGAATTGTAGCTAAGGTTTATAAGCAAAAGCATGCTAATAATTATAAAGAAACCTTTGACCCTACTACAAGGTTTACAACTATAAGAGTTCGTCTTTCCTTAAGTGCACACTTCAAATGGCCCATTTACCAACATGATGTCAAAAGTGCTTTCCTTTATGGAGATCTTCAAGAAGAAGTATATGTAGAACAACCTAAAGGTTTCAAGATCAAAGGCAAGGAAGATCAAGTATATAGGATTTACAAAGCACTTTACAATCAAAACAAGGGGAGCTTGTGAATGAACTCAACCCCACTGAAGTAGCCAACACGAGATTGGTGCATAGATGAATACTCAATATCCAAACATTTAAGCAAGAGGTCGCTTTTGTAATACCAAGCAATAGAGCAAGTGCATACTAACACCTACCAACCATGGGCTAGGAGTCACCACAAGCTGCTCGAGCCTCATATTCTAGGCTTGCCATTCTTGCCATGGTCAAAACCTCTAAGTTACGACATGCAAACATCAGCCAATGTAGTAATTCTCTCTCAAATCATGAAAATACAATCTGCCCCAAAAGTTCAACCAATTATTAAGAATGGTTTTCATACATCACCCTCACAGAATGGTTGGGGTGTCCCCAGAAGTGTAGTCATATCGCAATAAGCAAACCATGGTACATATCTTTTTTAGTCTTGACCTGAGTAGAGAAAAAGGTATATAGAAAACAAAGGGGAAATCACAAGAGTCCTTGCACAAGGCATCTTTCATCAAGATCCTAGCAAGAGAGATTGATAACACTTCTGCAAGTATATTGCAGGTCACATATACAGAAATAGATACAAGAATTCTTGCCAAGACACTTCATGAAAAGGGCATAAGGGGACCATTTAAAATTTTGATACATTTTCCTTGTTAGAGGCACTATCTCCTACAGCATTCAACATCAGATATAATGACCGAAAATATTATAGTTACATATGCATTAACATCACCATAATCCCCATGAAGACCAAGCTCAGAAACATCCAAAGCGGCCATGCCTCTTGGATATGCCGAGCAAAAGTATATGCCAAGGCCACACTTATGAATCAAAAAATAACATGGAATCAAAAGTCGAGGCTTCTACCAAATGTGAGCACAAAATGCCTCCTGCAAAACAAACACAGATGTATAGGATTATTAGTTTGCCAACACTTGATCCCATTGAAAATCATGCATGTGAAGGTTGAATTCTTGGAAAAATGCATCGCACTTCTTTTCACAAAGATAGTCATACACACACTACAAGAAAGTTGCAGCTTGTTCATAGTGATGTATGTGCTCCCGTCAACACTCCATGTTCTAGGAAACAAGTATATTTTGTTACCTTCATTGATGATGCTACTTTCCATATGTGCATGTATCCTATGAAAGCAAAGAAGGAAGTATTTTCTTGCTTCAAAGCATTTTTTACCTATGGTTGAAATTTTTTGGGAAACAAGCTTTTGACTCTACGCACAGATCATGACAATGAATACATGTCGCATGAGTTTAATTCTTTTCTTCATGAAATAGGAATTTCATACCAATGTATGGTGCCATATACACCTCACCAAAATAAAAATAGAACACTCCTTGAAATGACATGATGTATGGTTGAAGGAAAGCACCTTCTTGACAAATTTTGGATGGAAGGAGTCATGTGTGCAAACTATGTGTTGAATCACTGTCCTACAAAAGAACTTTGATTCATCACTCCTTATGAGCCTTGGAATGGACATAAACCTATGGTTATTCATATGTGTGTGTTTGGTTGTTTGGCATATGCTCTTGTGCTATCACAACAACATCACAAACTTGATGAGAAGGCAAAGAAATTTATATTTGTTGGTTATAGTGCTGAAAGTAAGGGATGTCATTTTTACCACCCATTAATGGACACAATTAATATGATTCAAGATGTGGTATTTGCTGAAAATTAATTTTTCCCTCTACTTGAATGCAAAAAAACAGTTAACATTCAGCTCACAAGATGTGTTTGATACACTCATGACTTTGTTTCAAAGTGGTGCGCTTGACTATGGCCATGTAGACAAGTCAAGTGAAATTCAAAGGGTTGAAAAAGTCCAGTAAAATGGAGCTGAAAATATAAAGAATTTTGAGCCAAAAGTGGTTGAAATTTTCTAGCCAAACATGGTTGGAACTACTAAAAAATTCCAGTTACATATGATTGAACATTTATAGCGAAATATGACTAAAAATGAGCATGAAATTCAGCCATGTATGATATACATGTTGATGATGTACTACATAATGAATGCATCTCTATCAAGAGTGCACAAGGCTGAAACAAACTTTGCAGGACATCAAATTGAGTTCACCTTTACTTAGTAGAACAAGACAATCTTTCACCATGCTTCAAGTAATTTTGTGGATTATTATATATTGCAACAGCATGTGATGAAGATCCACTTACTTCTAAAGATGCATGTGATGATCCACATTGGATGAGTGCTAATGCAATCAAGAATGGATTCCATACATAGGAACGATACTTGGGAGTTATGTGGATTGCCAAAAGGAAAAAATGACATTGGTACAAACTCGGTTTACAAGATTAATAGAAAGTCAGATGGTAGCATTGATCTCTACAAAGCTACATTGGTTACAAAGGATATGCGCAATCATATCATGGTTGCATTGGCTACCCAACGAGCTTGGAAAGTACATCAGCTGGACACAAAAACAGCTTTCTTCAATGGTGATTTGCAAGAAGAGTTTTATGTGAAGCAACCTCTTGGATTTTCCATGAAAGGGCAAGAGCATATGGTTTGCCACTTGCATAAAGCCTTGTATGGTCTCAAGCAACTATGCATGCAAAGATAGGGATGATCTTATAGTGCTTGTTATTTATGTTGACTCTTGATTGGGTCATGTGATGCAAAACTTGACATCCTTATGGATTTTTTGCAGCATACTTTTGGTGTCACTTATCTTGATCTTTTGAGAAACTATCTTGGCATCTAGTTTGTATCCGTTGAGGGGGGAATTGCTATGCATCAAGCAAAGTATGTTGAAAAACAACTTCAATGTTTTGACTTTGAGAATTGCAAGCCAGTTTCCACACTAGTGGAGATAGGATTTTAAGTTCTCAATTGAGGATTCCAGTGATGCATTTGGCACTTATCTTTATCAAAAAGTTGTGGTATGTCTTATATATCCATGCAACACAAGGGCTGATATATGGTATGTAGTTTTCTAGTTGAGTCAATTCATGCATAGGCCTAGCACTAAGCATTGGCAAGCAATGAAATGTATGTTTAGATATCTCAAGCCATTTTGATTTTACGTCTCTTGCATGCTTTTACAAATAGTGATTGGGTTGGTTGTTGTGATACTCGTGTGTCCACTAGTGTAATTACTTTTTCCTTGGAAACTCATGCATATCTTGGTTGAGTAAAAAGCAGCCTATAGTGGCGACATCGAGTTCTGAAGTTGAGTACAAGGAAGTTTTCACAGTTACAGGGGAGTGTATATGGCTAAGACACCTATTGACAGATCTTTGCATGGAGATTGATGTTGCTATAGATACTCAGTGATAGTCATAGTGCATTGGTTATTGCACGAAATCTAGTGTTTCATGCATGGACCAAACATATTGAGGTGCATTATTACTTCATGCAAGGGATATTGATTTGGTATATGTGCCTAAACAAGATCATGTGAAAGACATATTCACCGATGCTCTTCCACAGGAAAATTTTGAAGCTTTTTGCAAAGCTTTAGGCTTATTGCCTAGTGGGGGTTGATATATCATGCCCTGTATGTGTTCACATCATTTGCTCTAGGGGCGCTTGTTACACTTATGTGTTCCTAGAGTAGCTTTGATGTGAACCTTTTCCCTTTACATGGATATTTTTTACTCGTGCTGGCTAGAGGTTTTTTCCCCATGTTAACACATACTTCATACACTCATATGTGATGGTACTTTGTACTTAGGAGTATTATTCGGCTCTTAGTTTAGTTCTATTCATCATCAATAGAGATAGCTATTCCATCCATTTATCTTCTCCATGTGTCTTGTTGTGTTTGTGCTCCTTGTGTGTGCTTCTTGTATGTCTCTCGCATTTCTTCACACACCCAAAAAGCACAACAACCCAAGGTGAGATTGGGATAGAATAGGACCCTCCATAATTGTGTTTAAAGATAACTCATAAAGAACATCAAGGTCCATCTTAACAAAGTCTTTACCCACATTCTTAGGACAAAATCAAAGCTTAGAAAACAAGGATAATAGAAGGGTACACCATTCATAAACCAAAATATTATTACCCAAGATGATATCTTGAAGACAAAAGACTCCATGTGTGGTAAATGATGGATATGGCATGAGCCTTGCTAGAACTTAGAGATCCTACATCATTACCCGACGAGGATATTAGAAGAAATGTTTAAGGAATTTAGACAAACTACATGCAAAGACCTAGAAAGCCATCAAAATCTACATGAGGAAAAGTTGTCTTGGCATGAAAACAAACTAAGGGAACTTTTGTAGTTCCAACTATGGGATTAATATGAAAAAAAATTAGCAATATTGAAGTCACCAATACCATAGTTGAAAATTGATCAAGGAAGTTAGGATACTTGGAGCCACCAATACTAGATTTTAACCTTGACAAATACTTGACACAAAAAGTGACCCAAGAATAGAATAATTTGATGGCACTTCCAATTTTTTAAGAAGATGTAGAAGAACTAGATTCAAAATTCTACAAATGATGAACTAGGATTTGAGAACTTGACTCATTGCTTTTTGGACTTTATATTCTAGCCCTTTCATCAAAGTATTGTCCTCTTGGGACACTTCTTATTTCAAGTATTAATCAAGATTCAACTCTTACATCAATGGCCCTAAGTTTCCTAACTTCCTTAATCGAGATTGAACTCTCAATTTGGTAGCTTCAAGATTCCTTTCACATTTATCTCACACTTGGATCCATATTTTTTCCCTTGGCCTATCTTCATTTTGAGACAAATTTTCTCTATAGATTCTCTTGTTTTTGTAGGTGTTTTATTTTAGGTTAAGTAAATTTCTTAGTTTTTTTTTGGCATTATTATAAAAAATTGGCATGGGATCCCTTTTTGCCTTAAGATCTAAGTCTTGGGTAAGACTTTTTATGTCTCTCATTAGTAGTTCCTTCTACCATACTAAATTTGTAATCTATAATTAGTCCTCCTAAGTTTGGTGGCAAAGAATGTACTAATATTGATCGTGTTTGGTGCTCTTTATGAGGAATCTTTGTACTCAACTATAGGTAGGTTTTCTTTGCTTTTCTCTTGCTCTCTCCCCTTTTTTTGCTAAGTCTTTCTTCATTTCCTCTAATTTCTTGTTCCAATTGGCCTTGAGTTTTTGTCCCTTATCTATTCAATTCATTCTCTTAGATGTATGCTTTGTGTTTGATTGATGTCTCCCTCAAGGGTACTTGTGATTATTTTTCTTCTTGGACTTACTTTTAAGCTTATGCTCTTCTCAAAGCTTTGAGTAACACCTTCTCATCACTGTCACTTCCTACGTTTATGATTAAACTTAATGCTTCAAATTAGTACAATAGACCTATTGTTGCTAAGGTTCCTAGGGAAATCCATTATTAGATGCTCCTTTTCATAATACTTACAATCCATTCCTTCTACTTGTAGGGTTCAGTATCGTTGACAATGTAGCCTTTGTAACATGGTCCACATGGATATATTATAGGTTTCTTTCAACACGATCTTTATCAGTAGTGTATGTGAATGTGGAATAGTATAGCTTTATTCTTGCTTCAATAGTTTCATAGAAAATGAAAAAGGGTTTCATTGTCCATGGGTTCTTCCAATGCTCATTAGAATTCTAAACATATTATTGCATTTTTTATCATTTATTCTCTTAAGTTGGACAATGAACATGCACTTAAGCACTTTCTAGATTTCTTCTTTTTTGTATCAAAATCTAATTGACTAGAACAACATTCTTCAATACGAGTGGTTGTTGCCCAAAAAGAAGCTCGGGTCACTTGAGTGAATACTTAGCATATGCATATTCTTCTTGTTGATTTATTTCATATTAGATTGTATCTCTTTGAAGTAATGAATGATTAATAATTTTTACAATGTGAGTAGTCCATGTTTTCTCAATGGAACAATATTGGAGTATTATTTTCTCTCCAATCATCATTACTTGTTGTCTACAGAATCTTGAATGGGATGATCACTAGAAAGCATAAACATATTTGCAATCTATATGTTTTTTTGTGGTTGGGATAGAGGTTGGAGTCCTATCCTCATGTAACATACTGAGAAATTCCTATTCTTATTCATGTATAGATCAATAAATCTTCACACCAATAATCTTGGTCTCTTTGATTGCTAAGTCTTGCCTACAATTGCCATCTATATATATGTCTTCACATGTAAAATCATCCAATCACTGACATCTTTTAGAGTATAATAAGGTTCTTTGTTTTTCTATTTTTAGTCTGTCATTGTACTACTAGAATGTTGTCATTGCTACTCACAGTGATTTTTCAAGTTGTTGCTTGAAATTATGGAAAAATGAAGTCATAGTATACTTGATTCCATGGTTTGAGAAATCACCTATGAATTGTTACACCATGTCATCTATACCACATAATCTATATTCCTCAAGTTTTGGAATTAGGTTACGTATAGACAATGAGGGTTAACCTAACGGATTCATACTAAGTAGGATAGTCTCGTACTTCACAACCCTAGGTAGTTGCTTAAATTCAAGGATGTGATAATATGATTTCCTTGAGCCATCATAACAATTCTTTATGAATTTTTCCATGAGATATTCCATCTTGATGGCTTTATTATCAACTTTTGGATACTTTTGGCAAAAAAAAATTTACTCCTCCCTTCTTGAAATTTTGTATTTAGATACCCTTTTACAGTTGAATATTTGGTGATTGAGAAAAGATGAAATCACTATCATGTATGTCTCCTTTTCTCCTTTCAAATATCAAATGTACGTTTTTCCATCTTTATCCCAGTATGAAGTTGTCCCTTCAAGTTGCATGAGATATGTGAATGATAGTAATTAGATGTGACTTTTCCTTATCATACTCATTCGACCTCTCACAGTGCTTCTTTTGCACAAACTTTTATGCAACACTAACATTAATCTTTGTGATGAGAATGATATTATCTTTTTTGATAAAGCGTTGTTAACTGTGTACTGGAATAAATCCACTACTGGGTTCTTGGGATGGTCAGGGGTCTGTATTACAGAGGCCTTATATTTTATTCATTAATTTACTCTGATTATCCACCAACAAACTTGTAAATAGCAATTCCATCACTAATATTTCCAACATTAAGTGAAATACTTCACCCCGACATAGTATATTATTCAATTACATAGAATAATACGGGCTTCTTCATGGACAATCGACACACAACCACAATTAACTTATATCTTCACCACCAAATTATTGCGCAGACAAGATCACCGGAATAACTTAGTACACAAAATAATAAACGATCAATACACCAGGATAAGTAAAAACTTGCACCGAAAACAATCCACAGGTGCACCACCCAGACCCACAATCCGATGTCGTGCTTCTCCTATGCATCTGCTTTCGCACACTTTTTTCATTATCAAAGGGTTACAATGTTACGCTACATCCTTTCGGTATGCATCCTTTCCAATTACATTTTCCAATAATTACAATTACATTCCGGCATCCTAACACTGGCATGCACGGCAAACTCGAATCCAAAATTGATGATTTACAAAAAATAGCTAAGAATCATCGACGATGCCCTGAATATGCATAGCATGAGCTAACTTAAAAGTACGTGAAATTTCCTGCTTCAAGGATTCTAACATCTCCTAGAGAATGTGTGGTTCTACCAAATAAGCATCTGTGTGCACAGAGTTGGAAGCAATGGCTTGAGAAATCAAAACTTCACTTTGATTCTGCAAAAAATCTTCTTGTAGATAAAACTCGTTGGCAGTGTCTGTATCTCTGTGTAGCTTGGCATCAACAATTTCTGCATCTATTCAGGAAAGGCGATCCTGTTGAATACCAAGTTGTTTTTTTCTTTGATCCAACTCTTGCTGTTGGAACTACATTGTCCGAAAAAAATCATGGCACTCCTTCTGTATCGCTTCAATTTCTTTCTTTAACTTAACTCTACGACCAATCTCCTCATCTAATACTTGACCTTTTTGAAACAATTCTTATGTAACTTTCTTTAGTTTTGCTTCACCTTGTAGTACCTTATCAGAAAAAACTTTATAGGCCTATTCAAATTCTGCTAATGTGGTGCAAGTGTTGGCTAACTCACAACTGAGAGCTTTCATGGCATCATCTTTATCTATCACTGCCTTTTTGAGAAGATCAATCTCCGCATCTTTGGCTGCAATAATTTCATCCTTCGCGATGACATGTTCCTGTAATAAACATTCATTGGCTCTGACCACCAAAACCTCTTCCTACAGGGGAGCGATGTCAGCCTCTAACATATCAACTTTCGCTTGATATTCAATGCGGAGGGTCAGTTGGGCATCATGCAATTGGGCGGGAAGGTGCTTGGATAAGTGCAGAAGGAAGTCACCGATCTGGGCTAATTGTGCAAACACATCCGGTACTAAAAAAGTTGATAATGGTTTGGAGGGTTTTACAAAAATTGTAGAAGAAGATGAAGGCAGAGAGTAACCGGGGGAAGAGGGAATAGGATGAGAGTGGGATATCGCCACCGAGTGATTAGGGGACGAAGGGCGTACCCAAGGGCTAGGGGGTAAAGGAACCCTAGAAGGTGGAGGGGTTATCAAATGTTCGGTATTGTTATCGTCAGCCATGGACTTTGGTGAGGATGGAGGCACGTTGGAATCAACGTTATCCGATTGGGCTTCCTGATGAATGAGGGACTCAGCGATCTTCTCCTGCATGGTTTGATGGAGTGTTTTCGCAACTGTGTCCTTCTGCGCTTTATCTGGGACCACCTCCTGTTGCTTGTCTACCGTCTCGGTGTGTTGAGCTTCATCCATAACAGTGTCTTCAATGGTTTTATCCTTAGGCGAGGATGGGGCTGAAGATGCATGCAGGGACAAAGCTATGTTCTAAAGGAGTACCTTACTGGAAGAGGCCTGAACTTGGCTCTGAGAAGGACTAACCTTCCTGTGTTTCTCCTGGAAGAATTGGAAAAGGTCTTCATTGTCATCATCAAATCCCATAACCTGCTCAGACTCTTCATGCAATAGAAGGTTCGAAATAGGGTGAACAACGGGGAGGAGGAAGGAAAGAAGGTGAGGCAAACGAGAATGGGGATAATCACCTTTGGCTAACTGATGCATAATGGTTTGACGCTCGCGATGGATGCGCCAAAAAAAGAATAATGCCCAATTGATAGGTTCATGGGCGGAAGCATCAATCAAAGAATAGAAAGGGTGAGATATATCGTAAGTGCATTTTTGGAGGTTGAGTGCAGTCACCAGAAATTGCAGTGCAGAACATTCGGGCTCGGGTCGGCACAGGATGGCGAACTTGTTGGAAGAATGTCTAGGAAAGAGCTGCTTCATCATTGCCAACGGGAGAAGAGGAACTTCAATACGTCCTTCTTGTGGGAGATGGAACATTTCAGCCATAGTGTTGATAGTAACCACATGCATGGGTTTAGGCAAGTAACAGGCCAACAGGATTCCCTCGGGGTGATATCTACAATGGCCACAATGACGGGGGTGAAGTAGGGATGACATTCGATCGAATGCAAGGGCAACTCGGTGAACGCTAGTAAAGCGTGAGGGCGAAGGAATTCTACCAGATCGGGGGACATGCCAGCATGGAAGGTGGTGATGTTTACAAGGGCTTCCATGGCGCAGAGAGTAAACAGAATGCACAAGCTATAGAACGCACAATACATAGAGTGCAAGAACACAGTAAAGGAAAAGAATATGAAGACAGCGGTTAAATAGAAAACACAGGGCGACATCATGGTTGTAGAGCATAATCATCACAAGTGGAGGGAAACATGCATGGATCATTACTATGAAAGCGCATTAAGAGATGCCAAATCATGGAGGATAGTGACAAAACATGGGTAATTGATAAAAAATGGGAGGATTACGGTGAGATGGTCAACCGAAAAGCGCATAGAATAGACAATGAATCAAAGAGACCGAAACAAATGAGATCCTAATGAATGTAAATAGAACATACACAAAGTTAAGGCGAAGTGGACGGCATGCAATACGGACGGAGTTTAGAGCCATTGATGGGTTTAGGGAGTAGAGTGTCAATCAATGTAGATAACGGAAAAGTAGTCGGACTAATCAGTTATGCAATACGATAGGGACCAAACCAATGAAGCTTGAACTTCTCAGCCAAATGATTAGACTTTGCGTTGCAAAGTAAAACCAATTGTCCTACTATAAAGATAGGAGTTCTGAGAATCAATCATGAGTTTTAGCTTGTCGCAGTTGAACTTCCTAAAGAACCAAAAAGCTTTCTAGATGTTATTCATCCAAAGACTGCAAAACATCCAATCAAAAAGGGAAAGAATCTTCGGGTAATAACTTGTGCTCCAATGCCACGCGTAAGCTGGGTACAACCAATTCCATAGGTGCAATTTCCTCAAAACCATATGCCAGTTTAAAAGGGGTACTTCTGGTAGCAACTTATAAGTAGTGCAATATGCCCATAAGACCAAAGGAAGAAATTGATCCCATCTTTCGGGACACTCCAGAACAAGTTTCTTTAGCATATTAAGAAGAGTTTTATTAGTACTTTTGGCCAATCCATTCGCTCAAGGATAATAAGGGGAGCTGAATTTATGGAAAATACTTAAGGTTCGAGTGAGCATTTGCATTAATGTATTAGCAAAATGAGTGCCTTGATCAGAAACAATCTCTAAAGGGAGCCCATAACAAGGAAATACATCACGAAGTAAACATTTATCGACCACCGGAGCCATTGCTGACCATAATGCCCAAGCTTCGGCCCAACGAGTAGTATAATCAGTACAGGTAAGGATATAACGATGATTGGTGACAATAGCAAGAGGCGTAATAGGACTAATAAAATCCAATCCCCACTTTTGAAAAGGCTCAAGGGGAAGGATAGGCTGAAGCGGAAAATGATGTCAGTGTAAGGGTTGTCCAGAACGTTGAAAGGCATTACACTGTTGAACATAAGTAGAAATATCGTGATGCATTGTGGGCCACCATAATCCACTATGCAAAATTTTCTGGTACGTAAGATCCACCAAAAAATGGCGACTGAACGGAGTGGAATGAGCCATTGTGATTACCGAAGAAACTTCATGTGGTGGAATACATCATAAGAGTGCACCAGATGGATCCATATAATATAATTGTCCCACAATGATGCAAAATCGGCGACTATACATAGCCAGTTTACGACGAGCTGACGTCGAGGTAGTATTTGGAGGACATCCGCTAGTTAGAAAAATCATAAGGGTGTCATAATATGAAGGTGACACAGCTAACGCCTGGGAATTATCCGGAACTGAGTCAGTCACATAGATTGCCGGAGGGGTATCATCAACGCCACTGGGGGGTTCATCAGAATCGAGTCGAGAAAGGAAATCTGTGAGAGCATGTGCTGATCTCGGGTGATGTACAACCTCATAATCAAATTCTTGAAGAAGCAACACCCACCGAGATAATCTACCACCTAAATATTGTTGTCGTACAAGATAAACCAAAGCTGCATGATCCACATGAAATGTAAATTTGTGTCCTAGTAGATAGTGCCAAAATTTTTTCACCGAATAGATTAGACCAAGGCATTCGCATTCAGTAACGGAATAATTACGTTCAGCAACTACTATTTGTCGACTAGCATAATAAACAGGATGGAACCACTTGTCATTTTGCTGCATTAACACACTACCGATTGCACTATCAAAAGTATCCACAAAGACATGAAAAGGAAGTTGTCAATTAGGAGCTTGTAAAATAGGAGCCTTTGTAAGAAGAGTTTTCAGTCGATCAAAAGCCAGTTGACATTCTTGTGTCCACACAAACTGGCGAGGGTTACTAGTAACCAAATGATTAAGCGGTATAGCCACATGATCGAGCCACCGGAGATGTCGACCATGCCATCGTATTTGTCCAAGGAATCGCATAACTTCCTTTGGAGTTGTAGGAGGGGGTGCGTTTAACACTGCACAAACTTTATGAGGATCCACTTGAATTCCCTGTTGTGAAATTCCATGAACGAGTAGCTTGCCACAAGAAACTGAAAAGACAGATTTGTTGGGATTTAAACAAAGACGGAACTCCCAACACTTGGAAAAGCAGCATATTAGGTGGTAGATGTGAGCCGATGTATCACCAAATAATGAAAAATCGTCCAAATACACCCGCATGAACGTAGTTAAGTAGGGAGAAAAGATTTCCTGCATGCATCACTGAAAGGTGTTTGGAGCATTGCGAAGACTGAACCACATCACCGTGCAAGCATATACTCCCCAATTCGTAATAAATGCGGTCTTTGGAATATCCATCTCAGCCATGTGTACCTAATTGTAGCCACTATAACCATCCAAGAAAGAGTACATTTCTCGTCCTGCAACATCATCTAGCATAGTGTCCAAGAAAGGTAGTGCAAAGGGATCGGGTATCGTCATCGCATTCAGTTTTCGGTAATCCACACAAATGCGTAATTGCTTGTTTTTCTTTGGGATGATGACAATAGGAGAGATCCATTCGGCGTGCTCAATAGGAACAATACCTACTTTCAACAGCCAATCTATTTCAGCTTTCACTTACGCAGCATAATTGGGATTCATCCAATAACTCTATTGTTTAATTGGTCGAGCATCCGGTTTCAGCATCACATGGTGTTGGTAGATTCAAGGATCCAATCCCTTCATATCGCGATAGTCCCAAGCGAATACGTCAGCAAATTTCTTCAACAACTATAGTAAGTCATCTTGAAAAGTCTCAAGTAGCCCGGCCTTAATCTTGACCGGACGCGGGTTAACCTCGTTGCCAAATTGCAAGTGATTAGGTGATCTTTTGGTACATAAAAATGTCAAGGCATGGACATATCTTCCGGTTGGGGGAGTAAATGTTGAAGATCAGTAGCATCCAAAACTTGATCCGTGATTGATCCCATTTCTTCAGTAAGAGGGACTACCGTACAAGCGGCCAAAGTCCAATTATCCATTATGGCTTGCAAATCGATTGTACCCAATTCTAACAAATCCTGGTTAGTATTTAGAAAAGCTTCTTCTTCGTCATCCGAAAGTCCATCCAACATATGCATCGGTTTTGCCACGTAAGGTCGTGCATGTAGATCGTAGGGCCTCATATCATCCAAGGGTACAACATATTTCTGGTGATTGCTTTTAAAAATGAGTTCGTGTGTAGACCAATCCTGTAACACTTTTGCCTGCTTCAGCCAAGGCCTCCCGAATTATAAGTTGTAATCCAGACTTGAGTCAGGTAATTCCAAGATGACAAAAGTCATTTTGAACACTGCTCCCTGTAGGGTAATGGGTACATCACGCACCAAACCCACTGGATGTACCCGAGATTGATCAGCCATTCTTACAAAGAACTGGATAGGTTCAATCTGAGTCCATCCTAACTTCTTACAGAGTGCGGTTGTAGCAATATTAACCCCTGAGCCTCCATCAATTAATACTTGTGTAATTTTTTGGTTTTTATACCATACCGTAATTAAAGGAATAGCATGATCCACCGTAGAATCAATTTTCGGGCCAATGGTTGTTGTAGCAGGCGTGCACGACGATCCTGGACTAATTTGTTGTTGAAATTGTTGTCGAATACTAGGGACCAATGCTAAAAGTTACCACAACGGGATCGTAATAGATGCTTTTGATAAAATATTCCACATAGAATCAAGATTCGACGTGCCCGTTATCAAGTCTGGTGTGTCCTCCGATGGCAATTAGACTGGATCCCTCTCTTCCGGTGTGATATTCTATACTGTCTGCTAGGCCACCGGTACCGAATCGGGAAAAATAGTTGGTTCTTGACTTGCCAACATGCTAGCTTTAGTAAACATTCTCTGTTGTTCTCGAATGCTTGTTTCAAAAATCTCAGCAGTTGGGTGCAACTTCTTACCACACCGTGTTTGAACTAAAGCTGCTTGTATATCTACCGCTGAGATACCATATTTGTCATTGGATGTGGTCTTTCTTTTCTTCGCTTATCAAATTCGGATGCTTCTTTACAATATCTGCGGATATGTCTAATTTCTCCACAAAAATGGCATCTTGGTGGTGGAAGAGATGCACCTTCACCGGATTGTCCCGAATTCCAACGATGTTATCCAAAATTGTTTGGTCATGGTCCTCTATAATTTTTGTAATTTTGATAAGATGTATTTCTCAAATATGGTGGTACATAGTGGGTGGACGATCGTCCCTTCTCTTGTATTATGTCATTTATAGTCGGTCTGGTATGTACTTTAGCATTATATGGACAAGTTTCGATGGAATGACTCACCATATTACAAATAGCACAGTACATTTGATTTAGTGCACGAAGCTGAAGTAGTATGGCCCGGGTTCTTACATTTGGTGCAATATACTTTTTTCAAGGGATCATCGTTCATACTCTTGGAGGCTTTTAACCAATCCAGATCTTCGGTAAAACCACCAACCTTATGTTCCAACTGTAATGCCATAGCAATGACTGCATCCAAGTTCATGCCATCCACACATCGAATAATCATAACTTACTTGAGTTGGGGGTTTAGTCCATTAATAAACCATTGGGTAGTCACATCATCTGGTAGATTAGCATCCGCTGGAGGAAGCTATCATAGATGAGTGCGGAATAATGTTGCATACTCTTGCACACTCTGATGTGGTTTCTATCTTTTGTTTTGTAAATAATCAAAGATTTCAGCCGCATTTTTCTTTAATCAAAAACATTGTAAAAAGGCATTCTTAACATCATCGTATTGACCAAAATGATTAACATCATATTCGGTTAACTAGCGAGCAGCTTCATTAACAAGAGTAGATTGAAACATTATGGCCTTATATGTCGAATCCGCTGGGTAGTTAAGTACAGCATAATTAATTTGAAAAGTACGAACATGAGCATCAGGATCATCACTTGGAAATCCAATAAATTTAGTATATATGACTCCGACAGGTATCGGTCGTAGAGGTATGACCTGCTACTACTACTGTTGTTGTTGTTGTTGCTTCTCCTGTTGTTGTTGTTGTTGTTGTTGTTGCTGCTGCGTACTACTCATGTCGTCTAAATCAAGAGGAAGCATCAATTTGGAAGTACTTGAACAAGTTGATTCGGACTGTTGTTGTGTCGTATAGTCACTTTGAAAAATCTTCGGTCGTATGGTATCACTAAGTCGATCACATACGTTTGAATTCAACTGCCATTCCTCACACTTCATGTCTGACATGAAATTTTCACCAAAACTTTCGCCCACAAAGGTACTAGTACCACTGGAATCAGAACAAAAAATTGGGTTATCACCGAAATTCACGAAGCTATCACCGGAATCAGTGCCTACTCCACTGACTGCACTTTCAACAGATGAGATTGGTTGAAATTCTGGTATACTCCGTAGTCCTTGCACAAGAAAATACTAGGGTACCACTCCACTAGTCCGTGTACCACGCTTTCCTTCATATGATTGTCCTTCACCACTACCACTGGAGGGTCTTCACAACGCGCTTGTAACCTTCCACAATGTTGATCACTTTGGTACTTTGGATAAGATTCATCGGAATGCATGACAAGCATATATCATAGGATTCTTTCTTTCTTCCAACCTTAATCTGCCCTCAGACCTGCTATTCGATGCCCCATGGTCGGCGGCAGCATTATCTGTGTACTGGAATAAATTCACTACTCCACAGGCGCACCGCCCAGACCCACAGTCCGGCATCATGCTCCTCCTGCGCATCTGCTTCCGCACACTATTTTCATTATCAAAGGGTTACAATGTTACGCTACATCCTTTCAATGTGCGTCCTTTCCAATTACATTTTCCAATAATTACAATTACATTCCGATGTCCTAATAGCGTGAAAGTCAAAAAATGGATGGCTACTATGTAATCAATTTTTTATATTCTTTTGAAGAATTATAGTTATCCTTTGTGTGATTTTCCTTTTAAAAGCCATTGTCACTAAATAGCTATATAGGTTGAAGCATAAGCCTACTAGAAAATTTGATTGATATAAGCATGTACTTGTTGAAATGCTTTGATCTCGATGAGACCTTTGTTTCCATGTGTCATATGAAAAATTTTTAAGGGAAGTGCTTTGGTAACGATGAAACCTTTGATTTTATGTATCATATGATAATTTTTCATAGCATATGTGCACGTGCAACTCACAATGGTCTAAATACAAATCAATTGGACCTTGAAATTGCATTATTTAATGAGGATTTATATGAGGAAACGTATGTAAGTTAACCCCATGCTTCTACGAATGAATCTTATCGAAAAAAACTTCGTTGCACTGGTTTGGTCTCAAATTTTGTACATATATTACTATTATATGAAGAGTACTACGACTACTGGTTCATGTTGTTGGAGATGCCCGTGCTGTTGTTCTCTTTCAACGAGTACTTAAAATCTTAATCTACGTACGCATGATAAGATTTAATATCTATTTTTCACTCCTGAATGATCAAGCTAATGTCAAACATTTGGAAAGCATTTGTGCTTTGCATAGTTCCTAACGTCATGGGATTTTTTCATCCCAAGGAATCATTGCCATCAAGTTTATACGATTTTCATAAGCCTCAATTTGGTTATAGGTATTAATAATTACAAAACTTGTGTCCCTTTGAGGTTTTTGCTTCGTACTTGAAAACTCATGCGTTTCCTGATTGAGCAATAACCTTCTACGGATACCTCCCATTGTGAAACCAAGTGTGAGATAGCTTTCACAACTGCAGTTGGGTTCCTTCGGTTCAAACTCTGTATGGATGATTTACTTTTTGGGTAGCCGCCATATTTAATAATCATCAGCGCATTGATTATTTCACAATGTATTGTTCATGCTTTTACAAAACACATTGAATTGCATCGTCATTAGTTAAGCGACCATTCTCTACATAAAAGGCTTGGCCTATGTGCCTACATAAGTTAATCCTTCATGTATTTTCACAGCCGTAATACCTAAAGAGAAGTTCAAGATTATGCAAAGCACTTGGTGCATTCCTTCTACCACCTTCCCATAAAAGTAGCAAATGTTGTTCATTGGATCACACCCATGGACTTATAAGTATATTGATAGTCATCTGTTTGAACACTAGAAAAATTGAAACATTTTTTCCCTCATTAGCAAGTGCTTTGGATCTACATATACACCCTGCAAACCTAAAAGCCTTTTTTGTGCATTTGACATGACATCAGTGATTGTACTGAGCTCCTTGCTAGTTCCTCACATTGTGCTTCCTTGCCAATTATTTCATATTGGTTCTCAAAGGAGCTTCTGTTAAGGTTCTCTCAATCCCGTACATTCAAAACAATAGGAATAGTGATAAATGCTGTCCCTTCACCCATGTTTTATGCTTGCAGCCAAATACAGATGCATCAATGCGCATGAAAATGTGACTTGAAACCCATTATCAGCCAATGATATCCAAGCTTACTAATCAGTATCCAAAGCAATTAGTGATGTAGGCTTAGGTCACAACTGGCCTTAAAATTTGATACTACATACTCTTAGGGTAATAGATCCTAAATGAATGATTAGAAGGAAAATGTTTGAGAGCACTTGCAGCCCATCTGTGATACTACAAAATTCTCAAGGTATTATAATGTAACATATAAAATAGATCCAATCTATGAGGCGTAGAAGGAAAATGCTTGAGAGCACGCGAAGAAAGAAGATAACAGCCTATGACAAAAAGGTACCAGCAACACATGCAGAAAACTCGTATTTGATAGTGAAAAGCAACATGAAAAAGACGACTGGGCAGCCATACAACCATGATGCATATATAAACAATACAAAAGAAGTATCACCATGAGATATTTTAGTACTCTCATTCCATGTTATAGATGAGTCATCAAAACCCATGATACACTGGCCAGTCACAAAAAAGCCTTCACAACCTATCACATGACCCCTAAGACAAAAAATGATCCCTCATAACCTATGTTGCAACCCCTAGCAATCAGAGTACCCTTTTATATGTGCAAAACTCGATTAATATTGTGCATCCAGACAAGTCTCGACTAAATATGATGTATGACCACTACAAGTGTGATACTAAATAAGATCAATTTCATGAATCTATATTGAAAGGTTGAACAGAATATCCGGCGTCGCAAAGCATTAATGCCTTCATTTCAATAATATATTGGACCTTATTTACCATCTTGCAAGTATAATATTTCTGTATAAGCTTTCACATATATTCATTAATATTAAAATCTAGTTTAATGTTAGTTTAATATTATTATATATGCACCTGTTGCATTAGTTTAATATTAAAATCTAGTTTAATGTTAGTTTAATATTATTATATATGCACCTGTTGCATTAATTTAATATTAAAATCTAATTTAATATTAAAATCTACGTGGTGCTGCCTAATTCCAATTACCAGCATCTTTGTGTGCCAGCAATCTGCACGATGCCTCCAGTTCCTATAAATTCCATGTCTACAACTCCTATATACTACTAAAATGTACAAATCATCCATAACTTGTGTCAACTCAAATTTGATCCAGATAAATCAATAATCTCAGAGCCACATAGAAACCTCAACAATGTTGTCACTCTTACTTGAAGATACTATCGCACTCGATACTTCATCCCGCACTGCAATGTCATATCTTTGCATGCTACCCACATACCACATCAACTCCAATTTTGTAACTATTAAAGATGGTTAAATTTCCTATTTTCTACAGTATAAATCTCTTCTTTTCACTTGGAAGGATGTTAATTCTTAAGGACTGAATTCTGCTGTTCAAAATAGATTCCATTATCTTTTCCATTACCTAAAATGTGTCTTTAAATTGCATAATTTATGCAGATCAGCCTTTTTATGTGCAGGTCAGTCTGTTGAATCATTCCGAATCCTTCTCTCCAGAATAATCTCTTCAGATTTTTTCATTAGATTTCAAACGATCTTAAATTGAACTGTAAAAGACTCCGGATCTGTAGCAAAGTACAAGGCAACAAGACAAGATCATCACTCACAAAATTTAAGATTCTGGATCTAATGTACCTTCACAACAATGGAATTATCCTCGTATAAGAAGGATGCCACGATTCAAAGGTAGATATGACAGGCAAGATCAGGCATGGTTGGTAACAAAATAAAGGCCCAAATATAGACAATCTTCCGGAATGAAATATCTTGTACAACAGGATGCAAGTATCTCACAAAAGAATGGTATTACTAATTGGAAAAAAAAAAAACCTATGCATAGCTTGTTTGCCATACATGTATACCGCACTAATAGCTTCGACCAGAGGGGTCATGACTTTGGCAAGTCCCTTCAAGTTCAAAAGAAGAAAGTCAATTTTATGAGAAATGTGGGCCACTCATATTGGAGGGTTGATGAAAATGTGGTGACCAAAATATAAGCCATTACCACATCAAACGTTACACTATGTTGATATGTGCCAACTTGCCATACATGAATATCCAAAAGCCGATATATGTTGGCTTAAACTCACTTTGACAAGTAGAGGAGCAAGTATAAACCACATTAAACATTACACTTCGATGTTATGTGACAACTTGCCATATAAGAATATCCAAAAGCCGAGACACGCTGGGTTAAACTCAATTTGAGGAGTTGAGGAGCAAGTATAAAACAATCCCCTTCTCCAGCATGGTAGGGGTTAAAGACCAAAAGCATTCAGCCAAAAATGAAAGTAGACTGTACCCATCGGTCTAGCCACCAATGACACCAAAATAATTCAATAGCACAGCAATTATGAGAAAAACAATGGCTAACGCTAGCCCTCCTTTCCCAAGAAGAAAATCCTTTCCTCTGCGTGCAGCCCTTGTCGCTTGTTGAGCCCTGTCAGCCCACTTCATCTGCAAGAATACAAAGAACAGTGAGTGAAGAAACAAATAACAGTTATTAAGTAAATAAGACCCCCTTGTGTTCAGATGTAATACACTCTAGATGGCAATGCAAAGAATCTGGTCAGAAGCCATGGATGAAGATGCACACAATAGTTTTCGGATTAAAAGAAAAGAGCCTTTAGGCTTATCTGGCAAAACTGGCACGATCTTATAAAAACTTGACCGCACAAGAACCGATTTTTGGAACAGTATAAGACTGATTTTAAGCTTCAGGATACTGTGTTCATCTGCTATTGAGATCCATATCCCAAATGAACACATTATGACCTGACACATTCTTGTAAAGACTTGAGGACCTGGCCGCCTTGACTTTCTCTAATAGAACAATCTGAACATTAGAAAGTCTCCTTATTCTAAATGAAAAGCATGAAAATCTAGCTGGAGGCACCCATTTAAAGGACCTAAAAACATATCCAGCACGCCCAAATCATGACTAGTCAGAATAACAACATCAGGAATGCAACAATGTGAGTAGACAGGCAAAATGGCACCCAAACAGTGCCTGTATAAACTCATATAAGAAGGATACAGGAATTCATTCAAAAGCACATCTTTTTAGGAGAATGACAATAAATTCAGATGCACATACCATCTTCTCAATAACATCAGGACTCAAACTAGATAGAGCTTTTTGTGCTCTCTCTGCCTCCTCTTTTGAAAGTTTGTAGCCCATTTGCTCACTCATGGCTGCCATGGTCCCAGGTGACATATTCCTGAGCATTGAAGTCATCATCTGCACATCATCATAGAATGAAGATGAATCATGTAGAACAAGGACATACTTTTTACAAACTCAAATTTAATGCATAGGCCCTGTTCACCTCCTTCATTGCCGGATTTTTCATAGTCTGTTGCATTTGTTCTTGCATATCAGGGGTGATCGTCGGGAAAGTTTGATCAGTTCTATAGTTCAAGACACCTGGACTGTCTAGAGTCTCCTTTCCAGAATTTTTGCTTCTATCCATCACAGAATTTGAAGACGAACCCTGGCTTGGAGGAATAACAGTTGAATTGTGATTTTGTCCAGGCATCATGTTCAGCATTCTCTCCATGTCTTCTGGAGACATATGCTTGATCATGTCTGTCGCAAGCTTCACCATTTCAGGAGTCATTTGACCACCACTCATCGCAGCTATATGATTTGGGTCCATGTTGCTCATCATTGAATGCATGCTTCTGCATGTCATAAATCTTAAGACTTAAACAAATCCCACTTCAACAGAACCTGAATACGAATCCAGGTGCTACAATCAAAAATGCCCTGATGCAGTGTAAATAAAAGAGGGGAATGGGAAACACCTAATCATCTCTGGATTCTGCTTCAGAGCATCCACAGTCTCAGCAAAGCGAGAAGTATCTGGAAAACCTGATGTATGCCGGCCTGCTTCAATTGATTGTTGCACCATCTCCTCCTCTTTACCCTTCTCAGTGTCAGAGTTCTGAGGACTTACGGCTTCTATTTCTTCCTCAATAATCTCTTCTATAGTTAATCCTGTGATTTGTAAAATCATTTCTCAACTCCAACAAACAGATGGCAAAAGGGAGGTGGAACTTTCAAAGATTTGTGTACCGTTCCTCACAGTTGAACAAGGAGCACCCTCCTCAATCCCTTCCTCTTTAATTTCTAACTGCTCTTCAATTTGCCTGCACAGTGAAATCTCTATCAAAACAGAACTGCATGGAAACAAGCACCATCAATGGCCTCTGTTCGATGGCATATAAAATAATACCGTAAGACCAACTTGACATGTGTGTCATCAGGGTCAACTGCTGCAGCTTTGCTTATATCCTTAAATGCTTGCTGATCCAAGCAAAATCAAGTATTCAATTGTCGTAGAAGGTGGTTCTGGATAACCTTCCGCAGTTTTCTATGCTTTGAAATTCAATTTGCAAGTAGCAAAACAACAACAAAGATCAGCTTTAGAGAACTTACTCTAAGCTGGCCAAGCTCCCTATATGCTTGACCCCTTCGATATAAAGCCTTCAGATTTTTTGGGTCACGCTCTAAAACCTGATAACAGCAACCAAAATGGATTGACAAAAATTCAATATTGTAAGCAAAGCGTATGACCAAAAGCAATTACCTCTGTGCCTTCTTCTATTGCTTTTTGAAACTCTCCAGTCTTCAAATAGCAAGACATCAAGTTCAATGAGCACGCAAGCTGAAGCTTTGCTGCTTCTGCTGTTGGAACTTTCACAAGATTCCTTTTCCCCTGCGGCATTCATTTTATGAGAATGTCTCGTGCAAACTCATAATCTGTGGGTGCATGCATGCTTGACTGAAATTTGCATGCTTTTATAGACTTAGACATACTCGACTATATTTCTCTATTGCTTCCTTGTACATCCCTTTTCCATGCAGGTCATTTCCCTGCCAAAATCACAGCAGGCATAAGCATGACTACTTTGCTTGGCTGTACAAAAATGGTTCTTCACCTAGTTCAGCATGCAAAAAGCATTATTACTGACTTGATCTTTCAGACTTTGGGCTCCGCGGAGCTCATACATGAGCTGTGCATCTGCATGCATTTGCATTGATGCTATCTGCTCAGGAGATGCATTTGCTAGCATCGAGCTCATCTCTGCCATCTCTTCTGGTCTGATATTTTTCATTTGTTCTGCAGCTACCCGGAAGTCATCAGCCCTGATGTTATTCATACCTTCTGAAGCCATCCTAATCAAATCTGGATTGCTCATCATCTAGAAACAAGCAAATCCAAGATCTTATTAGAAACTGCACATTCTCATTATGAATAAACACCTAGACTATAAATTAAAAAATAAGAATAAAAACTAAGAAAAGATATATCTTGTTACTTTGAAACAACAAAAATATAAGAAAATGAAAATTTAAATAACAAAAAAAATACACACACACACACACAAACACAAACACAAACACACACACACACACACACACACATATATATATATATATATATATATATATATATATATATATATATATATATATATATATATATATATATATATATATATATATATATATATATATATATATATATATATATATATATATATATATATATATATATATATATATAAGTTTTTTCTTAAATAGTAAATAAAAAGAAATATTTTTTTTAACTAAAAGGAACCCAGTGCCCATAAAAATCTACCTTTGATGATTAATAAGCTCCACATTTCTATTAAAATTTACTAACGATCAAATTGAACAATTGAAAAGAAGAATAATAAATGAACTCGTTACAAAGTAAGAAAGACCTTAACTTTTTACAATTTTCCTGAGTGAATACCCTTTTTGAACAAGCAAAGAGATTGATTAACAATATTAAACAACAGATAAACACATGTTTGAACAAAGACAAACGAAAAATCAAAAACAACTAAGAGCAAGTGACACCATACTTTGCTAATGAGAAATGTTTGATTCAATATAAGGCATTCAAATAATGTCAATGCTAGCATGCTCCAGTTCTAACCTTTTAAAATAAATGCCTACTTCCAAACCAAAAGGAGATTGAAATATTTTAGATTTAGAGAAGCACAACAATCACTATTGGAAGTACGATTCAATTTTTAAAAATCTTTGGGATAAATACCACCACCAAACACTTCCTCATTTAAATACATGAAATCTTGAGAAGAACTAAGACCACGAACAAACAAATCATCTAGAAAGCATATCTATTGAACAAGCCATCAAGTCCAAATAAAGGTATTCAAAAAGGACAAACAAAAAATGCCTATAATGTGCACAAGGTCCACCACGATGCATGCACTTTGTGTGGTTCAACATGGCAAGTGATGTTGATATCTACGAGGCAACAAGTGGGTACGTGTTCACACTTGTAAGTGGATTTGCTTCATTGGTCCTCTAGACTAGAGCGGACACTTGCAATTATCTACCACTAAGATGACTATATTTCAGCCACATGAGTTTATACGGAAGCCACCTAGTTAGCATGCCCAAGCAACAATCTTAGGGTACCTTAGAGGACACCAATGTTACATTGTGACAAACATAATGTGATTTCCTACCTAAGTTTGCTATGTTGCATGAACATAAGACACAGATATGCATTATCACTTCATTAGAGAGGTGATTGAGGATGGGCTGATCTCATTGGCTAAGGCCAACACCACACAAATCTTACAAATGTTGCCGTTATGTGTGTCTCAAATGCACAACACCAACATGGCATTCAGTTGTGGGTGTTACATAACTTAGATGAGCATTCTTGGCCCTTTAAGTGAAAGGTCACCCAGTCCAAGGAATCTCCATATGTATATGTACATTACACGCACTTTCACTTTTCTATCCCAAATCTCTCTCTGGGAGGTTTCCGATTGTAATCATGTCTTGGCCACTATTTTGACCATTATAAGCATTTCATCATATTTATAACCTTAGGCTCACTATGCCCACGTGAATTCACCTAAGTGACCTCAAAAGGGTTTCAATAAAAGCTTTTAACTTTTGCCCCTTCTAACTCAACTAACATGTAAGAAATTTCTCTCCACATCCACATGCATGCACAACTTCTCTAGTTTCTCCCTAATCATGTGACAAGGTCTTTAAACGAATAAAGAGCATCATGATATAGCTTGTTGGTTTTTAGGCCCACAATCAATATAAAGACGAAGAGAGAAAGAGAGAGAGAAAGAGAGAGAGAGAGAGAGAGAGAGAGAGAATATGGACAAGAGAGATGCACAATATATGGCAAAACTAGCTCCAATAATAAGTAAAATACAAGAACTTACAAAATCAGCTTTTAGGTGATCAAGCCAAGAGCTATTGACTAATGTAGATGTGATGATAATAAGCTACATGATGTGTCTTTTTTCAGCTCAAGCCTCCAACGAAGAAATCGCTGCCAAAAAAGCCTGGAAATCAGATTTCTACAATTCACAGAGCAATTTCTAAGAATACGTACTTTTTAATACTTTACTATTTTTAAAACTACCACACGGATTAATATGGATCATCAGATCAAGTGCTATGAGACCTTGACATGTGCCATCTCCTTTTGACTATAAAATTTGTTTTTCTCACTTTGGCATGAAATTAGGGTATGTATTTGCTCTTCAATCTACTTCCAAATACCCACCCGTTATATATGGTTGGAATCTGGATAGCTTTCATTGAGCTCTACTGGAATCTGTAATAAAAATTTTATTTAGTCAATCTTTGACCACTTCTAACTTTGATGAACTTTGACCAAACTTTGACCAGCAAAATTTGAACTCCTAGTGGGAGGTCACTCATATTTCTAGCAGTCCCCTCCTAACATGACACTAGGGGAATATGGTAGGTAGGTATATCTATTAGCTGAGAAAGTTAATATGAATTAGATACCTATTTAATTTTTCATATATCATCAAAGTATCCTACAAGGACACACAAGGATCTTTGTGAAGAGCGCTCCCAAAACACACACCACAAAAAGAACTCACACATCCCCCACTCTTCTCAACCGAGTACTTGGAATGATAGAGACAACTATAAGATACTAAGGAATGGAGATAGAATGTAGACTCAAGCATACTACCTCGATTATCAACACTGGTCACACCTATCCAATCAAGGTTGTATGCTTTCCTTTACACCTATCAAATACACACCCACACATGAAGATGAAATGATAAGATTTAGCATGTGAAATCAACATTCTCTTGAACCACTCCAACCATCTCATCTTGATTCCTTTCTTCTCCTACTATTGTTGCATCTTCTTCCTTCTTAAAACCAGATTCTTCTTTATGTATCTTACCACAACAAATTTTGCAATGATTAATTGAAGAGAGAGAGAGAGAGAGAAAGAGAGAATTTACAAGAGAGATGCACGAATATATGACAAAGATGCACAAACGAGAGATGCACAAATATAAATATATGCACAAATATATATTTGTGCATATATATATATATATATATATATATATATATATATATATATATATATACACCAAAATAAACTAAAATACAATCTTGACATCTATTTTTGACCACAACATTTGCTTTTCCAACCTTGACCTAAAATTAGGGTCTGACTTTTGATCTTCAATCTACTACCAAATACCCAAGTGTGATATATGGTTCGATAGCTCTCATTGAGCTCTATTGGAATAAATAATAAAAAATTTTGCCAATCTTTGGCCCTTTCTGATTTTGTTGACCAGCTTTGACCAGACTTTGGCCAACAAAATTTGAGCTCCCAAAGGTCAAGAAGGAGAAGCTATGCTTTGCATGTTTATCACCCCACCATACACATTAGAACTTCCCAGAAAAAGGGGTTGGACTAAGGAGTAGTTCAGCCTTAGGAAGAGGCAAGAGTGTAGTTCACATTTTGGAGACACTTCACATTCACAAGTCCACATTGTGCAAACACTTCCCATTCTCAAGAGCACCAACTCCAAAGTTGTGAAGGTGATGGAGGATAGCAAACTGAGTCACTTTGGTCAACAAAGTTCAAGTTGCATGATTTGGTTAAGTTACATGAAAGTGTTCACAAGATTTGGTTAAGTTGCATGAGAGAGATATACCTTCTCTCATCTCATGCATTGAGTTGAATATTTTAGTTGATAGCCAACATGTTCAAGAAATGTATCTCCTATTTTGTTCAAATTATGTAGGCATTCCCGTGCATAGAGCTCATTTGATGTATATTCTCATACTAGGAACATTGAGTTGTTGAGAAGCTTATGAACTAGAAGAAGGGATATTGACGATGTCAATGATTTAGTTACTGACACGAAACCTATTTGTAAGCTTCCTTATAGATTGAGTTTGGCACAACATCAAGAAGTAGAACGTCAAGTTCATGAGTATTTATAATCAAGTTCATGAGTATTTATAACAGGGATTCATTAGGCCTAATAATTCACCATGAGTATTACCAATTCTCTTCAAAAGATGACTCTATGAGACTATGTATACAAAATAAAGCACTACCTAAAGAAACTACAAAGTATAAATTTCCAATGGCTCAATTGTATGACTTATTCGATCAATTGCACATGGCACAATACTTCACGAAGTTCGACCTTAGGTCAAGGTATCATCAATCAAAATAAAGGTGGACGATGTACCCAAAAGTGCCTTTCGGACAAGGTATGGGCATTGTGAGTCTTTGGGGATGTCATTTGATCTCATCAGTGCTCCTCCCATATCCATATAGCTCATGAATAGTGTTTTACACCTCTACTTAGATCAATTTGTGATAGATTTCCTTGATGAAATCTCGATTTCTAGTAGATCAAAAGTGTTGACGACATAATTTCTCCTACATCATCTCAATTTGTATCCGCATGAATGCGTCTCCATTTTGTATTTGAGAGGCACTCCATTTCCATTTCATATTGTATATCTTTTGTACTTAGGTACGTTGCCATTTGCTTCTACCATTGTATTCATTCTCCTTTGAGGGGAATTATCCCACATGAGATGTACTTTGGAGAGCCCCTCCCAAATCTATATAAGGAGGGTCTCTCCCCCCATTTGTACTTGGTTAGAAGCTTGAGAAGCCTACTCCATGCTCTTGGCAAGCTCGTTTCTAATCCAGGTGAGTTTACCCATTTCTTGGTCTACTCACTTTGAGTCTCTCGCTCTTTTTTTTATGAGTACATTGTTCTTTCCATTTTGCTTCCGCACATGTACTCTCTTCATGGTATCAGAGCGATAAGGTGGAGGTCTTGGTGGTGCATTTGGTGGTCATTTTGGTGGTGCTTGACTCTTGGTGGTTTTGCTTTCTCCTCTTTGAGAGAAGCTTTTGCCATCATTTTTGTGCTCTTTGGGCCTCATTTTGCCCATTTGCCCATCCTCCAACTCCTTTCTCATCATTTTGTACCTCCTTTAGACCCTTCTTTCCCACCCTTCCACACTCATTTGGTGGTGCATTTCAACTATCTATAGTGCTTATAAGCACTCTTTCACATTCATATTGGTGTTCATTTTGAAGAAGTTGATGATTCATCTCAAGTTGTTGGCAATGCTTATAAACACTCAAGCATATCCATTGTTTTTCTAAGTTCTCAATGGATCTCATGTTATATAGTGTTCATAAACACTATGGTGGCATTGTTTGATCGATCCAAATTTCATATATGCGTGTTAGATAGTTCGGGTGCTTGTTTTGGACTTAGCCTTTAAATAGTATCAAGGTCATCTATTGGCATTCTTTGACTCAGCACTACTCCATCTCTTGTATCCACACCACAGGGGATACTCAGACCTTCACATAGAAAAAGAAGCACCGATTGCTCAGCAAATAATGCACACCACGATTTAATAGTAATCTCTCTCTATGCGTGCATGTAGAATCCGTGGTCAACAATTGTTAGCACGAAAATATCGAAGATATTCCAAGGATTAGTGACGGAAACGTCCCAGCCATTCACGTGAATTTATTCAAATCAAGTTCTTTATGGCTTTGACCTCATCCATGACGTTAACTTGCTTCATTTGAATAAAGCATAGCATACGTGATTAGCATTTTATTTCGAAACATCAATGACCTTGCTTAGTCTAAGATTCATACATTCATTGAGTTAGTCGAAGGCATCTATTTTCTTGGAAAAGTTTTTTTTACATCCTTATTTTTTTCTTGCATCTCCTTTGAACACTTATGTTTGGCACTAAGTACTACTCATTCAAGAGTTGCATTGTATTTCCAATGTTATTTGAACCTCTCCCTCAAAGAAACTTTTGTAACTTACCAAGGGTAAGTGACCCTATTATGGCACTCAATTTGCAACTCGTCACAAGGGTTACCGTATATTTTCTCTAGGGTATTCACACTCATCTTTGAGCACGTCATTGGCACTAAGTACCACATCTTGTAACTACAACAAATATAAGAATAACTACAACAAATATAAGAAAGAGAAATATTGTGTGTGCACTTGTGGGTTGGAGGCTAGTCTAAGCCCACCCACAAAATCTCCCAAGTTCCTAAGCCTACTCTAAGGCTATCTGGTGTGCAACGGGCTATTCAAAACCCCCCCTCTCCAAGGTGTCTATCTCAGTTTTGGTGCAAGTATAAGGCTAATCTAAGCCCCTCCTCCCCCCCTCCTCCCACACTTATCCCAACTCAATTTTGTGAACCAATTTTTTTCATCATCGCAAGTGTCGTAACTTCGTTTCAACAGCGATAATGTCAACGATTTTGAACGCAACGTACTCAAGTCAATTGTATTTACCCTCTTTTACGCCAATATTCATGCCAAAAAATAAAAGACTAAATGGCACAAATTACAACCTATGGAAGGAGTCCCAAGGTTGTTAGCAACGTTTTCGCAACGTCCAAGGCAACGTGTTGCTAACGCGTTAGCAACATCGCAACGTTTGGACCTGGACGTTGCGAAAACGTTGCGAACCATTTCTTTTTTTTTTTTCAAAATTTTTTGCAAATATAGTAACATAGATGTATATTATAGTATATCCATATATAATATGTATTATATAGTATGTATTATGTTAATTTATGTAATATGTATTGAATATTTAATATTTATGATTCATTCCAAATTCTCGAATCCTTGACACCTGTTCAATGAAGTGATGGAAGATGCACAATGCACATTGCACATGTATGATGTCAGAATTTACAACTAATCATTATCATGACTCAATGACTCATTCTAAAATTCAAATTCACAATGCACATTCAAGCAACTCATATGACAATGGACATAAATGATGAGAGTCCAGACAAATACTATTATATACAACTTACAAGTAACATTGAAATTTAAAACAAACTTCAAAGAATTATAATTTATGACAAAAACATGTGAAAAAGTCAACCTCATCTCAAAATTATGACACTGGTGACTATCATGACTCATAACTCATATGTGATATGATATATCAGAATCCAATCATCAATGTCCATAATACATATACATCAATGATCATACCAAACTCCAGTAACCATCATCCATGTCACATCATACATGATATCACTAAGTAGTCAAACAATAAACTGCAATGTCAATAATACAATGATCAATCAATATCAAGTAAATCATAAGTCATAATATCATAATACATATGACATGTCACATGAGCAGTCATCAATCCTCAAAATCCTCTGAGTCACTATCATCATCATCACTATCATCATCATCATGTGGTGCTCGACTAATAGATGCCTCCATCCTACTAGTAGATGGACCTGGTACACTGTGTGCTCTATGACTAGAACGAGTCCGAGATGCCCTCGTATCATGCTGTGGCACTGTCAACTCCTGATAGAGCATGTCATATAGATCAAGGTCCTCTGCCGGAATGCTAGGTATATCATGGACCCTCTCTATATCAAGCTCATCAACGTTCACCTGCCGCACCTCTGCTGAGTGGCCACCACGCTCCAATAAACGCAAGTTGCAGTGGCAATAGACAAGCCGCTCCAACTGCAATGTAGATAGTCTATTCCTCTTCTTTGTATGGAAGAGGGCCCATGTACTCCAATTCCTTTCACATGGACTTGCACTACAGTCCTGTGAAAGTATGCGGATGGCTAACTTTCTCTGCAAGATAAAAAAGAAAGAGTTCATTAAGAAGAGGAATGACTCATGAGACAAACTTCAAAGTTATAACTTATTAGTTAAATACTCAAAAGGAAATTAGAATGACTTGTCACTTACTAGCTCAGGTGTACCAACACCGTATCTCTCCCACCATGTCACAGGCATCAACTGCATGCTTCTCAAGCATGCCGTGTCTCTACCAAAAAGTCCTTCATTATTCTGAAACTGGGTGAGCTGAAGCTCCAACTTCCCACGTAGCTCCACATCAGAAGGTCCATACAATCGATCTACATAGTCATTCCAAGCAGTCACAAGCTCCATATCCAATGACTGTGATGCAGATCTCCATAAAGGATGTAGTAGATTGGCCATCCCATGTATAGGGCGATGGAACCAATCCCACCTCTTCCTCCATATTCCTTTTATTTCCTCTATCCTATGGATAAAAAACAAATGAAGTTAGAAAACAATAAGATTTAAGAATGTTGAAGAGTCAAGACTTGAAAGTTGAACATGAATGCTCATACAAAAAATAAAATATGGTTACCCAAGTTTCAACTTACCTCTCCAATGTCAAATAAGGACATCTCTGTATAGACTCTCCGACACGATCCATGAACTCATAAACAAGTCCAAGTGTGCAGCCCTCTCTATCTGCTATGCGTATGAGTGAATATAAGGGCTGTAAGGCCCGCACTAATCCCTCCACATCCCTCCAAAAACTGTCATCCAAACATGTGCGTCGTACAAGCTCTGCCTTTGGACTAGTATGTCCATCCCAAGCTAACCAATCAGGTGATACAACTGTCTGCATCAGTGCTTGCCTCACTCTTAATAATCTTTCCATGACTATGCACATGTATGCAAATCTGGTCTTCGCGGGCTTCACCAAATCAATATCACTGTAAGACCGAAATATAGCAAGCAATTTTGGTCTCTTTGTGAACAAAGAGACCACTTTTATGCAAGTGGTAAAAATGGTGTAAATCCATGGTATCTTCCCCACATCCTCTATCAGCAAATCAATGCAATGGGCAGCACACGGTGTCCACACAATAGAAGGGAATTCTTCTTCTAGAAGCTTGCCCATAGCCACACAATTGCTTCCATTATCTGTAACCACTTGGACTACCTTTTCTACACCAATGTCCATGATAGCTTGACGGATATGATCATAAATGAATCCACCTGTTTACATATAACACAATGAATCATTAATCAATTGATAAATTATAATTTATCTTGACATGTGTCATGCACATGCACATGCCACATGCACATGCCACATGCATTGCACATGCACATGCACATGCACATGCCACATGCCACATGCACATGCACATGCCACATGCACATGCCACATGCCACATGCACATGCACATGCACATGCACATGCACATGCACATGCACATGCACATGCACATGCACATGCACATGCACATGCACATGCACATGCACATGCACATGCACATGCACATGCACATGCACATGCACATGCACATGCACATGCACATGCACATGCACATGCACATGCACATGCACATGCACATGCACATGCACATGCACATGCACATGCACATGCACATGCACATGCACATTGCACATGCACATGCACATGCACATGCCACATGCCACATGCCACATGCCACATGCCACATGCACAATGCACATGCCACATGCATTGCACATGCACATGCCACATGCACATGTGTCATGCTGCATGCACATGTGTCATGCTGCATGCACATGCCACATGCACATGCACATGCACATGCACATGCACATGCACATGCACATGCACATGCACATGCACAATGCACATGGCAACATGCACATGGTGACATGCACAATGCACATGTGTCATGCTGCATGCACAATGGCAAATGCACATGCACAATGCAGTGTGCACATGTGTCATGCACATACACAAGGAAAATGCACATGTGAGATGCCACATGCATGCAGCATGATTGATCATTGCACAATCAAATATAAATTGAAAATTCAAAAATCAGTTCACTCACCTGTGATTGTAGTACCAGCAGCTGATGCATCTATGGCTCGAAGGAACATGGTCCCTTTGCAACAATGCACCAAAATGTTGTACACATTTCTCTTTCGTATGTCCGTCCATCTGTCACACATGATTGTGCATCCATACTTTGCCCATGTCTCTTTCATAGGCTCAAGCTCTCTCTCTAATGCTTCCTTTGTTTTTTTCAGCTCCGTTGTCCTCAAGTCTTCATAGGTAGGCCCTTGCCAACGAAACCCTAATAGTGAAACCTTCTCAATGGCATTTCTCCATGCCGATGTCCGTGCAACATTAAAAGACAAACCACATTGTATAAAAGCTTTCATGATGGCTTGTGTGGCTTCTTGTTTACGTTGTTGTTGCAAGCTAGCACGTATAGATGCTCCTCCAAGAGAGCCAAGTGGGTGCTCTTGTGGATCATGCTCTACTCTTGTACTCTTTCTTGGTGGCTCATGCTCTATGTCAATGTCTATGGAAGACTCATGAGCTTGAGATGCTTGAGTTTGGGGATCACAAGAACCATGTGAACCGCTTGCAAATGATCTAGCTTGTGATTGGGCTCCACTACTTCTACCTTGGGCTTTTTGAGCTACCCATGCCATTAGCTCTCCCTTTATAGCTTCGGGCATAGGCTCTTTGCAAGGTGCAACTCCTATGCCACTAAGTCTTCCAAGGTGTGCCTTGATCCTATCAGCTCCACCGGCTCCACTAAAGCCACAAAGCTTGCAAGTCCATCTCTCACTACCCCCGGAGCCCATCTTTCCTTGGCTTGTCACATATTCCCAACATGCTTGTTTTGCTTTAGGCATGTTGATGGAACTTGGAAGAGGTTAAAAGCTGAGAGGACAGTGGACTCAAGATAGGAAGCAAGCTTGGCACGGGTGTGTGAGGGTGTGTATGTAAAAAACTACCTTCACCTTGCTCAAGGTTGCTCCTCTGCTGTAGCTTGGTACGCTGAGCGCTCTCGGGTCGACAGTAGCAAATGCCTCAATGAGGCCGTTTCGACGAAACGGCCTCATTTGAGGCAAAAAAATTTGTTTTTTATCACAACGCGTTGCGAACGTCGCAACGTTGCGACGTTGCGTTGCGAACGTTGCGAACGCATCGCAACGCGTTGCGATGCAACACTGGGAAGGACACCATTAGGACCTATCTCTATACAAACATGTTGTATGAGGTAGTCTAAGGCACAACACGACAGCTCGATAAGGAAAGAGATCTAGGAGCTTGGAATATATGGTACATCAAAGATAAAAGGGCATTAGGCCAACTCCTTGCACGTGATGAATTGACAAAGGGTCAGATCACTGCATGTAAGACTTCAAAAGAAGCTCGAGATACTCTAGCAAACCTATATGAAGATAAAACACCTTCTAAGATTTATGCTTTAGAGGTAAACTTTCACAATCTCATTGTACATCCACACGACACCATCACAAAAGTTATAGCCCAATTTGAAGATTATCAAGAAAAGTTGGCACTTTGTGGACGCAAAATCTCAAGTGAAGACATGGTCATTAGGTTACTCAACAAGCTTCCTTGGTCCTATGAGACCTTTGTGACCACTCTACACAACAGAGGTCAAGAACTCCCTTGAGAAGAGGTTCGTCAACTTTTGCTCCTCTGCAACTCACACGCAACTTTTGCTCCTCTACAACTCACAAGCAAAATCAGCTTCCTCACAAGAGACAACCATGAAGGCTAAGGGATCCTTCCACAAGGGCAAACATGCTAGGCATAATACTAGCAACACATCCAAGCACCCTTTGAAGCTTACTATGGACGAAGACCTAATGTCAATTACTTTCAAGTATTTGGAAGTGAAGCATTTGTCCATGTACCAAAAGAAGATCGCAACAAGTTACAGTCCAAGTCTAAGAAGCATATATTCATCGGCTACAGTGAACAATCAAAAGCATATGGACTGTACGATCTTGAGAACCACTCCATCACAATTTCAACAGATGTAATCTTTAATGAAGCTTCAAGATACTCAACCAAAGATCCAAATACAAGTCTCAATCCACCCATCTACACTTCAGAGGGGGACACAATCTTTTCAAAGCACACGTCAGAGGCAAGTACTTCACATCAACACAGAAGATCACAAAGGCTCATTGAAAAGTAGCAACGAGAACCCAACCATTATGTAAATTATGCATTGATGCATCAGATCTAGCAAATTCCAGAGCCTTCCAACTACAGAGAAGTTGAAGGCCAACCTGAGTGGAAGAAGCTATGCAAATGGAAATGGATGCAATCAAGAAGAACAAGACTTGGACTCTTGTTCCTAAGCCCACAAATCATCAAGTCATAGGAGTTAAGTGGCTCTATAAAGTTAAGTACAAATCAGATGACACATTAGACAAGTACAAAGCAAGACTTGTAGCCAAAGGATAAAAGCAACAACATGGCATTGACTATCACGAAACCTTTGCCCCTACTGCAAGGTTTACCACCATAAGAAACATTCTAGCACTAAGTGCACATTTCAAGTGGCCCATCTACCAACTGGATGTCAAAAGTGCTTTCCTTGATGGAGATCTTCAAGAAGAAGTATATGTTGACCAACCTAAAGCTTTCAAGATCAAAGGAAAGGAAGATCAAGTCTACAAGTTTCACAAAGCACTTTAAGGACTTAAGTAAGCACCCAGGGCCTGGTATGAAAAGATTCACAAGTTCTTCGAGGATAAAGGATTTCACAGATGGAGTGCCGATGCAAACTTATACATCTATCAGAACGAGTCCTTAGTGCCCATCATCATCCTCTATGTAGATGACTTAGATCTTGACAGGCTTGGATGAAGAACGCATCCAATTCATCATCAAACAGCTTCATCTCGAGAACTCTGTAGATCTTGGACTACTTCACTACTTCTTAGGTATGGAAGTTTGGCAAACAAAAGAAGGCATATAGTACTGCTATGATCTTCTTTTCAGAAAAAACATGGATCAATGTCGCTCAATATCTACACCACTTATCCAAACATCAAGCTCGCACTAGAGGATTCATCATCACGTGTGGATGTGCATACTTATCGACAACTTGTTGGCTCCTTACTTTACCTAGTCAACACCAGACCGGATATTGTCTGTGCAATTGGTATACTTAGCCAGTTTGCACATCAGCCTCGTCACACACATTGGGCTGCTGCTCAAAGACTACTTCAATATTCTGCCCTCACCCGACATCATGGTCTTTGGTATAGAGGGGGCATCGAACTTGTCGGATATTCAGATTCAGATTGGGCCAGTGATCCTCATTCTCGATGCTCTACTTCAGGGTACATATTCTTGCTTGGCTTAGGACCTATCTCTTGGGCAAGTAAGATGCAGCCTACAATTGCTCTATCATCCACCGAGACCGAGTACCAAGCTTCCAGCTTCGCAGCATGTGAAGCTATCTAGCTTCGACATTTATTATCTGACATTGATGTTTTGCAGGTTACTCCAACACGCATCCTCATGGACAGCCAATCAACCTTGGCTATCGCCAACAATCCAATGTTCCATGCTCCGACGAAGCACATCGAGATCAAGTACCATTTCATCCACGAGAAGCTCGTATCTCAGGAGATTACTCTAGAGCAATGTACCTAGAAGGAGAACCTGGCGGACATGTTCACGAAAGCTTTATCTCCTGTTCCGCTCCAGCGCTTGGTGGACCTTTGCAACATTCAATCGCTTTGAAATGGAGCTACAGAGGGGGTGTTGACGACATAATTGCTCCTATGTCATCTCCATTTGTATCCACATGAGTGCATCTCCATTTTGTATCTAGGAGGCACTTCATTTCCAATTTAATTCCATTTTATATTGTATATTTTTTGTATTTGGGTAACTTGCAATTTGCTTCTACCATTGTATTCACAGTTTATTTCCATTTTATATTGTATATCTTTTGTATTTGGGTGCCTACATTTGCTTCTACCATTGTATTCATTCTCCTTTGAGGGGAATTATCCTACATGAGATGTACTTTGGAGAGCCCCTCCCAAATCAATATAAGGAGGGCACCCCATTTGTACTTGGTTAGAAGCTTGAGGAGCCTACTCCATGCTCTTTGCAAGCTCATTTCTAATCCATGTGAGTTTGCCCATTTTTTGGTCTACTCACTTTGAATCTCCCACACTCTTTCTTTTGTGAGTACACTCTTCTTTCATTTTGCTTCTTCATGTCTACTCTCTTAAAAAAGAAGAGCACTTGGAACACTTATAGAAAGTCGTCCAAGTGTTACAAGAAAATTCCCTCTTTATTAAGGTGCCAAAGTATGATTTCTTAAAAAAGAACCTAGGTATCATGACCATATCATCTCCAAAGAAAAAATATGAATGGATCCTGATAAAAGAACGAGCTATCTTGGAATTGCCACATCCTAGGAACCTAAAAGAGCTTCAAGTTTTTTCTAGGTCTCAAAAATTAGGATTCTAAAGTAGATTCATCACGAATTATGCCAAGATAGTTATATCCATGGAAGATTAGCTAAAAGGGAAAGGGAACGCCTTTCATTGGCGAGATGAGACGAGGCAAAGAATGGGAAGATTGAACGTAGCAAATTGCTATAGCTCCATTGTTGCACATTGGGGATGTGAGGAGCCATATAATTGCTCTATAGAGAAGAAATGAGAGGGAGTCTGGAGATAAAGAGAAGGTTATTATGTGGCTAGGGAACAATGATATGAATCTCTAGATGGTGGTTTGTCATGCAAAAAGTCTTTGTGATTGTGCTCACAAAGCTCTAAGAATCATGTAGAGAATTATTCAAAAAGAGAGGTCATCCGAGCCTTACAAATGCCTACATGAAAGTTGACCAAAAGGTGTAGCTGCAAAACTTGAAGTACGCCACCAAAGTGGTTGTCCTCAATAATAAGAAAATGTTGATGTGTCCCAAGAAAAAACTATCAATATTAAAAGACTCCCCAAAATTGGATCGGCTTTCAAAAAAGCCCCAATGCAAAAGGATTTTTACTCTAGACAAGGGCTCCTTGAGATTCTTCTCCAAAAAATCAAGGACAGAGAAAAAAAATTTGGCACATTGTACTATCCAAATCATAAAACTTATTGCTTACATCATAAAATGAAAAAGCACTCCACATATCAACAAAAGGCTCCTTCCCAAGTGTCCATAGGATGGAATTCACGAACCTCCTATGTTATCTTGGGGGTGATGTTGCAAAGATTGGCAAGGAGTTAAATCAGATTTGTGTGCTGTTGAGAACGAGAAAATCATCCCCACGAACTCTAGTCATTTAGCATGAAAATACACGAGAGATACTCCCATACCTTAAGTAGGGAAGTCTTACAAGATCTTGCTTCAATTGTGCAAATCACTCATCTTAAAATTGTCCAATTATGCATGATAAAGAAGTCAAGATGATCCCCTTGTAATGAGGAAGTCAAGTAATGGTCTTTAAGGAACAATTAGTTGCAAAAAAGAAAAGCATCCTCACGAATGGAAGATTACTTAAGCAATGGACTGGAAAAGAAAAGATTATTATTCTCTGTATACAGGAACATAAAATGTACCATTAAGAAGAAACAGAGAGCACTTCTTGCTAAATTTTGTTCACATAATACTGCTGCAACTAGTCATTCTCACAACTTAAGAATCCTACAAAATGTATTCCAAAACCATGATTGCTGCATGATCACAATGCTATCGTAATACCGTTCCTAGTGGACCACAATATTCTACGTTTAAGTTGTTAATACGCTATTGAACGAAGGAACTGCTCATCACTAATTCCCGGTTTGAAATTCGTATATCAGAAGGAATAGATAATATGCACTAACTTTTATCCTACTGGGTAAAGCTCCTCTATTTAATGAATTTCAGATAGACATGTCTGAGATTTAAAACTAAGTGAGAAAGAGAGAGCAAAGAAGCATAAGAAAAAAAGAACAAGCACATCGCCATGTATTCCTTCATAAGTTCGAAATATGTGCCAAAAAGACATTAACATTGCAGACTAAAGAATTTATTCTAGCGATATCAATCGACATTCCTTCTCTTGTCAAAGTGATTTCGCGAACTTCTTACTGCTGAAAGAATGTTCACAGTGTCCGAATAGATCTCATGGAGACACGTTGCAAAAGACGCATTCATTCGCGAATGCCATATTCATCAAGCAAGGGAAAGAAGAAAATAAACCGATATTTGAATTACCTGTTGTTGAATTTTCATGAGCTGTTCCGGAGGAATCCGGCTGAGCTGTTCCTGCGCGAGTTTGATCATCTCAGGATCCATCGCCTCTGTCGCCGCGTGATCAAAAAAAAGGAAGAAGGCCGAATCTTTCGAGGCAAAGGCCGAAGGAACGTGAAGCAGATGATTAAGCGACCAGGCAGAGGCAAGGATCTACCTCGCCACGGAGCTGAGGTCGTGTACGCAGAGATGGAGAGCAGGCATGGTAAAGCCTGCAGCGTGCTCCTGCAATATACTTCTGCATGCTTTCACATTGGTTTGGGCCGCCTCTTATCGGTCAACCATAACGTGCGTGAATTTCTTCACTCTCAGAATGAAAAAAGAAATTAGTATTTTTGACCAAGCCACGAGAATAAGATAGCAAGAGACTTGAATAAGATGAGAAGCTGTTACATGGGAATTTGGGAAACGACACAAGAAGAGGTTGGTGGAAGACCCCATGTGCAAGAACCAATCAACAACAAAGTCAATAGAATGTTCTAGAAGTTTGTCTAAGAAGTAAGGCCACCTCTTCAAAGTGAGACCTAATTGCCACAACTAGTGCCTCCTCTCAAAAGTTGGCACCAATTTTGGTGCCAACTAGTGCCTCTTCTCAAAAGTTGGCACCAATTGGTGGCTCCTTGGGAAAGTTGACACCAATTTTGGTGGCTCCTTTGAAAAGTTGGCACAGATTTCCCTAGACTCATGTTATCCACTTATATGGTGTCACTCAATCATAGTTATTGACATAGAAAAGAAATTAATAAATTTGACCAAGCCCCAAGGACCAAATATCAAAAGACTTGAATGAGACAAAAAGTTACATGGGAATTTAAAGAAGATGAGTTTGTGGGACCAATTTCCACAAATTGATGTTATCTAATGATATGGCATCGCTTGATCATTGCAAGGACTTGCCTGAGGTCATCTTGAACAAATTTCTAAAAAGAATCTCTACATCCTCCACATCCATAGTGCCTTTTCTAGTTTGATCATATACTTATATAGTTTAAATCAATAAGTAATGCACATTCATGTGATGGCATAGAGGTGATAAAAGAGAATGAACAAAGGTACATGGGTTTTTTCCTCTATTTTACCTAGAAACATGGTTTACAATACATGTGTTTTGTCAATGTGATGTGAAGCGTTCCTCAATATGCCACTCGCAACCTACTCTTCCTTTATGCTTGAAATTTGAAAGAACAATGCACATACCCACCCAATGGACCCTTTTTATCCCCCATGTTCAAGGGGTCTTCCTTTATGCTTGAAATTTGAAAGAACAATGCACATACCCACCCATTGGACCCTTTTTATCCCCCATGGTCAAGGGGCAATGTAAGATCAATCCATGGAGCCATAGATCTTTAATATAATGGTTCAATGTGTTTATCACTACACCATGCATCTCCAACATCAACCACACAACACTTTTCTTTTTTAGGAAGTTCAATTGTCAAACTAAACTTCCATTATGCTTGAAATCAAGAATAACTTGTACACCTTGTATACCCTCTTTATCCCCCACTTTCAAGAGCTAATTTCAAACTGACCCATGAGTATTAAACCATAGATCTTCAATCTAGAGCTCAATGTGTACCACTATACCACACACCCCCATTCACTCACATAAAAGTATTGCATTCTTTTTAGAAGTGAGCAATTGGTGAGTAGATGTGTATGTGAGTAATCAAAGCCCTTTGTTTCATACCCTTGAAATGGTTCGAATGTGTTAAAGTCGAAAATTAAAAAGTAAAAGTCATCTCTCTCTCTCTCTCTCTCTCTCTCTCTCTCTCTCTCTCTCTCTCTCTCTCTCTCTCTCCTTTTTTGCGTGTCTTGCATTTTCTACCCCTTTTCATCTCACATCGCTTATGCCTTATCTTCTTACATCACCCTCCCCTTTTCTCCATGTTTGTTTACACCTTTTTCACGTTGCTCACCTAGTTTCAAATTGAAGTATTAGTATTCTTTCTTCTCACTCATTACTTCTATACTTTTGTATAGTGACCCTTTTCTTGTTCCTCCACTTTCCTTCATTGTATTCTTCTTTTTTCGCTAGTGGATTTTGTTCCTTCTATTTGCCTTTTGTGAGAAGAAAATAAGGAGATAAAGAAAGGCGAATATTAAAAGGGAGGAAGGAGAAAGATTGGATGACCTTGCTAAGAGATAGAACAAGGATATGATGATGTTAGAGAGTGTAGAGGAGAGATTTGGTAAGAGTTGGATGAGTGAGTGTTAAAGCAAGGTATAAAGTGTGTGTGAAGCTATAGTGCTTGTGTGAGCATGCAACGAGAGAATTCATGTGGAGGTGAAGGTGAACTTTGAGAGGGTAGGTGGGTTCAAAAGAGGTTCTGAGTAAATGGGGTTGGGAGGATAAAGACATTTCTAAATGATTCAAACAATAAAGGCTACAACTTTCAACCACCTTATTCAATTACCAACCAACAATTATATGAAGAGAGAAAAGCTAGGATGAAACTCAAGAAGATATAGGTAGGGTGTTAAATAAGAAATCCAATTACAATCAAATAATCTAACTATCAAGGTTAGCTACCAAGAGTACCTCAAATAAGAGAGAGCATGTATCCACCCAGCCAACTCCACCCATATATATACCTCTAGGACATTGAATCCTAGGAACTTAATGATCATTCTTGAATCACCTATTCTTGCCATCCAATTCAAAAGGCGATATTCTATAAATCATTCTATCATTCAAGGCTTTATAATTGAATAGGCTTGACTTTTACAAAGATCCTTAATTTTGGAGTTTAACTCGGGAAACTCCCTAAAATTCTTATCCTTTTATTTATCCAAATATGTTGTACCGTCTAAAGTTGGCTATGCATTCTATTAAAAGAACGCATCTTCTTAAGAGGATAAAGGATAGCCTTTTCTAGGGTAAATGTTATTTTATTCCATTTACCCTTTAGTAAAACATAGAACCAAGTGTATTTAATTGGTTTCAAAGAGGTACATTTATACACCTTATAATGAGCATAAGACCTTAATCTCAATGGTCTTTATCTTCAAGTCTTATCCTAATGTTTCCTATCGAATATTGAATCTATTTCCTCTCATGCCATCAAAGAAGGTTCTCAACAGGAGTCAATTCCCATTACGCCATACATGTGAGTTCTTTCTCCTAATCCATAGAACTACATCCTTAATATTTCCACCTTCTATGTTTTTCTTTCAAGCTGACTCAACAAGTCATTGAATATCCTTGAGTTGCAGTTTCCACTATCTTTAAATTTGGTGTCCCATACCATTGAATACACTTTAGTAATAGTGTAAACCTAGACGTCTTATACCATCTAGTTTACACTCTCACCTTAGCGCAGACAACTTTAGCTCTTACTCAAGGATTACTTACCGAGAAAACTTTCATCTTAGTCTAATCAAGTACAATCAACATGCTTGTAACTTACATCCTTATCAAGTTTTGATTTATTCTTGAAAATACTTTTAATATTGAGCCTTCTTTGATTAGATGCAAAAAGTATCTTTGTCTAATTTATTTGATAATAGAGCTAGTATTTTCACACTAAATATTATCTTTTGACATGGTTGTGAATCTACCTCAAAGGAAATAGTCATGATCCCATCATTAACTTGACCAAATGATTGTATCTGTAACCATATTGGAAAATTGATGGTTGCTCCTGGGACATATTCTAGAGTAGTGGTATCTACGGTAGCTTACAACCCTTTTTTTTCAAATATGTCTAAAAGAGCTACAACTCTTTAATCCTAAAGAAACTTTTTTAAAGTTCCAAATGGATCATACCTCTTGTCAAAAAGTGAGAATCTTATTGGGGAAAAAAATTAGTTTCTTCAAAAAGATTTAATAATCTCATGGCCCAACTTATCACTTTATGACACTTTCTTCCATTGTTAGTGTGATCATTGTCCTCAATGACAAGCTTTTGAAGTTCTTAAGGCCTTCAAACTTCATCTCTTCTTTTATGATTATGAAAGGATAATCCATCGTTGTGTCTAGGGTCTCACATAGGCTTTAAATTCTCTTTTGGATGTCTTTGGATGCAAATTCTTATTACCACTAGAGAATGGTTGATAAGAAGAGAAACATCACATGACTTATAGTCTAAGTCCTTGGCCTTGTTGATCAGGCATGCTCCATGTATTTCATGGAACTTAAGGATCCATACATAGTACTAGATGCTTAAGGTTTTTGTTGATATATTTAGGTAGTGATGTGTGTGAGCACACTAGGATCATCGGGGCACTTTTTCCCTCTTTAGGAGGTTTTTTTCCCTTCGCTTGTATATACACCTATAGCCCTAACGAGTTACTTATCCTTGTACATTCTAGTGGTAATACACTCATTATTGTGTGTTGTGCTCCAAGCTTCTTCATCTTCCTTGTGCTATTCGTGTGCTTTGGCAAACCTCGAACTCAAACAATTGGTATCAAAGCAGGTCGCTGCTTCATCTAGGACATCATCAACACCTCTCTGGTCACAGTCTCAAAAGCATACGAAATTTGGTGAGCATACTCAAGGTGATTAGGATCTCAAAACAGCTTTGCTTTGTGGTGTCAAAATTGTGATATGAGCTCGTTTTGGCCTCCGAATGCAATGACATAGCGCTTGTGCAAGAAATTTCTTCTTTTTGTGCCACAGAACTCCTCAAGTTGGTTCTCTTCAACTTTTTCAGATACATTCATTTTTCTACATCAGGGTATTTTAGTTAGTGGTCACGGTTGAAACCAGTGATGTATTCCACATGTTGGTTGTTGAGGATAAGTTGGATGGTACCAATTTCCCATTGTGGGCTTATATGATGCATCATGTATTCGTTGCAAAAGGATTGTGGAATATTGTGCAGGTGTTGAAAAACGTCCTATTTCACCTACAAACACAGTTGTTGAAGATGATGTAGATGGCATTGAAGATGGTGATATTCTTCATGTTCCTATTTGTGTTGCAGTTCCTATTGCACCTACTGCAAAGAAAATTTGTTGGGATGGTAGGGATGCTTAAGCACATGAATTGATAGCCTTGTCTGTCAAACGTGCCATTATTCCTCACATTCACTCTTGCATAATAGCTAAGGACGCTTGAGATACACTTACCACTTTATACCAGGCTAGGAATGAGGCTTGTGTTGCTTACCTCCAAAAATAGTTGGAGAGTGAGCACATGAATGAAGGAGATTCCATGGACATTTCTCTAACAAAGATCAAAGATTTGAAGGAATGGTTGATTTTTGTTGATGAAGTCTTGCCTGACAGTTCACATCTGCAGATTGTTTTGAATGGTCTTCCCAATTCATATCAGAGTTTTGCTTCCACTCTTTGTTTACTGATGAAAGGCAATCCAAATGCCTTAACATTTGAGGAGTTAGTTTCTGTTTTGTTGCAGGAAGATCAGTCTAGGCAGAATAGGTCCATTATGGGTGTTGTAGATCAAGCTTTCCTGGCTAGTCAGAAGGCCAAAGGAAAATGGAGCTCTTCTACTAGTAATCCAAAATCTACTAATTTTGCACAATCAAAGAAGGAGGACAGAGACGAGAAGACAGAAATTGTTTTGCAAATACTGTAAAGGAAATTATCATGTCATAAAGAGTTTTCCAAAACTGGCTACTAAAGAGGCAAAGAAGAAAGAGGCTAGAATGGTTGTTTAGAGGCCTCTACACCGAAAACAGAGTCTACAAATCTTGTGTAGAATGAAGAATGGGCATTTACTATTGTTTGCAGCTATGAACCATCTTCTTATGAACAACATATGTCTCTAGTAGACTCAGATGTTTGGTACTTTGATAGTGGGGCGACCAAACATATTACCTCGCAATGCAATTTCTTCACTTCACTCGAGCATGCCACTACAGGGAATATTGTCACATGTGCCAACAACTCCTCTTATCCTATTCTTAGAGTTGGTAAGATCATTCTAACTACTGTTGATGGTAGTTCTTTTACATTATCAAATGCTTTATTTGTGCTAGGGATCAAGAAAACTTTGTTATCAATTTTAGCATTAGCCAAGATTGGCTTTGTTGTGAAAATTGTTGATGAAAAATATATAATTCACGATCTGTCAAATGGTGATGTCATTATTGCTTTTGGCATTTTATGTCGTGGGTTGTATAAGCTCATAGACTATGAAAAATCTGTGAATGATTTAGCATGTGCAATACATGATTCTCAAGCTATGTCAGATGCAAAGTTTTGGCATGCATGCTTTGGTCATCTAAATTTTGTTAGTTTGCTATGCCTGCAAAAATCTGAAATGGTGTCCTCTTTGCCCAAACTTGAGGCACCCAGTAAACATGTATCTGAAGGCTGTATTTTGGGAAAAATGCAGCGTTCCTCATTTCCAAAAGATGGTTCACTCTGAGATACTCAAAAGTTGCAGTCTGTGGTCCTATGCAAACACACTCTTTTGGAAACTATCTTTACTTTGTGACTTTCATTGATGATTTTTCTAGGCATGCATGTGTATATCCATTGAAAGCAAAGTCCAAGATTGCGAGCAAATTCTTCTTTATTCCTGAAACATAAAGAACATTGGAAATTGTGAAATTTCCACTTGCTCTTGACTTTAGGTTTACTTCTCCAACACCAACAACATCCAAATCATGACCATTTGCAATGGTCACTCTTCTACCTAAAGAGTTAGAAATGGAAGAAAATACCTTTCTGCAACTGTCATATGCTTAGTAGCTCTAGAATAAAAAATCCAAGGATTATCTGAGATTGCATTTAACGCTACCTGATCAAAAGCTATCTCTTCAATAGTGGCACATGCATATGAATCTACCTTTGAAGATTTAGGATTCGGATCATCTTCAACACTATTACTTGATGTTTTCTTCTTCTCATTGAAAATTCTTGCTTTACATTCTACTATGAAATGACCTGGCTTCTTATAGTAATGGCATACTCCTTTTTTTGAATCAGATGTAGTCGAAGATTTTTCTTTGGGTGGAGAGGAAGAATTAGGAAAAGGACTAGAAGACTTTGGATTAAAAGACTTACTTTCCTTCTTGGATTGCTGAATCTTCTGCTCCTTCTTTGTCTCCTTCTTCTTATTTCCCTTTGACGATGATAACATGGCATCATCATTCTTTTCCATACCCTTTTGTTGATCTTCATCTTGAAGTAACAAGAACTATAGTTCTTCAAATGAAACTTGCCTATCTCTTGTAGAGAGAGATAAAGAGGTAACAAAAGCATGATATGAGGATGGAAGTGAGTTTAGAAGTGTGTTACCATCTCTTGATATGAAATGTTGACTCCAACATTCAGTAACTGATCTCGTAAATTTTTAAGCTTCAAAATATGTGTCTGAACTGATTCACCAACTTTCATCCTTGTGTTGGCTAGTTGTCTCCTTAGATGATCTTTCCTAGCAGGGTTTCTGCTTTGATAGAGATTCTCTAACTCCAACCAAGCCTGCCGAGAGGTTCTGCAAGACCTGATCTGGGGTATAATATGCCTCTTGACTCCCATAGCAATATATGAAAGTGCTAGTGCATCCCTTGAATCCCATTTGGATTGCTCTTTTGTAGGAAGTAGTATGGTAGTAGTATAGACTCCTAATGATGAAAGAGTTTCTTCTTCTTCACTAACCTCCTGTTGAGCAGAAATAGGAATAGAAGGTCTTCTAGAAGATGAAGTAGCCTCTTCTCTGACTTGTCCTGGCCTTGGATAAGTGCCATTGACAATATTCCATAAGTCCTTTGATACTAACAGATTCATCATCATAAAACTCCACATTGGATAATTAGCCATGCCCTCAAGCTTGTCTTCATTCTCAAGTCTATAGTCACTCATCTTGTTAAGGGTATATGTCAACTAGGCTCTGATACCAAATGTTGGTATTCTAAGGTTTGAATACCATATGTTGGAAGTGGTAGTGGGCCACAATAATAAATCATAGGTTTACAGGATCTTCCAACAGATGAACCTTAACATACACACCTTAAGACTAAAAAATAGATGAGTGAGAGATAGAGAGAGAGAATACACAAGATTTCAAGTGTAATGGTAAGCTATGAGGCTCACCTACACTATCTATATTTCAATGTCAATTACAATGTGCAAATATGATACAAATTGACAATATCTTTATCTAGGCATAAATAGGAACTAGATACATGAGATTGTGTGCCTAAGAGGTATGAAGAGTGTGTGTGTGTGAGAATATGGAGAATATGAACAATTTAGGACTGTTTTATAGCAAACCCAAATTTTGATCAACCTAAATCAGAAACGAGTGATGTAGCAAGTGTGAACACAAATAGACTTGCTACTCACAGTAAATCAACAATGGATGTTGATGGTAAGCTGGAAGAATCTCCTCCAGATATCTCCTGAAGTAGACCACGACTCCTCCAAGAGTATGAGAACTCCTCCTCCAAGGTCTCCTTGAGTAGCTTGGGAAGATACTCCTTGATCACCTCCAAGAGTGTATAGCTCTTACTAGAGCTTCTTGAGTTGATTGAGTGATGCTCAACAATGAGCCTATGACCTTCTTTTATAGTATTGAGCTTCTTTTAAAAAGCAATACTAAAATTAATTTGAAACACACACGATTGCTATATGTTTCTTGGAAAAAAGTTTGCCTCCATTCGCGAATTCAAAAAGCTCTAGCTTTTCGACTAAATTTTCCAAAAAGATCTCTTCGCTGCTGCGATACGTCTGCGGGATTTGAATTCAGGCCGCATGGATGAAAGGGCTCTACTATAGCCACGCCGCCCACGTAGCTTTCTTGTAGAGGGATGTAGAAAGGATCTATATTGTAGCTAGTTCCTAACAGTTTTGGACCATTGCTGGACATTTCTTCCAACATTTGGGAGAGGGAAAAGAAGAGATATTTGACATGGATTGATGTAACAAATCCTGTATGCATGGAATATGGTGTGTGAACTCCTAGGTAGAGTAAAAAAATTCCATGAATTGTTGAATAGAAGGGGATTTTGGTTACTTCAAAGTGCTCCCTCCCACTATTTTCACTCAGCCCATCTTAAAGATGGTAGGTGTATAGATGTGGACACCTTTTTTACCATATCTTCCTCATATGATGTCCTTTTTGGCCATATCATGGTTCATTTCAAAGAGTGAAAGGATTAATCTACGTTCATGTAGAAATATTTAGATTCCATGAGAAAATGAGTTTCTGTCGCACTACGAAGATTTTGATAGCATCACCACCTATGCTTTCGAGACACATAGCTTTGACACTTTGTGTCAAAAGTATATGATTCCATTTCCTATTAATTGATCTATTGGAGAAGCATATTTTTAATGTATTCTTAGGTCTAGTGAGAATTTGGAAAACATGAAAATCAAGCTTTTACAAGAGGATAAAAAGTTTTGGCTTGATTTTGAAGCGATTTTGGTGATGACACAATGGTTTCTTGGTTTCTAAAGTATTGCCAATGCCAATTGGATATGTGGAATTTGATTTCAAGACCTGACGAGGAATAGATAAGCGAGCATTTAAGTGCTTAGACTCATAAAATGTATCATCTATAGTTCATAGAAGTAGGAAGATCCTACTTGACTTTGTAATTTTGTATATTCGGCATATGTAGATGCCTTAGGTATTCTTGTATATGTACATAATCACATCTTGGAACCCTTGTAACATATTTATGATGTTCCAATGTTGAGGGAAAAGATTATATTTGTTATTGAGAGGAAAGAGGACAAATGAAGTAGTGGATGTAGATGCATTTCAAGACGACCATGGGAACATTGAAAGATCAAGATATGGCTTCTCTAGTGAAATGGATAAGCATTTGGAGCATTAAATCCTCTTAGGGAAGTTTCCTTTACTCTTCCAATAATCTTTATCTCTTTCGATTTGGTTGCATGTTGCATAGTTTAGTGCATATGCATGTGCAGGAAGATGAATAATATGAATGTTAGAATTCATGTTTGAAGCATTCCTATAGAGATTTGTTCAATTTCATTTAAATTAAGAACATGCATATTCACTTAATTGCATCATTGCAATGTGTTTATGGTATGCTAATTATAAGAAAATAAAGAATATGTCATAGCAACTTACACAATTATTAAATTTACAGATATTATCTCATACAATGGTTTTATTCGTTGCCACATGAATGAAGACCATCATATCTTCAAATTTTAGAGTCTCATAGCTTTATGGAGGCAAGGATGGAATACATGGTAGGAGCCCAAAGAGTGGGAAATCTCACTCTTTAGTTAGTTAGTGAAGGTAAGATATCTTTAAAGAGAATCTCCTAATAGCAAAGACTATGGGGTGCTCATAGGAATATCCAGTCATATTCTAAAAATTAGGAAGGAAAAAGAATGAATTGATACTTTGGTTAGCTAGTCTAGATGGCATGGCCTAGATGGATACCACTTAGGAAAGTTTGGCTTCATATATGGATATCATAAGGAGCATTGACATATGCTCACACAACGCACCTAGGTATTTGTATTGACCTTAGCTCAATGAAGACCAATGGATTCCAATAAAATAGGTTATATAGGATGCCATATAGTAAGGGAATTCAAAAAGTACCTAATAAAACTAGCCAAAACATATCTGAGCCACACACACTCAACAATCATTGTGAAAGTTGCCCTATACTTAGCCTTACAATTAGAAGTGGCATAGTAGGCTACTTCTTTCTTGACCAAGATATGCATGAGCTACCAAGCATGCAGTGGACACACGAGTGTCATAGCAACCATCCTAGTTAGAGTTAGAAAAAGCATGTAAATATGGTAACAAGGATCCCCCCTTGGGATAAGACAAGCCAAGTAGTCAGGTACCACTCAAGTAGCGAAAGATGCACTTAACTGAAGTATTTCGATGGCGATGCACCACACTGCACTCTCCTTCTCGAGAGCTCCACGACGATATGTTCGGAGTAGAAAACCGAGCTCCTGACGCCACACACAGTACTCCGCACAGAGGTTGTGGAATACGCAGAAAACGCAGTACACAGGGAGCACGAAGACAGACTTCTTAGGTCTTACAAAATGCGGTCGAACTTACAGTCCGTGACTGACCAGGCCACTATATGTTTTATTAAAGAACATATACAAAGAAGTGTCCGGTGGCCATTTGGCCTTTCACATGGACACTAACGGTAACAATCTCCCACTAAAGGCCAATATGGCCAGAGTAACTATGGGAGAAAAAAGAAAGAATGATAAAGAATACCTGAGTGTAAGTATACAAACTATACCTCCCACCTGATGGGCATGTTACACAGTATACAAGTGACTGCGTAAGATCAAGAATCAAGTAACCCCCATCAAGTGACAACAGTGTCGAAAGCTATCCTGTGGTAGAGCTTTAGTCAAAGCATCTGCAGCATTATCTCGAGTGTGAACCTTCTCAAGAATAATGCTCTCAGTGGCTAAGCAATCTCTAATGAAGTGATACCTCACCTCAATGTGCTTGGTCTTTGCATGATAGACCGGATTCTTAGCCAAAGCAATGGCACTCTGACTATCACTGAGCAAGTGAGGTACATGCTGAGGCAAACCCATATCACAAGCAAGACGAGAAAGCCACAATGCTTCCTTACATGCCTCACTTGCTGCAACATACTCTGCTTCTGTGGTGGAAACAGCTGTACAATCTTGAAGACGAGATCTCCAAGAGATAGCACCTCCAGCAAAATGAAAAATGTACCCTGATGTAGACTTACGATTGTCTACACAACCAGCATAGTCAGAATCTGTGTAACCAATAATGGATGCTTTCCCTCTACCTAAGCATAGACACTTGTCCTTAGTGCCACTCAGATATCTCAAAATCATTTTGACCGCTTCCCAATGTTTCTTGCCAGGATTAGACATATATCTGCTCACAACTCCCACTGCAAATGCAATGTCTGGTCTCGTAGCTACCATAGCATACATGAGACTACCAACAGCAGACTGATAGGGAATTTTGGTCATGAATTCCTTTTCCTCATCTGATTTGGGGCAGTCATCCTTGCTCAATTTCACATATGTGGGTAAAGGTGTACTCAATGCCTTTCCACCCTGCATATTGAATCGATGAAGTACTTTGGATATGTACTCACTTTGAGACAAGTATATGCATCTTTTACTCCTATCACGAGTAATGCGCATGCCAAGAATATGTTTGGCATCCCCCAAATCCTTCATATCAAATGTCTGACTCAACTTCTTTTTGAGAATTGACGAATCATAAGAGGACTTCCCAGCAATCAACATATCATCGACGTAAAGTATCAAGCATATCAAGCTGCCATCAGAACATCTCTTTGTGTAGAGACAATGATCCTCATTGCTCCGAGAATAGCCTTGGGACTTCATAAAAGCATCAAACTTTTGGTACCATTGTCTAGGAGACTGTTTAAGTCCATACAAGCTCTTCTTGAGCTTACAAACTAGACTTTCCTTGCCAGGAACTACATAACCCTCTGGTTGTTCCATATAGATCTCATCTGTAAGATCTCCATGCAAGAAAGCTGTTTTCACATCCATTTGGACTAGCTCTAAGTCCTCCATTGCAACGAATCCAAGCAACATGCGCAAAGTAGTCATCTTGACCACTGGAGAGAAGATTTCCTCAAAATCAACACCATGTTGTTGCTTAAAACCCTTTGCAACAAGTCGTGCTTTATATTTTGGAGAAGCACTATCTGATGTGAATTTCAGCTTATATACCCATTTACATGGTAAAGCTTTCCTGCCCTTTGGCAAAGGTACTAAGTCCCAAGTACCATTCTTGTGAATAGAATCCAACTCACTCTTCATGGCACGCTCCCACTTGACATGATCCTCTGTCTGCATAGCCTCTTTGTAGCAAGAGGGCTCACCGGCATCTGTTAGCATAACAAAATCTAAACCTGGAACATATCTATCAGGTGGATATGAGACACGTGCAGAACGTCTCAATGGTTGCTGAACAGGAACATGTGCAGACTGATCTGAATGGACATTCTCTTGAACATCCCTATGCATAGCATTTTTATGCATGCTAACCGGAGGACTAGTATCCTCAAACACCACTCTTCTCACTTCAACCTCCTTAATCGGCTGTTTATGCATCTTAGACTCATTAAAAATGACATCACTACTTCTGATCACTGACCGTGTTTCAGGATCTCATAAGCGATATCCAAATTGTCCTTCTCGACCATATCCAAGAAAAATGCATTTCTTTGACTTATGGTCCAACTTCTGTCTAAGATTCTTGGGTATATGAACATATGCTTCACACCCAAAAACTCAAAGATGATCATAATATGGTGGTTTCCCTATCCATAACTCTTGTGCCACTTTCAGACCTTTGGCAGTACTAGGTGAAAGGTTAATCACATGAACTGCAGTCAATACTGCTTCTGCCCAAAAACCTTGTGAGAGGTTCGCATGATGCAACATAGAGACTACTCTATCTTGAATAGTTCTATTCATCCTCTCAGCTACACCATTCTGTACTGGGGTATAAGGAGCTGTAAACTCTCTACGAATCCCTCTACACTGACAGAAAAGGCTGAATTCATGTGAGGTATACTCACCCCCATTATCTGAACGTAAAGCCTTAAGCTTAGTTCCTTTTTCAGTCTCAACTGAGGCAAGCCATTTTTTGAAAGTAGGGAATACATCATCCTTCGATTTGATAGGATATACCCAGACTTTTCTAGTAGCATCATCTATGAAAGTGACAAAGTAAAGAGAACCACCTAAGGACCTAGTGGGCATAGGACCACACACATCTGTATGAACAAGATCTAAAGGCTGAATTGAAGAGTCAATGTGCGTTTTATGCACATTTCTGGTTTGCTTTCCATATTGACAATGCTCACAAAATGAAAAATCAGAGAAAGATAACACAGGTAAGTAGCCAGAACGAGAAAGATTTTCCATTCCACTACGAGATATATGGCCCAAACGACCATGCCAAATACAAGCCATAGGCTATTCAGTAACAGCTAACAAGTGTTCTTTCTATGATACAAATAAAGGGTAAAGTGAGCCAACTTTCCTTCCTTTTGCAATAACCATATTGCCCTTTGATATACGAAAGGACTGAGCATAGAAGACCACCTTGTAACCAAGGTCATCAAGTTGACCAACTGACATCAAACTGCGTGATAACTGAGGTACATGGCGTACATTATGCATAGTAAATTTTGAACCGTCAATGAACTGCACAACCACATCTCCAATCCCCACAACATCACACTGGTAAGAGTCACCAAGTCTCACGGTACCAAGAGACTTTGCTGCATAATTAGAGAACCATTCTCTATGTGGTGTCACATGGAAAGAAGCACCAGAATCTAGCAGCCAGGTGTGGGAAAGAGAATCAGCCATAATTGCCTCAGATGGCACAGTACTATCAAGTGTCAACACATCAGCATCATCAGAAATAGCATTAATTTCTTCAATCTTCACAGTCGAAGTAGATGGTGCAGGTAACTGTTTAACATGCCCATCAACATTCTGTCCTTTACCTTTAGCATTCTTTAATGCATAACAGTCTTTCTTCATGTGTCCTTTCTTATGACAATAATGGCATTCAATATCCCTCTTCCTTGATTTACTTCTGCTCTTATTCCGTTGACCATTCTTTTCCTTGTTCTTGCTCCTGCCACGTTGTTGATTCTTTCCTTGGTAAGAATCACGAACATTATATGCATCTCCACTCTGAGTGCCAACCATAGATTTTCTACGAATCTCCTCACTCAAGAGTGCTCCACATATGTCATCATAGACGAGTTTACCACCTGGTGCACTATTGCTAATAGCTGTGCAAAATGTATCCCATGATGATGGCAGGGTGCATAACAGCAATACTGCTTTCATTTCATTGTCCATATCCATTTTCTGAGCCTGTAATTGGGAGAATATGGCATCAAACTCATTTAGATGAGCAGGAACACTATCTGTGTCCTTCATACGAAGGTCGTATAATTTTCTCATCAGATATACTTTATTTGATGCCGTCTCTTTTTCATATGTATTGCATAACTTCTTCCAAAGCTCCTCTGCACTTTCACAGTCTAATACTGTAAAGTAAAAATTATCTGCTAGGTGCAAGCGAATGGTAGACCTGGCCATTTCATCTAACTCATCCCAATCATCTTCATCCATGTCAGCAGGCTTCTTTGAAATCCCATTTACTGGCTTCCATTGCCTTCTTTGAATCAGCACATCTTTAATCTTATTCTTCCATAGAGCAAAGTTTGTGCCATCAAATTTTCGGATCTCAAAATGGTCTTTGCCCTGCAAGTCATAGCTCCTCCTCGGAACGCTAGCACTAGAACCTGATCCACCGGATGTGCCTGAGACCTCTGATGCCATGATCGTAGAGAACTGAATAGAATGATAATGGAGCTAGAAGAGTCCAAACACCAACAAATAAGTGTATCAAGGAGTAAATCGACCACTATATAGTTGACTAAACCAGAAATCTGGAAAAATTTTGCCAGAGTATCCTCTGCAAAATTAGCATATGACTAGTGTCAAAGTATCATAAAACTGCAAGTACTAACATGTCTACCTGCATAGTGAATCACTGACTCCACTGCATATAATCAGTTACCCAATAGAAGCCAACTAGGCTTATCGAGCACCTATGAACAACTATCATACATCTCCTATGGTGAGGCTGGGTAAGTCTTCCACCTGCATCACCGAAGAGACCCCGACATCTGGGTGTCTCCCAGTTAAGAAAACCTCACCACGACCCTCTTTATCAAACGTAAAAGGCTTTATGCAAAGAACGTAACCGCTATATCAATGCCCACATGGACGTACATAAGCGGTATCCACAGAAGTGTACATGGTGTGTATGTGCTCAATATATGCAGTAAAATGACACTGAAAGGCTGAATACACAGCCCAAAAAACTAGCCAATAACACCTACAAGTGTCTGTCAACTCTGATGTTTTAGGCTTTAAAAACCTGCATAAATTTGCAGCGACTGCTCCCACCAAAACTGAAAACCCCTCGAGAAACCTGTAGTTTTACGAGTGTGGCTGAAAATACAGCCCCAAAGGTTGATATTTATTGTCTGAGAAGTACAAGGAACACTCTTCTTGATGTTCTTGGACCTGTGTGAAGAAAACTACGTGCGAAAGTACTCCGAAATGGCTCCAAAAAACACCCCAAAATTGCTTCAGAAATAGGCTTTAAAAGCAAAAATGAAGCTTTGAGGGACCAAAACTTGTTCAAGGTAATGTCAACCTTAGTCTTTCCCCTTCTTCAAACACACAAGAGTGTAGCTTAGTGGCAAGAGATTGCCACGGTTAAGCGAGATCTGGGGGGAACAGTACTGGGATGGGTGACCTCCCGGGAAGTACCGGGAACCTCTATATTCCTTGATCGTTGAGGTCCTCCCTCGCGCGCAGCCAACGGCGCCAACGGTGACTTCGGTGACTCGGATGACAAGGTATGTGATTGGCTCTTAAGCTCAAGGAAAAAATGATTATCCGAGGCTTTATTTTGTTCAAACCCCTCGGAATTGGTCCAATTGGATTACTTAGAGCCCATAATTATCCCTCGAGGAATTCCTCCTTTGTATACTAGCTCATATGTTCCTGGCAAACGCACCAAAATGATATAGCCTCTAGACCCAAGGGAACGTGTCTTACACACACCTATGTTTTGTTCAATTAACTTGTACTATGCCACTTTCTTTTGCTCTAGGTCCACAATTGCTCTCAAATATATCCTCTTCGGAGATGCCCAGTAATCACCAAAAGGTTATGTCCTATGCTTAAGGAAAGATGTGTATGTGTGCGCTTATGTTGGCCCAAAATCACTTGAAGTTGGTCCACTTACCCTGCTCAAATGCAAATAAATACCCGCTATGATGACCGATTCCCGTGATTGCATTCTCTCCTTACCCATGCGCTCTTGCATCCACTTACCGTCCTTACACGATCACACTTTCGCACTCATGTGCACTTATGCTCACACGATTACCGGAACACCCTTTTCCCTTCTTACTCTCTCAATCACTAGTCACTTTCACCTCCGTGTCTCTTTCACACACACATCCACTTACACACACACACATGCACACACTCTCTCCCTTGTCTCCCCCACCTTCAGGGTTTACAACCACAAAGCACAATTAATCATAGAATTTTGTTCCCTACATAACCATCCAATCCTTTACTTCTTATAGCTATGCTAAATCCCAAACGAGAGTTGTCCTTTCAAGCGGGAGGCCCTAATCGCTAACCACCTTATTTTGGAAGTGGGATGCATTACTTATCACATGCTTAGTTTTCCCCATCGTCATTATGGATCAGCTTTGGCATGCAAAGTGAGGTATACCTCCTCATGCCTTAGTCCCATAAATAAGCAATAGACTCCCCATCATTGACTCTATTATCGTTCCAAACTCCCTTCATATCCGACTGTGCAATAAATTGTAATTTGCCATAAATCTTTGCACACACATATATAAATCTTTTAATTGGACACTGTGATGTGTATATGGATGTCGTTGACTACCTTTCTCATACGAATAATTAAAGAGTCCCATAAGGATAGACTGTGACAAGACAATGCATTTCTCATTCTCTCTCTATGTTAACAGAAATTTTTTTTTGATGTGTTTTCAAAACATACAATAGTACTCCCACGACAAAATATACAAATCCATCATTCCGAATTGCGCCTATGAAGTGTTACACACAACTGTGCCACTCCAAATGAACTTGCTTTCTATTTTTGTTACAACTACCGCTATGAGTCAAAAGGGGCCGGAAAATCCTTGAGATGTAAACCGAAAGCATTATGGACAACCATATGAAACTCATTAACTCAAACGCACGAGAAGAACATACAGACTCAGTTTTTCAACACTCACTTTATCCACAAAAGACATACCTGGCAGCGCATGCCACATGGATAGGTGGGTATACAATAGTTTTCACTACTGCAAACAACCTGCCCTGTGCTTGTACTATACATATCATTGGAGCGTGGGCTAAGGTCCTCAAGATGATGAGACCTGTAATTTGCTGAAAACAAATTCTAGAATACATCCACCTCTTTGATGTATGCAATCAATCAAAACTATGATACAGGAGGAACTTCGCGCATTCAAGTTCTGTGTGATTGCTCAATGCCGACCTCCATCATCAAATCATTTCATCCCCTAGTGATCTGTGCAGAATCGGTACTCAAGTTGCTCCTTATCCTCTGTATACTGTTGTGGGCAATAAGAAGTCCATTAGAGTATGCATCTTCATTAGATGACCTGCATCTTCCTTCAGTCGTCACTGTTCCATAGCATCAAAGTCCGATGCGGACCTTAACCAGCTTTGTATAGCCATGAGGTGCTTTGAGCGTTTGCTCTCTCATCAATAACCTTGAAGACGATCAACCCAGAGAGAGAAAGAGATTGAGCATCTGCCTTCCCTCCATAAGCGATGATTTCCCAGCAAGAGCCTTCCTCTTCTCTTCAGCGGAATCTCCTTCCTTCACTTGTTATCTCATTCCAGCCATCGATGACCAAGACAACCCCCCTTCTGCATACATGCGCATCCATGAGAACGCCCCCGCTTCCTCCAAGTTCGAGATCATTTTTTTCATAAACAAACTATTCCTCTTCTTCCTCCAGTAGAACGAATCGGCCAAACTGATGCAGAAAAACTCCCACACTTATGACTCTCCCCCTCTCTCTACAAAAGCTCCCTCACATAGACGGTGGACACCTCCTTAAAAGTTCTCTCTTCGTACTGTTCCACTCTTGCATATTCAAGCTTTTTCCCCCTTCCAGAAAACACATAATTCACTGTCCTCCACACGTCCTCCTGCTGCCCTTTTTTCCTCCTCGATAGTAGGACAACAGTGATCTCCCTTTTTTTTTGCCCGTGTGAATTCATGAAAAAAGCCCCCTTCTCGACTATTGACAGGGGTCCACAGACCATCGCCCATCCCCCATTTTGTTCTGAATCGAAAAAAAAAAACGGAAAGGAGCGTCCCCTCTCTCCGTTTTCCTGGCAAAAAACGGAAAAAAAGGAGGAGAGTATTCTGACATAAATAACCTCCCCAAAACAGACTTTTGTTCGCTTCCTACATTGTTTTTGTTGATATCCCAAGCAGGCCGACTCACTCTTTTGGTTTTTTATTTGAGCATTCCACCATCAAGCTATCACGAGGCATCAGCAAGTCCCGAAAGCTGTGTCGAGTGGTTACCAATCTCACTTGACAAAAGCCCCAAAGTATACACATCAAACTTCAAACCAAGCTCCTTCTCGGTAAAGTCCTGAAAAAAATTCTGGAAAGCCAGTATAAAGTCTTCTCGTTTTGAATTCAATTCCATGCATCATTTCAAATGCAGTGCGTCTCCTTGAAGAAGTGATGCCATATATCGTCAGACAGCCGGACAAGATGACCACAAGACCTGCAGCAATAAGAGACCCAGCAACTCCTGCAACCTTGGCATCCGTAATTCCATTCAGATGCACTGTAGGAGGGCTCTACGCACTCCAAATACTTCTCATCAATCGTCAATTCCACTCTTCAAGTACCTGAAGTCAAATGTATTTTCCTGCCAAATAGAATCACATTAGTGCATCAAAACCAACCATTTTGTGGGCTAACATACTTCCCTCTTCTTATTTGCGAAGTCGTCCTTGACGAGTCACTCTTGCTTGCATGCCTATTCTCCTCTTCCTCGATGTAGCACCTGCGATCATACTCATACAATCATTTGTCAGTACCAAAATCCAATCATTTCACTTACCATCTTTGTCCATCCTCTCGCATCTTCAGTGACATGTCCACCTGTCTGCAAACTTCATTAAAACATTAGAATCTTTTTCATCAAATCCCAATATGTACAACCAAAATGAAAAGACAATCATATTCTTCATCCACATCACACATATATATTCAGCACACACATCATGATCCCGCATCACTCATGCATTCTCATCACGCACAACACACATGCAAGCAAAAAACCCATCCACATTCCCTCTCGTCACTCTTCTCGACTGTTCGTTCAACACATCACAAATCTTTGTTCCACATATTCAACACACTTTCTACACACACCATATATAATCAAAACCATTCCCCACTTCCATTTTTCGTTTCTAGCTGGGTTCTCTCGCCGATTGTTCATTCCCCTTCTACCTAGGGTTTCCGCTACCCGCTTGCCTTCCTGTCTATCTCTCTGTTTTTGTTGCTCGTCAACTAGATCAGATGATAGGTCACCACCACACCACTCTAACTTGATGGATACCCGATAAGGACCACCCAAGTCTAACACGAGCTCACCTCGACAGGACCACTCATCATCAACACGATTCAGGACTTCTCAAGTTGTCATACCACCTAAGAGCCAAACTGAACACTTCTAGAAGGTTTGCAGACAAACAATGCAACTAGCACGATTGGATTCCTCAAGTCCAAGCTTTCCATAGACACATCGCAACCAAAACTCTAGCCGAGCTTAAGCTTCGATTCGACATGTCTCATCAAGAGTCCACATCTTCCCAAATCCCCACAACACAAACACATATTCCCATCCGAGCATCAAGCTCTCTTACTTCTCTTGTGTCCCCCCTCGAGCGAGGAATTCTTCTCATTCATTTTTTTCCACATTTTTTTCATCAATTTTGTTTCACATATCTACTCACACTTGCCGGCCTACGCCGAAGCTGGATGCGACTCGTGGACTCGACCACCCGATCGAGTTTGTTCCACCCATCTACCAACCCAACGCAGCGCACGACACACAGACAGCTAGCCCTATGTGAAACCGACGTCGGTTCGTGGCTTTGACCACCCGGCCAAAGTGGATCCACCCACCTATCAGCCCACATAGGCGCGTAGCCACACTCACACATACACAAACATATATTTTTCTCATTTTCTTTTCATTCCCGCATCTCGAGAATTAGGAGACAAAAGAAAGGATCTTTTCCCAACCATCCCAATCACGACACACACATAAACTCCCCCATGGACATCCCGATGAGACATATCTCCTCTCTACTACTACTCAAGCCGAAATCAGGCCACTAATGCCATGGTCAACTTTTTCTCTCGAGACCCGCACATACTAACCACCTGGCGACCTGAAACCTCTGAAAGTGTCACTTCAGTCCTAAGCGTACAACAGACTTGGTCCACCCGTCCTCACATCTCTGACTCGCAATCCACAAAGCAAACTCTAATCAGACTCAAGCCATCCTCACCAACATCCATTGCCTCGTCTATTTTTTTTCATCTCCAACCTCTGCCTCGCAGAGCTTCCAACTGACCCGACAAATGACCTGAAAAATTACCATTGCTCATTGTGCTCCTCAATGATTCAAGCCTCGCCGCTAAGTCCCTTAATCCTTGTTTGTTGTGCTCAATATCACTCTGATATTGGAACAAGTCACAGTCGATGCCTCGGAACCGATTCCATATTTGCTCCATCTCCTTATCGTCTCTCACCCTTTTTGCAGATTCGAGGGGAACATCCTCCCTCTTCTCAACTCGAACAGTCAACTTCTCGACTTCCTCTCTAATCGATCTTTCCTCCCAAATCCTACTCATATTTTCTTCATTTAGATCATCTACCTTCTTCAACAATTCATTCTTCATTTTTTCTAACTCCGTTCCGAATGCATCCAACCTATCCAACACCGCTTTCAGCTCTTCCTCCATTTTTCCTGCTTTCGGGTCCTCTACCTGTACTCGCATCTCATCGTCTTTCCGATTCATCCACCTACCGAGCTTGCTACTCAGCTTTGCATTCTCTTTCTCTACACGTCTCACTTTCTCATCACTCTCTGCTTGGGCACTTTTCATTCTTTCTAACTCCAGGTGGAACTCGTCACATGCCTTACCCGCTTGATCACTGTATCGACGGATTATGCTTTGTACCTTCTCGATTTCATGCTCCATTCTTTCGACTCTCCTCATTAGGTCATCCTCGTTTCTTGAGAGCTCTTCTTCGATCGCAACTCCAAAGCAGTCGGCTACCATCAAGCCGGATCTCAAGTCCCAGACCACGTTTTCACTCTCGGGCTTCACAAGATCTTGCCTCCAGCTTTTGTTTACTCTTTTCCACTCCTTGTTTCCATTTTTCAACATTTGTACTTGCTTTTCCCAAGTTCCTAGGACCTCGGCCATTTTCACTTGATTTTCCTCTAATTTCTCTATTTTGATCCTCTCGTTATCTCGCTCCACATGCAACCAATTGACTTGACATTCCAAGCTCTTCACAAGTTCTATCAAGTCTCGATCATGAGATCGAGTGTCCTTGCTTCCACTTGCTCTCGCAGTTTCCGTCGATGAAGTAACTCCACCCTTGTCAACTTCCACATACAAGGAGGATAAGCACCTATCTGGTTCATTCGTTGCGACCTTTATGTCAGTCATCTCTTTTGAGCCACACACGTGCTCGCATAGTCTCTTTTTCCCACAGTCCTCACATGTGGGGACAAAATCCAACGGGGTGCATACACGAGGGCAATATTTGGCTATATGCCCAATCTGCTCGCAACACCAGCATCTCACATAATTTGATATCGGGCCAAATCGCCACCCTCGGTTCACATGATGTCTCATGGTCGGATGAGAATCTATCCATCTCCTATTTTGTCCAAAATTCCCTTGTCCTTATATTCCCTTGCCCGACGATGCTCCTGATGGGCATCTATTCCAGGTTGATGCGAAAATACCTTGGTATGCCGATTTGGTGAATTTCTTATGCACTACTAAATATCCGCCAGGAGTAAGCAAGAGGGAGAAACAAAAGCTGTTAGCATTGGCGAAGCATCATAGCATCATTGGGGGCCAACTCTATCGATATTTTGTTCATGAGAGCATTTATCGGAGGTGTCTCGAAGAAGAAGAAGCAAATCTAGTGTTGAGGGCTTTGCATGACGAACCTTGTGGTGGACATTTTGCTGGTGAATTGACAGCAAGAAAGATTTTATTAGCAGGGTATTGGTGGCCAACATTGTTCAAGGACTCTCATACATATTGTAAGAAGTGTGACAAATGCCAACGAATGGGCAAACCCACATTATCACATGCTGCTCCTCTTACGCCGGTGTTGGCTCTTAAGCCGTTTGAGAAATGGGGAATTGATTTTGTGGGGCCTATTGATCCTCCCTCACGACGAAGATCCAATAGGTATATCTTGGTCTGTACTGATTATGTTACAAAGTGGGTGGAAGCCAAAGCTCTGAGGACTGACCGGGCTGTTGATGTAGCGAAATTTCTGTATGAGCAAATTATCACTCGATTTGGATGCCCGTTGGAAATAGTGAGTGATAGAGGGACACATTTTGTCAACGAGCTGGTTGAAGAATTAATGGAACTCTATAAAATCAAACATAGAAAGAGCACTCCATATTATCCAAGGGCAAATGGACAAGTGGAGGTCACCAACAAAATCCTTGAGCAGATTCTGACAAAAACAGTAGCGGTGCATAGGAGAGACTGGGATGACAGACTTCCGGAAGCTTTGTGGGCGTATAGAACATCCTACCGAGTGACAACTAAGAGTACTCCGTTCTCTCTAGTCTATGGCGAGGAAGCCATTTTCCCTATCGAAAAAGAAGTGCCGACATTAAGAGTGGCCATTGAAGCCAGATTGGGCGAGGAAGAGTCATTGAAGGAAAGATACATACAACTGGTAAAGCTGGAAGAAAGGAGGCTCATCGCACAACAAAGCTTGGAAGCTATTCAGAATAGACGTAAGGAAAGACATGATAAGGATCTAAAAACCTATGTGATTCAGGAAGGGGATTTGGTACTAGTCTATGATAGCAAGTATTATAAATTCCCAGGGAAGCTGCAGACTAGATGGGCGGGACCGTTTAAGGTGGTGGAACTCAATCCCAATGGTTCCATGCAAATTCAGGATTTAGGAGAAGAATATGCCCCCGTGAAGGTTAACGCGCTACGGGTTAAACCATATTTCAAGTGATGTTAGGTTGAGAGAAGCCAGACAGGATCCAAACGAAGTGACGAAGTAAACTCCTTGTACATACATGTATAGTATTATATATATATGCGCATATGTGATCTATGATTTGTGTGTCATAAATATCATTCCTTGCTAGCTCAAGCATTTGGACTTCTAATATTTTTTGTGTTATGCAGAGACTGTTAGAGCCTAAGTAACAAAATGGCAGACCAAATTACGCAACTCTACTTGCACGGGCTAAGGATATATTTCTCGGACCAAACATTCGCTCGCATGGATATAGATGTCGACGACCTTGAGACGGAATACGATGTCGAGGAAGCGCATTGGCTGGTATGCTTTATAAACCAGGATTTGGGTGTTGCATTTTACATTGAGTGTTTTGAGGAGTACCTAGCTCGACATGTAGGATGGGCGGGAGATCGATACTACTATTTTGATTCTTCTAGGGAAATGCCTAACGAGGAAAATGACATCACATGGGCTTGGGCAGATGTGCTGACACTAGGAAGTGATGACGGAGCTCCCGAAGTTGAGCCTGACTCGCCTTAGAGAAGTTGTCGGGATTCGAGTTCGATATGAGACAGCATGAGACATTCCGGGGACGCACATTCTAGGACACCTAGGGATAGGGATACGAGAGACTAAGGCATAGCTGATTGTAGTTACCAAGTGAAAAGTTGAATCGATGAATACATATGTAGTGTCTATAGCTGAGAGGATGAAGTGAAGAGGTGGTTGATCTGTCAAAGGCTAGAGTGTATATGTTTTGCATGTATGTGTGGGAATGGTGGGTAAAGTCCCTTTCTTCCTCTCCCTAATTCTCAGGACTTGGGTGGACTAATTAACTATGAAAAGAAAAACGAAGAAAAGAAAAAAAAAAAAAAAAGTGTGTTGTGTGATCGTACCAATGCGCTATGGTGGACTAGTAGGTGGGTGGATTTATCCTCGCCGGGTGGTTAGGACCACGAGCCGCAACTAGTTTCGCCATAGGCTTGGGATGTATATGTCTGTGTCTTCGCTACGCGTCATAACGGGTTGGTAGGTGGGTGGAGTCATCGTGGCTGGGTAGTCACGACCACGAGCCGCATCCAGCTTCGTTATGGGCTAGCTGATATCTGTTATGTGATCATTTTGTGTTTGTGTGTTGTGCGCTGCATTGCATTGGTAGATGGGTGGGATCAACCTGATCGGGTGGTCAGGTCCACGAATCGCATCCAGTGTCAATGTAGGCCAACGTGTGATTAAAACAAAATTTTCATATGGAGTTATTCCCCACTCCTGAGGGGGAGAGAAAGAGAGGAGAGGGCGATGATCGCCTTGTTTGTTGTGCTCAATATCACTCTGATATTGGAACAAGTCACAGTCGATGCCTCGGAACCGATTCCATATTTGCTCCATCTCCTTATCGTCTCTCACCCTTTTTGCAGATTCGAGGGGAACATCCTCCCTCTTCTCAACTCGAACAGTCAACTTCTCGACTTCCTCTCTAATCGATCTTTCCTCCCAAATCCTACTCATATTTTCTTCATTTAGATCATCTACCTTCTTCAACAATTCATTCTTCATTTTTTCTAACTCCGTTCCGAATGCATCCAACCTATCCAACACCGCTTTCAGCTCTTCCTCCATTTTTCCTGCTTTCGGGTCCTCTACCTGTACTCGCATCTCATCGTCTTTCCGATTCATCCACCTACCGAGCTTGCTACTCAGCTTTGCATTCTCTTTCTCTACACGTCTCACTTTCTCATCACTCTCTGCTTGGGCACTTTTCATTCTTTCTAACTCCAGGTGGAACTCGTCACATGCCTTACCCGCTTGATCACTGTATCGACGGATTATGCTTTGTACCTTCTCGATTTCATGCTCCATTCTTTCGACTCTCCTCATTAGGTCATCCTCGTTTCTTGAGAGCTCTTCTTCGATCGCAACTCCAAAGCAGTCGGCTACCATCAAGCCGGATCTCAAGTCCCAGACCACGTTTTCACTCTCGGGCTTCACAAGATCTTGCCTCCAGCTTTTGTTTACTCTTTTCCACTCCTTGTTTCCATTTTTCAACATTTGTACTTGCTTTTCCCAAGTTCCTAGGACCTCGGCCATTTTCACTTGATTTTCCTCTAATTTCTCTATTTTGATCCTCTCGTTATCTCGCTCCACATGCAACCAATTGACTTGACATTCCAAGCTCTTCACAAGTTCTATCAAGTCTCGATCATGAGATCGAGTGTCCTTGCTTCCACTTGCTCTCGCAGTTTCCGTCGATGAAGTAACTCCACCCTTGTCAACTTCCACATACAAGGAGGATAAGCACCTATCTGGTTCATTCGTTGCGACCTTTATGTCAGTCATCTCTTTTGAGCCACACACGTGCTCGCATAGTCTCTTTTTCCCACAGTCCTCACATGTGGGGACAAAATCCAACGGGGTGCATACACGAGGGCAATATTTGGCTATATGCCCAATCTGCTCGCAACACCAGCATCTCACATAATTTGATATCGGGCCAAATCGCCACCCTCGGTTCACATGATGTCTCATGGTCGGATGAGAATCTATCCATCTCCTATTTTGTCCAAAATTCCCTTGCCTTATATTCGCATACGTACCCCATTCTGTCGTGAAAGTAGTTTTGGATTGGTCCTCTTCATGAATTTGGATCTGATTGTACCCACTGAAACCATCCAAAAAGGAGTACAATTTATGGCTAGCCACTCTGTCCAAGATTTGATCAGTGAATGGCAAGGGGAAATGATCCTTCTTCGTTCGCTCGTTCAACTTCCGATAATCTATGCAAATACGGATTTTCTTATTTTTCTTCGGCACAACTACAATTGGTGATACCCATTCGCTAGATGCAATGGGGTATATGAATCCTGCCTCCAATAATTTGGTCAATTCCAGCTTGATCAATTCCGAATAGACTGGATTCGTTCGTCTGAGTCGTTGACATACCGGTCGTGTGCCTTCTTCCAAGTCTATGTAATGTTGGCAGATTTGGGGATCAATTCCTCTCAGATCACTGTACGACCATGCAAAGGCCTCGCTAAAATTTTTGAGTGTTGTTTTAATGCAGCCTCGTACTCCATCTGGTAGCTCTGACCCTACACTCAAGAACTTTTCTGGAAAGACTTCCCATTTTTCCAACTGAGCTTCTCGCGAATAGTCTTTATTTCTCGATGACACTGTGATTGGAATGTGCTCTCCGATCACGCGTGCATGGTTGGTCAGCAAATCATTGTCTTGTTCTCTTCCGATTGAACCTAGTTTCTTCAATTCAGCTTTTGCGATGGCTTCCGACACTTCGGTCTTATTCTTCGCTTCCTTTTCTGATCCTCGACTCCTCTTTAGAATCTCTGCTTCTAGCATTCTAACTCTGTCTCGCAACTGTTGCACTTCCATTGCCGCAGCTAACTCTCGTTTCGATTCCTCTTTTGAAGTTCCCTTCTCCAGGGATTGAGTAGCTTTGTTTTTACTTGAGTCTATACTCAACATGTAACAATCAAATTCACTTGTGTGCGTCAACCATCCTAGCAGCTCCTGATCCGAATCGTCGTTATAGAGTAATGGATTTTTATACTCTCCCATCTTCGTGTCTTGATTTTTAAAGAGCTGCAAGTTGAACCCGTCTTGAAGCAGATTCTTGTAGGTGTCCGTGTTCAAAGAAAATCTAGCTCGTGCACTCTCGTGCCTTGCTTTCTCCTTCTCTTTCCTTTCCATCTCATCGACTATTATTGTCTTCTTCTTGTTGCTCGAGGGTGGGGATACTTGTATTTGAATCCGATCAGACTTTGGCCCTATCGAAATAAAACCTGTGCGCCAATCATGCACACATTCGGCTTGCACCAGCCATGGCCGTCCAAGTAGGATCGAGAAGGTAGCCTCCGAGGTCCTTGGTCTTACTATCAGATAATCAACTTTAAACTCTAAACCGCCCACAATTGTACTTACATTCTTCAAAAGACCCGCGGGCTTCACTTGTGTTTGATCTGCCATCCTCAAAGACATCGGCGTTTCTTCCATGTGGTTAAGGCCCAAAGCTTTCATCATGAACTCTGTCATAAGGTTGACTGCGGCTCCACTATCTAACTGAGCACCAGGGACTGCATATCCTTTAATTTCGACCGTCACAGCTGGAGCGTTCGAATCAATTTGCGTCGTAATACTTTGAATGATTCCTTGGACATCCTTGTCTTGTCTCTTTTTGTCTCGAGCTTTCCTCGGCTTCTTAATATATTCGTTATAGAATTGTTTCCTATAAACAGGCGAACATTTTAGCAATGTGCCAATGTCCAGCGTGACTTCAGTGTCAGCAAGTAACTTCACAATATCTACTTCTTCCGAACTTTGTCTCTCCTTTCTAATCTTAGGAGCTTTCAATCTTTCAGGAAATGGTGCTATGCCCGGCACAAACTCCTTGGTTACTGGTGGAAGAATCTCAACCTCTTCCCCATCCTCAAACTCTTGCTGCTCAACAAGTCCCCTAACTTGATTCTCTACCTCTTCGTGTTCAGCTATCCTCTCTTGACTCCCTTCTTCACCTTCGCCTCTTGGGTTCTTCTTCGAGTACTCTTGAGTTCTTGTGACTACTGCCACAGTTGGATCTTTGTGTGGTGTCTTGGCCTCGTAAGCATCCACAAAGTGCATCGACGAGCTAGAGCCTTCTTGAGGGTTCGGTGTCTTGAACACTACTCCAATCGTAGGAACGTACTCTTGAGCTCTCGATGTGGGATGCATCTGAGTATCAACATAGTTCGAGGACCCTACTGGTCCTTTTTCCTTGCCGGCGGCAGCTCTTCGTTTTGGACAATCTTCATCAAAGTGGCCCTCCCCACTACAGTACCTACATAGCGGGGTATAATCAATTGGCTTCTTTTCGTTTGGACATCTAGATTGGGTATGGCCAAAGCCATGACATCTCCAGCACTGGATTGGACCATCTCTTCTTTGATCACGCGGAGCTCCTCTTGGATAGTCTCCTCCTTGACCCTGAGCACCATATCCATAAGTCGGCCTGTTTTCCCAACGAGAGGTAGGTGGGACACTTTGAGCGGGCAATCCCGTGTAAGGTCTTTCTCTTGTATCTCCTGATTTCATGGTCCTTTCTTCATAGGCTCTCTTGTTGTAACATCGGTCCTCTGTGTGATTTGTCCTTCCACAAAAAGTACAACGCATCCTAGATGGCGATCTATCTGTGAATACTCTCGAGACTGTAGGGCATTCTGAAGCCAAGTGGCCATAACCATGGCACTTTCCACACCATGTATTCGATCGAAACACTTGATTCGGGTTTGTTGTGACCTCTGGTTTTACTGTGTACGTCTCTTGAGTTATCGTGGCAGCTTTAATAGCTTGCGTGACCAATTCCAATATTCGTTCTTCGGTTAGCGCAGGCTTTACCTCGCCTGGCATGCTAGTGGCAGCTACAAAAGCTGGGGTCGTCAATACGGGACTTCCTTGGCCAGGATCTTTCATCGGTATGTTTCCTGGGCCTCCCATAGGCTCGTATAAGAGCTCCATCTTCCTTTGTTGGCATAATTGGACTTCCTCCCAAAGCCTTGCTTGTTCCTTAGCATCCATTAAGGTCGCAGGTCTTGTCACGCTGATATGCTGCTGTGCCGTAGGATCTCGCAATCCTGAAATGAATCTACGTTTCAATGTCTCATCATTCGGGGCATTCACGCCCATCTTTCTTACTAATGTTTCCATTCTCTGAATGTAGTTATCGATGCTCTCGTTTACTCCTTGTCGCAAATAATCCATTTGTTGGGCCAATCTGTCTTGGAAGCCTTGTCGTCGAAACTTTGCCAAGAAGGCTTCCTTGAGCATTTGATAAGTTCCACGCTCTTGTGGTGTCAAATTCCCATACCAATTGGCTGCCTCATCACGGAGAATAGCCGGAAAAATTCTCAACCTTTGGTCCTGGTCAACTACATCATTGGCCTCACAGGTGACCTCAAACAACTGGATAAAGCTATCCGGATCTTCGTCCCAAGTACCTGAAAACTTGGTGAAGTCCCCCAAGTGAACTGAAATCCGCTGAGCCATTTCGAACAGAGGTGTGATATCAATATCACTTCGATCCCAAAAATTTAGCGCACGTGGCTTCAGGATCCCTCCTTCAAATTGTCGTACTTGATTTGCGACCCTCCTACGGGAGTACACGTTTTTGACCGATTTCTTTGAACCAATCGAGGTCCACTCACCTGGCGGTTCCCACCTTCTTCTTTCTCTTTCAAGGGCTCTTCTCTGAGCGCGTTCCTCTCTTTGAGTTTGTGTTGCTACTGACGATGAGCTCCCCTCGCTCATGTACTAGATCTTGGGGTCCGCAAGCTCGGCCAACCTGTGGCGCTAGGCGAACCTATGGCACTCTCTTATAGAGACGTACCAAGCTATTCTCGGCAGACGCACCAAAATGATTAGTCTCTTAAGCTCAAGGAAAAAATGATTATCCGAGGCTTTATTTTGTTCAAACCCCTCGGAATCGGTCCAATTGGATTACTTAGAGCCCATAATTATCCCTCGAGGAATTCCTCCTTTGTATATGTACTAGCTCATATGTTCCTGGCAAACGCACCAAAATGATATAGCCTCTAGACCCAAGGGAACGTGTCTTACACACACCTATGTTTTGTTCAATTAACTTGTACTATGCCACTTTCTTTTGCTCTAGGTCCACAATTGCTCTCAAATATATCCTCTTCGGAGATGCCCAGTAATCACCAAAAGGTTATGTCCTATGCTTAAGGAAAGATGTGTATGTGTGCGCTTATGTTGGCCCAAAATCATTTGAAGTTGGTCCACTTACCCTGCTCAAATGCAAATAAATACCCGCTATGATGACCGATTCCCGTGATTGCATTCTCTCCTTACCCATGCGCTCTTGCATCCACTTACCGTCCTTACACGATCACACTTTCGCACTCATGTGCACTTATGCTCACACGATTACCGGAACACCCTTTTCCCTTCTTACTCTCTCAATCACTAGTCACTTTCACCTCCGTGTCTCTTTCACACACACATCCACTTACACACACACACATGCACACACTCTCTCCCTTGTCTCCCCCACCTTCAGGGTTTACAACCACAAAGCACAATTAATCATAGAATTTTGTTCCCTACATAACCATCCAATCCTTTACTTCTTATAGCTATGCTAAATCCCAAACGAGTTATGTCCTTTCAAGCGGGAGGCCCTAATCGCTGACCACCTTATTTTGGAAGTGGGATGCATTACTTATCACATGCTTAGTTTTCCCCATCGTCATTATGGATCAGCTTTGGCATGCAAAGTGAGGTATACCTCCTCATGCCTTAGTCCCATAAATAAGCAATAGACTCCCCATCATTGACTCTATTATCGTTCCAAACTCCCTTCATATCCGATTGTGCAATAAATTGTAATTTGCCATAAATCTTTGCACACACATATATAAATCTTTTAATTGGACACTGTGATGTGTATATGGATGTCGTTGACTACCTTTCTCATACGAATAATTAAAGAGTCCCATAAGGATAGACTGTGACAAGACAATGCATTTCTCATTCTCTCTCTATGTTAACAGAAATTTTTTTTTGATGTGTTTTCAAAACATACAATAGTACTCCCACGACAAAATATACAAATCCATCATTCCGAATTGCGCCTATGAAGTGTTACACACGACTGTGCCACTCCAAATGAACTTGCTTTCTATTTTTGTTACAACTACCGCTATGAGTCAAAAGGGGCCGGAAAATCCTTGAGATGTAAACCGAAAGCATTATGGACAACCATATGAAACTCATTAACTCAAACGCACGAGAAGAACATACAGACTCAGTTTTTCAACACTCACTTTATCCACAAAAGACATACCTGGCAGCGCATGCCACATGGATAGGTGGGTATACAATAGTTTTCACTACTGCAAACAACCTGCCCTGTGCTTGTACTATACATATCATTGGAGCGTGGGCTAAGGTCCTCAAGATGATGAGACCTGTAATTTGCTGAAAACAAATTCTAGAATACATCCACCTCTTTGATGTATGCAATCAATCAAAACTATGATACAGGAGGAACTTCGCGCATTCAAGTTCTGTGTGATTGCTCAATGCCGACCTCCATCATCAAATCATTTCATCCCCTAGTGATCTGTGCAGAATCGGTACTCAAGTTGCTCCTTATCCTCTGTATACTGTTGTGGGCAATAAGAAGTCCATTAGAGTATGCATCTTCATTAGATGACCTGCATCTTCCTTCAGTCGTCACTGTTCCATAGCATCAAAGTCCGATGCGGACCTTAACCAGCTTTGTATAGCCATGAGGTGCTTTGAGCGTTTGCTCTCTCATCAATAACCTTGAAGACGATCAACCCAGAGAGAGAAAGAGATTGAGCATCTGCCTTCCCTCCATAAGCGATGATTTCCCAGCAAGAGCCTTCCTCTTCTCTTCAGCGGAATCTCCTTCCTTCACTTGTTATCTCATTCCAGCCATCGATGACCAAGACAACCCCCCTTCTGCATACATGCGCATCCATGAGAACGCCCCCGCTTCCTCCAAGTTCGAGATCATTTTTTTCATAAACAAACTATTCCTCTTCTTCCTCCAGTAGAACGAATCGGCCAAACTGATGCAGAAAAACTCCCACACTTATGACTCTCCCCCTCTCTCTACAAAAGCTCCCTCACATAGACGGTGGACACCTCCTTAAAAGTTCTCTCTTCGTACTGTTCCACTCTTGCATATTCAAGCTTTTTCCCCCTTCCAGAAAACACATAATTCACTGTCCTCCACACGTCCTCCTGCTGCCCTTTTTTCCTCCTCGATAGTAGGACAACAGTGATCTCCCTTTTTTTTTGCCCGTGTGAATTCATGAAAAAAGCCCCCTTCTCGACTATTGACAGGGGTCCACAGACCATCGCCCATCCCCCATTTTGTTCTGAATCGAAAAAAAAAAACGGAAAGGAGCGTCCCCTCTCTCCGTTTTCCTGGCAAAAAACGGAAAAAAAGGAGGAGAGTATTCTGACATAAATAACCTCCCCAAAACAGACTTTTGTTCGCTTCCTACATTGTTTTTGTTGATATCCCAAGCAGGCCGACTCACTCTTTTGGTTTTTTATTTGAGCATTCCACCATCAAGCTATCACGAGGCATCAGCAAGTCCCGAAAGCTGTGTCGAGTGGTTACCAATCTCACTTGACAAAAGCCCCAAAGTATACACATCAAACTTCAAACCAAGCTCCTTCTCGGTAAAGTCCTGAAAAAAATTCTGGAAAGCCAGTATAAAGTCTTCTCGTTTTGAATTCAATTCCATGCATCATTTCAAATGCAGTGCGTCTCCTTGAAGAAGTGATGCCATATATCGTCAGACAGCCGGACAAGATGACCACAAGACCTGCAGCAATAAGAGACCCAGCAACTCCTGCAACCTTGGCATCCGTAATTCCATTCAGATGCACTGTAGGAGGGCTCTACGCACTCCAAATACTTCTCATCAATCGTCAATTCCACTCTTCAAGTACCTGAAGTCAAATGTATTTTCCTGCCAAATAGAATCACATTAGTGCATCAAAACCAACCATTTTGTGGGCTAACATACTTCCCTCTTCTTATTTGCGAAGTCGTCCTTGACGAGTCACTCTTGCTTGCATGCCTATTCTCCTCTTCCTCGATGTAGCACCTGCGATCATACTCATACAATCATTTGTCAGTACCAAAATCCAATCATTTCACTTACCATCTTTGTCCATCCTCTCGCATCTTCAGTGACATGTCCACCTGTCTGCAAACTTCATTAAAACATTAGAATCTTTTTCATCAAATCCCAATATGTACAACCAAAATGAAAAGACAATCATATTCTTCATCCACATCACACATATATATTCAGCACACACATCATGATCCCGCATCACTCATGCATTCTCATCACGCACAACACACATGCAAGCAAAAAACCCATCCACATTCCCTCTCGTCACTCTTCTCGACTGTTCGTTCAACACATCACAAATCTTTGTTCCACATATTCAACACACTTTCTACACACACCATATATAATCAAAACCATTCCCCACTTCCATTTTTCGTTTCTAGCTGGGTTCTCTCGCCGATTGTTCATTCCCCTTCTACCTAGGGTTTCCGCTACCCGCTTGCCTTCCTGTCTATCTCTCTGTTTTTGTTGCTCGTCAACTAGATCAGATGATAGGTCACCACCACACCACTCTAACTTGATGGATACCCGATAAGGACCACCCAAGTCTAACACGAGCTCACCTCGACAGGACCACTCATCATCAACACGATTCAGGACTTCTCAAGTTGTCATACCACCTAAGAGCCAAACTGAACACTTCTAGAAGGTTTGCAGACAAACAATGCAACTAGCACGATTGGATTCCTCAAGTCCAAGCTTTCCATAGACACATCGCAACCAAAACTCTAGCCGAGCTTAAGCTTCGATTCGACATGTCTCATCAAGAGTCCACATCTTCCCAAATCCCCACAACACAAACACATATTCCCATCCGAGCATCAAGCTCTCTTACTTCTCTTGTGTCCCCCCTCGAGCGAGGAATTCTTCTCATTCATTTTTTTCCACATTTTTTTCATCAATTTTGTTTCACATATCTACTCACACTTGCCGGCCTACGCCGAAGCTGGATGCGACTCGTGGACTCGACCACCCGATCGAGTTTGTTCCACCCATCTACCAACCCAACGCAGCGCACGACACACAGACAGCTAGCCCTATGTGAAACCGACGTCGGTTCGTGGCTTTGACCACCCGGCCAAAGTGGATCCACCCACCTATCAGCCCACATAGGCGCGTAGCCACACTCACACATACACAAACATATATTTTTCTCATTTTCTTTTCATTCCCGCATCTCGAGAATTAGGAGACAAAAGAAAGGATCTTTTCCCAACCATCCCAATCACGACACACACATAAACTCCCCCATGGACATCCCGATGAGACATATCTCCTCTCTACTACTACTCAAGCCGAAATCAGGCCACTAATGCCATGGTCAACTTTTTCTCTCGAGACCCGCACATACTAACCACCTGGCGACCTGAAACCTCTGAAAGTGTCACTTCAGTCCTAAGCGTACAACAGACTTGGTCCACCCGTCCTCACATCTCTGACTCGCAATCCACAAAGCAAACTCTAATCAGACTCAAGCCATCCTCACCAACATCCATTGCCTCGTCTATTTTTTTTCATCTCCAACCTCTGCCTCGCAGAGCTTCCAACTGACCCGACAAATGACCTGAAAAATTACCATTGCTCATTGTGCTCCTCAATGATTCAAGCCTCGCCGCTAAGTCCCTTAATCCTTGTTTGTTGTGCTCAATATCACTCTGATATTGGAACAAGTCACAGTCGATGCCTCGGAACCGATTCCATATTTGCTCCATCTCCTTATCGTCTCTCACCCTTTTTGCAGATTCGAGGGGAACATCCTCCCTCTTCTCAACTCGAACAGTCAACTTCTCGACTTCCTCTCTAATCGATCTTTCCTCCCAAATCCTACTCATATTTTCTTCATTTAGATCATCTACCTTCTTCAACAATTCATTCTTCATTTTTTCTAACTCCGTTCCGAATGCATCCAACCTATCCAACACCGCTTTCAGCTCTTCCTCCATTTTTCCTGCTTTCGGGTCCTCTACCTGTACTCGCATCTCATCGTCTTTCCGATTCATCCACCTACCGAGCTTGCTACTCAGCTTTGCATTCTCTTTCTCTACACGTCTCACTTTCTCATCACTCTCTGCTTGGGCACTTTTCATTCTTTCTAACTCCAGGTGGAACTCGTCACATGCCTTACCCGCTTGATCACTGTATCGACGGATTATGCTTTGTACCTTCTCGATTTCATGCTCCATTCTTTCGACTCTCCTCATTAGGTCATCCTCGTTTCTTGAGAGCTCTTCTTCGATCGCAACTCCAAAGCAGTCGGCTACCATCAAGCCGGATCTCAAGTCCCAGACCACGTTTTCACTCTCGGGCTTCACAAGATCTTGCCTCCAGCTTTTGTTTACTCTTTTCCACTCCTTGTTTCCATTTTTCAACATTTGTACTTGCTTTTCCCAAGTTCCTAGGACCTCGGCCATTTTCACTTGATTTTCCTCTAATTTCTCTATTTTGATCCTCTCGTTATCTCGCTCCACATGCAACCAATTGACTTGACATTCCAAGCTCTTCACAAGTTCTATCAAGTCTCGATCATGAGATCGAGTGTCCTTGCTTCCACTTGCTCTCGCAGTTTCCGTCGATGAAGTAACTCCACCCTTGTCAACTTCCACATACAAGGAGGATAAGCACCTATCTGGTTCATTCGTTGTGACCTTTATGTCAGTCATCTCTTTTGAGCCACACACGTGCTCGCATAGTCTCTTTTTCCCACAGTCCTCACATGTGGGGACAAAATCCAACGGGGTGCATACACGAGGGCAATATTTGGCTATATGCCCAATCTGCTCGCAACACCAGCATCTCACATAATTTGATATCGGGCCAAATCGCCACCCTCGGTTCACATGATGTCTCATGGTCGGATGAGAATCTATCCATCTCCTATTTTGTCCAAAATTCCCTTGCCTTATATTCGCTTTCTCAAAACTAGAGGCTTGTCTTTGTTGGGCCATTTCTCTAATGAAGATCAAAGCAGATTTGGGATCGACTTGGCTGTGCCACACGATTGGGGCACCAAGCGAACTCGTAGCACTCTCGATGAGATGTGCTAAGCCAATTCCCGGCAAACGCACCAAAATGATTGGCTCTTAAGCTCAAGGAAAAAATGATTATCCGAGGCTTTATTTTGTTCAAACCCCTCGGAATCGGTCCAATTGGATTACTTAGAGCCCATAATTATCCCTCGAGGAATTCCTCCTTTGTATATGTACTAGCTCATATGTTCCTGGCAAACGCACCAAAATGATATAGCCTCTAGACCCAAGGGAACGTGTCTTACACACACCTATGTTTTGTTCAATTAACTTGTACTATGCCACTTTCTTTTGCTCTAGGTCCACAATTGCTCTCAAATATATCCTCTTCGGAGATGCCCAGTAATCACCAAAAGGTTATGTCCTATGCTTAAGGAAAGATGTGTATGTGTGCGCTTATGTTGGCCCAAAATCACTTGAAGTTGGTCCACTTACCCTGCTCAAATGCAAATAAATACCCGCTATGATGACCGATTCCCGTGATTGCATTCTCTCCTTACCCATGCGCTCTTGCATCCACTTACCGTCCTTACACGATCACACTTTCGCACTCATGTGCACTTATGCTCACACGATTACCGGAACACCCTTTTCCCTTCTTACTCTCTCAATCACTAGTCACTTTCACCTCCGTGTCTCTTTCACACACACATCCACTTACACACACACACATGCACACACTCTCTCCCTTGTCTCCCCCACCTTCAGGGTTTACAACCACAAAGCACAATTAATCATAGAATTTTGTTCCCTACATAACCATCCAATCCTTTACTTCTTATAGCTATGCTAAATCCCAAACGAGTTATGTCCTTTCAAGCGGGAGGCCCTAATCGCTGACCACCTTATTTTGGAAGTGGGATGCATTACTTATCACATGCTTAGTTTTCCCCATCGTCATTATGGATCAGCTTTGGCATGCAAAGTGAGGTATACCTCCTCATGCCTTAGTCCCATAAATAAGCAATAGACTCCCCATCATTGACTCTATTATCGTTCCAAACTCCCTTCATATCCGATTGTGCAATAAATTGTAATTTGCCATAAATCTTTGCACACACATATATAAATCTTTTAATTGGACACTGTGATGTGTATATGGATGTCGTTGACTACCTTTCTCATACGAATAATTAAAGAGTCCATAAGGATAGACTGTGACAAGACAATGCATTTCTCATTCTCTCTCTATGTTAACAGAAATTTTTTTTTGATGTGTTTTCAAAACATACAATAGTACCTCCACGACAAAATATACAAATCCATCATTCCGAATTGCGCCTATGAAGTGTTACACACGACTGTGCCACTCCAAATGAACTTGCTTTCTATTTTTGTTACAACTACCGCTATGAGTCAAAAGGGGCCGGAAAATCCTTGAGATGTAAACCGAAAGCATTATGGACAACCATATGAAACTCATTAACTCAAACGCACGAGAAGAACATACAGACTCAGTTTTTCAACACTCACTTTATCCACAAAAGACATACCTGGCAACGCATGCCACATGGATAGGTGGGTATACAATAGTTTTCACTACTGCAAACAACCTGCCCTGTGCTTGTACTATACATATCATTGGAGCGTGGGCTAAGGTCCTCAAGATGATGAGACCCGTAATTTGCTGAAAACAAATTCTAGAATACATCCACCTCTTTGATGTATGCAATCAATCAAAACTATGATACAGGAGGAACTTCGCGCATTCAAGTTCTGTGTGATTGCTCAATGCCGACCTCCATCATCAAATCATTTCATCCCCTAGTGATCTGTGCAGAATCGGTACTCAAGTTGCTCCTTATCCTCTGTATACTGTTGTGGGCAATAAGAAGTCCATTAGAGTATGCATCTTCATTAGATGACCTGCATCTTCCTTCAGTCGTCACTGTTCCATAGCATCAAAGTCCGATGCGGACCTTAACCAGCTTTGTATAGCCATGAGGTGCTTTGAGCGTTTGCTCTCTCATCAATAACCTTGAAGACGATCAACCCAGAGAGAGAAAGAGATTGAGCATCTGCCTTCCCTCCATAAGCGATGATTTCCCAGCAAGAGCCTTCCTCTTCTCTTCAGCGGAATCTCCTTCCTTCACTTGTTATCTCATTCCAGCCATCGATGACCAAGACAACCCCCCTTCTGCATACATGCGCATCCATGAGAACGCCCCCGCTTCCTCCAAGTTCGAGATCATTTTTTTCATAAACAAACTATTCCTCTTCTTCCTCCAGTAGAACGAATCGGCCAAACTGATGCAGAAAAACTCCCACACTTATGACTCTCCCCCTCTCTCTACAAAAGCTCCCTCACATAGACGGTGGACACCTCCTTAAAAGTTCTCTCTTCATACTGTTCCACTCTTGCATATTCAAGCTTTTTCCCCCTTCCAGAAAACACATAATTCACTGTCCTCCACACGTCCTCCTGCTGCCCTTTTTTCCTCCTCGATAGTAGGACAACAGTGATCTCCCTTTTTTTTTGCCCGTGTGAATTCATGAAAAAAGCCCCCTTCTCGACTATTGACAGGGGTCCACAGACCATCGCCCATCCCCCATTTTGTTCTGAATCGAAAAAAAAAACGGAAAGGAGCGTCCCCTCTCTCCGTTTTCCTGGCAAAAAATGGAAAAAAAGGAGGAGAGTATTCTGACATAAATAACCTCCCCAAAACAGACTTTTGTTCGCTTCCTGCATTGTTTTTGTTGATATCCCAAGCAGGCCGACTCACTCTTTTGGTTTTTTATTTGAGCATTCCACCATCAAGCTATCACGAGGCATCAGCAAGTCCCGAAAGCTGTGTCGAGTGGTTACCAATCTCACTTGACAAAAGCCCCAAAGTATACACATCAAACTTCAAACCAAGCTCCTTCTCGGTAAAGTCCTGAAAAAAATTCTGGAAAGCCAGTATAAAGTCTTCTCGTTTTGAATTCAATTCCATGCATCATTTCAAATGCAGTGCGTCTCCTTGAAGAAGTGATGCCATATATCGTCAGACAGCCGGACAAGATGACCACAAGACCTGCAGCAATAAGAGACCCAGCAACTCCTGCAACCTTGGCATCCGTAATTCCATTCAGATGCACTGTAGGAGGGCTCTACGCACTCCAAATACTTCTCATCAATCGTCAATTCCACTCTTCAAGTACCTGAAGTCAAATGTATTTTCCTGCCAAATAGAAACATATTAGTGCACCAAAACCGAACATTTATTGAGCTAACAGTATGCCAAGGTCTATGCCTTGGTCGCCGCCTTAGTCGCCGCCTTAGTCGCCAGCCTTGGAGAAAGCCTGAGGGGGGGGGTGCTCACTTCGCTCGCACAAAAGGAACAAATCCTTTCGCCTCGAACTGCTCTGATACCAGTGAAGTATTTCGATGGCGATGCACCACACTGCACTCTCCTTCTCGAGAGCTCCACGACGATATGTTCGGAGTAGAAAACCGAGATCCTGACGCCACACACAGTACTCCGCATAGGGGTTGTGGAATACGCAGAAAACGCAGTACACAGGGAGCACGAAGACAGACTTCTTAGGTCTTACAAAATGCGGTCGAACTTACAGTCCGTGACTGACCAAGCCCATATATGTTTTATTAAAGAACATATACAAAGAAGTGTCCGGTGGCCATTTGGCCTTTCACATGGACACTAACGGTAACATTAATCACCTACCAACACTTGACACATGGGCAATGCATAAACTTGCTCATTTGAGAGATAACAAACTGAATATCATGTCGAGTTATGCATAAGTAAATCAAGCATTCAACAACTTATTGATAGAGAACGGCATCAAATGCATCTCCAACATCACGAAGACTCAATCATATACATGTTTCCATAGGAGTGGCAAGAGGTTTGCAATCTTCAAGGCCAAACCATTGCAATAATGTGTCACATATTTCTTTTGAAACAAAGTTATTCCCCATCAAATTGCATAAATTGAATGCCCAAATAATGATGCAAATGCCTCAAATTTGACATCTCAAAAGAGGCATGCAAATCAATCATAAATACAAAAATATGCTTCTCATTAGGACCAGTCAGAAACATATCATCAACAATATACAATGATGATCAGAAGTACATCATCTACATGCTTAACATATAAGGTGCTCTCAGTTGTAATGTTTTCAGAACCATGTGCAATCAAGTAGGCATGTATCTTTTCATATGAAGCACATGGTGCTTGTTCAAACCATATAATCCTTTTTCAACCTTCACACTTTGTTTTCATGCCCATTCTATACAAAACCATGGGGCTTAAATGCATACACTTTCTCATGTAAGTCATCGTTACAAAATGCAATTTTAATGTCTCATTGATGTACATTCCAAGTATGATAAGCTATAAAGTGCACAAATGCTTCGAAAAGTAGTCATATGGCATGTGGGAGCAAATGTCTCATCAAAATCAATGCCTTTCTCTTGAACATAACCTTTTGCAACAAGCCTCACCTTATACATGTGAACTATTCAATTAGGGTTACATTTCAACTTGTATACCCATTTAGTGCAAATGACCTTTTTTCATGGAGACAAATGACATAAAAGACCAAGTACCATTCTTCATAATTACATCGTATGCTGATTGCATAATAGCCAACCAATTTTCTCACTTCTTGACAAAAAAGGCTCATTCTCATCACAAAGACTAGAGGCAACCATTGCATAGTAATTTGATTCAAAGGAGGCACTATTAGAGCCTAAAGCTATACATGTTAGCCCTCTCATCAAAAAGTACATCATGTAATGGAATGATCTCCATCATCATGTGGAACATGTAAAGGCTGAGAAATTGCCTCATTTGGACTAGAACTTGGTTGTCCATCTGTGTGTACCTAATTCATAAAGTCTTAGGGACCTATGCTAACTAAGACTATACCTCAATTGCCCACAAGTGCATATAGTGGTGGATTAATTCACATTTAATTGTCAATCCGTGAATTTTGACATATCAAGTATATGAAGACATGTGCACACATGATGACAAATGAAGTGAGCATGCTAACAATGCATTTATCATAGATTCATTTACCACTCAAGTCACTTATTCCTCTGAAAATGCACATCGTGATACTTGTTGTAGTAGTAAGCATAAATGAGCTTTTCTCTCATCTTTGGGATCCAAATATGGTCAATAGGAAGTTTGTTTCAAATTTCTCAATGAGATGCATCTAATGATGGTTCTCAGCCTAATCTAACAAACATGCTTCGAGTTATGAGCAAAATAGTGATTGGTGGGAAACACCAACTCCTACTTCACAGCTCACCAAGCTTCACACATGCACTATAGCGGCTAAAACAAGAGAAGGGAGGGTAGACAACACTCCTGCACACACATTTCAAGCATCAAACACACAAGAAAGCTCTTGAATAAGAAGATACTCAATAGAGAAGAAGAAAATTCAAAATTTTTATCTTTATTACTCACAATGGCAAAAATTTCTTTACAAAGAGTCATCAAGAGACTTATATACATGTGCCCTAAAAATGGTCATTTCACACAAGAGATCAGAACTTTTATTGGAAATCACCAAATTCCTACTATTATACAAGACTAATGTTACAATATTTGGGATTCATGCATATAGAGGACTCCTCTAGAGCATTTACATGGCTTTTGACATAATATCATGGGAATTTCAAGAAGAAAATCATGCTTAGATTTTGAAAATTTTTGGGCCTACTTCTCTTTGCTCCTTTCTTCTGCAACACTCTCCCCCTCTTAGTCTCTGATGTCCCTTGACATGCTTCTATTCTTCTACCTTGTTCTTCAACTTGGTCCATTTTCTCATGTTATTTCATGTTGCATTGTCCACTACCAACATGCTTAGATTTTGAAAATTTTTGGGCCTACTTCTCTTTGCTCCTTTCTTCTGCAACACTCTCCCCCTCTTAGTCTCTGATGTCCCTTGACATGCTTCTATTCTTCTACCTTGTTCTTCAACTTGGTCCATTTTCTCATGTTATTTCATGTTGCATTGTCCACTACCAACAATTATGGAGGCCTTAAAGATTCAGAGGCAGCATGGACTTCTTTTAACTGCACACCACTAGTGGTCGAGGAAGACTTCAAGATGTTCAGACAATTTGTTACCTTATCCGAACCTAAGTCCAGTGCTTCCGTCTTTTTTGTTCTTACAATTCTTATTGCATCAAGAGGCATGTTGTACTTCTATATGGCCCACTAATTATTGTTTAGCTTGTATAGTTCTTTTCATTGCACGCACCCGTGTGTAAACATTGTATTGTGCATTCCCCTACAGGGCTTTCTGCAAAGGCTAAAGTCTCTTCTTGAGCTACTTTGCACTTTGATTTTCTCCTTCTTCTTCTTTTGTTGAATTCTCCCTCCACACATCCCTCCTCCTGAACTATGTCATCCCCGATAGGCTTTGATGGGCAATGTGAGTAGGTTTCTATTGCCGTTTACTCTTTTTGATCAAGCATATTAGCTTCACGTACTATTAGTTCCTTCCATTGTGTAGATTTTACTATATCATTTGGAGCTCGTCTGTGGTCCGCAAAAAAGCTTAGTTCGTATGCTACCAATCTAGCATTCAAATTTGTAAATATCTTCAAAAAGATTTTTGAGTCCATTTCAAAAAATCTTGTAAAGAATGCTTCTTCAAATGTCTTCATGTATGGACTTGGCAAAACATGAGTCTATAATAAATGGCCATTATGGTCAGACAACTAGGCATGACAAAAAGATCAAATATCAAAGCATCGATCCCTTGGTAATATCAATGAAGTTAAAAAATGTATATTCTGCATGTTTGAACACCTTTAAAACTGTGAGAAGCATGCTCACCACTTTATTTTTCATTTTGATTGCTAAATCTGGGACTAATGCATATCTCACTATAAAAAATTCAATGGTTTGCACCACGTAATCTTTGGTTGGTAAGTAGTTATGTGGTGGGCTTGGCAATAATGGATAATTAAGCCATTGGTTATTTATTGTGCCATGAAGTTGTGCCTCCCAAAATTGCATCCATGGTCTTCTTCTTAGTACAAGGCAAAAAGATGGGTTGACCTGGAGTAAGTATGGTGCATCTTCCATTTGCAATATAGGGTTTTTTTCCAAAAAATTGCACCTCCAAACTGGATCGGCTCTTTTGAACTCCTCTTGAGTATATGAAAATGTGTCTGACCAGAAGTTTAACTGTTGATCCGATTCTTTCTGCATAGTTCGTTTGATATAATGTCGAGTCTCTTCTTTAAGTAATCCATATGGTACATTGAATGGCATCATAATTTGATCTAAGTTTTTGCATTTGATTTTTGCTTCCTCCATTACCTTCACCACTGCATCTTTGAATCGTGTTGTAATTTGGGACACCAATAGGGTTCAATCCCTTCGGCTTACTTATGCAGGGTTTTGTATAGATTGAGCATCATATTTTACCTCCTCTTCAATATCTATAGGTGAATTATTGATGGGAGGAGAAAGAGGGCATACCTCAGTCTCTACAGTAGCCGCTTTAGAGCTCAAAACTACAGGTATCCCCATGCTGCCATGCTTGTCCAATTGAACCTGTAAATTTTTTATGAGTGAATCTATATCTTTTAATTGTTCTCCTGCTGCGCTTAACTCTTTGTTGCTGTTCATTTTACTTTCATCGAGTACCACCATTTGATCAGCGTCTTCGTGGTAGTGTTTTATATACCTTGATTCTGCCTCCTTCCATTTATTCCTCAACTCATTTGTATCATGCATATATTTTGACTCCCAATGTTGTCACAATTCTTGCTCCTTCTTAAGCTATTCAACATACTTTGCAAGTTGTGCCTCGAGCTCCACCGTATCTCTTTATGTAGTCTCTGATACCTCTATCAATTGATTCAGTAGGATCGAGGTCATTAATTCTTTGTTTTTGTTTTTGAGTGTGTCCGCTTCATCCATGTATATCTTGATATGTGTTTCCAAAATTTTGCTCTGATTTAGAAGTTGTACCTTTTTTGCTTCACTCGTCTCATATTTTTGGGTGATCTCCTTTAGTTGGTTTTTCAAATGCTGATTTTCTTTTGTGAGCTTATTGGAATTTGCCATCGCATATTTAAAGTCCGTCTCTCTTTGTGCTAGCATGTGTTGAGACTGTAGCACCTCTATAGATAGTTCTTCACTTAATATTTTGAAATGTTTTTTTTCAATATGTACCTGTTCATAATCCTTATCCTCTTCCATTCAATGTTGTTGAGTGTCCATGGCCATTTGGATCATATGCTTTAGTACCGGTTTAAGCTGGGCCATGTCCACATTCAGCCACGTTTGTGGTATTATGGGTTCTTCTCTAGTCTTGACATCTTTTCCTTTATCAATATGCAAGGTTTCATTAAGTGGCTGCCAAATGTGAAGGTGAACATTTCGTTTATCTTCTTTCATTGTGTCCTTCTTTGGCATACTTCCTTTACAAATCACATCTAATGTTGAGGGCTTTGCCAACACTTTGATGGGTGCAGTTGGTTCTTTTTCAAGAGGTTCTTCCTCCTGTATTTCTTGCTTAGGATGCTTCATTGTTCTTTGATCTTCAATATTAACTTCCATAAGTTTTAGCTTCATTGCTTCATTCATTTGAATAGTATACATTTTCATCTTGTTGGCTATTAATTGGTTCTTGCTCAAGTCTACTAGATCTCTCTTCATTCTACTCTTTGCTAGCCACTTCTTGTTGGTCGACCAATTGATTGAGTTTGTCCCATCCACCCTCATCATTTATTTCGGTGTGAACATCCACATTCATATCATTCTCCTCGTGATCTTCAGATGATGAGCTTGAATGTATTAATCCCAATTCCCTATATCTATGAAATTTTGTTAATATTTTTCCCTGTTAATTTTGTTGTGTTGCATTGGTTTGATGGTAATGATGACCTTGGATTGTTGGGTTGACTTGACCTTTGATATACCTATGATTTTCTAATAGCACTTCTTATAAATGAGCCTCATTGATTGGTGTTGGCTTTTCTAATGATGTTCTTGGAAGTACATGTATTCTCTTAAAAGTTGGAGGTTCTTCCTCTTTGAGTGCTTCCCACAATCATTTTGCTCCTCACATAAAAGATTTAGAGCTCATTTCAACTGATTCTACAATGACTGCACTCTTCCTCTTCTTAGGGGCAATTGTTGATTTTGCATATTTTGGCAATTCCACCATTGATGGCATTTTTCACAGATGTTCTCGGATGTTTAGTGCATGATAGATAACTATTGTTAACACCACACTTCCGATGAGAATTTTTTTGTGGCCCCATTGTTTTTTGGCTTCAAATAGCCTTTCTTGAATATAAGGCATAACATTCACTACAACATATGAGGGGCATACTGACGCTGCCCATACCAACGGTCACTCCCAACGTCAGTATAAACATTGGAAAAGTCCACTTAAAGATACTGACGGTCAAGTGATCGTCGGTATGACCGTTTAAAATGGATCATCAGGATGTTTTGCAACCATCGATATGAGCGTTGGCCGACGTCGGTATAAACATTGGAAAAGTCCACTTAAAGATACCGACGGTCAAGTGATCGTTGGTATGACTATTTAAAACGGATCGTCGGGATGTTTTGCGACCATTGGTATGAGCGTTGGTATATGCGTCGGTATATGCATCGGTATGAGCATCGGTATGAATGTTGGTATGAGCGTCGGTAATTTATTGGAAAGTTTTGACGCTCATACTCACACCCATACCAACGCATATATTGAGGCCGTGTTTTAAACATACCGAGAACCCGAGAGCAAAACTGAACATGTTGCACGTGTTTGAGTACTGGTTATCTTCTGTCGAACTTGCGTGCGAGAACCAAATTGCGACCTGCATTGTCTTGTGCACACACACACAAATATCTCTCTCTCTCTACACACACACACACTCTCTGTTTAGATCTCACATCTTAGTAAGTGGTGTGCGTACTCTTAGCCTTTGTCTTTCTCTATGCTTTAGGTCTTATAATTTCTCTTCTCTTTGATTTTGCAGAAGTTCTTTGGCATCAATTCTTTGGAATTCAACGATAGACAACATACATTACGCTTTGATGACAACGATTTAAAAGAGGGACATACTTGTAAGTGATTGTTTTATTCTCTATTGATAGAGAGAGAGAAAGAGAGAGAGAGAGAGAGAGAGAGAGAGAGAGAGAGAGAGAGAGAGAGAGAGAGAGAGAGAGAGAGAGAGAGAGAGAGAGAGAAAGAGAGAGAGATGAGAGAGATAGAGAGAGAAACAGAGAGAGAAACAGAGAGAGAAAAGAGAGAGAGAGAGAGAGAGAGAGACACATGCACACACACACACACACACACACAGAGAGATGAGAGAGAAAGAGAGAAAGAGAGGTAGAGAGATAGAGAGATAAAGAGAGATAGTGAGAGATAAAGAGAGATGAAAGAGAGGAAGATAGAGATAGGAAGATAGAGCATACATACACACACACATCTACACATGCATACATAAACACATACATGTACACACATGCATACATAAACACATATACACACATGCATGCTTACATACACACACATATACACACATGCATGCATACACACATACAAATATACACACACATACAATATACACACATGCATACATACACACACACATGCATACACACACACATATATACACATATGCATACATACACATACACACACATGCATACACACATACATGCACACACACATATACACACACACACATACATACACACATGCATGCATACACACATATACACATACACACATGCATACATACATGCACACATGCATACACACATACATAAACACACATATACACATATGCATACACACATACATACACACATATACACACATGCATGCATACATACACATGCATACACATATACACACATGCATGCATACATACACACACATACACATATACACACATGCATACACACACACATGCATACACACACACATGTACATACATGCATACATACACACACATATGTACACACATGCATACATACACACATATAAACACATGCATGCATACATACACACACATATACACACATGCATGCATACACTCACACACACACATGAGTGCATACACACACATGCATACATACACACACACATACACATATACTGACACATGCATACATAGACACACATACACATATACACATGCATACATTCACACACACATATAAATACACACATGCACACATATACACACACATAAGCTAGTGTTCTAATTAAATATATAAAATTTTGATTTTAAAGTTTTTTTTTACATCAAATATATAAAAATAGGATTAGGGTTTTTAGGCTATTTACACATACATACACATATACTTATACACATATACTTATACACATATATATACACATACACATATATATACACATGCATACACATACACACATGTTTTAGGTCTAGGTCTTTTTTATTAGGGTTTTAGGGTTTTTACACATGCATAACATATATGCACACATACACATACACATATAATGCATATATACATGTATATACACATGCATACATAAATATACATATTTTAGGTCTAGATATTGAAGATTAGGGTTTTAGGGTTTAGGCATTTATATTAAGAGAAAATATAGAAAAAAATAAGAAAAAAATCTGAATATATAAATAAATAAATATATATATATATAATAGGATAATTATATAGATAAATAAATATGAAAACAACTAGTGTTTTGAATAAATAAATTAAATATATAAAAATAGGTTTAGTTTTAAGGATTTTAATCAGAGTAAATATATATACACATACACATACACATACACACATATACTTATACACATATCTATATACACATATATATACACATATATATACACATATATATATACATGCATACACATATATACATGTTTTAGGTCTATGACTTTCCGATTAGGGTTTTAGGGTTTTAACACCTACATAACATATATATACACACATACACATACACATATAATACATATATACATGTATATACACATGCATACAGAAATATACATATTTTAGGTCTAAATCTTTAAGATTAGGGTTTTAGGGTTTTTACATACATATAACTCAATTAAATTTATATAAAGAGAAAATAGAGGAAAAAATCTGAATATATAAATAAATATATATAAAATATGTTAATTATATAGATAAATAAATATAAAAAGAACTAGTGTTTTAAATAATTTAATTAAATATATATAATTATAGATACATAAATATGAAAAGAACTAGTGTTTTAAATAGATAAATTAAATATATAAAAATAGGTTTAATTTTAAGGATTTTAATCAGAGTAAATATATATACACATACACATACACACATATACTTATACACATATCTATATACACATATATATACACATACACATATATAGATGTTTTAGGTCTAGGTCTTTGTGATTAGGGTTTTAGGGTTTTAACACCTACATAACATATATACACACATACACATATAATACATATATACATGTATATACACATGCATATAGAAATATACATATTTTAGGTCTAGATCTTTAAGATTAGGGTTTTAGGGTTTAGGCATACATAAAACTCAATTAAATTTATATAAAGAGAAAATATAGAAAAAAATTAAGGAAAAAATCTGAATATATAAATAAAAAAATATATAAAATAGGATAATTATATAGATAAATAAATATAAAACTAGTGTTTTAAATAATTTAGTTAAATGGATATAATTAAGTATATAAAAATAGGATTAATTAAGGAAAAAATCTGAATATATAAATAAATATACATATAAAATAGGATAATTATATAGATAAATAAATATGAAAAGAACTAGTGTTTTAAATAAATTAATTAAATATATAAAAATAGGTTTAATTTTAAGGATTTTAATCAGAGTAAATATATATACACATACACGTACACACACACACATATACTTATACACATATCTATATACACATATATATACACATGCATACACATATATACATGTTTTAGGTCTAGGTCTTTTTGATTAGGGTTTTAGGGCTTTAACACATATACACATATATAGGTCTTTAGTATTAGGGTTTTAGGATTAGGGTTTTAGGTTTTTTTAGGTGTTTAAGTATTTAGGTTTTACTATTTCATGTTTAATTCTTTAGGAGTATGATTTTTAGGTTTAATAAAAAAATCAAATGTTCTAAAATGTCCATATTGTATCAGATGGCTAGTTTGGATCCGGAGGAGAGAATGGCATGTCCTTGCACTCAATGCAAGTATCAAATTTATCGAAAACAATGGATTTGTACTGCACATGTTAGAGAGTATGGATCTTTTGATAAAAGTCGACTAGAAAACCTATGCTACCATTTGCATGGTCCCCCAGATGAGCAGATGGACCCAAATGACATTGCGCCGGTAACCTCTTATGGTTTGCTACACTCTTGTACATGCTTCATTTATGAAATATATAACTCTTTTTGTACATAGTTCATGGTTCATGGTTCATTCTGATCATCTCTTTTGTGTCCAGTAATATTTTGTTTTATGAAATCATATTTTGGTTGACATTAGAGTATGCATCACATGTACTCGATTTTTTTTGGGCAGAGTGTATTGTCTTTTGCTAAGCAACATCATGGTAATGTTGTTGTAGCAAAAGATAACACAATTTGTCCAAATTTTTTTTTGTAGATATGATCGTTGGTATAAACGGCGGTGCTCCCAGTAATGCCATCGAAATAAGCATCGGTACACCCAGCGAGTGCCGGTATATGTGATGGTACACCCAACAGAGGCATCGATATGGGCGTCGATAATATCGATGCTCATATTGACGCCTATATCGACGCTCATACTAGCACTTTAATACTGATGCGCATACCGACACCTACACCGATGTCGGGGCAAAAATAGGTGTGTTCATTTCCCTCGGTAAAAACCTCAGTATACGGCCAATCTGCTGTAGTGATTGATTTGGTTACCTATCTGCTTGTTGGCATGCGAGAGAAGTTGAACCACAATTTTTTGGGGTGTAGTGTACCGATGCATCTTTGGGAAACAAAAATGTTGGTGCACTAAGTGAACCAATTCCTCGATATCGATTCGATATATATCCAAAAATGTTCTCTTTTTACCTTGATGGCTTTCTTCTTTAAGATTTGTGACACCATCTTTAGTCCATCCGAATGCATCTTTATTCAACTCGTGTGTGAATTTGATTGTGATCCAGTACCCTTGTAAATCCAATACTTTTGCTTCTGGCACTAAGGGCATATCCAATGTTGGATGTAGAGTATTCATCACCTGAGTGCATCTCTCAAAGTCTCGCTTATAAATCATTAGGGCAAAATATTTGTCGATGCCTACCTTTGTCAAGACATCCATGGTTGATGGAATTTTGTGGATCACCGAGAAATCCTGTGACATAACAGGAAACTGATGATCCTTGTCCATGATCTTTATGCTGATGAGAAACAAATGCTCTCCAACAGGTTGATCTTCACTCAACCAATGCCCCTTTACCCTCATCACGGACTTTTCAATGGAAATTCTAGGATTTCTTCTTGCACAGTTGCTTTAGAATCCTTAGAAGTTATCTGCACTTGCAATGCCATTGATAATTTGTCTCACATATGAAGAATTGCTTTTGTTTTAATCATGTGCATTGACTCTTTGTCTCTCATGAATCAACTTCCCCCTTGCCAGTTTGAGTAGAGCATGATACTTGACCACATGTATATTTCTTTACTTTTCTTATTTTTATGTCTGAAAGAAAACATAATAGTTAGTTTATAGCCGAAGCAATTTATTGATGTACATCAATTTATTGCAGTTGGTTTCCTTTCGCATTTGTATTGTTGTAGTTCATCCTTGCGAATCCATACTTGCCTTATGCTCGGGCATTGTTGTGTCCTCATTGTTGGTAAGATGGTAGGTGGCACAATCTTCTTATCAATTTCCTTAGGTGGAGTGGCCTCATTCAATCTTTTAGGCTCACTCTCTTGGGAAAAAATCAAAGGTTGATCATGCAGTTTAGGACAAGATGTAGTTGAATCAAAAGTAGAACAATCATCATACAAGATTTTTGTGGGATCTTCACTCACTGTGTCCCCTAGACTTGTGGTCCTTTGGTTTGCTACGCCTATTGTTTTTAAAGGCCTCTCATCTAGAAGACTAAATACTTCTCTATAGTCTATTTTAGTTGATATGTATCCTTCGGCAAAGTGGATGCTAACTTCAAACTCAAAGATCCAATCGTGTCCTAGAATCAACTACTCTAGAAGGTCCACATCATTGCAAACTAGGAGTCTTTGTTGCATAGTAGTGTTTCCAAGGTGTAAGGACATAAAGGTCTCTCCCAAATGCTCCACATTGTTGCCTCCAATTCCTATCGCAAATGCCTTTGTTGGAGTAAGTTGTGCCCTTAGCTTCTCTACTAGCAAGATTTGTATACAACTTAATGCAGCTCTTGTGTCAATCAATGAATCCACCAAGTGGTAGTCATCTATACCGATTCCTAAGTTTAAATAGGGCTGTCTGGTGAAGTTCCCTAGAATGGTCGTACCTTTATTTTAGTAGTTTGCCATGGTAATGTGCTCTTCTCCTTGTAGATATCTTTCGTACCATTGTCATATCCATTCCTTTAGCTTTCTTACACATTCTAATGCTTCCAATTTGGCTTCTTCTCTTATCCTCTCCTCTTCTTTTTTTGTGTTTTGCACTCCTAAAAGTCTTGCTAACATCTTTTTTATTAATGTTTCCACATACCTTTTGACTCTACATCCGCTTATGCAATTAGGTAATACGTCTCCATCGAGTGTAGCTAGGTTAATCACTCCACTAGTCAAAATTCAGTTTATCAATAATGGCCCATATACACATTGTTGCAGTTTTTTTGCATATTGTTTAAGTGTGCATACCAACACTAGATCACCTTCTTTCAGTCCCTTAGCTTTGACATGAGCATCATAATAGGCTTTCTATCTTCTCTTGGTGGTGTAAATGCCTACCACTTCTTATAGTCTAGTTTCATGTAACTTCTCGATTTGATCCAACTGCTTAGATAATTCATGTCCCATCCATCCATATTGTTGAGAAATCCTCACATGTACTCTAGGTTCTTCTCAATCTTCATCTAGTTTTATCTCTTTCAAGTATTGCTCTTGTGAATCAAATTCAGGTTCCATTTCAATGCTTTTCTAGTAGTCTCTCCATTCTTTCTCTAATACTTCTCCCGCTTCTACTTCTTGGAGGAGTACCATGTATACGCTGGCATCATACCCTTCTTCATCTATGCATTCATTCATTGTAAGGACTTCCTCGTTTACACAAAGATCTAATGTGGCTTATATTTCCATCCAACCGTGAGGTTCGAACACTTCTGTGGAAATATTTGTGGTATGTATGTTGGTTCTTCTGTGGGTCTCTAGTTTTCATTCCCTATTGGCCACAATTGTTTTTTTTTCTTCTCGTTTGGCTTCCTTGCACATCCATAATTGGACATCTTCATTCATCCAAGATTGGTCACTTGATCCCATGCTATGGATGGACACATCATCTTCTTCTCTATGGACATGGTTCCACTACAAAGGAGATACATCTCTATATGGGAAGGTGTGCAAATTTATTTTTGTGGTGGTGCCATTATGTTGGAGGTACAATGCATCTCTTCCCCAATCTTGTACTACTCTCAAGTGTCTCATGAAAGGTCATCCTAAAATCATTTCATAATTACTTGCTTTTCCAAACTGACATATTGCTAGGGTATGCTCAAATTCCACTTTGCATGTGGTCAGAATGACCTTTTCTAAGATCCTTAATGTTCTCTCAACATGGCCGCCTGCTAATTGGATTTTCATTCGAGTGGGTCATAATGCTAGCTTTCCCCATTTTTCCCATATCTCTTTAGTGGCTATTCCTACTCCCATTCTTGTGTCTAAGATTGCTTTGGTCATGTATCCATTAAATGTGATGGGAAGACATGTGTTTCCTTCATCTCCTTCACTGAATTCTCCCACTTTGTCTATAGGGGTTTGAATTGTGGATGGGGCCTCCACCTCTTTCTTCTCCTTAGGTTGTTCTCCCTCTTCTATCTTTAATTGCTTGGCCAAGTGTTTCCACAGTTGAGGTTTAATTCATAGCAACTCTTCTATCATTAAAGAACATTGAACTTTTGTTTTCTTGAGTTTTGATAATGTGCAAAAGGTTTCATCTTGTGATTTCCCTTCTCTTCTTATGATGGTAGAGGCATGAAATAATTATGAATTCCTCTTGTACTCCCCCGTGTAGTTGGGCAGTGTGGATATACTGTTTACTTCCTCTCTCGTTTGATCCGTTTCCAATGCAGGATGATTCCCAACAATGTCTAGTTCTTCGAAAGGAGGTGGTGTGTTTCCGCTTTTTTTCCACTGGTTCTCTTGAACTCTAACCCAAAGGTCATGTAGCTAGTTCGCCTCTATTTTTGGATGTTCGAACTTTGTTCTCCCCCTTTAATGCATATATTTCTTTCTCTCTCCTTAGCTTGAAATCTCAAGTGTGATTTGCACAAAATCAATCAATTTTTTACATAACTCCAATCTCTCCTTCTCCAAGTTTCCTCTAGGATAACTTCTTTCATGTTATTCTATTCTAGGCCCTGTCACTATCTTTGATTGATAGGCTTTCAACCACATGTTTAGATCTTTAGGGATAGGATCTGCTAGAATTGATCCTACCAGTCAGGTTCTTGCTCCTCCTCAACCTTTGGATGGTACAATGCTTTTTTTTCTAAATTCTTATTGGCTTTGGCTCAGGTAATTACCTTTAGAGGCACATTGTAATCCTTGTCACTTCTTGACGACTATATTACTTCTATTGCATTAATTTGTGTAGTGGTGGAAAGTTTATTGGGGTTCTTTGGGCAATCCTTGAATAAGTGTTCTTTTCCACGGTCATTACAGTATCTCTCCCTGCTACATGGGGGTGATGGATTGTAAGGCAAAGAGCATTCTCTAATGAAGTGATATTCTCCACATCTATAGCATGGTCCTCTTAGTGCTTAGGGTCTAGTTGGGGTTCTACTTGGACCTTGGGCCCTAGGGGTTGTGTACATGAGACTAGCATATTCTAGTCCATAAGAGCTATCATATCCTTCATATCCATAGTAATGTTGCTCGTAGGTCTAATCACATTCCATAAGACTGGTATCATAGATATAGTAGTCTCCTTGAGTCTAATCAAATCCATAGCTTAAGTTTTCTATGTTTGTCCAGGGCATAGCTGGCACTATGGCTCTTTCTAGATTTTCTTATGCTTGAGTATATTTTACTAGTACAACATTCTGTGGATGTGGTGGTTGTTGTCCTAACACTGGTTGTGGTTGACTATACCCTCCATACTCATATGGTCTTGGTGCTATCGATGGTCCTGGGTATGGGTTGTATCTTGGGGCCTCTCTACCCTGATCCCTGGGTGGATATCCATAAGGTCTATATTGAGGTGGTGCAGATGGTCTAGGTTGTGTATTAAAGGGAAAATTCTCAGTGTTATGGTTGGTATACTTCTGTTCAATTTGGCAGTACAAATTGGACCCTTGGGCTGGCTACCTGTATCTTCGTAACATTGGTACTCTCATAGGGTGTAATTTCTTTGTCCCTAGACTCCTAACTTCTTAGTTACCAATTTAGCAAGTTCCTCTATGTCATTGGTGCTCGAGGTGACATTGCTAACTGTATCTTCTGATTTAGTGGAATTTTGAGGGGTTTTTAGATCATTAGCTAAGTTTTCTTCTAGATCTATACACTCTTGCAAACATTCACTCAGTGTTTGTGATTGTTTCATATAAACCAAAGTTCTTAAAGTTCCATTGGTTAAACCATCTAAGAACAAAGATATCAATTTTTGTTCGGAGGCTCTCTCTGTCACAGGTCATCTATCTACATACTGATTGAATTGTTTGGCTGCAGTCTTTACAGTATCATTATGGATCTGATTAAAACTATAGATCAATGAAGAAGAATTGTGTTTGATTCCTCTCTTGGTGAATTCTCTGATAATTCTTGGAAGAATTGTTCAATATTCACAAAACAGTTGGGGTTCAAAGGTTGGAACCAATTCAACGTTGTTCTCGTGAGGGTTAGCCCAAAGGATTCATATTAGACAAAGAAACTGTCCACCTGTTCTGCATGTAGTACTTGCTTGAATTCCACAATATGTTCATAAGGTTCCCCTGAACCGTTATAATGGTTTCTCATACATTTAGCCACTTGAATTGGTCTTAACCTTCTGTTTGGATCTAGAGGCCAAACAATGATCGAAATAGCAGATCATACGGGGTGTACTCCTAGTCCTACAACTTGTGGTGGTCTATTCATATTCCCAGATCCTAGATTAGTTTGGTTATTGGGGTTGAGCCCTAGCATGGAAAATTGCACGTGAGGTCTGACAGGGACACTATGTTGGTTGGTTTGTCTAGACACTAAGTTTTCAGTACTTTGTTGGGATCCAAAAGGATTTTTTGAAGTAGCTGTCTATTCTTGAGGAGGGAATATTGAAACCCCATGTACCTCAATCTCGACCTATCCAGATCATCCACTAGCCAATATCTTTTTTGATTCTGGTCTAGGTAGGTAACTCTAGATGAATCTTCAAGATCTCGTAATTCATAGATAATGGCTGGGTTAATGCCTTCTCCTTGTATAGGTGAAGCAACTTGTAGTAATAGGTCAGATGAGCTTACCATATATTGTCAATTAGATAGTCATCCTCGGGTATTAGATCCCCTATAAAGACTTGAGTGACCACTGGTTTTCCCCAAGGAGTGGTTATTATAATTTCACTCTCAGGTCTGCTTGGGTGTCCTCGCTCCTCAATCTCTCCTCTTTCATTTTATCTGCTTAGGGTTTTCAATTACAACATATATTTGCCCTATTTTATCCATGTAGACACCTCCTTTGTATTTGATAGTTGGTCCAGGACTATCTCTAATTCAGTCGAATTTCTCATTCTTGTCATAGACCTATTAAGGTCGTCAAGGTAGATGGGTACTCCATGCAAGTTCATAGACACATACTGTAGGGATGTCTGATATTCCCCTTCCACTAAAGACATGAAACTTGCCCTAGGCGCTAAACTATGCATATTTTTTGAGGCCATGAGTCTTTCCTCCTCTAAATCACTGGAAGTATCTGAGTAAACAGAGTCGTTGATGGGTTGAACTACACTTCCTGTAGAAGATACTACACTTCTTCGACTACCTATTACTCATTCGGATCTTAGATTCATTCACAGCTTAGTTCTTGGATCATCTATAGCCCTACTGACTATCCTTTGCAAAGTCTTAGCACTTCAAATTCCCTAATTTTCCTTTTTCAGGTTCTTTGTTTTTCCACGATACATGATATTCCCAGACTATGATACATGATACCTGGCTATTAGGCGATACATGATACCTAGTACTTGCAATACGATACTTGAGCCTCACAATACTTAGACATACATGATACACTATATATGAATTTAGAAGATACATGATACTAGTCAATTCCACGATATGATACTTGTATACTCATGATACACGATACTCGGGAAGACACAATAGAGGATGCATCAACAAATAGGCGATACACGATACATGATTGACATGATACATGATACACGATACTCGACCTGATGATACACGATACTTGTGAGGTATTGCAATACACGGGGAGGTGATACACGATACTTGAGCACTCGTGATACTCAACCCGATGATACATGATACTCATGAGGTATCATGGTACACGGGGAGGTGATACACGATACTTGAGCACTGATGATACTCGACCCAAAGATACATGATACTTGTGAGGTATCATGATACGCGAGGAGGCAATACACGATACTTGACAAGTATCACGATACATGGTAGTTCAAGTACTGCGATACCTGAACTCAATCGACCGTGATACTTCGACCTAGAAAGGTCAAAATACCAAAATTTTTTGTGTATTGTGCTCTTTAAAAGTTTGTGGTCTCCCGCAGTGTACAAAACCATGGGGCTAAAAAACATACACTTCTTCATGCAAGTCACCATTCAAAAATGTAGTTTTAATGTCCAAATGATGTACATTCCAACCATGATGAGTTGCAAGTGCACAGATGCTATGACCAATATTCATTCGGCATGGAGGAGCAAAGGTCTCATCGAAATGAATGCCTCTTTCTTGAGCATAACCCTTTGCAACAAGCTAGCTTTATAGCTATCAACTGTTCCATCAATCTTATGCTTTAGCTTAAATATCCACTTAGTGCTAATAGCCTTCTTGCCAGGAGGCAAGTCACAAAAAGGCTAGGTACCATTTTTTATAATAGCATCATATTCCGATTGCATAGCAGCCATCCAATTTTTAGAATTTTGTGCTTCATCAAATGAAACATGCTCATTCTCATCACAAAGACTAGAGGCATCCATAGCATAGCAATCTGACGCAAAAGAAGCACTATAAGAGCCTAAATAAGTCTAATATGACAGAGGTGCATCTAATTTGTCTATCTTGCAAAGTCTGCATCAGCATAGTTTTTACCTCCTCTATATCATTTCTCTCATCAACGAGTGAATCATGTAAATCTACGTAAAAAATGGAATGATCTGCATCATCATGTGAAATCTGTAAAGGCTGAGAAATTGCCTCATTTGGACTAGCACTAGACTATCCACATGTAAAAAGAGATACCAGAGTGTCATACATATCTTTGGAGATAACAGATGTCTCCCTAGTACATGAAAGTAATGGCTGAATTGCATCTTCCACAAAAACAACATCACGAATAACCAAAATGTGTTTAGTTTGTGGATGATATAGATGATAGCCTTTGCTTTTAAAATTGTACCCAACAAAAATACATTTCATTGCTTTATCATCAAATTTCATGCATTGATGTTGTTGGAAAACAATGTTCCTATTGCTCAAAAGTCCAGAAGTGAAAGCATGTGTAGAGTCTTTTATGAGTTCCTTGTACAAGTTAAAGCGCATGGGTGCTTGGCTACGTGAGCAGTCTCCTTGAGCGCCAACTTGAGATCGAGGAGCGGCTATGGAGTTCTTCTTGGAGATTCTTCTTGGAGAAGATGAAGGGTGTGCTCACACTCTAGCTCATGGAGAGGAGGTTATCTCTTGTTCATGGAAAGAAGACTTAGTCATTAGCAGCTTGATGGTGAGGATCGGCCATCTACATGGTGTATTTGAAGATTGTCTTCTACATGAAGATTTTGGGCTACTTCAAAGACATTGGCTGGTGTTTAACATAAGATTTACATCTTATGTTAAGTATTCAGGTACATATTCTCTTTATGAACACATGTACTACTTGGAGTTTATGGAGGCAGTGGCATCCATATCAGGAGGAGTCCTATTCGGCATAGGTACAAGAGAATCAGTACGTATATGCTTTATGCATATTTGGATGAGGTGTTTGAGAAGGCGTGTTCACATGAGTTTGAGGCAGCAAACTTGTTAGCATTCTTTGCTACTTTTTAAGTATGTGATCTTTTCACACACGTATCTGACTTAGGGTCTTCCATAACCTAAGGTTAGATGAGGGTTTGTTGATTATCAGTTTCACACTGATCCTTCCTCTTTCAGTCACTCATATTCACTCTTCTATAACCCATTAGGTCACACATCTCATGTATATTCATATTTCTGCCCATACATCTGAATATGTTTGTTACATTTGTACATTCACTCTTCCATCTATTTCTCATCACATAGAGTGGTTGAGAGTTTTGCTCCCACATTGTACATTGAACATTGGTATATACGATACTATGAGTAAGCGATGGCTTACGTAACACCTTACACATGTCATCTATTCTTTCTCTATCTTTGTCTCATCATTTGTATGATTAAATGTGGTATGTTCATGTTTTTTCAATATTGAAGATTGCTAGATTCTGTGTTGTATATGCTGGACCTATGGAACCATGAACCTATGATATGAGCTATGGGCCTACCTCATTTCCAATAGATGTTTAGGCACTAATGCATATGCCAAACAACCAAAAACATGTAGATGAGCAATAGATGGCTTGCAACTATGCCAAGCATCATATGGAGTGATAGAATGCAATGCTTTAGTGGGACACCTTTTAAGTACATATGTTGCACACATAATAGCTTCAAGCCAAAAAGTATGTGGTAAAGCCTGGCTCTTGACCATACACCTCACCATGTCCATAAGTGACATGTTCTTCTTTTTAGCAACTTCATTTTGTTGAGGTGTATACGACACCGTACACTGATGTTTTATCCCACGTTAAGCCAGAAATGCATTAAAATTAGAAGACATATATTCCCCCCTGGATCAGAACAGAAGGTGCCCATTTTACATGCTAAAAAAATTTTAGCCAAAACCAGAACTACTTGAATCACATAAACACTCCAGACTTTGTTTTTACTAGATATACCCATGCATGCTTGGAAAAATCATCAATGAAAGTCACGAAGTAAAGATATTTTCCAAAGGAGGATGTCTACATAGGATCAAAGACATGATTGTGAACAAGCTACACTTTTTGAGTAGTTTGAACTAAACCATCTTTTGGGAATGAGGAACGTTGCATTTTCCCCAAAATATAGCCTTTTGGTGCCTCAAGTTTGGGCAAAGAGGACACCATTTCAGATTTCTGTAGGTGTAGCAGACTAGCAAAATTCAGATGACTAAAGCGTGCATGCCAAAGCTTTGCATATGACATAGCCTGAGAATCTTGAACTGTACATGCTAAATCATTCACAAATTTTTCATAATCTATGAGCTTGTACAACCCTTGACATAAAATGCTAGAAGCAATAATGACAATGCCATTTGACATATCATGAACATCTGTAATAAAAAAAATTCACAACGAAGATGATGTTGGCTAATGCTAAAACTGATAACATATTTTTCTTGATCCCTGGCACAAATAAAGCATTCGACAATGTAAATGAACTACCATCAGTAGTAGTTTGAGGAAACTATGTTGCAAGGCAATATGTTTGGTTGCCCCACTATCAAAGTACCAAAAATTCGAGTCTACTATAGACATACATTGTTCATGAGAAGATGGGTCATACTTGCAAACAATAGTAAACACACATTCTTCATTCTGCACAAGATTTACATACTCTAATTTGGGTGTAGAGGCTTTTGCAACAACCCTTCTAGCCTCTTTTTTCTTTGCCTCTTTTGCGGCCAATTTTGGTCAACTCTTTATGACATGATCATTTCCTTTGTAGTATTTTCAAAATAATTTTTTCTTTTTTGTTTTCTTCTCATCTCTATCATCCTTCTTTGATTGTGCAGAATTAACAGATTTCTACTTACTAGTACACAAGCTCCATTTACCTTTGCCCTTCTGACTAGCTAGAAAATCTTGATATGCAACATGCATAATGGACATATTCTACCTAGACTAATCTTCTTGCAATAGAATAGAGACTAACTCCTCAAATGTTAAGGCATTTGGATTGCCTTTCATCATCAATCGAAGAGTAGAAGCAAAACTTTGATATGAATTTAGAAGACCACTCAAAGAGTAGAAGCAAAACCTTCAAATTTTTTATCTTTGTCAGGAAATTGTCCATGGAATCTCCTTCATTCATGTGCTCACTCTCCAATTGTTTTCGGAGGTAAGCAACATGAGCATGGTATAAAGTGGTAAGTGTATACCAAGCATCCTTTGCTATTCTGTAGGAGCGAATGTGAGGAATAATGGCACGTTTGACAGACAATGCTATCAATGCATGTGTCTGAGCATCTCTGCCGTCCCAATGAAGTTTCTCTGTAGTAGGTGCAATAGGAACTACAACACAAACAGGAACCTAAAGAATATCACCATATTCAATGCCATCTGCATCACCTTCATTAACTGTATTTGTAGGTGTAATAGGACGCTTTTCAACACCCTGCACAGTATTCCATAATCCATTCGCAACTAATACATGACGCATTATACATGTCCATAATGGGTAACTAGTACCAACCAACTTATCCTCAACAACCAATCTATGGAATACATTGAAGTATTTTGATGGCGATGTGCCACAGTGCAATCTCCTTCTCTAGAGCTCCACGATGATGTCTTTGGAGTAGAAAATCAAGCTCCTAGGGCCGCACACAATACTCTGCACAGAGGCTATAGAATATGCAAAAAACATAGCACACAAGGAGTAAGGACACATACTTCTTAGGTGTTACAAATGCAGTTGAACTTACGGTCTGTGACTGACCAGACCACTATATGTTTTATGAAAGGACATATACAAAGAAGTGTCTGGTGGCCATTTGGCCTTTCACATGGACACGCACGGTAACAATCTCCCAAATGGCCTTTCACATGGACACGTACGGTAACAATCTCCCACTAAAGGCCAATATGGCCAAAGTAATTATGGGAGAAAAATAAAGAATGATAAAGAATACTTGAGTGTAAGTATACAAACTATACCTCCCACTTGATAGGCATGTTACACAGTATACAAGTGACTATGTAAGATCATGAATCAAGTAACCCCCATCAAGTGACCATAGTGTCGAAAGCTATCCTGTGGTAGAGCTTTAGTCAAAGCATCTGCAACATTATCTCGAGTGTGAACCTTCTCAAGAATAATGCGCTCAGTGGCTAAGCAATCTATAATGAAGTGATACCTCACCTCGATGTGCTTGGTCTTTGCATGATAGGTTGGATTCTTAGCCAACACAATGGCACTTTGACTATCACTGAGCAAACGAGGTACATGCTGAGGTAAAACCATATCATAAGCAACACGAGAAAGCCACAATGCTTCCTTACATGCTTCACTGGCTGCAACATACTCTACTTCTATGGTGGAAACAACTGTACATTCTTGAAGACGAGATCTCCAAGAGATAGCACCTCCAACAACATGAAAAATGTATCCTGATGTAGACTTACGATTGTCTATAGAACTAGCATAGTCAAAATATGTGTAACCAATAATGGATGCTTTCCCTCTACCTAAGCATAGAAACTTGTCCTTAGTGCCACTCAGATATCTCAAAATCATTTTGACCGCTTTCCAATGCTTCTTGCCAGGATTAGACATGTATTTGCTCACAACTCCCACTGCAAATGTAATGTCTGGTCTCGTAGCTACCATAGCATACATGCGACTACCAACAGTAGTCTGATAGGGAATTTTGGTCATGAATTCCTTTTCCTCATTTGATTTGGGGCAATCATCCTTGCTCAATTTCACATATGTGGGTAAAGCTGTACTTAATGCCTTTCCACCCTACATATTAAACATGCGAAGTACTTTGGATATGTACTCACTTGGAGATAAGTATACACATCTTTTACTCCTATCACGAGTAATGCGCATGCCAAGAATATGTTTGGCATCCCCCAAATCCTTCATATCAAATGTCTGAATCAACTTCTTCTTGAGAATTGGCTAGTCATAAGAGGACTTCCCAGCAATCAACATATCATCGACATAAAGTACCAAGAATATCAAGCTTCCATCTGAGCATCTCTTTGTGTAGAGACAATGATCTCATTACTTCGATAATAGCCTTGGGACTTCATAAAAGCATCAAAGTTTTGGTACCATTGTCTAGGGGACTGTATAACGTAGCATTGCTTACACGATGGTCTCTTGACGGAAAAAAATTAAAATGTTGGAGGCTCTTCGATCGGCATTTTCACGCATCTGATCGAAGAGCTCTCCAATGTTCGCAATTGTGCTGTGCTTACGAGTTGAAGCAAGTATGTGTAGAATTGTTGTTTTGCCTAAGCTTTCTCTTATTGTCTCCCTCTGTCTCTGTTTCTCTCTTTCTACATCTTTCTCTCTTTGAATTCTCTCTCTCTCTCTCTCTCTCTCTCTTCTTTCTCTCTTTATTGCAGGTTATTCAAGAAGGTAACCAAGCAAAAAGTATGGCTAACTATTGTAAGTACAATTTCTATTCTTTGTATATCATTTGAATTGTGTTATTTTCATTAGATAGCATACTCACACTTATTGATATGCACTTATACACTTATACATGATGAAGATGCACTTTCACACATATACACATGCACATACACACACATATATACACACAGATACATGTGCACATACACTTAGACATACACACATATACACATGCATATGCACAAACATTTTTACAACCACATAAAAAGATTTACAAAGATGTGTATATATATATATATATATATACACACACACACACACAAATACATGTATATGCACATCCACATGCATGCACATGGATGCAAATGGAAATGCATCCACATACACATGCATGTTTCATACATATACACATGCATATACATACATTATACACATATATACACATATATATGCACATACGTACACACACATATACACATGCACACACACATGCACATACCTACATATACACATATACATGCACATACACACATATACACATAGAGTTACACATATACATGCACATACATATACACACACATACACATGCACATGCACATACTCATACACACATATACACTTACACATGCACATGCACATACATACATGTGTGTATGCATCATTATGTGTGTATGTGTGTATGTGTGTGTGTATGTGTGTGTGTGTGTCTAGGTGTATGTGTGTGTGTCTATGAGTGTGTATGTGTTTATGTGTGTGTATGTGTCTATGTGTCTATGTGTGTGTGTCTATGCATGTTAGGAACTGAAGAGAAGTTTCAGTCCCTTTTTGATAGCAAAGACTATTCCTGTATGGCAATCTGTTAACCGTTTATTGCCAACAAGACACTGCATTATCTCACTGTCATGCACAATTACACTGCCTAAATATGTGTACTCTACACTAGGGGGAAATGTCATATTTAAGACCTGTATCCCTGTCCACAAAGGAGCTTTTATACCCAGTGCCTTAATTATTGTAGGCCTAGGAGCAGGAGAGTCACAATACATATTTAACATTTGAATTTCATGTTTTAGCAGCCAAAAATGATTTTCTAAAATCAAATGGCTTGAAAGGATGCCATCTTGAGATAATTTCAGTAAAGCTTGGCCTCCTCGGGTAGATATTAACTGATGACTTAAATCCAACAATTCAGAAATCTCAGCCTTGGCTAAAACTAATTGAGGAGCATATACCTGGATGCATTATGTGTGCATGTGTGTATGCAACATTATGTGTGTATGTGTGTGTGTGTTTGTTTGTGTATGTGTGTGTGTCTCTATAAATATGTGTGTGTGTGTCTATGTGTGTGTGTATGCATATGTATGTGTGTTTAAGTGTGTGTGTGTGCATACCTGGCTTCAATGAGATGTGTGTGTGTCTCTCTCTCTCTCTCTCTCCCTCTCTCTCTATCTCTCTCTCGTTCTCTTCTTGCTCTCGCATGTTAATCCTGGCACAAATGTGCCGTCAGGAGAAATCGAACTTTTTTTTGAACATTCCAGAGCATCACTTATGATATGATACAGAGGATATGATCCGTGCAAAACTGCCTTTAGAAAAGGTGTGCTGCTCTCCTGAAATTTTTCCTGAATTATAGGAACACTTTTCCAACTTGGCATTGACTTCAAATATGCTTTATTCACGACTATGGTTGATGTGGAAAACATAATAAATCACTCTAAGAATATAACGAACTTTAATAAAGAGTTCAACCTATAATAATACTTTGAAAAGATGGTGTGGACTTGCATATTCCAACACTCTCTATGTGTGTGTGTATGCATATGTGTCTGTATGTGTGTGTATATGTGTCTGTATGTGTATGCATGTGTATGTGTGTGTATGCATCATTATGTGTGTATGTGTCTATGTGTGTATGTGTGTGTATGTGTGTGTGTGTCTATGTGCATGTGTGTGTATCTATGAGTGTGTATGTGTGTGTATGTGTCTATGTGTGTGTATGTGACTCCAGGTCTACAATGATAGATTTTTGTGTTAATTGATCGAGTACTCACCTCATCTGCAACCCAAAACATTCTCAAAAAACTAGACACATTGTCATGAAGTATTACTTCGTATGAGAAATGCTTGAAGCTATTAAAAAAGTCAAATTGTGCTATGCACCAACTCACTATAAATGAGCTGAGATTCTCCAAAACATGGCAAAAGAAAAGTTCTTGTTCTTGAGGCACATGCATATGGATGATCCACAGCATTGCTGTCCCCAAGTCTGTCTTTTGAAAATCATACCTAGAGGATGGAATATTTACAGTTCAGTTGAATAGTTTAGTTAAGTATATGAGAAAGCACATGAGAATCGAAATTTCAAGGTCAATAATTTTTCAAAACGGAATATTAAACTATAATATTTATGGCATCAACATGAATTTGACAGTATAGTTACTCTCTGCTATACAATTGCAATAAAAATGCATGATTTCTTCAAGTTTAAAATAGTATTTTATGAACTAAAAAAAAGGGGCTAACAAACATTTTGATGATGGTACGTAACTCTATCATGGTCTTAATTGGTAACATTCCAAGTGTGAAACAGTGAAGATGTCTCTAAATCTTCATTGCTACCCTTGTTGGATTAGTTTTCCTCTTTATCGTGTTCGAAGAAATGGCAAGAATGGATTTGTGATCTATGCCTTTCAAAGATGTGCTTGAGCATCTTAGAAGGGTCTCCTAGAAAATGAGAAGGGAAAACAAATCATGATGATCGAACTTCCCTGAGTTTTCTTTGTTTTGTCTTACCTCAAAAACCAATTATGTTTTAACAACATTAGATTAAAATCAAAACTATAAGAAAAGATCATAATTGTCAAAGATTACCTTTAGCAATTTAATGGGATTACTACTTGTTGGTGCAAACTGGCAAAATGCATAACTATAAGCTGGTTCAATCCATGATGTCACGGACAATACACCAACAGGCTCTAAACCAAGGCCAGGACTCTGCGGATCCTTTGATTTCTAGTTTGCCTCTTCGATGTTCTCCAAAACTTCATAATTGAATTGTATTACATGATTGTCTGTTCGTGTCCAAACAGAAGCATCATATGCTAAATACACTTCCCTTAACTCATACATACATTTTTGAAAAAGTTCTCCAAGCCCCTCAGCTCCATACCCTTTTCCAGGTTTTCGGGAAGACACTAAATGATAAAGGAATTCTTTGGAGGTTAAACCATCTAAAAAGCAAGAATGAACTATTGCCAAACCATCATGAAAGTCAGAAAAGAACAACTCCTCTTCGTTTATAGACTGTAAACCTAAGCATGCACACTATTGTATCAAGTTTGACAATGATCCTTTGCTTCTAGCCCTTATCATTGCCATCATGGAATTGGATGGACAACTATGCCTCTCAACAACGGTTGGTATTCACAAATTGCTGATCTTCTAGCACTGATTTCTTCAACTAAGTTGAGAAAATTTTCTTGGTAACCATAGTCAAGGATATCACTATGACATGGATTGATAAAAGTTCTTGGAATGAGTTCCTCTTTTCCTGACAGGACTAATCGGATGTGCCTTTCCAAAGTGAGAACTCTCTGAGAAGACAATCTGCCATCATCTACAACAATATGAACTTCTTCAAGAAGTTTTTTATATGTTCTAATTTCATATGTTAAGTACATATCTTTCAAGCCAACATTGAACCTTGTTTGGAAAAGCCATTCATGCAGAACATTTTGAAGGCATGTTAGGAACTGAAGAGCAGTTTCAGTCCCTTTTTGATAGCAAAGACTTGGGACAATTCCCATATGGCAATCTGTTAACCATTTATTGCCAATAGGACACTGCATTATCTCGCTGTCATGCACAACTACACTGCCTAAATATGTGTACTCTACACCAGGGGGAAAGGTCATATTTGAGACCTTTATCCCTGTCCACAAAGGAGCTTTTATACCCGGTGCCTTAATTATTGTAGGCCTAGGAGAAGGAGAGTCACAATACATATTTAACATTTGAATTTCATGTTTTAGCAGCCAAAAATGATTTTCTAAAATCAAATGGCTTGAAAGGATGCCATCCTGAGATAATTTCATTAAAGCTTGGCCTCCTTGGGTAGATATTAACTGATGACTTAAATCCAACAATTCAGAAATCTCAGCCTTGGCTAAAACTGATTGAGGAGCATATACCTGGATGCATTATGTGTGCATGTGTATGCATTATGTGTGCATGTGTATGCATTATGTGTGCATGTGTGTATGCAAAATTATGTGTGTATGTGTGTATATGTGTGTGTATTTGTGTGTGTATGTGTGTGTGTGTCTATGTGTATGTGTGTGTGTGTGTCTATGTGTGTATGTGTGTGTATGCATATGTATGTGTGTGTCATCTATACCTTCCATAACAAAAAATGTTTCCAAAAATTGCATATCATTTACCACAATTGGCAACACAAGTTGACCCATGCAATCATAATTTTCACCGTTCATGAGGATAGATGAATGAGTGGTTAGTTGAATGTTGTCCAAAATAATTGTCACTAAATCAATATGAATTAAATTCCACTCACAATGAGGGTTAATATAAGCACTCATATTTCTACATTCATGACCAATGAATACATTTACGAAAGTGTTGCTATATTCCCTAGTCGCAACTATGGAACCTACCCCCTTAGGAACTCCATCAAGTTCATCTACCCCATGCAATTTTTTTCTATCTTTTTCACCTTTATCATGTGTGATTAATGCATGCATTTCATATTTTTCTTCCTTCTTTTGTGCATCTTTTTCCCCCTTCCTTCTTTCTTTTGCCTTTTTCTTTCCCATGTCTTGTTGAAACAATTTTTGGTTTGTTTTTGAGTGCTTTTAATATTTTTTTGGTATTTTTGAAAGAGTTTTTAGAATTTGTTTGAGGTTTTGTGTGTGTGCGTGTTTTGAATGTTTTTTGGAGTTTTAATTTTTTGTTTTTACGCAAACAATGTGTGAAATAGGGGTTCACCAAACAATCAATAAAGTAATTTCTCATATTTACATCTTAGTACTGACAAACGACATGAAGCATAGAGTTATTCTAAGAGTGATATCACTAGTGAGAGGCATGACCAAGGATATCATTTATGCCCATCTTCTATTGAAATTCTTGACTCAAGTTCAAGATCATGAGAATAGAATTCAATGGAGAGAGTGAGCGCATTCTCCCAAAAATAGAGTAAACAAAGGTTTCGAGGACTAAGTTGATATTAAGATGCTTCCAATAGAGAAAAAGATGTTTCCAGTACAAGATCGTGATGAGTGGAAAGTGTGTGTAAGGCATTTTTAATCATCATTACGACATTCATATCCCATATCAAAGCATTAGATTTCTTTTGTTAAAACATATAAATTTCATCCCTCATCGATAGGTCTTTAACAATCATGAACCTTTGATCAATTAGAAATGTTGTGATGCACCAAATCATCCAATTGCGAGCATAATGACCCCCCATGATGTCTACATATATATATATATATTTTAATATCTCTTTTTATCTCATTTAAAAGAATTTCATGCATGATAAAAAGTATATAGAGTATATATGTAGCTGTCAGAAAATAAACACGTAGGTTCCTTCATTTGTTAAATCTAGGCATTGTGCATGAGGTGAAATTTTAACTACCCGATTTTCGTACATCACCTACCCACCGCTTCATGTTACTTTGTTGTTCTGTACTATTACTCACAATTCCTGACCTCCAAGTTTTTCACTACATTCTTAAGCATCCTGCTATTGGTTAAGGTCTGCCTCCTCCTTGAAACCTGCTCTTGCCACTCACTTCACATGAGATTCCCTTGTCGAATATGCACAAACAACGTTCTTATCCGATTTTAGAGGAAATCAGCCCGAACTTTCGATTGGCTTCTAATTGGCAGCTGAACACTTCGGCTGGAACATTGCACTTAGATGAGATGCTGAGTACTGAGTCAGTAGCGCCATACAAGAAGGCTTCTTCCGCCAAAATTTTTGCTATTTTCCGCTATGCCTGCGTGTTCAATGCATCTTGATTCTCTCAGCCACCAAATGAGGACAAGTAGTGTTTAATACACGCTTGCCATTTTCAAAAAACGATCAAAAAGATCTGTCATTTTTCTGGTTCCTAGTGCCCAAAAGCAGATAATGTATGATGAATCATGATACATTCATCAAATCATAAAAGATCCAATCTGTATCCTCAGTACCCAATACTATGATGGACGCAAATATGCACTCATGGAAGCCATGGTAGATGCCAAGGAAAAGGAGCAAAACGACCCTCATCTGTGCAAAGATACTGAAAAGCAAAACAACGCAGGTTTGGCATTTTTTGTGGGATGTTAGTCTTCAGGGATGCAGTCGCTAAATGATAACAAGAGCAACCATGAATCGACTGGTCCACATTGGGGTATACAAGGAGAAGATGTGCTTATACATCAACACATTATGCATACTATATTTTTGCTTCACCTCGGCGATCAGTTGAACTTTATGGAAGCTTTGAGCCTCTCGCCCGAAGAAGTTCTGCTGGATCATCTGGCAGCTCACATGGATTCAAAGCATATTGTACTCAGTAAGCCATGCTTGGTGCTATTGTTATCAAGTTAAGGCCATACTCACGATCCAATTGCTCTTGCACTATTTCCATGTGGAGAAGGCCCAAAAAACCACACCGGAACCTAGATCCTATTGCACTTGAGCATTTTGATTCATATTTAAGGGCAACATCATTTAATTGCCACTTTCCCACTGTTTCTCTAAGCCCCCCGAAACGGATTTACATCAACTGAAAATAAGCCACAGAAAACCATAAGCACAGCCTCTTGATGTCCAAAAAATGCCATCCCAGCTTTGTTCACAGAACCTGTGTATCTCCTACTCTCGCATTTTGTGATATACTTTATTGATGCAATCAGATACCCTGCCTCTCTCGCAAGAGCTCGATATCCACACATTCCCGGTCCATGTCTTGATATGAGTAGTTCCCTTGAGAGCTTTCGCAGCTAATAGTTCCTTGGACTTTCACAACCGACTCACCTGCTGGACCTTTTGGAGATGCCATCACTGCTCACCTGCTCAATAAGATGTATCTTGGATAAGTCATGGTATGAGGTGCAGACTTGACCGAGATGATGAGCTGCACCAGGTTCATCTTTTCTAATAGGAAGAGATCTATGTCAGATGTAGAAGTGTCGACCTTTGAGCTTTCAGTTCTTCATCGTGTTTAGTTGTCAGCAAGATTTTGCACACTGTCCTCTCGAAACTCCGCTTGTTAACTAATCTCTCCTCCACAAAATCACTCACGTAGTCCTCTGTAGATCTTTTGCTCCCAGCACAGAGTCCCTTGGCCATGACATTCTTTCTCCACGTTCAACGTTCTGAATCTTCTCAATCTCGTCCTTACTTTCCTCCTCATTCTCTTTTCACCATTCAACCCTTTCAAACAACATTCAGCAAACAGAGCACCAACTTATGCCATTGAGAGTGTTGCTGAGACTTTTCCCCCCTTTAGCCTGGACAACCTCTGTCCTTCCATGAGAAGTAAGTGAAGTGCTCTGACTTCTATATTGTCCTTGTGAGGTTCATTCGGAAACTTCCCTTGTATTCAGCACCAAAGATCCAAAGAGAAATCTCTACCTCCTGATAATCCTTACAAAGATAACAACAAATATATACTTCCCTGAATTCTGTTTCCCTCACTTCATGTGGTGATTCTGTGCTTTTCCTCCTTTTTACTCCAATTGCACCTCTTTCGTATGGACGCCTGCTATGATGCTGCATATACCGTCCTTCTTAGCGGCCTCTTTTGCAGTGTGACTCCATATGGGAGTTCCTTAGTAGTAGGAGATCTGACCATTGTACAAAATACATGTAGTGCTATCTGGTTAATGTGTGAGACTTTATTTACAACATGGACGATCCCCACACTCAATCAATCCTGCTCAATTAGCTAATCCTTTGGCTCACCCCTTTTACAACTAAGGCAAGTCCCTTCAATGCATGGATACTCCTAATTCCCTAGCCTGATGTTCAAAAAACTCTGAGTGTGCTCATTCTCCTTTTCCGATCCATTTGAGCCAGGAGGTGCCGCATGTATCTCTCCTCACTCCATATTATTTTTCCCCAATCGTATCTAGCATGCAAAGAACATATATAGATTCGTCGATCGTCAGACACTGCATTCTTCCCTTCCATGTGTGCATCCTAGATATGCGCTTTCCCATACTGAAGCTGTCTCAGCAATATTGTTCTCTCTTATGGAAGCCATCGCCTCATCAGATGAAGAATCCTCTTTGAGGATTCTCAAATAGATTCCTACTTCGCTCTGTTGCCTTCGGAGCATTTGACTTATTGTAGTTCCTCATCCTATTGGACCTTTTGCCTCTGTAAGGATTTCTTCAAAGGTTCTCATAGTCTTTTTGGAAGAAACATGGACAAGGGCTTCATCAGCCTCCATTGCCCGTTTTTTAGACTTCCGCATGCTACAATCACATGTGATGATTGTTAAGCACTCAACAGTGTCGTGCTGAGCAACTACAAGAGAATACGAAGAAACTCACTCACTCTCTTCTTTTGCACATTTGTGAATATCGCTTAGTAATTCCTCTTCATGCCCAGCCCATTGCAAAGTGCAAGCTTATCGATTAGTGTCTACGCTATTAAGACCTGCTCGCATTTCTGCATTCTGAAATTTAATGCGCCATTCTGTAGTGACTCCTCTAGAAGCCACTAGATTGCTCTAAATGAGCACCACACAAAAGCTTTCACGACTGCTTGATGCTCATCAAAGCGATATAGATGACTACTTCGCGCATCACTAGCACATTTGAGCCATCTATCGTTCCTAGCAATACCTAGCTCAAACATCGCATATCATGCTTCACATATCCAGTCATTGCAACCTTCATATTGCTCGTTCCGCTTGCCTCCACATACACTGATGGTTTGATAACTAAATGCAAAGCTTATTCAAGTGTGCTCCCTACCAAATCATTCCTATAGATTCTCGTTTAATGCGTCCAGAGCAAGAAGGTCCTAACTCTTGCAGAACAATTCTATTTCTTTTGCTATTATAAGCAGCTAAGATTCTTTGGAGCCCATTGTGAGGAAGAAAGAGAGAAATCTATGTAATCACCTATTGGAGTGTGAATGTATGGACATAGACATACCTCTGTTTTCAAGCTTCCTGAATTTGTGTTTTTGACCTCCTTCATTCCAAGCTTGTAGAGAACCCTTGGTAATAATGCAACAAAAATAAAAAAAATAAAAATAAAACTCCATTGATTGTCGTTGGTGAACCCTTGCAAGATGTTTATTCACACATGATGAAAAACCAAAAATTACTTCATCTACAAAAGAATCTAATCTACTAGTTTTGTCCTTTTGGTCACTCGATGGATCACCACATGTGAATGGCTAATCGTCCCAAAAAGGAGATTCCTACCACCACAAATAGCTCATCCCATACAAGTTATTGTGAATCTTGCAAGCCGCACATGCTCACAAGAGTGTAATGAAATGAAAAACTCAAATCGCCATGAAAAGCTCCCTTATACGTCTCTTTCACGCCATAAACCATCACGTAAGTGACAAGAGAACGCTCCCCGGCAATGGCGCCAAAAGTTGTTGACGTTGTAGCATCACAACTCACACTTGTCAAACCAGGAAGCATCTCATGAGACCCAAATGTTTGCGTAGAAGCACTCAGTAAACGTAATGGCGCTTCGTCAACGTATGATTAACAACATTATTAACAAGAAGATACAACATAAGCATCACGAATGATGCACATAATCGTAATCACAAGCATAATAGCGACGTAATCATACATCAACGTGTCACAAGCATTAGACAAGAAGAGAACAAGCACGCATGCACATCATGACGACAAAAGAGCAAGAGTCTAACTACAAACTAGCATTATCTCATTACTTCTAAAAAAGCTCTCCCAAAAGAAGAGGTGGAGACCTCTTTATATACAAAATGGCAAAAAAGCATGCTATGTGGGATTTCTAAACTCAAAGGAGAATGAATCCCACTTATTCTCTAGTGTGGCACTCACACACACCTATACAAGAGTGCTTTATTAACTGAATGAAAGGTAGGAAAAGGTACAAATGATGATGAAAATAGAGCGGATCCAAGAAATATATGTTGTGTCTTCCAATAGCTTAGATGAAGCAGCAACCTACTATGATATCAATCATTGGATTTTGAGATTAAGGAAGAAGAAGAAGCTTGGAGCACAACACAATATAGAATGTATTAACAAATGAATGTACAAAGATAAGTAACCCTTTAGGGTTATAGTCATATATACAAGTCGTGGGAAAATACCCTAAAGAGAAAAAAAAGTGCCTCAGTGATCCTAAGTGTGTTTACGCACATCACTATCAAATATATCAACAAGTTCGTGAACTTGAACCTACAATTTATTCCTAGAATTTACTTCTATGTTTATTCCTTCGGCTTACTCCAAGGCATCAACTAAGGCATAGAACTTTGGCATCTTTAGCTTCCCTGTAAACCATGGCTCACTTGGTTCATTGTGTAGTTGGATACACTCCCAATTTTATAAGAGGAACTTCAATGCCAAATCCCAATGGATCCATAAAACTTCATTGACTCGCCATTATGATACCTTAATGTTTGGATATCATTAACTCTCCAAACATACATTTCCATGCATGTGTTTTTACATGGAACATGCTTATTATTGTTCAATTATGGGACATGTGAATGGCCATCCATGAATATTATCTTTCTTATCAATTGAGGCTAGTTATTAAGTGGGGGCATGTTATCACTTATGGAACGTTGAATTTTTGGAGTTTGTTTTATTGAGAGTTTAATGTGTTTTGTGTTTTGTTATAAGAGTTAAAGGTTCAAGAGGTTTATTTGGATGTTTCTAGACACAAAAAAAGAGAGATTATAATTTCCATATATTTTGTAAAGAAAAGACCCACATAGAGGGTTCTTTCTCAAAAGTCATAAAAATAGTGGTTGAGATAAGATTACCATACAATGTGACTTTTGTAAATAAAAGCTAAGGCTCATCATAAAAGTGAGCAATTTTTACTCACATGTCAGCTTTTGAAACCCAACCCTCATTGTAATTTTATATTTGGATGTAATAAGAAACTATAAATACACGTACTCTGGAGACTCGTCCAACAGAGTGTATGGGGGGAGATTGCACCCGATATTGGGTATTGTCTTGTCTACTACACATCTCTATTTTTATGCATTTTCAGATTTTGTACTCTTTATGTACACATGTCCGTAAGATCCTGCAACATCTAACCTATTGGGTTACCAAACTCTTAGTTGGTGCTTCATCATGAGGATGATGATTGAGAATCAATTATTTGAATAGGTACTTATGGATTACTTTTGCATTCATATGGAAAACTAGAGGGAATGGAAAATAGTAGAGCTTGCACCAATGCCAATAGATACTCTTTCAATGGAACTGAATTCAATGTTTATGGATGACAAACCAAGCAGCCATGAGCTAGGATGATGGATTTTCATAGGACACAAGGATGGTTTAGGTAAAACTATTACTTATGAGTACCCTCAAGATTAGGAAGACGTAGAGTGGCATGAGGGCAAATCTATCATCTTAGGTCTATATGGGTTTAAAGTAACTTTTCTATGGGATTTTGTGCTATGATTCACATAATTTTATGGTTTATTATCTCCATTATATTATGGTCAAATTTAGTTAACTTGGCATTCATAACTTATCTTTCATTTTATTACTCCGCAAAGGAAATATCACATGGAATTATGTAAGTCAAGTGGTTTTAGGGGATATGGGAGTGATAGATGGAAGTTAGGTGTATATGGGAGATAGTAGGCACCACACAAAAGGTTTCCCACCTTTGTGTTTTTTTTTATATCAAGCTTCTCAAGGCAAGGATATGGGGAAACAACTCACAGAGATGACCATGTACATAAAGTACATGGGGTTCAAGGGAGTCCAAACACATTCTTCTACCATTATGGACATTACATCCACATTTTCAAGGATGAAAATGTTTTAAGAGGAAAGAATTACCACATTTTATAGCCTATGGGTGTGAATCACCCCTAATGCCTAGGTGAGTAGGATGCCATGTGGCATCCATGTAGGTAGTTGCCTTTCTTAAGGGGTAGAAGAATTGAGAGAGAGTATTCATGATACACACAAGTGCTCGAGATGTCAACTGGGAGGTTCAAATGAGAGCTCTCTATGTGCGTATTTGTCCTCTTGATAAGCGTTTCCATGGTGGAAATTATTCAAAAGATTTGGTTTCTATGTGACATATTATGTTAATATACCTCATATTGTTAGACATAGGCCAAGACGACCATTTCTTTGTGTGTTTGAGACAAGGAAAAGTATGTCAAGCTCCCTATCTTGGGAATTATCATAAGGTTTTGGGATGAGTATGCACGATGGTTGCAAGTCCACATTAGAACATTCTAGGTACCATCTTCTTTGGGACAAGAGGATATGTAGGGGAGGTGATTAGCATAGACATCAAGTCCAACCCACTTCTATCATTTGGTATCCAGGGCTAATATTTATTGGGAAGCTTTACAAGTCAAAATTTTTGTAGAAGCATAGGAGAGGGTAGTTGTTTGATAATATTTATTGAAAAGCTTTACAAGTCAAAATTTTTGTAGAAGCATAGGAGAGGGTAGTTGTTTGATCAGCTTCATTAAGTCTTTGATAGAGAAGCTATTGTGACTTTAGTCTAAAAATATGGATGTCAACCCTTCAAAGGGAGCCAAGAAACTTATCGTGCATGTCTTAGGAAGAGGAAAATGCAAACACTCAATCATCTGCCCAAGATCTTGAGGAGATAACCACTATAATGCCTTCCTCATTTATCTCGTGTTAGTATTTTCTATATATTAAAAAAAGATTGTAATTGCCTACATATGTGGGATAAAAACTCACTTGTGTGATGCCATGTAAGGCCTCCTTTAATACAACACTTGGAGACATCCCTCCATCTCCCTCTCGTAGAGAGGAAAGCATGAGGATAACCACAAAAACTTCAAAGAAAGTGGGCCCCATAATTTTTTTGTAAAATCCCCTCAATGATGTAATGCCAAGTTGGTAACAAACCTTATAAGTATGCACTAAAAGGAGTCCTTATAACTATGCACTAAAAGGAGTCGTCTAGTGTCACAGTCCCGTTTTTGTATCATAATCAACTAACATGTAGGGTTCTAGTATTCTTTTTTGAAAATGTTCATTCAAATCTATGGATGGACATGAGTTTAAGCACATGTATATAGGTCAACTTCTCTCCATTCGTAAGAACTTCTTGTCATTTGGAATAGATAATTAACTTGAAGAAGTGAAGTCTTCTATGTGAGCTTGTGTGCATGTCCATGGCTTGAAAAGTGTGCTAAAGTGATTTTTCTACCCTTCCCCACCCTTTTTCACTAATTTCTTGCTTGACTGAGGTATAGGGGCTATCGAGTGGAAGTATGTGCTTCTTGACATTTAGCTTTTTTGGCTATAACTTTTCATAAGATAACTCACCACACATGCTAGGTAAAGAGAAGCATCTTAATGTACCCACCACACACCCCAAACAAATAAATTAGTAACCATGAATAAAAGCTCAAAATTAAGAGGCAAGAATGGAGAGAGGCCATGCAGGAAGAAGTAGAAGCACTTCAAGAAAACCATAATTGGGACTTAGTTCCAAAGAAGCCAAGCATGAAGATAACAGGATCGAGGTGGCTATATAACATAAAAAAGAACTCAGATGATTCTATAAACAGGTACAAGGAAAGACTAGTGGCAAAGGGATTTGCCCAAACTCATGGAGTGGACTATGAAGAAACCTTTTCACCTGTGGAAAAGATGCCAACAATTAGGGCTTTGGTAAATATTGCTGCTTCCAGAATTGGAATGTATAACAGTTAGATGTCAAGAATGCATTCTTAAATGAATGGATATTAGAAGAAATGTATATGGCACAATCACCAGGATTTGAAGATAAAGGTAAATTAGGGTTTGTATGCAAGCTAAGGGCACTCTTTGGCCTAAAGCAAGCTCGTAGAGCTTGGAACCATAGGCTTGTTATCTATTTGCAGGATCAAAGCTTTGTGGCTAGCAAGGCAGACTCTTCTTTGTTTATAAAGAAGACCAACTCAAAAGTTATCTACTTATGTGTCTACGTGGATGACATTATCATTACAGGAAATGATGCTAATGGTATCAAGTAGGTTAAGGCTCAACTAATGGAAGAGTTTAAAATTAGTGATCTTGGGTTGTTAACATATTTTCTTGGCTTAGAGCTTGTGTATATAGATTTTGGTATATTTATTACTCAGAGAAAATATATACATGATATGTTGGTAAAATTCAAGATGGAGAATACCAAAATTGCAGGTACACCCATGGAACTCAACCATAAACTTAGTTCTCATGAGGAAGAACTTCTTAAGGATGTTATAGGTTACCAAAAGCTTGTAGGGAGCCTCAATTATGATAACCTAACAAGAGTAGACATTGCCTATGGATTAAGTACATTGAGTGAGTTTATGCATGCACCAAGGAAGCCTCACATGAAAGCTGCCAAAAGGGTGCTTAAATATCTAAAGGGTACCATGAATGAAGGATTGTTTTATCCCTTCACTTCTGACATAGACATAAAGGTGTATTCTGATGTAGATTGGGTTGGCTCCAAGGATGATAGGAGGAGCACTTTAGGGTACCTATCTTTTGCTCGTTCAAAGCTTATATCATGATCATCTAAGAAGCAACCAACTATGGCCCTATCATCTAGAGAAGCAGAATATAGAAGTTTGGCAAATGCAACTCAAGAAGCTATGTGGCTCAAGCAACTCTATGCAGATTTGGGGTTACACTTTTACACTCCAATAATCGTTGGAGACAACACTAGTTCACTTCATTTGGCTTCTAGTCCTGTATATCATGCAAGGACTAAGCACATTGAAGTGCACTATCATATGTAAGGGAGAAATTGCTCAGCAAGGATATTCAACTATCCTATGTATCAACTCATCTACAATATTCACAAAGTCATTGGATGGAACCAAGATGAACAGATTCAAATTGATGATTGGTTTGCAGGAAATCAAGAAGGAATGAAGGCCAAGCATGTTAGGCTTGAGGGGGATCTGTTGGTGCAATTAAAACCAAGCCCACATACTTGGTTAATGGGCACATCTCTTATAGAACTATATGTGATCAACCCCTTGTAAAAACTATTCACATTTACCTTTGTAAAAGTGTCCTACAACCACGAGGAAGTTAGGAAGCATCAAATCTCAAAGTTCTCGATTGATTGATTGATGAGAGAATATTTCCTATACTTTAGGATTCACTTTTAAGTAGACCTCTTTGAGTTTGAATTCAAATATTGGCTCCAATTACAACTATAAAAAGAGGAAGATATGACTCGTGTGATATCTTGACTCTATGAGATCATTGTGAGGAGCATCGATCGTGAATTGAGAGCTTATCTCATAGCTCATTCACCTCTCACACATTGTGCAACATATGATTGCCAATGAATTTGTATTTGTATAGGATTTAATATACATGATTATCATTACATTCTCATTTCAAAATAGTGACCTTCTAACAACTTGTTCTCAGTGTGTGATTGATCATTTCTCATGATTTAAAGCATAGTAGATTCAACATGTTGTCTAGTATATGACTAGAAAGTCTCATTATCATTGAATCTCTAGATCATGAGATATTAACACATCTCTACTCTCTCGTGTGTTGACTGTTGCATCCCGTAATTGTCAGGAAGATTCTGTGATTTGCTAAATATCTTTCTGGTTGTGTAGTCCATCATTTTTTATGAAATCACTCATGATTGGTAGCTATGTAAGCTAGTTAGATATCCCTAAAAGGAATCAAACTAATTGCTGCTATGCTTAGAGAACTGCTCAAAACATTGAATAGGTGTATAGACAAGAATAACAAGTTTCTTAGTCTTGGATTAATTCCTACCTATCTATTTTGATACATTGATTAGTGGATCATGTTCCAAGCAACATAGTTGATTATTTGTGATCATTAGCTAGCCTAAGAAGCCCACTACACTCTGTAGCAATCATTTTTGGCAGGTGTGAAGCAGGATCAAGCAACGCCACTTCATCTCTGAAGACTATCCACCATCTCCTCCAACAGAAATATCACTTTTTTATTGCAACGGAAATTGAAATGGAGCTCCCTTGCCTGATAATATCTCATTTGTCAATTTTGAAGAAGACTCGTTAGTCCATGCACGTGGCGCTTATTTATGAACTCTTTCAAGGTATTCACTAACATAGTATATGCACTCCTCAAACATCCATCCCTTTTCCATAGATCCTTTTGGTTTTGATCTTTGTCACGTAACCTTTTAATATGCCCATAAATTGCTCGACCCAAAACATCCATTGAGTATCATGTGTCTTTAACCCAGATATCCTCATGTCATCCAAAGTAAACATGTTTGGAAAGATGCTCGATATGCTGCAAATGTTCGAATTGACTGAATCATATTATTGAGAGTTTGCGTCTCCTTTGTTGTAAGTATCCAACGAGCAAGTTCATAAGTTGTTTTTTGTTGACTTTTATAAAAAATTGGCACTAACTTTGGTATTTATTTTTGATACTTTAAATCATTTCTTGATGATGTTGTGTCTTTTAATCCAAGAAGATGTTTCCATAATGAATAACCAACATTCTTGAATATTGTTGATATATTTAGGTAGTGATGTGTGTGAACACTCTAGAACCATCGGGGCACTTTTTTCCCTCTTTAGGAGGTTTTTTCCCCCTCGCTTGTATATATGACTATTGCCCTAATGGGCTACTTAGCTTTGTACATTCTAGTGGTAATACAATTAGTATTGTGTGTTGTGCTCCAAGCTTCTTTTTCTTCCTTGTGTTGTTCGCATGCTTCCATAGATGTCTAACTCCAACAATTGATATTAGAGCAGGTCACTGCTTCATCTAGGGTGTTGTGGAAACCTCTCCAGTTGTAGTCTCAGAATCGCTCATTTTGGCCTTTGAATGCACTATTGCAATGCTTGTGCAGGCTATTTTGTCTTTTTGTGCCAAAGATATATACCAATTTTGGTTCACCACTATAAGCATCTCAGAGTCTGCTACAGGTTTAACAGAACTCATCAAGGTAATTCTATTTAACTTTTTTAGATACATTCATTTTTATGCATCAAGGTATTTTAGTCAGTGGCCATGGCTGAAAGTAGTGATGGATAAGTTGGATGGTACCAATTATCCATTGTGGGTTTATATGATGCATCATGTATTGATTGCAAAAGGACTATGGAATATTGTGCAGGGTGTTCAAAGACATCCTCTTACACTTTTGAATACAGGTACTGCAAATATAGGCACTACAAATACAGGTACTGAAGCTGATGCAGATGGTGTTGAAGATGGTGATATTCTCCAGATTCCTCTTTGTGCTCCTATTTTTGTTGAACCTACTATAGAGCAAATTCGTTGGGATGGCAAAGATTCTTAGGCACATGCATTGATAGCTTTGTCTATCAAACTTGCTATTATTCCTCACATTCACTCTTGTAGAATAGGTAAGGATGCTTGGATACACTTAGCACATTGTACCAAGCTAGGAATGAGGCTCGTGTTGCTTACCTCTTGAAAGAGTTAGAGAGTGAGCACATGAATGAAGGTGATTCTATGGATAGTTTTCTGACAAAGATCAAGGATTTAAAGGAACAATTGATTTTTGTTGATGAAGTCCTTCCTGACAGTTCACTTGTGCAAATTGTTCTGAATGGTCTTCCCAACTCATATCAGAGTTTTGCTTCTACTCTTCGTTTGATGATGAAAGGCAATCCAAATGCCTTAACATTTGAAGAGTTAGTTTCTGTTCTATTGCAGGAAGATCAATCTAGGCAGAATAGGTCTATTATGCATGTTGAAGATCAAGCTTTCTTGGCTAGTCAGAAGGGCAAAGGAAAATGGAGCTCTTTTACTAATAAGCAGAAATCTGCTAATTCTACACAATCGAAGAAGGAAGACAAAGATGAAAAGAAATCAGAGAAGCAGAAATTGTTCTACAAATACTGTAAAGCAAATGATCATGTCATTAAGAGATATATAAAACTGGCTACTAAAGAGGAAAAGAAGAAAGAAGCCGAAATGGTTGTTGCAGAGGCCTCTATACCAAAAATAGAGTTTGCTAATATTGTGCAGGATGAAGAATGGGCATTTACTACTATTTCCAGTTTTGAACCATCTTCTCATGAGCAGTGCATGTCTGCAGTAGACTCATATGTTTGGTACTTTGATAGTGGGGCAACCAAACATATTACCTTGCATCACAATTTCTTCTCTTCACTTGAGCCTGCCCCTATAGGGATTATTGTTACATGCACAAAGAACTCCTCTTATCCTGTTATGGGAGTTGGTAAGATCATTCTGACTACTAATGATGGTAGTTTTTTAACTTTGTCAGATGCTTTATTTGTGCCAAGGATCAAGAAGAATCGGTTATCAGTTTCGACTTTAGCCAAGATTGGTTTGGTTGTGAAATTTGTTGATGACAGGTGTAAGGTTCATGATTTGTTAAATGGCAACATGATTATTGCTTTTGGCATTATATCTTGTGGGATGTAAAAGCTCATAGATTATGAAAAATCTGTGAATCAACATGTGCAGTACATGATTCTCAGGCTATATCAGATGCAGTTTTGGTCATTTGAATTTTGCTAGTTTGCTACACCTACAGAAATCTAAAATTGGTTTCCTCTTTGCCCAAATTTCAAGCTCTCAGAAAACATGTGTGTGAAGGCTGTATTTTGGGCGAAATGTAGCATTTCTCCTTTCCAAAAGATGGTTCAATTCGGGCTACTCAAAAATTGCAGCTTGTACATAGTGATGTTTGTGGTCCTATGCACACACCCTCTTTTGGAAACTATCTTTACTTCGTGACTTTCATTGATGAATTTTCTAAGCATGCATGGGTATATCCATTGAAATCAAAGTCGGAAGTGTCTATGTGCTTCAAAGAGTTTTTGGTTTTGGCTAAAAATCTGTTAGCATGTAAAATGGGCATCCTTCATTCCGATCGAGGGGGGGAATATATGTCTTCTGACTTAAATGTATTTCTGGCTAACATGGGATAAAACATTAGTGTATAGTGTCATATACACCTCAAAAAAATCGATTTGTTGAATGGAAGAACAAGACACTCATGGAGATGGCGAGGTGTGTGGTCAAGAGTTAGGCTTTACCACATAGTTTTTGGCTTGAGGCTATCATGTGCGCATCATATGTACTTAACAAGTGTCCCACTAAAGCGTTGCAGTCTATCACTCCATAAGAGGCTTGGCATGGTCGCAAGACATCTGTTGCTCATCTGCATGTTTTTGGTTGTTTGGCATATGCATTAGTGCTTGAAAAACATCGTAGAAAATTGGATGATAAATCAGTAAAATGTATTTTTGTTGGGTACAGTTTTGAAAGCAAAGGCTATTGTCAGTATCATCCATAGACTAAACGTATTCTGGTTAGCCATGATGTTGTTTTTGTGGAAGATGCTATTCAACCCTTACTTTCATGTACTAAGGAGACATCTGTTAGCTCCAAAGACATGTATGGTACTTTGCTCCCTCTTTTTACAGGTGGACAGTCTAGTGTTGGTCCTTATGAGGCAACATCTCAAGCTTTGCAGGTTTCATGTGATGATGCAGATCATTCCATTTTTTATGCAGATTTACATGATGCACTTGTTGATGAGATATTGAGCACGCAAAAACTATGCCAAAATGATTGGTGTAGACTTCGTGACAACAAATTAGATGTACCTCTATCATATCATACTCAATCAGGCTCTCATAGTGCCTCTTTTGCATCAGATTGCTATGCTATGGCTACCTCTAGTCTTTGTGATGAGACAAAAGTTGTTTGGTTTAATGAATCACAAAATTCTAAACATTGGATGGCTGCAATGCAATCTGAATACGATGCTATCATGAAAAATGGTACATGGTATTTATGTGACTTGCCTCCTGGCAAGAAGGCCATTGGCACTAAGTGGCTATACAAATTGAAGTGTAAACCTGATGGAACAATTGATAGGTACAAGGCTAGGCTTGTTGCAAAGGGTTATGTGCAAGAAAGAGGCATTGATTTTGATGAAACCTTTGCTCCTACTTGCCAAATGACTACTATTCGTAGCATCTGTTCACTTGCATCTCATCATGGTTGGAATGTACATCAGCTGGACATTAAAACAACATTTCTGAATTGTGACTTGCATGAAGAAGTGTATGTTTTTCAACCCCATGGCTTTGTGCAAAAAGGGCATGAAAACCAGGTTTGCAGGTTAAAGAAGGCATTATATGGTTTAAAGCAAGCATCACATGCTTGGTGTGAAAAGATACATGCCTATCTGATTGCACATGGTTTTGAGAAAAGTCCACCTGAAAGCACCTTATATGTTAAGCATGCTAATGATGTGCTTCTGATCATTGTGGTGTATGTTGATGACATGCTGCTCACTGGTCCTCATGACATGCATCTTGCTTATTTTAAGGCTGATTTGCATGCCTCATTTGAGATGTCTGATTTGGGCCATTTGCATCACTATTTGGGCATTCAATTTATGCAAGTTGATGGTGGAATGGATTTGTGTCAAACAAAATATATAGACACATTATTGCAGTGTTTTGGCCCTGAAGATTGTAAGCCTATTTCCACTCCTATGGAGACATGTTAACGATTGAGTCATCATGATGCTGGAGATGCATTTGATGTTGTTCTCTATCAGCAGGCAGTTGGATGCTTGCTTTACTTATGCATTACTCGATGAGATATTCAGTTTGCTGTCTCGCAGATGAGCAGGTTTGTGCACTGCCCAGATGTCAAGCATTGGCTAGCACACTTTCTCTATTTGAGTGGTACTCGGCTACTTGGATTGTTTTATCCCAAGAAGGGATCACTACCGCTAGAGTTGAATGCTTTTTTTGACAGTGATTGGGCTGGTTGCTATGACAATCGAGTGTCCACCAATGGTTTTTGCTTCATGCTTGGTAGCTCATGTATATCTTGGTTGAGCAAGAAGCAGCCTATTGTGGCCTATACTAAAGTGATAGAAAGGAGATGATTGAACTCACAACCTCTTGGTTAGGAATGTGATGGGCTAACCACTTGCCCCAAAAGCCATGGTTGAGGATTACTTCCTAATCCTCTCTCTTAGGATGTAGTTCAACCATATCCTACCTGTAAGGAGATGATTGAACCACACCCTTGACAGATAGGAGATGATTGAACTACACCCTAAGAGAGAGGATTAGGAAGTAATCCTCAACCATGGCTTTTGGGGAAAGTGGTTAGCCCATCACATTCCTGACCAAGAGGTTGTGAGTTCAATCATCTCCTTTCTATCACTTTATTACATGGCCACTTCCAATTGTGAGGCTGAGTATAGAGTAGCTTTCACAACGACTGTTGTGTACGTGTGGCTCAGATGCATTATGGCTGATTTGGGTGTTGGTCAGTCTTTTGCCACCACCATCTTCACTAATAGTCAAAGCACATTGGCAGTTGTGAGGAACCCTATGTTCCATGCTCGCACTAAGCACATTGAGGTGCATTATCATTATGTCAAGGAGAGGTTCTATGCTGGGGAGATCAGCTTGGCATATGTGCCCACGCAGGAGAACATTGCAGACCTTTTCACAAAGGCTCTGCCTAGGGAGGAGTTTGAAGCTTTCCACAAAGCTTTGGGCTTACTTCCTTTTGTGGATTGTTTCCACATAGCTTGGTACTTCCTTATACAAGAGTGTCAGCTTATTGTTCACCGCATCACTCCCAGGGGGGATTTGTTGATATATTTACGTAGTGATGTGTGTGAACACTCTTGGACCACCGAGGCACTTTTTCCCTCTTTAGGAGGCTTATTTCCACTGCTTGTGTATACGCCTTTTGCCCTAATGGGCTACTTATCTTTGTACATTCTAGTGGTAATACATTCAGTATTGTGTGTTGTGCTCGAAGCTTTTTCTTCTTGCTTGTGTTGTTCGTGTGCTTCCGATTACATCTAACTCCAACAAATATATGCATAGGATCAAGAAGATTAAAGATATTAAACTCTATCCAATACTCCAAAGAATACCATATCAACAGATTCTTTGCTAGTGACAATTTTCCTTTACCTCTAATCTTCACATTCTCATCATCTTCATCGTCATTGAAGATTTTGGACTGTGGATCTATAAGGGGCCCTTCTGTCCATTCCGATACCAATCCATAGGTGTCATTGGTTTTGGACATTGATCTGTTTCAATCTTTCCATTAAAATGTATCCCTTCTCTTTTTCATCACAATGGATGATCATCAGGCAAGAACATCAATGTCAAAGATAAATATTTTTGTTGAGATTCTTACTATAAACTAATCTCAACCAGTCACCACAATAACGACAAGCCTTATATACCTTAGTATATATTACTGCATGCATGAAAACCATTAAAATATAATTAGATTAACTCACATATAATTGTATATATATCCTAAAATCACATCACTGCTTTCTCAAGGGCATCATTGATGCCTCTATTATCATAGTCTTAAAATTGCCTAAAAATTTATGAGCATACTTGAGGTGATAAGGAGTTCAAAACAAATTTGTTGTGTGGCATCCAAATTTCAATTTGAGCTTCTTTTAACCTTAAATGCACTATGACAACAAATATGTAGGCAATTTCATCCTTTTGTACCAAACATATATACAGTGATTGGTTCACTTATAAGCAGCTCAAACTCTCCTACAAGTCTAACAAATCTTGTTTGGGTATTTTGTTCAACTTTTTTGAGATACAATCAATTTTCAAATCAAGGAATTTAGTCATTGGCCATGGCTAAAAGCAACCATGTATTTTGTATAATGGCTTTTTAAGATAAATTGGATGGTACTTATTATCTAATATGGGCATACATGATGCATCATGTATTGGTAGTAAAAGGAATGTGGAATATTGTGTAAGGTATTGAAAAACATCCTACTACACCTACAAATACAATAATTATAGGTGATGCATATGGTTTTGAAGATGATGATCGTCAATTTCTTAGTCATGTTGAGGTTCTTGTTGTACCTAGTGTAGAGCAAATTTGTTGGGTTGTTAGAGATGCACATGCACATGCATTGATAGCTTTGTCTGTCAAACATGCCATTATCCCTCATATTAACTCCTACAAGATAAGAAAATATTATTGGGATACTCTTTACAAAGATCAAAGCTTTGAAAGAGCAATTGATTTTTGCTGATAAAATCTTTCCAAATCTTTCCTTTGTGCATACTCTTCTTAACGGTCGTCCAATTCATATAAGATTTTTGCTTCTAATATTTGATTGGTGGTGGAAGGAAATCCAAATTTCTTGATATTTGAGGAGTTAGTCTATATTTTGTTGTATGAAGATGACTAGGTAGAACATGTCAATTATGCGTGTTGCAAAACAAGCTTTCTTAGCTAGTAAGAAGGGCAAAGGTAAATGGAGCTCATCTACTAGTAAGCAAAAACCTACAGATGTTGCGTATTTAAAGAAATCATATATAGCAAGAAGAGAGAAAAGCAAAATTAGTTTTGCAAGTATTGGAAGGAAAATGATAATCTCATTAAGAGTTTTCTTAATGTGGGTGCAAAAGAGGCATAAAGAGGTTGGAATGGTTGTTGCAGAGGCTCTAGACCTAAAATAGAGTTTGCTACTCTGCACTTAAGACCATCGAGGCACTTTTTTCCCTCTTTAGGACTATAACCCTAACATGTCACTTATCTTTGTACATGTCACTTATCTTTGTATATTTCACTTGGTAATTCATTTAGCATCGTGTTGTGCTCCAAGCTTCTTCTTCTTCCTTGTGCTATTCATGTGCGTGTACAAACCTCACCCTCCAACAATTGGTATCAAAACAGGTCATCGCTTCATCTAGGGCATCATCAACACCCCTTCGATCATACTCTCAAAATTGCATGAAATTTGGTGAGCATGCTCAAGGCGATTAGGAGTCCAAATAGCTTCACTTTGTGGCATTGAAATTTTGATGTGAGCTCGTTTCAGCCTCTGAATGCACTATTGTAGCAATTGTGCAAGCAATTTCATCCTTTTATGCCAAATACCTATATATATATATATGTATATATATATATATATATATATATATATATATATATATATATATATATATATATATATATATATATATACATATATATATATATATATATATATATATATATATATATATATATATATATATATATATATATATATATATATATAGGTTTTAGTTCGTGAGTACAAGCACCTCAAAGTGCACTACAAGTTTAGTAGAGCTCGAGAGGGTGGTTGTGCTCATCTTTTTGAGATACAATCATTTTTTTGCATTAGGGTATTTAGTCAGTGGCCATGGATGAAAGTAATGATATATTTTGTATGTTGGTTGTTAAGGACAAGTTGGATGGTACCAATTACCCATTATGGGCATATATGATCCATCATGTATTGGTGGCAAAAGGATTGTGGAATATTGTGCAAGGTATCAAAAAAATCCCTACTATACCTGTGAACACAATTATTCAAGGTGATACAGATGACATTGAAGACGATGATCTTCATATTCTTGTTTGTGTTGCGGTTCTTGTTGCACCTACTGTAGAGAAACGTTGTTAGCATGGCAGAGATGCTCAAGCACATACATTGATAGTCTTTTCTATCAAACATGCCATTATCCCTCATATTTGCTATTGCAAAACAACAAAGGATGCCTGGGATACACTTACCAGTTGATACCAGGCAAGAAATGAGGCTCCAAAAATAGTTGGAGAGTGATCATATGAATGAAGGAGATTCTATGAACAATTTTTTGACAAAGATAAAAGATTTGAAGGAATAATTGATTTCTTTTGATGAAGTGTTACCAGATAGTTCATCAGAGTTTTTCTTCTACTCTTTGATTGATGATGAAAGACCTTGCCAAACGCCTTAATATTTGAGGAGTTAGTCTCTATTTTGTTGTAGGAAGATCAATGTAGGCAGAACAGGTCTATTATGCATGTTATGGATCAAGCTTTCTTAGCTATCAGAAGGGTATGGGTAAATAGAGCTCATCTACTAGTAAATAGAAATATTCTAATGTTGCACAGTCAAAGAAGGAAGAAAAAGATTAGAAAAAGCAAAAATAGTTTTGCAAATACTATAAAGGAAATGATCATGTCATAAAGAGTTGTCCAAAATTGGTTGCAAAAGAGGCAAAGAAGAAAAAGGTTGGAATGGTTGTTGTGGAGGCGTCTACACAAAAAACAAAGTCTTCTAATCTTGTGCAGAATTAAGAATGGGTGCTCACTGATGTATGCAGTTATGACCCATCTTCTCATGAGTAGTGTATGTCTGCAATAGACTCAGGTGTTTAGTACTTTGATAGTGGAGCAACCAAACATATTACCTTGCAATGCAGTCTCTTCCATTCACTTCAGCCTTCCCCTAGAGGGAATAATATCACATGTGCAAACAACTCCTCATATCATGTAATGGGAGTTGGTAAGATCATTTTGACTATTGTTGATGGTAGTTCTTTCACATTGTCAGATGCATTTTATGTGCCAAGATCAAGATTTTTTTTTTGTCAGTTTCAACATTAGCCAAGATTGAATTGGTTGTCAAATTTGTTGATGACAAGTGTATAGTTCATGATTTTTCAAATGGTGATGTCATTATTGCTTTTGGCATTTTTATGTCTACCTAAACTTAACAACTTCTTACGCTTCACACACACAAGATAACAGTGGAAAAAGGTGGGGAAGGGGTAAAAAACACCTCCAAGCATACATTCCATGCCTTAAACACACACAAGCTCGCAAAAAAGAAGATACACAAGCAAGAGGAAGCAAACATGAATTTTTCTCCTCCAATTAGAAGTAAGAGATTTGGAGGAAGAGAATCAGGAGGAGTTACAAAATATCCCTAGAAGAGAATCAATTCTAACTATGATAATAGCCACAACCAAGACACTTTAGGATAATGTGACCATAGAGCTCTATATGAATGAAGCCATAAAGGAAGATTTTTGGAAATTTAGGTCAACCAAACCTTACACCAAGAACGAGTTTCTTGTGTATGAGTTCAAGGACCCATACAATCTAGGAAAATCAACCTACTTGAGTCCTGATTTGAAAATAATGTACATAATCTCACACTATAGTAAACAAGCCCACCTTTGGCAGGGTCAAAATGTGTTTCCTCTACACAAATGTTCGACTGCACACAAACAAACTAGTGCAGGACATGCCACCTCAAGAGCTCAGAAAGAGAAATCAAGGGAAACCCTAGAAGTGAGCTTTGTGGTAACTACCAAGGTCAATTTAAAGGACTATACCCATAGAGAAATCTCATCCCTATAACGAAACTCTATCCACAATACACAAGAAGACTCAAGGTTGATACACTTCATCCATAGCTTTGATCCATCGTGGATGCATGAAGACATAGACTTATGGATGTGTGAAATCACTGAGGAATAGGAGAGATGATTAGAAGCTAGAAATACAGAAGTTTCACAGAGCACTAGATCGATACAACACCCAACCTATGTAGCCATTATATTTCTAGATGAGGAATTCGAGCCCCATGGTTAGACAAAAATAATAGCAACAATGGACATAACGATGGATGAAGAACAATGGAGTCCCCATTGTGATGAGGATTCTTATGATATATCCCTATTCATGTGTAAACCCTTAAAAATGAAGAGAAATATATATAATCCATCATTATTGATCCCTTCTATGATTCTGAGGAATATTATTTGTATCTAATAAACACAAAATCCCACAAAAGAAGTGAGTGCAAAGGAGACATTCCTAACTACTCAAGTAGAAATGGCAGAAAAGAAAAAGAAACAAAAGAAAAACCCACCAGTAGAAGAAGATTCATTATTTGAAGTACCTAAGAACTTCAAAAAGTATTAAATAAAAGATAGGAAAATTATCATGAGAATGCCAAAAAGAGAATCTCTCATGGGATAAGCTTATGCAAATAAAGAAATGATCAAGAGAATACAACTAAAAATCGAGGAGAAAAATCCTAGAAAAGTATCAAGAGTATTTAGGCTTGGACCTAAACAAAGATCTTCTAGAATCTCAAGTCAACTAATATGAAAAACTATTTGAAATTTAATAAAGCAAAAGGTATGCTAAAGATAAATTCCAAGGTGGGATGGCATGCCCCAAAAGGGTTGAAGCTCACACATAGTTTGAAATAAATCCAAATAGGTTGCAACAAAAGGATGTGAACATAAATTTAAAGGGCTAAAGTATACCTAATGAAAATTAAAAACTAATCGGTTCTCATTCTATAACAATGAAAGAAAATAAATAAGCAATTCCTATAACACTAGTCTTGGAAAATCTATCTTATATTTGTAAACAATGAGATATTCAAGAAATATCTAAGATATGGGTTCTAAAAACTTATAAGAAACAAGAGGTTATCATTATTGGAATCAAGCAATGCTTGATTTTCAGAACATGATGTAGTTTTAAAGTCAAAACAAAATTGGAAATCATTGGAACAAAAACATGATGTTCTAGGATATCATTGGAAATAGTTGTCAAATATTGGAATAAATCCAAGGTGCAAAATAGCTAAATCATGATTATGTTGCACTTATGTGTTCCTCGCGTAGCTTTGATGTGAACCTTTTCCCTATACATGGGAACTTTTTACTCTAGTGTTGGCTAGAAGTGTTTTCCCCATGTTACCACATACATGATTCACTCATATGTGGTGGTACTTTGTACTTAGGGATATTATTCAGCCCTTACTTCAATCTAGTTCATTGTCAATAGAGAGAGCTATTTCAGCCATCCGTCTTCTTAGTGTGTCTTGCTGAATTTGTGCTTCTTGTGTGTCTCTTCCACTTCTACACACACCTAATAGTGGTATCAAAGCAACTTCAACTCCTTCTCACGTTTTGGTTTTTTGCGTCGTGGCACCTGCACACTTTTAACAGTGCAAATCGACTTTGGAGCATAGAACAGTGAATTTCTACAGCCAAGAAACATTTCTAGTAGTCACATAGGGGTTTTACCCCCATTTCAAAGCCATTCATGCAGTCAGAATCACCATCAGAGTGAAGTTTTGTAAGCTGAAATTTCAGCATTCATTTCAGCTTTCGTCGAAGTAAAGATTTTGTCACATTCTTGTTCTTTAGTGAAATGATAGGCAAAAATGACTTGTTTGGCATGCTTCAAGTTGAAGATAAGCTTGATGGAACTAACTATCCAATGTGGTCTTACATGATGAAGCATGATCTTGTTGCAAAACAACTTTCGAACATAATGGAAGATGTAGATCGAAGACCCATAGGTTCTTCTACTTCATAGTCTAATGTCACAGATGAAGCTTCTTCTTCAAGTATAGTGGTTTCTCCTTCTCCACCTACACAAGAGAAGCTTAAATGGGATGGAAAATATGCTCAAGCTCATGCATTGATTGCGCTTTCTATGAAGCATCATATAGCATGTTCTACATCAAGACAAGCATGGGACACTCTTGCTTCTTTGTATGTCATGCGTAATGAAGGACGATTTTCATACTTGAGGAAGCAACTTGAGGATGTATGTATGGCTGGAAATGAGTATGTGGATGTGTATGTGCACGCATCAAAGATTTGAAAGAGCAATTGACAAACATAGATGAGATTATTTCGGATGCATCACTCATTTCTACATTTTTGAAAGGATTACCAGAATCTTTTCAAAACTTTGCTACTACACTGTTTGGTTGCAAAAGGGAATCCTAAAATGTATGCATTTGATGAGGTTTATGTCTCTTCTTTTGCAAGAAGACCAATCTAGAGTGAATAGGAGTGGTTTGATTGAGGGAACACAAGCACTTGCTATCTCACAAAAAAGGAAAAGCAAGTATGGTTCAGCTTTGGGTTCATAAAAACCAAAGCCTCAACCTTCCTCTTCCACTCATTCCTCTAATGATGCTGATTTGCAAAAGAAGAAGAGATGCAAATATTGTCGGAAGGCTATTCATACTATTGTTGAGTGTAGAAAGCTTGCTAAGCGGAATGAAAAGAAGAAGGAATCCGACATGTCTATTGTTGAAAATTCAACAAATGCAAAGAATGATGAAGTCAACATGGCTCAAGATTTTTGGGCATGTGTTGTTATGTGTCATTATGATGCATCTTTGCATTCTAAATGTATGGTTGTGAGTTAGGCTGATTGTAGCTCAGTGATGAGTAGCACCTCCTTTAATGTCAATCCGGGAAGACATGAGGACCTCGAGCAAGTGAAGGCACAAATGTGTGAGTGAGAAGCACACCAACATGCACACACATACACACACACGCGTACACATGACAAGAACAAAGAGAGTAAGACAATGGAAATCACTTCTATTACATCCAAGTTCTCATACTAGTTCAAAACTACAAGAAGCTAACTCCAAAAATGAGCTCTCTAGCTCTATTTATAGTTTTTAACTAGCTTTGGCCCTGTCCAGACCTAGTGTTCGGACTAGTTAAAAATTAGGTTCTAGGGCTTATTTGAGGGCTGAAACGAGGTTCTAAAAAATATGAAAATTGGTAGGCAATTAGTTCTAAGGCTCCTCAAGCTCGAGGACTCCTTGGCTTGTACAAAATGGAGCTACAAAAAGGTGAAACGGTATTTACAAGGGTTTCTAGTGATAAGAATCACTTTTAAAATGATGTAAGGTTTGGAAAAATTTAATGGGTTGCCTTAGTGTTAGATCTGCATGCATACCCGTACCTGCTTCTTCCCATATGATGCCAACACTCTCCCCCCCTAGTGTTTTTCGTCTCTGACATACCTTTGCTCCACGGTTTGATTGATGTAGTGTTGTAGTATGTCGGTTGCCAATTCTTGTTCTCTGATTTGTAGTCCCCTGACCAGGTCTCTTTGAAGGGCGTCCCAATTAACTGTGCCAGGCATGTCAGGTTGTGGCGTGGTGTAGAGCTCTGAGTGCATTGTCTGTTCGCACGCGAATAGTTGTAGCAGGTGGGTTGGGTGTGGTACGAACACTTCTGAGTGTGACTCCCAAAACCCCGTGGTGAACATATCATCAAAAGTTTGCTTTGTAGCAAGTAGGGAGATATCTTATTCGTGCATGCCACACATAAGCAACTCGAATACTTGGGGTCATGCTCATATCATAAAGTAAATCATAATTACCATTTATGAAGCCTGGAATTGGAGGTTGGATATTACGTACATTGCGGAAAGTCTTTAACACTACTTGCATCATGTCCAGGATTTTGAGCATCATCTACACAGCAACATCAGGCATGGGGTGTAGGCATGGCATCCAATGTCTCATGGTAGCCATCATGTAGGCTACCGTTGGTGTGCCTGTTGGGGGTGCGATGGAGGGGTAATTTAGCCATTGTTTGCAATTATTATTGTTCTGAACTTTTATGGCAAATGCCTTCCATGATCTTCTACGTTGCACTGGCCCAAGGCAAGGGTTATACTTCAAATGCATGGGAGCATGATCCCATGTTCGTAGCATCTCCGGATAGGTCTCAAGTAATTTTTGCCTCTAGATAGGTTGGAATATGGCACCTTTTCTAGCTTCTTCCGGGATGTCCTCTGGTTGGAACTGTGTTGCAAAGGAAGGATACCTATTGGTGACTCTTTTGATTTCAGCGTTGTAGTCTGCCAATAGCACAAAATAAGGTTTATATTGTAACTCTGAGCTGGTTATTAAGCGCCTAGGAGCCAGGTGCTTGAAAAATTCTGATTGGAGTATGGTCTCCTCAATGGTTTTCATGGCTAGCATTTGAGTTGCTATGCGCTCGTCGTGAGTGTGGCCCATCTCTTCTACCTACTTCATCCACACGCAGGAGGGGGTTCCTCATATGTGTCCTATCCCTCGTCATTGATTCTGCCTCCTGGGAGGGGTTGAGGCTCATAGTTGTCTTCAAATGTTTCCTCCACTGGAATGACAATAGCCTCCTCTTCTATTGGTTGATCGGGTGGAGAGGAGGGTTGTTCATATTGTAACAACTTAATCTTTAATTCTACAATTTGTTGGCGTAGCTCAAGTACCTCATTGGGTGCTGAAGAGTCGGGCTCTGGTGAAGTAGCAGCATTGACCATCTCTTTAGGTTCCGTTGGGTGTGGTGGGGGCACTTGGGAGCTTTGGAGTTCCTTTACCTAGTCTGTCAGTTGGTCGTGTGCTTCCAAAAGGGTTGCATAGCCTTCCAGTACCTGTTGAATGTGTTCTGAGGGGATAACAATTTGGTAGGATCGATAGGTGCCCCTGGGGTGTTTTTGATGGCTACTTCTAATTCTCTTGATTCTTTTGTTGTAGTCTTCTATTCTCTTCTTGAGCAACTGCTAAGTGGCGGTGAAGTAAAGCCATGTTTCTTTGTAGTCTAGCATTGCGGGCCAGCTGATCTCTGAGTTGTTCTTCCATAGCCTTACCCGTCTCCGTATACTTGGCTTCAAGCTCTACATTCGATTGTTGGAGGGCGGTCACCCCATGTTGGAATGTTGTATTACTCAGCTCCAAGGCCTTGACACGTGCCTGGAGGTGGGATGACAGAGTACAAAGCTCTTTATTGTTTTCTTCCAACAACCTGTATTCCTGTTTAAGCTGAGCGGCAGCTTCAAGCATGGTGTCTAGTGCCAGACTAAATAAGGTGGATGCAGAGGTGGAGGTGAGAGATGCAAGGGGTTGGGAAATGGGGAAATGGGCAAGCAATGATAGAGGTAGGAATAGGTAAGGATGGCCAAATGGTGGTGTGCGGTATAGGTTCAGTAAGGATGGTTGTGGGTTGTTCAGTGATGCTAGTGGCGAGGGGTTCGGTGGGTTGGATGGGAGGTGATGGGGAAGATGGTATCTGTGTGCTGTCATCGCGTGCATAAGTGTTAGTGGGGCTGGTCATGTGCACATCTTCCTGAGCTGTGGTAGGGAGTGAGGTAGGGACTTCCATCTGAATCATTTTTCCCATTCGTGGTCGCGTATCAATCCTTGGTTGATCGTATTGAGGGGTGGTATGATATACCATGGTCCGCATGGCTTCCACTATTCCACAGGTATCTGCCAAAAGATTCAATGATTCTATAAAATGAGGGTCTACATTCTCTGCATGCAGCATCTGGTTCACTAGTGCTCCATTTGCATCTTCTGATAACTTGTGCCTTTTTTGTACTTGCTTGATCGTTTTGTAGAGCCATTTGAGTTGTGCAGTGTAGGCAGGGGCTTCCTCCTCACTCTCCTATGATTCATTTCCCTGTGCCTCTTCTTGATCCTATGTGCCTTCAACGTGAGTATGTTGTGCCTCATCTTCCCAATGTACCCTTCTTGCATCACTCTCTGGCCGTCCTCTCTGGGATGATGACCCGAGGCCGTCAGTGTCTGAGAAGAACTCACTCTCAGATAATTGTGTTGTTTGCAAGAAGCTCTCGAAGTCAAAGGATGTATCTTCTGCCAATGTAGCCATCGAGGCAAACTCAGCATCAGTGGGTAGTGGAGGGGCTGATGGAGTGGGTGGTACCACACCCTCTGATTGTGGTCGTTGGAGATGGATCGTGAATGGGGCCACCTGTGCTTCTTCTCTAGGGGAGATTTCTGTGGTGGACTCACGAGGAATTAGCACATGGGAAAGAGATCCACGCATTCTTTTAGCTAATTGAACCCCTGGTTTTCACCCCTGGAAGAACTGTAGCTGGGAGTATTTAAGTGCTCGTGCAATTGGCACATCGTAAGCGAGGCATCTGTATATAATTCTTGTAATGGCACAACAACCATGCAAAGTAGGCTTCCTTACTCCTCGTTTTCTTGCTTCATATAATTGGTCCAGGATCCACACCGACATCTTAATCGGTAGACTCCCGGTCTCCGCGAGGTATAGTCCGTACCAAATCTTTTTATGAGGCTGAGTGAATCGATCTTGAGCCAGAAATGCGAAATGTTGAAGGCACATTCTCAACGGTATGGCAATGTTCAGGGTGAGGGCACAGATCTCTTTCAACTTCTTGAGTTTACTGTTCTTCATAGACTCCGGTATCAAAGGATCTCGATCAGAGGGTACATGGGTGCCGTACATCTGAAGGGCTTCCCTGATTAAAGGTATGTTCAACTCAAAATTTTTCATTTCCTCCTGGTTTGATAGAGAGGGCACCAAGAATGTGCCTGACTGATCTTTATCTCTTGTTGCTTTCAGAGTTGCAATCAAGTAATAGCACCTAAGGAAATCAGGTTTAGGTAGAGATGCATTAAAATAATCATGTAACCCCGCTTTCTGCCAAATAGCTTGAAGAGGAGCTACATTTTGTAATGCTTCAAATTCTCGTGAGAAGAATTGAAAGGTCCACCAAACTCCTCCAAATTCCAACTTGGACTCCCAGATGTGGTCCGCATCTCCCAAATCTCCTGGCATCTCATTGAACCAATGAGAATGTCCTTTCACTCTTTCTGTTAGGCCACTTGGTGGATCTGAGATGGGAATTCTTCGCACATTCAGAAACTCTTCAGGCCTCGCTGTCGGTGGGATCTCCACCGGCATGGTATCCCAATTCATTTGAGTACTCGTGCCTGCCTGGGAGCTCGTGCCTGCTACTGTAGCCATGAGACTTCTGATGCTTATCTGCTATAAGAAGAAGGGCACATTAGTGCTGCATAGGAAATAGAATGGAATGGTGTTCCCTCCACAATACTAACATGACAATCCAGATGGTTAGTGGTTAGAGGTGAAGTGTTTGTGATAGATGTGAGTGGTGGTTAATGGTAAGTGTCATCCTAGGTGCATACTTTGGATATGCAATGTACTGAGAATGCACCTACATCAGAGTGGATGGATTTACAAAATTGGGTCGGGGGGTTTGATACAAGGTTTAAGTCTCCAAACTTTGATTGAGGATTCGTAGCTCTTAGAGCTAATGACAGGTAAAGATTTATGAACTAGATTGTGCTGGATTTGGGACCTTTTGGGCACCCATTTCTAGACATTTCTAGGTTTGACCAAAGGTGTAATAGTGTGAGGTGTAGGTATCTTTCCTGAACTGTTTACCAAGAGTACTAGTGAGTGTTGATTTATGCTAGTGACTAGAGGTGAAGCTATTTGAGCTCGTAAGCAAGCCTTGGGCACCCACATCTATCTAGCAGTGGGGATAGCCTTCATTGACCGCTTAGGGACCCAAATAGAAAGGGTGTGTCTAGAGTGTTGCCTAGGGAACTCCTTTGTTTTAGTCCTTGATAGTGTGGCTCGCTTGATGCTTTTTTGAGAATCTGTCTCTGGAGTCGTGGTTTTGTCCCCTTTGCGTATCCAGATCTGCTTCGAGGTACTTCATACTGCCCAAGTTGGTGCACATGCTTCTTGATCATCGGTCTCCTTAGTGTCATGTGTTGCTCAGCTTGCCTTTCTTGAATCTTCTTTGGAACAAATGGGAACTCCTCATTGACTTCTGTTCCTTCGTCAAGAGTGACAATCTTCTGCACCATAGAACTTTGGACAATAATAGCATGGTTATCGTCAAGTGGGTTCTTGGAGGGACCAGGAGTTGGTGCCTGTTCTAACGGTTTGAGTGCTTGATTTTCTAATTCAATCATAAGACAGCTTTGGCCTGCCCAAGCCTGAAGAAGTCCACTTCTTAGGTTGAGGTTGAATGCGTGATCATAGATCCAGTCTTGGCCCAAAACAAGAGGTTCGGTAAGATCCTCGTCTTCACATACTAGCACTTTTGCTGGCATGAGGACCTCTTGAATGTAGAGGGGAAGTTCCACCTCTCCCATGCAAGGGGTTTCAACTCCTCCCAGCCCTATGAGATATGCCTTAATAGTTTTGACCTTCAGTTCCAATTTTTGGCAGTAAGAGAGTCGAACTGCACTAGTGGCTGCTCCTGAATCAATTAAAGCTCTCACTATCCTTGCACTCTCTCCTTGTCCTACTTCTAGTGTCACAAAAGGTCGGCAAACAACTATCCTGTGGGTCCGTTCACCTGAGGCCTCGCACATGGCCATGTGATAACCTAAAACTTCTTGAGAGTCAGGCATGGGCTGATCTCTACCTTGTCTTCTCAATTTCATTCATCGGATGCATTCTAAAGCTTCTGCCTGTGCTTCCTCTCGAACTCGCTTTTCTTCTTCCTTGCGTCTCTAGGCAGTGTTGAGTCGATTTAGCATCTCTTCAGTCAGGGGTTCTTGATATAACTTGACTCTGCATCTGCTTATGTATCTAGGGAGAACATCGCCTTCTAGAGTGGCTAATTGTACCGCTCCACTTGTGGAGATTCTATCGATTACCATAGTTCCATAGCCTCTCTTCTCTAATTTCCGTGCATGTTAGTCCATGGGGTTGATCGGGGTTCTTAATCTGGACCACAGATCTTCTCAGGCCGTCTTCGTAGATGCGAGCACCTAGACGATTAGTCCTGATGTATTCCAATTGAGTCTTGTAAGGTCCTTCTGGCTTTTCTAGGTACGCCACCCCTGAACTACCTGCTGGTATTTCCATGTTATAGGACATCTCAGAATCACTTGTTTCAGATCTGGGAGTGTATGGGTAATCACTCAACTGCTGGGCCCACGACCTAGCAGTGTGATTGACACTAGGTTCAGAAGATCTGAGGCTTTGTTGGTCTCGGCCTAAGTGTCTACCTGACCTAAGGTTCATATGCCTGATTTCTCTACCCCCTTGGTCCCAAGTACACTCTCGTTGCAGGTTAATTTACACCAATCACTTTGTTCTTTTTAGTTGAATATTATGTTAAGCCCTTGTTCAAAATCACGTCATCAGGAGAACTTAAGTGAATTTCGCACTTGATAAGTGATCGATTCAAGTTTACTTTTGTCCCTTAGGGTTTTTGCACTTAAGTCCTACTTAATGCTTGCACTTAGTTGATTAGTTCTCTTGGACTTGATTCGTGCCTGACGTTGCCCTAATTAATTACCACACCTAAGTCGTACTTAGCCTAAGCTAGGAATTGATGAAGGAGGGTTGAGAGAACTTCCAACCTCAATCCTCTGGTTGCTCAGATTGCTGCACCAGCCCAGGAAGCCTTCTCCCAAGCTTGGTACTCACCCTTGCTAGCTTGCTTTGAATTGCCTTGATTGTGCACAATGTTCCTGCAAAGGTTCACAAGTTAATATGGCCTTAAGTTACAATGAATTGATGAACACACATCAACAAACATGAGCCCCCCTTGGAGTAGCTCATTGTAACCCCAAATTCTTATGACCCCTTAATCTTATAGAATGGAAAACTTAAAAATACATGTTCTAAAACTTCGTATATGATTCTTACAAAAACCAGTTGAGGTCCACGTAGGATTCTCAACGAGCTTTCCAACGAGACTAAAATCTTGTCAATTGGAGTTCATATGATGAAGTTATGACCAAACATGCACTTAGGGTTCAAAAGAGGCTCTTAGGGTTCCAGAATTTTTTATCATTTTCTCAGTGTGTTGCCCACTCGTAAGGCTCTAAGGTAGTCCCAATGTGTTAGAAAACAAGCCTAAAAATTATCCCAAGTCACTCAAAAAATCATTCGTGAGGCCCGTGTATCGCGATAGCTCGGGTTGATGTGTCACGGTAGATGGGTGTGTCGCGATAGGTCGGTGTGTCGCGATAGATGGGTGTGTTGCGATAGATGGGTGTGTCGCGATAGGTGGGTGTGTCGCGATAGGTGGGTGTGTCGCGATAGGTGGGTGTGTCGTGAGAGGTGGGTGTGTCGCGATACCTCGGTGTGTCGCGATAGATTGGTGTGTCACGATAGGTGGGTGTGTAGCGATACTTCGGTGTGTCACGATAGATGGGTGTGTCGCGATAGGTCGATGTGTCGCGGTAGACGGATGTGTCGCGATAGGTCGGTGTGTCACGATAGACGGATGTGTCGCGATAGGTCGGTGTGTCGCGATAGACGGGTGTGTCGCGATAGGTCGGTGTGTCGCGATAGACGCGTGTGTTGCGATAGATAGGCGTGTCGCGATAGGTCGGCGTGTCGTGATAGATCGGTGTGTCGCGATACCTCGGTGTGTCGCGATACCTCGGTGTGTCTCGATAGGTCGGCGTGTCGTGATAGATCGGTGTGTCGCGATACCTCGGTGTGTCGCGATACCTCGGTGTGTCGCGATACCTCGGTGTGTCGCGATACCTCGGTGTGTCATGATAGATCGGGATGTGGTGAATTTTCTTGATCAGGCTAGTGATTCTAGGAGCTCTCAAGCTGCGCTGTGTCGTGGTGCACTCAGAATCGTGATAGGGTCAGTTTTTTGATGTGTCACGATAGCTCGAGCTCGACGCCTCGAGGCTTGCACAGAAGGATTTCGTACCTGCAGAGCTTGCTGGAGATGGTGATGCTGCTAACACCTGCAAGAATCATGCAAAAAACACACAAAAACAACAATGCACACTCACTCTCTCTCAAACTCGCACAAAGAAAATGAGGAGAATGACAAGGAAGAGGGAATATGAAGTGGAGAAGGAGATGGAGATGAAGGTGGAGATGGAGATGGAGATGGAGATGGAGATGGAGATGGAGATGGAGATGGAGATGGAGATGGAGATGGAGATGGAGATGGAGATGGAGATGGAGATGGAGATGGAGATGGAGATGGAGATGGAGAAAAAAAACAAGAAAATTACCTACTACTTACCATTTCAACGCGTCCTCTCTAGGTATTACCATCACACGCTCGTCCTCAAAGCTCGGATCCCCGGCAACGGTGCCAAAATTTGGTGTAGCTTAGTGATGAGTAGCTCCTCCTTTAATGTCAATCTGGGAATACATGAGGATGGTATGAAGACCTCGAGCAAGTGAAGCCACAAATGTGTGAGTGAGAAGCACACCAACATGCACACATGGCACACACGGAAAGAACAAAGAGAGTAAGACAATGGAATCACTTCTATTACATCCAAGTTCTCATACAAGTTCAAAACTACAAGAAGCTAACTCCAAAAATGAGCTCTCTAGCTCTATTTATAGTTTTTGACTAGCTTTGGCCCTGTCCAGACCTAGTGTCCGGCCTAGTTAAAAATTAGGTTCCAGGGCTTATTTGAGGGCTCAAACGAGGTCTAAAAAATATGAAAATTGGTAGGCAATTACTTCTAAGGCTCCTCAATCTCAAGGACTCCTCGGCTTGTACAAAATGGAGCTACAAAAAGGTGAAATGGTATTTACAAGGGTTTCTAGTGATAAGAATCACTTTTAAAATGATGTAAGGTTTGGAAAAATTTAATGGGTTGCCTTAGTGCTAGATCTACATGCATGCCCGTACTTGCTTCTTCCCATATGATGCCAACACTTATTCAGATTGGTTCTTTGATAGTGGTGCTTGAAAGCACATGACTTCATGCAAAAGGTTTTTTGCATCTTTGAAAGATGCACCCAAAGGAGGACATGTGGTGGGTGCAAACAATGCCTCTTATCCTATCATTGTAGTAGGAGAAATTGAGCTTACGGATGCAAATGGAGTTGTGATTGTCTTGAAATATGCATTATATGTGCCCGGTATAAAGAATAACTTATTTTCAGTTCCATTGATTACCAAGCTGGACTTCATGTACACTTTGTTGATGATAAGTGTATGGTTCATGATTTCAGCAATGGTGATATTATCATGATGTCCGATACATTATGTAATGGTTTGTATCGCATGGATACATACAAGAGGGCTACCTCAAATGCCTTGGCTTCTCATACTTCTTCCATGGCTGAAATGGAGCTTTGGCATGCTCATTGTGGTCACTTGAACTTCAATAGTTTGCTTTACTTGCAAAAGAAGGACATGGTTATTGGTTTGCCAACACTTGAGTCGATTGAAAAGCATGCATGTGAAGGTTGCATCCTTGGAAAAGTGCATCGTGCTTCTTTTCCAAAAGATAGCCATACACACACTACAAGAAAATTGCAGCTTGTTCATAGTGATGTATGTGATCCCGTCAAGACTCCATATTTTGGGACGAATGTATATTTTGTTACCTTCATTGATGATGTTACTCGCCATACATGGGTGTATCCTATGAAAGCAAAGAATGAGGTATTTTCTTGCTTCAAAGGATTTTTAGCTATGGCTGAAAATTTTATGTACGGATCGTGGTGGTGAATACATGTCACATTAGTTTAATGCTTTTCTTGACAAAAGAGGAATTTCACACCAATGTACGATGCCATATAAACCTCAGCAAAATGGTATTCCGAGCATAAAAATAGAACACTCCTTGAAATGGCATAATGTATGGTTAAAGGAAAGCACCTTCTTGATAAGTTTTGGATGGAAGCCGTCATGTGTTGTTGGCAGTAGTCAAAGGCATAGAAGACGCGGAAGCATGTGAAGACAGAGCACAATGAAGTAGCAAAGAGTCAGTCGAATCATTTTTTCAAAGACTTATGTTTTATAAATACTTTTCAAAACCTCCAACAGTGATTTTCATCACTTTTGTACCATATGTAACATAGAAAAACCCTTTTTGTAATTTATAGCTCCATTTTGTGCAAGCTGAGGAGTCCTCGAGCTTGAAGAGCTTAGGTAGAATGAGCATACCAACTTTGGTTATTTTTAGATACCGTTTATCCTTTCAAATAACACCTAGAACCTATTTTTAACTATGCCGGATTCTAGATGTGAAACCGGTCAAAACTAGTCTATAATCTATAAAAAGAGCTAGAGAGCTCATTTTTGAGGTTAGCTTGTTTGAGTATAGAAGAGCTTAGAGCTATTTTGAGCTTGTAAGAGTGTTCTTGATTAATAGAGTTGATTTCCTACCTTCCATTGTGTCTTGCTTGTCTCTTCATTGTGTGTGTGTATGTGCGTGTGCATCTCTATGCTTCTCACCTTCACTCTCATTACATCTCACGTTCATGATCTTCATATCACTCTTATCTCTTCCGTGGATTGACATTAAGGAGGTGGAGCTTCTTAACATGGTTCTCACCATTGTGCTAGAGCAACACCAAATTTGGCGCCGTTGCCGGGGATCACGTCTAGGACGAATGTGTGATGGTAAGAGTATAGCAAGAAGTGGCATTGGAAGGTAAAAAATTTTAGTTTTTGTTGTTGTTTTTCATTAGTTTTTGGTGTTTTTCACCTCCCCCACACTCCATCTTCATCACCGCATCATCTTCTTCTGCTTCCAAAAAATCAAAAAATTCACCATATCCATCCATTCTCCTCATTTTCCCTCATTTGTGCATGCGAGAGAGAGAGCCTTTGTGCTTGTATGTGCTTTTGTGCTTTTGAGTTTTCTTGTAGGTACAATGCTCCAGAGCATCGGGAAGGCTTCCTCCAGGTAAAAAACCACTTTCTGTCAAAAATCTGTCGTGTGTGTCAGACCATCGCGATGGTCTGCCAACTTCAGCATCTTTGGTAAGCGACCACACCACAAGGTAGGCGACACAAGTGCATATAGGAATACACACTTGCATTTGAAAAATTTGCATTTTGGTGGACCATCGCGATTGGCTCACGCCATCGCGATTGTGTCACACCATCACGATTGGCTCATGCCATCGCAACGGCTCGGCCGGACCATTGCGACGGTCTCACGCCATCGTGATGGTTCACTTGAACCATCGCGACGGTCCTTGACCATCGCGATGATCGCGTCGACCCCACGCCATCGCAATTGGCTCATGCCATTGCGCCGATGCTGCCACGTGGCAAGCTAGACCATCGTGACGATACCCTCATACCATCGCGACGCCTCGACATTTGAACCATCGCGATTGGCTCAAGCCATCGTGCCTCGTGACAATTGCGACGAGCTCACGCCATCGCGATTGTCGCGTTGACCGTTGACCGATGCCATCGTGATTGCTCACCGATTAGACCATCGCAACTGTTCATTCACACCATCGCGATTGTTCACTTCAGACCATTGCGACAGTTCGAGCCTTCGAACCATCGCGATTGTGCCACGCCATCGTGATGGTTCACTTGGACCATCGTGATGGTCCCAGACCATCGCGATTGTCCCAGACCATCGCGATTGTCCCAGACCATCGCGATTGTCCCAGACCATCACAATTGTCCACCCCAAATGCAATCTTTAGGGTTTGATTTTTTGGGCAAATTTGGGGCTATTTTTTGAAAATGTTTAGGTGATTGCACTCATAGGAGACCCCTTAGCTCATATTTGGAGAAAAACCGAGTTGTTAGTTTTCACCCTCGAGGGCCCGAAAGGTCATATCTTTTTCATCCGAAGTCCGTTTTTTGAGCTTTATAGCTCGTTAGATAGCTCTTTAGGAGTACTACGTGAACTCTACTGTTTTTTTTTAAGAAGAGGTTGATTTTTAGATAAGCTAAACAAGTGCACGTTCATGGGCACAACAATTGAATAATAGTTATCCCTATGAGTTGAGCTTAGATACGAGTGAATCAGAAATGGCTTTTAGCATGGAAAGACCAGAAGGATGGTCAAACATAGCATATTTGGAAAGACCTGAAGAACCCTATAGAACTTAGTTGGAATTTCTCCGAACCAACTGCTTAGGTGCTCACATCTATGAGGATGGTTTGCGAAGACAAGTGGTGCAAATGCACAACCCTTATCAATCCATTGGATTGGAACATCTAGTGGTGAAATTCGATTGAGATGCGTACATAGACAAGGAAGGAACGATGTACATCTTAAGTACTCGGCCAAATAATACCAATGAGTTCGACGTAATTCAGTTAGAGACAGAAGCGAGAGCCCAAGGAAAAGAACCATTAGAAGAACCTAGGACACCTAGAGGGAAATCTGTGCTGACAAGAGTACTAATCCCAGAGTGGATCCCTTAGGACAACAGAAGCATAGAGTTGTTTGTGAATAAAGAGACAGATGAAGCATTTTGGAGGTACATAATGGAACAACCTAGTGAGGTAGGCTCCATCACAATTTATGAATTCAAAGACCCAAATACACTCGAAAAGGTTGTATATCTGGATGAAACTTCAGAAAGGGTATTTGTGGTATCAGATCATGCGAGAAATACCTACACATGGAGAGGCGAGCTAGTATTCCCTCCATCATGAGCAAATGTAAACACAAGCCATCAAGGGGCCGAAACATCCTCAGCCCATGGTACTCAAAGAGAGAAAAACAAAGAGAGACCTGAAGTAAGTTTCAATCCTCCCATAGGGAGAGATAGAACCACCATAGACATGGACAGAGTGGATAGACAAAGAGAACCTAGAATACCATGTGGTAGAAATGATTTTCCTCTACCTAGACCACGTGAACACGCAAGAATATTAAGACCCACTCAGTTAGTAAAATCCATGAAAAGCTACTTTGATGGGACAGGAGATCCCTATGATCATGTTGCAGAATTTAAGCAAGTGCTAAGAGCAGAACAAGTAGAAGACATGTTCACGCAATATAATGCATTTTGGCTAACGTTAAAGAACACAGCTTTAACTTGGTTCCAACCATTGCAACAAAGGCAATTTCAAGATATCCATCTTTTTTTAGAGTTATTCATCACATAATTCTTTAAAAGTGGAATCATACATGATACATCTTCATTGATTCATAGTTTCAAACAGACCCCTCAAGAAACAGTTAGACTGGCAGGATGTAGGTTTAGACAATATGTTGAAAGATGTCCAATGCAAGAGTTATATTATCCTCACAGGCCAAGCAAGTGTCATTGTTTTTAGATGATCTGTTGAGCTCTAAACTATGCTCCTATGTGTATTTGAAGGAACCCAGAATGCTAGAGCAGTGTGTAAGAATTTGCATAGACATTGAAGATAACTTAGGAGATGAGTTGGAACTCTCAAAGGTCTATAAGGACTCAGATTGTTCCTCTCTAGCATCTTCAAAACTTTATAGCTCGATAGAGGACCTAGCAGAAAAAGTGGCCCAAAAACTAGGATTTTCTAGTAAATAGATGCCTAAGTTAACAACAAACAAGCGTTGTTACACCTGTGGTGGTGATCATATGGCAAATGTGTGTCCCAATGCAGCACAACTGCAAGCCAACCCTAGTGGCCAGTATTGTATGATTGAGAGACGATACAAGAATCATACAGCATAGGACTGCCCATATAACAAACAAGCAGTAAGACAGAACTACCCGCAAGCATACCCGTAGCCAGGTAGGTATCAAGGTCAATACAATACTTAGCCTCATTACTATAGGCCTCCATAGAACTATACTTATCAGGCTCAATAGAGACCTCAACCTGTGACACCAATCAACATGATAGGTATTGTAAACAACGCAAATGGATCCAACCCTACATACATGCCTATCCAAGCTATAACAAGAGCCCAGGCGCTCTTATAGAACCAATAGCGTAATCATGAGAAAGTAGTCAGAACTAGTGAAGTTGGAGAATCTAGCAGTAAAAAGACGAAATCTTGGAAAGATTCCAGAGAAAGGATTAAGAGAAAGTGGAGTAAGAGGATAACAGAATTGGAAGGAAGTCTCAAGGAATCTAGAGCCAAAATCCTAGAATTGACTTCACAAGAATTGAATCAAGAGAACCTAGCGCAAAGATCAGGAACAGTTTTAGCGGAACCCATACTGGAAAACCTAGACATGATGCTTCGTGTGTATCAAGCTAGAATAAATAAAGGACCTCAAATAGCTGAAATGAGTAAGAACTACCCTCGAGCAGACTTAGAAATTGAGAGGACTAAACTTTGCATGAAGATGCTAGAACTAGCACAAGCTATGTTTGATGCCTCTAGATATCTTAATTGGAATAACATGGCAAAACCTGAATTGCACATTCAAGGACTGATGGAGAGGCTAGAATACTTGATTGATAGCAAGGAGAAAAAGAATCGGCATAGGAACCCTATCACCTCAAAGACACAGGAAAGGAATGCACCATCCCTGTCTCAAGTACCCAACACAGAGAGTCAAGACAACTTGTCTTCCATACATAGGTATTCATATGAATTTCTGAGAGAAATCCAAGAAGAGAAGTGGAGAAAAGAACAAGGAACCCATCCTCCTATTCAAGAAATAGATGACTTGCAGGAATAATTTCCCCAAGACATGGTCTCTATTTACGATGATGTAGAGGAAGAAAAACTGAGTGAACACACAAGTTTTGAATCCAATTCTTTACAAGAATTTTCTCAGTTCACAGGACCTTGGGAAGCCAAGTCTATTAACATGAGAGCACCCACGATAATAGTGAGGAATGAAGAATCAATGATCCCTAGAAACACGGAAGTGATCAAGAACACCAAAGTACAGTGTCACCTTACTCTAGAGGAGTTGTTGAAGATTAAACCAGAACTGTGGAAACATGTAGCAAATCAATTCCCTGAGCTTGATACCACTCCCTCACAGATAGGAACACACGAGAAGGTACCAGAGATACCAGTAGATATGATTGGAGATGTAAGCGAAGGAGAGGAAGGTAACACTTATCTTCCAATAACTCATCAAGGCTATACCACGAAAGCCATCTTAGATTCAGGAGCCGGAGTAGCCATTGCTACCACCACTTTATGGAAACGTTGGGGTAAGCCAGCATTAAGACCTACCAGGATGAAGCTACAAATGGCTGACGGACACATAAAAAAACCATTAGGTTTACTAGAAGGCATATCTCTCGCCACTTGTGGTGTGGAATTTGAGCATACTTTTGCCTTTTGTGATTTTGTGAAAAATCATGCTTACGAGATGATTTTAGGACGACCATTCATGCGTCAGTTACAAATTGTACAAGATTGGGGAACTAATGCTTTGTACTTGCAACATTTAGGAGTGACTACTAAAGTCAATCTTAAAGACTATTCACATTGAGACGTACCCCCAATACAATGGAACACCATCCATAAGACACAGCTAGAAACGGAATCTGTATGCTCATTGGAATCAGACCCCTCATGGTTGCACGAGGAAACTCATTTATGGATGTGTAAAGTAGCAAAATGAGAGGAAGAACGGTTAGAAGCCAGGACCTTAGGTTCAGAACAACATCCACGAACCCTTCAAGACCCAGCTTACGCACCTGTAGTATTTCCAAACGAAGAATTCGAACCCCATGGTTGGGCAGAAATCCTAGCAACCATGGATGTAGCCATTAATGAAGAACAATGGACACCCCACTGCGATGAGGATGGCTATGACATTTCAGTTTTCACGATAGAGCCAATCATGTGTGATTCAATTAGTGAAGAATGTGAACCTAGCACTGATGCATTTGAGGATGTGAGTGATTTTGATCTAGAGTCAATTATTATGGACCCACCCTTTGCATCAGACGAAGAATATTTCTACGAAGTAGAAACTCACCCTCAGAGACACGGAGAAATTATGAATGAGGTGAGATTAGCCACACATGTGACCACCAAGAGGAAAGGCAAGAAAAGAAAGAAGAAAGGAGCCATGTCAGAAGAAGAAGAATTTTTGTTTGAGGTTCTCGAGAACTTCAAGAAATATGAAATAGAAGATAGACAAATCATGGTACGAATGCCTACCTTAAAAGCTGACGTTGGAGAAGTATATGATAATCGAGAGAAAACCAAAAGAATAATAGTTGCCATAGAAGGAGAAGAAGAGAAATGTACCTACATAAGGCATGATTTAATAATTGAAGAAGAAGAAGAATTAGTTGCCCTATTGCGAGAATATAGAGATGTGTTCACTTGGAGTTACAAAGACCTAAGTGCACCCTGATATATGTTCTCGTAGAATCCCTATGACTCAAGATGCAAAACCTACGAAACAGAAACCACACACGTACAATGATAACTATGCTGCAAAAATTAAAGAAGAAATAGATTGCTTGATAGAAGCAGGATTCATTTACAAAATTGAGCATACCGAATGGGTATCCCCCATTGTGGTTGTGCCCAAGAAGAATGGAAAATTGCGTGTGTGTATTAACCTTTAAAAAGTTAATGCTGCCATGATTAGAGACTGTTATCCTCTTCCTATCACGAAACACCTATTGGAAAGGGTTGCGGGCAAGGAAGTTTACAGCTTTCTTGATGGATTCTTAGGCTATAATCAAGTAGCCATTGCTCCAGAAGATCAACACAAGACGGCTTTTGCCACAAAATGGGGCATATTTGCATTTTGTGTGATGCCATTTGGCTTAACAAATGCACCCGCCACTTTCCAGTGACTCATGTGTCATGTTTTTAAGGAATTCTTATGCAAGAATTTGGAAGTTTATGTTGATGACATATGTGCTCATTCGAATCTAAGACAAACACATATCCCCGAGTTAAGACAAGTATTTGACAAATGTCGAGAATATCAGGTTTTTCTGAACCCAAAAAAATGTGTTTTCATGGTCAGACAAGGCAAAATTCTAGGACACATTGTGTGAAAGAATGGAATTTCGACAGATGAAGAAAAAGTAAAGGTAATTGCAGATCTACCTAGGCCAAATAATGTAAAACAGGTACAAGCATTTATGGGACATTGCGGTTATTACAGACGATTCATACACATGTATGCACTCATCGTCAAGCCTCTGTACTCTCTTCTAACCAAGTTTGAATGGACAGATGAATGTGGGAATTCATTCAATGAACTTAAATGACGTTTGTGCTCAACACCTATATTGACAACCCCAGATTGGAGCAATCCATTCCATGTACATGTGGATGCATCCAACTATGCCATAGGATGTGTGTTAGCACAACCCACAAATGAAGGTAATATAGACCTCCCCATAGCTTACGTGAGCAGACAATTGAATGCAACAGAAAGAAATTACACCACTACGAAACGAGAAGGATTAGGAATGATCTACGCAGTAAAGAAATTCAAGCATTATTTGTTGGTGAACAAGTTCAAATTCTTTACGGATCATCAAGCATTATTGTACTTAGTCAATAAGCCATGTAACACGGGACGATTAATACGTTGGTTTCTATTACTCATGGAGTATGATTTTGAAGTAGTAGTTAGGAAAGGAAAGGCACATCTCAAAGCTGACCACCTCTCGAGACTAACCTCAAGAGAAGCTCCTCAAGGGATAGCAGATGAATTACCCAATGCATATTTGTTTAACCTTGAGATAGCACCAGAATGGGCTAAGCCTATTATCCCTATTCTAACATATGGACCGAAGAATCCTAGGATAAGGATCTATATCAAATAATAGCAGGAAGTATATAAAAACAAGATAATCAAAAGATTCTTGCTTGTTGTTTAGATGAATCAGAACATGCGAATTGGTTGCAATTGGCACACATAGGTGCATTGAAGCAACATCATTCGAAACATCGTACATTGCACACTCTGCATAGACTAGGAGTATATTGGCCTTCGATGGAAGCAGACATCTACAAGTTGTGTAAAGAATGCCATGTTTGTTGTGAAAGACCACTAGTAGAACATGCTACATTATATCACATGTCTCTCACACCAGAATGGAGTGAACCTTTAGTGACATACTTGAGGATGAAAACATTCCCTCAAGGAATGACCTTAGCATGACAACGCAGTCTAGAGCAAAAAGCTCAAGACTATTCACTTATTGGTGACAATCTATACAAACGAGGACGAGATGGATACCTAAGACAATGTGTTCATGAGAGCGATTATTTGAGCATACTAGAGAGTGCACACCAAGGTGGGGCCGAAGGTCATTTTGGACCCGATAGGGTAATCAAAGCCATCCTCTTTGCAGGATTATGGTGGCCCACTCTTCACATGGACGCACATACCTATGTAAAGAGATGTGATGTGTGCTAGAGAACTCAGTTTCCTACTCGCGGAGATGAAATGCCATTGAAACCCATGATGGGAGGACATGCATTTTCTAATTGGGGTATAGATTTTGTAGGATCCATTAACCCCTTGCAAAAGTTACACATGCTGAATACATTATTGTTGCGATAGATTATCTTACGAAATGGGTAGAGGCAAAAGCCACGAAAAAGAATGATGCACACATGACTGCAAAATTCTTATTTGAAAATGTCTTTACAAGATATGGATTGCCTATAGAGTTAGTGAGCGATCGAGGAACTCACTTTCTAAACCAAGTCATTGAATATTTGTTACAGGATTTTATGGTGATTCACAAGAAATCCGCACCATATCATCCTCAAGCCAATGGTCAGGCTAGAAGCACTAAAAAGATCCTTTGTAACGTACTGACGAAACTCATGAAAAACAAACGTTTAGATTCGGACAAACAATTACACCACGCTGTTTGGGCATATCGAGTGGCCTACAAGACTGTACTCAATGCAACTCCCTTTCAGATGGTTTTTGGTCAGAATGTTGTGCTTCCTTTGGACTTCTTGATACCAAACCTTAAGGTTGCACAAGAACATTAGTGGACCGGCCACGCATTATTACCAAGAATAATGAACTTGGAATGATTAGGAGAAACCAAGCTAAAACCAACAGCAAGAATATATGTGGCAAAGAAACGACAGAAAGCCTATTTCAATGTGCATGTGAAAGATAAAGGCTTAAAATAAGGAGATTTGGTCCTAGTGTATACGCTGAAACAACACACACGTAAGTTAGAAAAGTAAAGTTATGGACCTATGATCATTAACAGACTCTCGACAAGTGCAGCGGTACAATTAGCCACCTTAGAAGGAAACATAATGCCTAATTACATTAGTGGCTGTAGAGTCAAGTTATATCAGGAACCTCTTACTGAGGATATGCTAAGACGACTCACGTTGGTAAAGGAGCGTAAGGAGGAAGAAAATAGGATACGTGCTGAAGTTCAGGCAGAAGCCATAGAACGCATTAAGCACATGAAGTTACGAAGACAAAGACTATGGAGAGAACATTATAACCAGCCAGAAACAACACCCAGATACCCCATGGCCATGTGTCAAGCAAATTCAAGTACTCATCCTAGCATAGTGGATCGGAGACCATTCATTACAGTCAGGCTAGAGCACGGCAACCCTTGCCAAGAGCTCTGGGCTTTAATTGAATCAGGTGCTGCGACTAGTGCGATTAGATGGTCCCACTATAAGGACTCAAGAATAGAAATGCAGCCAATTGAGGCATACCTCATAGGGCTAAGAGGCATGGAAACCACTTGCATGGGTGAGGTGGGCCTTCCTATCCTCATACATGATGTGACCATGATGGCAAAGCTACTAGTGTGTCATGACGAGGACCTGATAGAACCCCTAATCCTTGGCCAAGATTGGCTATACGATCACTTAGTGGACCTAAAGCTTAGACAAGGCTCCTTGCAGATTGGAACCTTAGATCAGCAGCGAGTGATACCGCTTGACTTCCCTAACAACACTTTGCCTGAGGTATGTAACCCTAGACCCTATGAAATGCTTACGATGGAGGACCGAAAGATATTTAGCCAAATCCCTCGGCTAAGCACGCTCCCTCCAAAGTCAACCCATGAGAGCTTGCCAATGGATAGGGGCCAGACAAAAGGATGTCAATAGATTTTCTCTTGGTCTTCCAGCAACGGACAAATGGGGACCATTGCAGGTCAGGTGGGTTACATCAGCGGACAGGTGGACTGCATCAGCAACCGCATGGGCAAGATACCCTGCGGTGCCCATCCTTCCACACTTACTACGGACTAGCCTAGATTAATAGTACAAAATGGAGCACTTCCTAATGGGCAGGTTTCGCAAGTGTTGGACCTCCCATCTTTTCCAAAGTAGAGTGTCCAGCCGACCTCTCAACCTCAACCACAAAGGAGTCATCTACAACGGAGGAACCCAGACCGACGACCATCTCAGACGACACAAGGAGGAAAGCAATATCAGTATCACAAAGCAAGCGACACGAGACAAATATGGGTGCCAAAAGGACAGAAACCACTGAAAAATTTCACCCATGCAGACAAGGATAAGAAGAAGCTAAAGACAAATCAGAGGCAGTATCCCATGTCTACTCGACCTTCTTCTACGAGTGCGAACATTCAACAGAGTTGGATTGCCAAGAAGTACCTTATGAATCAACCCACACCCACACAGATTTGGGTACCCAAACAGTGTATTATAGTTCAACCCTCAAGCCACGTAATATATACCCCTCGAAAATCTCTTCACCCCTCAATATCACCACATCTGATATCACCTTTTGTCTCGCAGCAGAAACATATCACCCGCTCAGAAACTCTTAGGAAATGGATACCGAAACGTATCCAGACGTCTTCTCCGACCCCCTTATCTAACATTACTCCCATCTTGACTAAACACTACCCTTGTAATAACTCATTCACGACTGAACCTTGTACAAATCCACACACTATAACCCAACATCACTTGTAATAACATCTCATCAAGAAATGTATGCATCATCTGAAGCATGTAGGTGTCTAGAGACCTGCATTAGTGTTGCAACAATCATTCCATAAACCACATCACAACACTCGGCTACATGGGTCACATCGGTCATGGAAAGGGATTGCGGCTTCACTTTAATGGGATCATGATTAATTTCCATACTAATGTGTTAATATTTTGTAGCAGATCTGCTACACACTCGCATCATTCATCATGCAGGCAGAAGGACCATCTGAAGCTGCCCCAGTGTACCCATGTCAAATATTGGCAAATTACTAGCTGAACCACATCCTACGGCTCAACCACTAGAATTTCAGGGATTTCTAGGACCTATGCCAATTGACGATCCTCCTAGGGGATATACTGAAAAGGTTCATCGCAACTCTCATTGGTTCCAAGGTTTAGCAAGCCCATTGGTGGATGCAGATTTCCTTTTTGAGGCCAATTTGACTACCCGTACGTGGGGCAAGTACCAATTATTTCTCAAAAGAGTTTGAAGCATTATAGAACACAGAAGACTTAAAGCATGTTTGGGCGAGAGCAGGCTTCACTGAATAGTTTAGTGATCCTTTGCCTAAACCAGATTTCTACAGATGCTATTATCTAGTAACCACTTTGACAACTTCTGAGAACAAGGATCTACTAGGCACATTCATTTTGCCGTCCTTGGTGAATGACCCCCCATTCAAAAGGTTTTATTTGACAAAAGATTTGATTAGAGCTGCAATCAATATACATGGAATGCACACTCCAACAGAGCGAGAAAGGCTGATTCCAGAGCCAATGAAATGTGGAGATGTCATCAAGTGGGAAGATATTTCAGTGATCACACCTGAGCTCTCTAAACCATTGAGGATATGTATGCAACATTTCACATTCCCTGCTCAGGATCGGTTCACTATGCCCCACAAGCACATCTGGTTTGGACTGTATTTATCTTGTATTGGACCCCAGACAGTTGATCTGGAAAGCTGGATCATTGATCAGCTATACTTAGCACAGCACCGATGGGAGAGGAAGAAGGTAATCCATGGATGTTGCGCCCTTACAACAATTGTATATATGTGTTTGGCATACAACTTGCCAATCAAGCGTGCAATGACAAGCGAGGAGTTGAAGGCATTCAAAGGGATAGCAAAGAAAGCTAGGAAGGCTAGCAAAGGACGAGCAAGAAAGCGCATGAGAGGAACCATTCCATGCCTACAAGTTCCGAAATCACCGTCACCGCAACCCTCTCCAGAACAGTCTCCGACAGAAGCCCCTGTAATTGTACAACCTATTCGCATACGATTATCACGACCTATCATTACAAAAGCACTACTAGTGCGATCACCTCACAACCAACATCAGTTCAGGAACCTACCACCACTGCAGCAGAAGTTCCCACCACTATTGGTGCGGAAGCATTTTCTTTTCCGATACCCAACTTGGAAGCAGAACCAACGCACACAACATTCGATTTCGAAATGCAGGATGTGTTTTCAAGTGAATTTTAGTTTTCAGAGGGACAAATCTTTTCTCAAGAATATGAACGTCCAAGCTACCCGACCACTCCCCCAGATCAACCACAAGGACAAGTAGTATCCAGCTTAGAAGATGAAAGAACAGAAACAGATGATGATGAGGGCGATGATGAAGCCAGCCAGGGCACTCATGACTCCCTAGAAAATGTGCAGACAGATGAACAAGGACAGCAAACCGACACCCAAGGTGACACCAGCATGCACAAAGATGAAACATTTGAAGCAGCGACATACACCTTGGCAATCAAAAAGTTATATCGCACCATGGAAAAAGTTTGGGCGCGTAAGAAGTTAACTGAGGAAGAGAGTCAAGCACTCATAGAACAAGAACTTGTCTTAGGCGGTTTCGAAGAAGTATACATCAAAGGCTTCAGGGAGCTTGTTAAATCAGTGGGATCTAACAAAGCATTAAGATATTTGTAGAGAAAACCACTTCCGCAATTTGACCCCCAATGAGTACGACTATTATCAAAACCGGGTTAATAGATTCATGTACTGACAGGTGCTCAGTCATCCCAACAGGCCAAGGAAGCATGCCTAATCCCTGAACGATCTGAGGCCGAAGAAGCTATCCTCGTCGACTCTTCGCCCCACACTACTACTATACCTACCACCGCTGTGACTGAAGTACCCACCACCCCAACAGCTCCTCTTTCACCTCCCATCTCTCCAGTCTCCCCTGTACATCCAATCTCTCCTAGACCATCCACATCTTCTGATAGTGCCATAGCAGAGTGGCCTACAAGATCGTACTCAATGCAACTCCTTTTTAGATGGTTTTTGGTCAAAACGTTGTGCTTTCTTTGGACTTTTTGATACCCACCCTTAAGGTTGCACAAGAACATTAGCGAACCGGCCATGAATTATCATCAAGAATCATGGATTTGGAACGAATAGGAGAAACCAAGTTGAAAGCAGCAGCAGGCATATATGCAACAAAGAAATGACAAAAAGCCTATTTTGATGCACATGTGAAAGACAAAGGCTTAAAAGAAAGTGATTTAGTCCTAATGTATACACTGAAACAACATGCACAAAAATTAGAAAAGCGAGGTTATGGACTTATGATCATTAACAGACTCTCGACAAGTGGAGCAGTACAATTAGCCACCCTAGAAAGAGAGATAATGCCTAATTACATTGGTGGTTGTAGAGTCAAGCTTTATCAGGAAACTCTCATAGAGGATATGCTTAGATGACTCACGTTGGCAAAGAAGCATAAGGAGGAAGAACAGAGAATACGTGCGGAAGCTCAGGCAGAAGCTATAGAATGCATTAAGCACATGAAGCTAAGAAGACAAGGACTAGGGAGACCGTCTGTAAGCAACACCCAGATACCCCATGGCCATGTGTCAAGCAAAGTCAATCACTCATCCTAGCATAGTGGATAGGATACCATTCATTACACTCATGCTAGAGCACGACAACCCTTGCCAAGAGCTCATGGCTTTAATTGATTTAGGTGTTGTGACTAGCACGATTAGATGGTCCCACTATAAGGATTCAAGAATGGAGATGCGGCCAATTGAGGCATACCTCATAGGGATAGGAGGCATGGAAACCCCCTGCATGGGTGAGGTGGACCTTCCTATCCTCATACATGAAGTGACCATGATAATGAAGCTCCTAGTGTGCCATGACGACAACCTAATAAAACCCCTAATCCTTGGCCAAGATTGGCTATACAATCACTCAGTGTACCTAAATCTTAGACAAGGCTCCTTGCAGATTGGAACCTTAGACCAACAACAAGTGATACCGCTTGACTTCCCTAACAACACTCCGCCTGAGGTATGTAACCCCAAACCATATGAACTGAATGTGAAGGAGGACTGGAAGAACTTTGGCCAGATAAGTCACATTACATCTACACCAACCCACATGGGTTTGGCGATGGACAATTGCTATTCAGAAGAACGTCAACAGATTTTCTCCTGGTCTTCCAACAAACTACAAGGGGTCACCACCCAATAGCTGGGACAAATGGGGACCATCAATGATCAGGTGGGTGACATTAGCGGTCAGGTGGATTGCATCAGCAAACATATGGGCACAATAGCCTGTAGTGCCCATCCTTCCACACTTACTGCGGACTGGCCTAGATCTGTGGTACAGAGTGCTTCACTTCCTAATGGGCAACTTTCGCAAGTGTTGGACCTCCCTTCTTTTCCAAAGCAGAGTGTCAACCCGACCTTGCACCCTCAACCATGAAGGAGTCAACCATGATTGAGGAACCCAAACCGACGACCATACCAGGTGACACAAAGAAAACAGCAGTATCAACACCACAAAGCAAGCGGTATGAGACAAGTATGGGTGCCAAAAGGACAGAACACACCAATAGTTTTCAACAACACAAACAATAATAAGACGAATTTTCAACAAAATCAGAGGCAATATTCAACATCTCCTCGACCTTCTTCTACAAGTACGAACATTCGACAGATTTGGATTGCCAAGCAGTACTTAACCAACCGACCCACACCCATGCAAATATGGGTACCGAAACATTGAATTATAGCCCAACACCCAACCCATGTAACATATACCCCTCAGAAATCTCTTCACCCCTCAACCCCACAACATCCAATATCACCTTTTATCCCTCAGTAGAAGCATACCACCCACTCAGCAACCCTTAGGAAATGGATATCAAAATGTATCCCGAATCCTTCTCATGACCCATTGTATAATATTACCCCCATCCCGAATAACCAACCCCCTTTTAATAATTCGTTCACAAGTGAAATTTGTATAAATGCAATTGCACTAACCCAACATCACCTGTAATAACATCTTATCAAGCAATGTATGCACTATCTAAAGCATGTAAGTGTCTAGTGACTTGCATTAGTTTTGCAAAAATCATTCCATAAACCACCTCACAACACTCGACTACATGGGTTACACATTGGTTATGGAAAGGGATTATGGGCTCACTTTAATGGGATCATGATTAATTTCCATACTAATGTGCTAATCTTTTGTAACAGATCTTCTCTGCATTCGCATCACTCATAATGCAGACAGAAGGACCCTCCGCAGCTGGCCCCAGTGCACCTGTGGTCAATTTTGGCAACTTACTGGTTGAGCCATATCCTACGTTACAGCCACCAGACTTTCAAGGATTCCTAGGACCAATGCCGATTAATGATCCTCCTATGGGATACACTGAAAAAGTTCACCATAATTCTCATTGGTTTCAAGGTTTAGCAAGACCTTTGGTGGATGTAGACTTTATTTTTGATGCCATGCTGACTTTTGACAACATTAAGTGGGGCAAGTATCAATTTTTCTCCAGAGAATTTGAAGCACTTCAAAACTCAAAAGAGTTAAAGCACATTTGGGCTAGAGCAGGTTTTACGAAATATTTTAGTGACCCATTGCCCAAACCTGACTTTTATAGATGCTACTACCTAGTGACCACACTTACAGTCTCTGAAAACAAGGACTTGCTAGGAATTTTCATTCTCCCATCTTTGGTAAATGACCCCCCGTACAAGAAGTTTTATCTTTCAAAAGATCTCATTCGGGCAGCAATTAAGATCCATGGGACTCACACGCCGACAAAGCACGAAAGGCTTATTCCAGAGCCGATGAAGTGTGGTGATGTTGTGAAATGGGAAGACATTTCGGCCATTACACCTAAACTCTTTAAGCCGTTACGCATATGTCTGTAATACTTTTCATTCCCAGCTCAAGATTGTTTCACCATCCCTCAGTAACGCATCTGGTTCGGATTATATCTAGCATGCATTGGGCCCCAAACCATAGATTTGGCTAGTTGGATTATTGAGCAGTTGTATTTAGCTCAATATAAATGGGAAGGAAAACATGTCATTCACGGATGTTGCACCCTTACTCGAATCGTTTACATGTGTTTGGCATATGATTTTCCCATAGAATGCACAATGACTAGTGAGGATTTAAAAGTGTTCAAAGGAACTACCAAGAAGGCTAGGAAAGCTAGCAAGGGACGGGTAGCAAATGCATGCATAGTTCTATCCCATGTTTGCAAGTTCCAGAGTCCCCGTCACCACAGCCATCTTCACCAACAAAACCCCCCACACCTATACAACCCATCCGTATACGCCTTTCATGACTTGTTATCACTGAAGGTACCACTAGTGCAGTGATGTCTCAAGCAACCACCATTCAAGAACCTACCACTACAGTAGGAGAGATTCCCACCACCATTGGTGCGGAAGCATTCACTTTCTCTAGACCTAACTTGGAGGCAAAACCAATGAACACCACCTTTGACTTTGAAATGCATGATGCCTTCTCAAGTGAATTCCAATTTTTAGAAGGGCAATTTTTCTCACAAGAGTATGAACGTCCCAGTTACCCTACCACACCCCCTGATCAACCACAAGAGCAACTATTCTCCAACTCAGAAGAAGAGAGGATAGAAACTGACAATGAATACGGTGATGATAAAGCTAGTTAGGACAGCCACGACTCTCAATAGGATGTGTAGAATGATGAACAAGAATAGCAAATCAAGGCACAAGGTGACACAAGTACACACAAAGATGGCACGTTTGAAGCGGTTGCCTACACTTTGGCAATCAAGAAACTATATCACACTATGCAGACAGTCTGGGCACACAGATAGCTCTCAGATGAAGAAATTCAAGCAATTTTCGAACAAGAGCTCGCTACAGAGGGTTCGAAGAAACTTTCATTCAAGACTTCAGATAATTAGTTAAATCAGTTGGAACCAATGAAGAATTATGATATCTGCAAAGAAAGCCACTATTGAAGTTTGACCCACGACGAATCCATTTACTATCCAAGTCAGGTCAGTATATTCGCGTACCAACAGATGCCCAATCTTCACACCATGCCAGGGAAGCACGACTTATTCCTGAAGACCCTCTTGAAGAAGCGACCATAGTCATCGACTCCCTGCCTCATCCTTCTATTGTAAATCCCACTACCATCGTCGACGTACCCACCACTCCACCTGCTCCTCTTTCACCTCCCGCCCCTCCAACTTCTCCTATACACCCTACCTCTCCTAGACCGTCCACGTTCATCAATATTGCTATAGCAGAAGCCCTTGTTGCCTCAACTCCACAAACTCTTCCCACACCCACCCAACCTATCCTTCCTCCCCTAGTTCCCACCATTCCACCCAATCCATTTGTCACTCCATCCTTTTCTTCTTTCCCCATCCCTCCAAGACCTATATTCCCATTTCCCCCTCAAATGACCTTCTCACCCGTTTCACCTCCCCACCCCACTGTATTCCCTCTCTCCTCCCCTCTCCACCAAGCAATACGAGAAACCCAATTTATAATTTATTTGTCAACCTTTGTAAATCCAGTATTCACACCCACTCACGCACCCACTCTCACACCACTCTTCATAGTCACTGCACTCGACACCATGTCCAGTGACATGGATATCTCACCACCCACTGCACCACCACTCACCTCACCTATTTCACCACCCCATTTAAACAGGTTCCACTTCTTGACGGTCACCACTGCATCCACCTTCCCATCCCTCTTTCCCCTTGCCCTTGCATCAACACCCACACCCATAGCATCTTCACTCACTACACCATTAATATTATTGCCCACAATCGACACCACTTTCTGCCAGATGTTCTCTTGCATGACACAAGTTCGAGATGAATTTGCATCTCTTGGGACCAGCTACCAGTCACTACAGCAAACAACTACAGATTTACAGGTGCAATTAAACTCTTTAAAACCATTGAGAATGCCTCACTTAACACGCAATATCAAGAGCTATGTGAGGCCTACCATACCCTCGAACTAGAAAGTGAACAGAAGACGAAGGAAGCCATTACTGATATCAACAACCTATTACGGGCTCAAACAATCAGAAATGTGACCTTCACTCGAAATATGGGATTGTTATGATGCCACTTCGCAGCGGTCAAGGAAGAGAATCAAAGATTGCAAGAATAGAATAGAAAAAACCTTGAAGCAACTATGGATCAATCGGATGAACCTCTAAGTCCCAACTGCTTTAAAGTAGTACCATCGGAGTCCATGCAGATATTATTAGAAGATCATGCCAGACTCTTAGAAGATTACGACAATATATAACATATCAAAAACTCCAGGATGACCATAAAATGCTACTATTGTGCACACCTACACAACAACCACCAACAACTCCTGAAGTCATCTCTCCAATTCTAGAGAAACTCAATACTTTACATGCTCAGGTACTTACTCTTCAAGCATAGATTGTTGTTTTCTCTGAGCCCCCCAGGCTTGATTCCCCACCTGAACTCCTAAATGATGAAGAAATTGTGTATATCCTGGTGGAGGAAACTTATGAAGAGGGCTACGAACCACAACCCATCCCAGGCGAACGTGTCATGACAGAAGGCCAAGATACCTTTGAACTCCCTACACCCGCATGGATGAAGTCAGTAGAAGAACTTGGACAGACCCACTCAGCACGGGTGGAGGCACAATTACATGCCATGGCTATGATAGAGGAACACACCCTTACTTTTCCCACTTGGCCCCTCGAAGGTTTATCTCAAGCCACGAGCTTCAATACAAACCGTATTTCATGCTAATGACCGAATATCAATTGGGGATTGAAAAGGATACGGACAAAAAACCATCACATGCCACTCAGCTCGAGCCTGACGACGTGCCACCAGAAGCATAGAAAGGTAAAATCTTTCAGCCAACTTGGCGCTAGGAGTTGTTACAAGAATATCTAGAAATGATGAGCACATGGGTCAATGCATCCTTGCATTTGAAGTATAACCCATGTTGGGGACCTATGCCAAGATGTCGCTCTTGGAAGGCATTCACAATCAAAGTTCAGAATAATAATAGTGCCAGGACGGGCTTAATTATCCTTATTTCACTCCACCCCACGAACCACCAACAGTTAGATACATGATGGCCACAATTCATCATTGGCTCCCCCGCTTACACTGCATGGATGATGTTGCTGCACATATGACTGTTAAAATATTTGACATGATGCAGACTGTATTTAAAATTTTTTGCCATGTTAAAGCACTGCATGTTAACACCCCAGGATTTGAGCATGGTAACCAGGACCTAGCCTATGATATGAGCACGATGCCATCGCTTCGGGTGTGTTATGCATGGCGCTACCCAATCAAGTACTTACCAGCTTGTTATAAGACCACATTTGAAGAGATGTTTACCACCGGATTTTGGGAGTACCATTCCGAGGTTTTCATAAGCAAGTCCACACACCCACTTCAATTATTTGCCTGTGAACAACTCGTGTACTCCACACACTACCGACTTCCACCACCAGATGAACCTCAACCCATAGATTGGGAAAAACTTGAAGCTGATCTTGCACGAGGTATTCACATCGCAGAGCACACCCTCGCTCATGACCTCCTACAAAAATATATTCGACAAACCCTGCAATAAAGTTCTGTCGAGGATGACAGATGCGAGAGGAAGGGGGTGTTGGCAGTAGCCAAAGGCACAGACGATGAGGAAGCATGTGAAGGCGGATTATGACAAAGTAGTGGGGATCCAGGCAGTTTATTTTTTCAAAAGAAACATGTCTTATAATACTTTTTCAAAAATCCCAACAATGATTTTCATCACTCTTGTACCATATGTATCATAGAACAACCATTTTTGTAATTAGTAGCTCCATTTTGTGAAGTCGAGGAGTCCTCAAGCTTGAGGAGCTTAGGTAGAACAAGCATACCAATTTTGGCTATTTTTTTATCTCGTTTATACCTTCAAATAGTACCTAGAACCTATTTTTTAACTATGCCGGACACTAGATGTGAAACCGGTCAAAACTAGTCAAAAAACTATAAAGAGAGCTAGAGAGCTCATTTTTGAGGTTGGATACTATGAGCTAGTCTTGCTTGTCTCTTCCTTGTGTGTGTGTATGTGTGTGTGTGTGCATCTCTATGCTTCTCACCTTCACTCTCACTACATCTCGCATTCATGATCTTCATATCACTCCTATCTCTTCCATGGATTGACATTAAGGAGGTGGAGCTTCTTAATGTGGTGCTTACCATTGTACTAGAGCAACACACTTGTTTTGCAATTACCAGATTTAGCACAACCTTTCCATGTAGTTACAGATGCTAGTGGTTTAGGTATAGGTGTTGTATTAATGCAAAATGATCACCCCATTCAATTTGAAAGTAGGAAATTTAAACCTTCTGAAAGGAATTATAGCACATATGATAAGGAACTTTTGGCTGTTGTGCATGCTTTAAAAATTTGGAAACATTGCCTTATGGGTTTTGAAGTTTTAATAAAGATAGACCAACAAGCTATTCATCATTTATTAAATCAACCATTGATTTATGACAGACACATTAAATGGGCTTCATTCATACAAAATTTCCAGCCTATCATTCAATATCAACCTGGCAAAGCTAATGTTGTAGATGATGCCCTTAGTCGCTTGCCATCCCCACAAACAAATATTGTTTCAATTAATAATATTTTTGTTGTTCATATTCATTCATTTCATGACATGGTCCCTAGTTATGCATCTGATTTGTATATTTCACAAACATGGAATGCTTTCAATAATTCTGCAACATTTAGTGAGGATCACTACACTTTTCATAATGGATTCTTGTATTTCCAACACAAATTATACATCACACAAGTTTTAAAGAATTTGTTATGAAACATATGCAGGAACCAATGTATATGGTCATAGGGGCATACAAAGTACCATTTCTACATGTATATGGAAAAGGATATTGCACAATATGTTTCCCATTGCATTGTGTGTCGATGTGTGAAACGACATCATGGTAAAGCATTTGGATTATTAATGCCACTTCTCATATCTCATGGACCATGGGAACAAATTTCTATGGATTCTATTACTGGTCTTCCTACAACTTCATCTCATAGTGATATGATTTGACAATTGTTGATAGGTTTAGTAAACAAGCATATTTTATTCCTTGTAAAAAGACTCTTTATGCACCGCAAGCTACTAAGTTATTTATTAAATGTATTTTTTCACACCATGGTTTTCCAAAAGTTATTCTTTCAGATCAAGATGTTCGTTGTTGTAATCACTTTTGGGTTGCATTACTTCAAAATTTAGGTTCTAAAATAGACTTTAGCTTTGCATTTCTTTTTTTCTTGAGAGATTACAATGAATTGGAAATACACATTCACATACCCAACATCATAAGGTAGAGGCGCCCATCATGAGAGACGCATGGACATGTCCAGTCAAGACTTGAACTCAGGACTTCCTCCCACAACTTCAAGTTAGGCATCAGCCACTAGGCTATGCGGGCTCGAACTTAGTTGTGCATTTCATCTTAAAAGTAATGGGCAAAGTGAAGCTACAAATAGTACTATTTTAGATTTATTGCATTGTTATTTTTTAGATTATCCAAGTAATTGGGATGAGAAAATTCCTTTATTACAGTTTGCATATAATAACACAACACATACCACTACTCATCGTGCACCATATGAAATTGTTTATGGTAAAAAGCTTCCCATTCCCATGTCTATCACTCAAACTGATATACCTATGGCTGCCTCTTTTGCACAAGATCATAATTCTACACCTAATGAGGTTCATGAGCACATTAAAAAGAGTCAAGAATGTTACATGCATAATATTACTAAGAAACGAGTAGCTAAACAGCTAAATGAAAATGATTTGGTATGGTTACAAATAATTAAAAGATGTTTGAAAAATATTTCACAACATCCTAAGGTTAAAATTGCACCATGTTATTATGGACCCTTCCATACAAAAAATTAATGAAAATGCTTTTAGACTAGACATACCTTCTCATTGGAATATACATAATTCTTTTCATATTAGTTTATTGAAATCCTTTAAAGGAACTTTCCACTCACTCCTATTTTAGATGATCCTTCTTTACTTGAAAAAGATGTTGAAATTTTAGTTCCAGAGAAACTACTTGATTACGATGTTACTACTACATGCACTGGTAAGCAACATCACATATATTTAGTTGAATATAAAAATCACTCACTTGAAAAATCTCAATGGATTCATAAAACATCACTAACTCCACACTATGATCATTCGATTTTTGCATATCATTCATAGTCACATTAAATTCTAGTTTTCCAATTCCATGCATTTGTTTTTACATGGAACATGCTTATGATTGTTCAATGATGGGACATGGGACTAGCCATCCATGTCTATTTTATTCTTATCAATTGAGGTTAGTTGCTCATCAATTGGGATGCATGCTATACTTTATGGAATAATGGAATGGTATATGGATTTAATGTCTTGAGGTTTTGATATGATTTGTGTTTTGATTTAGTAGTTGAAGACTCGTGAGGGTGTGAATGCATGTGGACTTATTCAGATATTTTCGAAGATATTTAGAAGAATACTTAGAAGATAGTATTTTAGTTATTTTTGTAAAAATAATAGATCGATTTAAAAAGGGACACTTTTGTAAAAATAGTAGATCGCTTGAAAAGCGACAATTTTGTAAGTAAAGCAGATTTTCATAATACACACTTTTTGAAGCGCCAACCTCATGTGTCTTCTATTCAGGATGTAATGAAAAATACCTATAAATACACATGCTTTGATAGACTCGTCCATCGGAGTATGTGGGAGGAGATTGTACCCAATCTGGTGTCAATTCTCTTGTCTCTTTCTATGTTGTTTATGCTTTTGTGAGATTTTGTTTCCGTACTATCCTCTGCATATGTGCTATCTACAAAATCCGATCATCAATATAGGGTCACAAAATTAGATACTTCCTTATAAGATAGAGAGCCTTGAAATACAAACAAGGCAAAGCAAGAGAAGTGGCTCAACCCCTTGCAATAGCCAGAAAACTTACCAGAGTTCAAAAGAGTGAGGAGACTAGTTTAGAAAAATCCTTGTTGAAAATGGAGATAATCAAAGAGACCCAACATTTTGAATCTAGTTTTGAGGGTTTCATCTAGGTGTGCTATAGATAGAGAAGAAGTCCCAAAGGCTTTTAGGGTTCTAGATCGTCTCATATTAATACTAGTTTGGAGGTCGCAAGAAATAATAGGCTAGAAAAAGAAGTCAACCTCTTGGCTTATCCATGAGGGGTGAGCCAAATCAAAGACATCGTGATGATAAAGCCTTAAGGACTACCCCAAGGGTGAGGAAGATATGTTGATATATTTAGGTAGTGATGTGTGTGAATACACTAGGATCGTCGAGACACTTTTTTCCCTCTTTAAGAGGTTTTTTCCCCCTGTCTTATATATATGTCTATTGCCCTAAGGGGTTACTTATCTTTGTACATTATAGCGGTAATACATTCAGTATTGTGTGTTGTGCTCCAAGCTTCTTCTTCTTCCTTGTGTTGTTTGCGTGCTTTCGAAGACCTCGATCTCCAACAATTGGTATTAGAGTAGGTCGTCGCTTCATCTAGGGTGTCGTCAACACCTCTCTGGTCATAGTCTTAAAATCGCACAAAATTTGGTGAGCATACTCGTTTCAGTCTACGAACACACTATCCTGTAAGCAATTTCATCTTTTTGTGCCAAAAATATATACAGGTTTTGGTTTGCCAGTATACACATCTCAAAGTTTGCTACAGGTTTAGCAGAACTTGACAGGGTAGTTCTATTCAACTTTTTGAGATACAATCATTTTTGTGCATCAGGGTATTTTAATCAGTGGCCATGGCTGAAAGCAGTGATGTATTCGGTATGTTGGTTGTTGAGGATAAGTTGGACAATACCAATTACCCATTATAGGATTATATGATGCATCATGTATTGGTTGCAAAAGGACTGTGGAATATTGTGCAAGGTGTTGAAAAATTTCCTATTACATCTGCAAACATAGTTGTTGAAAGTGATGGAGACGGTGTTGAAGATGATGATATTCTTCATGTTCTTGAAGCCTTGTCTATCAAACGTGCCATTATTCCTCACATTCACTCTTGAAAAATAGGTAAGGATGCTTGGTATACACTTACCACTTTATACCAGGCAAGGAATGAGGCTTGTGTTGCTTACCTCCTAAAACAACTGGAGAGTGAGAATATGAATGAAGGTGATTCCATGGATATTTTTATGACAAAGATAAAATATTTGAAAGAACAATTCATTTCCATTGATGAAGTCTTGCTCGACATTTCACTTGTGTAGACTATTTTGAATGGTCTTCCTGATTCATATCAAAGCTTTGCTTCTACTCTTCGTTTGATGATGAAAGGCAATCCAAATGCCTTAACATTTGAGGAGTTAGTCTCTATTCTGTTGCAGGAAGATTAGTCTATGCAGAACAGGTCCATTATGCATGTTGTAGATCAAGCTTTCCTAACTAGTTAGAAGGGCAAAGGTAAATGGAGCTCTTCTACTAGGAAGTAGAAATCTACTAATTCTGCATAGAAGAAGGAAGACATAGAAGAGAAGAAAATAGAAAAGTAGAAATTGCTTTGCAAATACTATAAAGGAAATGATCATGTAGTAAAAAGCTATCCAAAATTGGCTACTAAAGAGGCAAGGAAGAAAGAGGCTGGAACAGTTGTTGCAGAGGCCTCTATACCCAAAACAAAGTCTGCTAATCTTGTGAAGAATGAAGAATGGGCATTTACCAGTGTTTGCAGTTATGACCCATCTTCTCATGAACAGCGTATGTCTACAGTAGACTCATATGTTTGGTACTTTGATAGTCAGGTGACCAAACATATTACCTCACACTGCAGTTTTTTCACTTCACTCGAGTCTATCCCTACAAGGAATACTATCACATGTGTTGTGGAGGTGATCGCAATACGGGTTGATCGGGTCCGATCGTGGCACACATAGGGTGTATGAAGCTAATGAATGTTGGAAGGTTTAAGGACATGAAAGTGAAATTAATGTTGAGTATGGAGAAGAGAGAGATGTTGAAATGATTATGGGAATGGGATTGTAGGAGTGCAAGTTAGATTTATGAACATGACTGATAAGAATGAAAGAGAACCATACACACAAATCAAATTTGGAAGGAAGAATGGTCCATTGAAGGAGCTTCTTAAACACTTCCTAATTCTAATCCATATGCATAGTCTTCTTTGGATGATATGTATGCATGACGAGAATAGATGGAATCCTTACACATAAATCAGTTTCAAAAGGAAGAATGGTCCAATATTGGAGCTTCTTATACACTTTCAGAAAATAATCAATATGTATGGGTATGTATGGATTGTATGCATGCAAGTGAATTATGATGATAGAGTTTACTCACAAGCTCAATGAAACATCCTCACTGGTTCAACGCAATACTGCGGAGCATTCTCACACATAGAAGAAAATAAAAGACATGTAAAAATACTTAAGAGCCTGAGAGACAAGAGACAAGTGACAAGTGACATGAATTAAAAGGATTTGAATTAAGACACATGTATAAGATCGTCGTGATACGTCAAGCTAAGCAGTCTACTGATCAAAGGTGGTTCCGACCCTCAAACCATGACAGTTCAACCGAATGTCACACGTAAGAAGGTGAGTTCCACTTCATTGACCCTATGTATGTCTACGCTCGTAATGTCTAACTAAAGAAGTCTAAGACTCATTAAAACCAGCTCTAAGTCACTCATGCTCCATCGAGGGTGATTCAAGATAGAGATGTTGGTTTCAAGAGCCTATCCTAAATTGGAGTTCTAACTTAAATTTGAAACTACGTACTATACTCATACTAGCCCACCTTGGATCCTCACTCGCTCAACCGAGGGTGATCGTCTCAAGGAAACCGTAAGCTAGCAAGAGTCCTATGGATGCCTAACAATGATGCTCTAGGAGTTTGGAGGGGGATTTATATAGTTTTTTGAAGGAAATTGGGCCCTTGGATCTAGAGAAATCAACTCTCAACTCTAGGATCACTACTTTTGATTACAACCATTTGATTAACCAAATCAATGGCTTGGAATTGTTCTTTTTATCAAATCTAGTGTAAAGGAGTGAAATTTAGGTGCCTTCATTCTCCACCATTGGATTTGGAGATGATCTGGACCGTTCGATCAGTGCTGACATCAATTCACATAAGATAAGCCACTATTTTTGGAGAAACTTTGCATTATTGATCTTTAACTGTCAAAAAAGTCTTCTTTGATGAAAAAACTCGTGGATCCTCCTTCCTTTATGCTTTAGTGCATCTCCACCCTTGAATATGAGCTCATCTTGATCGTACAACATGGTTCAATCATATTTTTCCATGTGGCAGCCCTTCAAGCCTTCAATTTTCTTATTCTAGAAAACTGTGGTGACCTTGAAAATTGGATTTTGTGCTCTTTGACCCTTCAAATATCCTTTGATGAAGATAAAAGTTTGTAGGACTATGTTTTGAAAGGCCTCCTTTAAGAATATGCAAAAAAAAACTCCCATCTGAATCTTCCTTGTACAAGTTTGACTACATTTGGAAGCTTGCAAGGTGGCATTAAGATGTCTAGGAAGCTCTGATAGCCTTGAAACTTTGTACAAATATGTAGCCACATATGGTTTTTATACATGCCAAACCATATGGCTAACAAAAATTTCTATACAAAATTTTGTAGGATCTAAGTGGAAAAATTACATTTGTTACAAAATGCACATGGCATATGAATGTGCTAGAAAAACCATTTTCATGTGAAATTCGGGCTATAGACTGCCTTTGATAGGCTTTACAAGTATATGAATTTTCATGTGATTTGGAGACATTGAAATTTTTGCCCTAATTTTCAAAGTTTGACTAGCTTTGACTGCTACCCTGGATTTGCTCAATTTCTTGCAAAGTTTGCATGTGAACTCGCTTTGACATCCTTCATGCATCTTGGACTTCTCAAGGAATTATGGCTACCTTCACGGAATGTGTTTCCTGTAGGCCTTCATGAGTGAGATAGGAGAGAAAATCTCGACGACATTCGCCCCCACTAAACCTTCGATTCCTCCGGAAGCGCCACTCTAGTATCTGTGAAAAACAAAATGTTCCAGGCATCAAATTATTTTATAGGCAACATACATGGAAGGAAAAATTGATCATATGCATGAATGAGTAGGCAACGTGACATGAAGCAAAATTTGCATGAAAGAAAGAATTGAAACACGCAACATGAATATGCATGAACAAATAGGCAACATATATGCAAATGAACAAGCAACATTGACAACAAGAAAGAAAACAAACAAGCATCAATATGCAGTGGAAGTGGATGTATTGAGTCGTTTTAAGCATCAGTTCCTCTCATCTTGAAGAAAAATTTGTACCTTTTTCATAAAGCAATCTACCTTAAATACGATTATAAACAAAGATTTAGGATTTTCAAGAGACATCTTTCATCTTTAGCTTATTTTATATCAACTCCTTTCCTACATAGATATGAATATGCTCTTTCTCTAATAACATGCAAGGAAATCTAACTAAACTCCACTAATGCATAAATCTGCCTATATAGCCCGTGATTTATTCTACTATGCCTCTTTATCCTCCTTTGGCTTGCTCTTTTTTTTTTTTTGATGAGGATGATTCGGCAACTTTATGGTTACGATCACTTTTTTGGGGTGGAAGAAAGTGTAAACTTCCTGGAAATATGTAGCAGCTTTTTTTTTTAAGACGGGGAAAAATTAAACCCCGATACAAGGTACAACCATTTTTTATGACGGAGAACAGTCGTTTAAACTCCGATACAAGTGCTATGAGATGGACTAAGGATGAAGAAACATGCAGTAGCAGGAGCTAGGATTTCAACAATTATGCTTTCGATACAGGATACATATGCATGTTTATATATAAAAGTCATGTCACCAAAATAAACCTCCAAATCTACATGCCCTATCTTTCCACAATCCTAGATTATAATCAATTTCTTAGTAGATAAGTTACTACTTAAGATACAATTTTACACAAGTAGAGAAATCATCATTTGCCTTTTTTTTACTCAAGTAATGTGGATATGCAATGCAATGCAAAGACTGAAAACAAACATGCATGAAACAAGAATGGAAAAAAAGTAGAATGAACTTGAAAAAAAACAAAGAAACATGAGCTTGAAATGATATTTTTATATGTTTTTTTTTATATATATTTTCTTCTCTTTTTTTTATTTTTATTATTTTTTTATTTTTATTTTTATAACATGGATACTCCTGTTTATGAATCGGCCTCATTGTTGTCATCTTCTTCAATGTCCTCATCCAAAATGTACTCATCATTATCACGTTTCTTGAATACCTTTATCCTTTTACCTGCAATCAAAGTTTTTAGTGCAACACCATTTAATTCACAAAGAGCATATATACCATTGTTGTTGACTTTTGATACAATGTATGGCCCAAACCACCGTTGAGTGAGCTTTTTGCGTGCATCATATTGAGAGTCAAATGTACTATCATAAATGAGCACCCAATCTCCTACTTCAATTGGCTTAGGATGCAATCGATGAGTTTTATCAAAATAATGCTTGTTCTTCATTCTAGATTCTCTTTTCAACGGCATCATCAAGTCTTAATTTACCTTGTTCTAACTCTTTAATGCGCAAACTCAAAAAATCATCAGTAGACATTTTTTTTCAGACCAAGGCAAATTTGACCATGCAGAAATATGAGACTGAATTGGAAACAATGGTTTTTGACAGTATATGAGTTCAGCAGGCATATACCAGTAGTGCGTGTGCACGTCATTCTATCTGCCCAAAGTGCAAAAGGTAAGAATCTAGGCCATTGTTTGATGTCACCGTTACATGCTTTAGATATGGCTTTCACAATAGGTGGATGCCCTCTCTCTATTTTACCATTGGCCTCTGGATTATATGCAGTACTAAGAGACAAATGATTACCGTGATGTTCAAAGAACTCTTTAGCTTCTCTCGCATTTAACTCTCCACGATCGGCAACTACTTTCTCTATGTACCCAAAGCGACTTATGACATCTTCAAGAAAGAATTTGCAAACATTGGATGTGGTCTTAGATCGTAGTGCACGTCCCTGTACATGATTAGTTAAGTCTTCTCTTGCAAGTACAATGTAACGCATTTTGTCAATACCTTTAGGCATAGTTACAAGATCTACTACCCACTTGTAGTGAATACAGGGTGGATAAGTAGGATGCAACGGATCTCTATGTTTTACTGAAGAATGAAGTTGGCAAGTAAAACATGTAGAAACATAGCTACTAATGTCAACATACATCCTAGGCCAATAATAGGCACTTCTAATTTTTTCATATGTTCCAAAAAATCCTTTATGACCTGCCCATAATGTCTCATGCATCTCCTTCATTACTTGCAATTGAAGACCTCTCTTTCCTAGGACTCGTTGTGGATTCTTAACCTTACCCTTAGCATGTCTCCAAAGATAACCGTTACGTAGGAAAAAATTATAAGCTCATTTCCTAATGTTACGGAATCTATTCGTAGTCCAGCTAGGTAATGGTTGTAGTGTACTCAGATACTTTCCTATGTCTCTCCATTCATCTTCATACTCAGACTCATGAAATTGCTCATACTCGTATATATGTGGAACATAATCAATTAAGTTCACATTCTTTATTAGATCACTTTCAAGATCATCAAATCTAGCTCTTGATAACATATCAGCAACTGAATTTGACTTACCTGAAATATGAACTAACTCAGGATTTATGAACTTAATATATGAGATCCATCTAAGCATGGCTATATCAGGGGATGAACAATTCACTATCATTCCAATGAGGGGTAAACAATCAGTTTCAACTTTGACATTTGCACCAATGAAATATTCTTTGTCAGTTTTCAAAGTTGTGACCATACCCCATAGTTCTCGTTTGATCTGTAGATATTTTTGTTGTGTTTCATGTAAAATTTTTGCACCAAACCTAATTGCATATCTATTCCCTTAAATATCATATTGACTTATGACCCAACCTATACCAATAGGACTAGTATCAACAGTCAATATAATAGGTTTGTTAGCAGAATAATCTACACGCTTAAGGATTGGATCTTCAAGCAATAATTTCTTCAATTTACGCATAGCTTGAGTGTGTTTGCCAGTCCAAATAAATTTTCGTTTCTTCCTCAACAAGTTATAAAGACAATCAGCAACATGATCAAAGTGTGGGATCCAAATAACATAAAATATGCAAGCACCAAGAAATCTATGTACCTCACTCACGTTGTTACATGTTTCAGAAATCTTGCTAATGGTATCAAATTTTTGTGGGTATGGCTTTTGACCATAATGGCCACATAAATGTCCAACAATAAGCACCTCGTTGACACCAAAAATAGATTTCTCTATGGAAAATGTGAGACCTACCTCTTCAAATCGTTGAAATATTCTTTCACAATCAGAGATATGGTCAAGAACAAATTTACGACATCCAGATGAATCTAAAGTAATGTCCTTTGCATGTTCCTCACTCCCTTTAATTGGAATATCATCAATGAATGGCATGGTTATATGAGGGATAAAATCATGTAAGACCATATTCATAGCGCTCATCATATGAGCCACATAATTAGTCGCTCCTTGAGGTAAAGTACACATTCGCACTAAGCCTAAAGGAGTTTTCATTGTGGTTATGTCACGACTATCAATTGCTAATTGGAATTGGTCATATCCCGAATATAAATCACCCATTGAATAGATAGAATGTCCTGAAAATGATTCAGCAAACTCATCTACAATGGGTCTTGTTCCTACATTCCTTATGGTGACTTTATTGACAGGTTGGAGATCTTGAATAAAACGTAGTTTCCCATTCTTTTTAGGCATAGTGAACCATTTGTTTGAGTAAGGTGCAAAAGATGGCTCTAAAATTCTCATGTTTATCTTCTCCTTAAGTAGTTTCATTAGCTCAGGTAAGTGAGCCTTTGGAACTGGTATAGGACGAAGATTCTATGGAATATGTGGAATAGTAAAGATTATCATGGGTGCAACTAGCTTAGGATCTACACAACCAATCTCATGAGGATACATAGTAAAGGCTTTTCCATGGCTACGTATGACTCTCTCAAATTTATCTCTCTCTGCTGGCAAAAGAAAGTCATCATCTCTACCAATTTTCACATGTTTGATTGTCTCATCCATGAATGTATGTCCTACGTTTTTCTTATCCCGAAGAGTTGGATCATTTTTCACATCAATAATTTTTCCATTACTTCCTTGAGGTAATGATTGAGCTATGGGTTTGATTTTTTTGTCTACAGTTTTGTACTTCGTTTCACCTAAGGCATCATGTGTTTGGTTAAATTTTGAGCACTTGTCAACATTGAGAGCATACTCATCAAGGGAAGAAAGAAGAATAATATGGGAATTAGAATTTTGTTGAAGACATAACTCTAACTCCTCCAGAGTAGAGAAACAATGAGATGTTTCAATCACATGCTCAATGTTCTCATCATGTTCCATGATTTTGTTGTTTTTATAATTTTTTTGGGTTTTTTGGATAAAAGACTTGGACAATTGACTCTTATGAAGAAAATCTAATCTAGAATGTGGAAAACAAAGTGACAAACTATTGTACAAGTTGGTTGGCTGCAAGATGTCAAACCAATATCCATTGTTGTCTCGCTCAACAATGGATTCTATCCAAAATTTTGATCATATGTAGCTCCAAACAGGAATCAAGGTGCACAATCACTACAAGCATGCTCATGACCTTGAGTAACAATAGGTTTCTTTCTAATTGACAATCGATTCCTAGGATGATTCACTCCTACCGTCATGACTTGAAGTGATTGCATTCCATCCTTAGAATTACATCTAGCATACGTAGACCCATCATCCATGGCTTTAGTTTCCATACAACTCTCACAAATAAAGGGTTGACCTAAGAGAACTTCATAGGAGCAATTATCTTGAATAAAAAAGTGAAACTCTTCTGTGATTCCTCCTATGGATATGGGCACACTAGCACAAGCTCCATACAGGGCACCTACACCATTATCTGCAGTTCTCATACGCCATCCACAATCTTTATCTATGGGCCATCGAAACTTATCATAGACTTCTCTTGAAATCACATTGATTTCGGAGCCAGAATCTACTAATGCATTTACAGTGATAGTGTCCTTATCATTTCCTATTTTAACATGCATCTCTGATGTACCTCTAGACCAAAATTTTCTTTTAAAGTGACTTTCAGGATTGTTTTCATGATTTTCATGGTCAGGTTGAATAGGTCCTAAGAAATTTTTATTAACATTTACTTCATCATCATCAAAGTCCTCTTCATCAGATTCATCAAAGTTTAAGGCTTCATTCATAGCTTGATCTTGATCTAGAGAATCTTGCATCTCAGTATCTAGATTAAGCGGAAACCTCTTCCTTTTAATTAGGCCGATAAAGTTATCTTTAAAAACAGGCTTTGCAATAGAGGAAACTTGTTTTAAAGACATAGTCACTTGACTCTTAAGCAAAATGTCATCTAAAATCTCCATAGGATCTATTTTTCTCTCAATTTCTGAAATCAAGATGGCTTTAGGTTTTCTTTTTGGTTTCTTTTGTTTTTGCTCAGGATCTTGCTTTTGTTCATGTTCTCGTGTTTGGTCTTCAGTTTGTTTTGATTGTTCTTTTTTATCTAAAGGCTTTGGTTCTGTTTTTCTTTGCTTTGTCTTCTTCCCTTTTTGTTTCTCCTCTTGTTTTTGTTCATTGGGTTGTGATTCTTGTTTTTTATCTTTAGATTGTGATGTTTCTCCTTGCTCTATGATTGTTTATATTTCCTCTGAGGTTTGTTTTCGTGTCACTCTTCTTTCACTAGGCTCAGCTTCATCTCTTTTTCGTTTTTCTTCTACATTGGATATGTGAGAAATAAGAGATTGATGTTCTATTAGTGATTTCCAAGCTGTTATTCTCCTAATCTAATCTCGTGCTCTTACTAAAGCCTCTATGGAAAAATCACCTTCCTTTGTGGGTTTACTTGATTCCACTTGTTGTTCATCAAGAGCTTCTAGTTTCACTCCTCTAGTTCCTACATCCGTTATGGTTATATTTTCATGGTGTTTTTTCATTCCTCCCTTACCATAATTTCCTTGCAAAGGTAGCTTAGATCGATAGTCACAGATTTTCTTGTCTATGTCTATTACTAGTCGTTGCTCCTTAGCAACCTTCAATAAAATTTTGATTTTGAGGATTTTAAAAAGCTATTTGAGAAGCTCGAGGATACATGTTTTGATACATTTGAGGATTTTGCACATGAGGATGAGGATTTTGCATTGAAGGATTATGCATTGGAGGAATTTGATATGCTTGAGTAGGAGCTACTTGTGGATTTTGATTGGTAGCTATAACATGTTGATTAGGCTCTTGAAAAGACATTGGGCTCATTTGATTTTGGAAAGTTTTGGTGTAATTAGATTGTAAAGCATCTATAGTCTTGGCCAAATTGGATTGTGTAGCAATAAGACTTTCCATTTTCTTAGTGAGAATTTCCACTTGAGATTGTTCAACTACACTTTTATTTGGCTCTACTTTAAAACCTTGAGTAGGCTCCATCATTTGAGGAATAGGAGAAGAGTCAAAAATCATAGCATGGGATTGTTCTCTAACTTGCTCCTTAGTTTGTGGAAGGCTAGCTTGAGGAAGACTAGTTTGCTCATAAAGCATGGATTGTCTTTGATGTCTATGGGCTACAGCCTCTACTACTTTACACACTTTTTGCCAATTATCAGTAAGACCATAGTGATTATCCGGTTCTTCTAATCGCCGTTCAACTTCCCTACGAGTTTCAGGATGAAGAAGCTTAAGAAAATTGATCACAAGATCAGGTTCCAAATTATCTTATCCTCATCAGGAAGTTGTTCATAGCATCTAATATACTCATTTTGTAAGTGAGTAATAGAGCTACTAGGCTTTGGTGAATTGACCCATCGTAAGATTCCATCCCGATTATGTTGGCTATAATCTTCAAGATAGAATTCTTTGAGCATCTCCTTTCTAAAATCACTCCAAGGAAGACTATCATATTGAGTGACATGGTTTATGATAGAGCTATCAACAATTCGTTCAAAGAATGATATCAAAAGATCTTTGGGAAGACCAAAAATCATAGCTTGCTCTTCAAACAAATCTAAGTAGCTTGTGATGTTGATGCCATTGAATCTTCCCTTCTCTCTCAACATAGAAGAGACTATTCTTTGGCCTTGTTTCTCAATAATAAGGGATTTGAATCCTTCCTCCATCTTATGTGAATAAGCAAGTGATGCACAATGCTCTAGATCTCTTACAAATGTGTTTACTTCACGACGAAGATGTGCACGATATTGTGAGAAATCAAGTGCAACACTCAAGACTGATGATGATGATATGATGAGGATGAAAAATATGAAACAAAGGATATGGATCACAACCTCCCAACAAAATCAGAAGCAAATGCCACGAAGCGTTTCACGTCGGGTTCAAATGTGGAGGTGATCGCAATCCGGGTGGATCAGGTCCAGTCGTGGCACACACAAGGTGTATGAAGCTAATGAATGTTGGAAGGTTTAAGGACATGGAAGTGAAATTAATGTTGAGTATGGAGAAGAGAGAGATGTTGAAATGATTATGGGAATGGGATCGTAGGAGTGCAAGTTAGATTTATGAACATGACTGATAAGAATGAAAGAGAACCATACACACGAATCAAATTTGGAAGGAAGAATGGTCCATTGAAGGCGCTTCTTAAACACTTCCTAATTCTAATCCATATGCATAGTCTTCTTTGGATGATATGTATGCATGACAAGAATAGATGGAATCCTTACACATAAATCAGTTTCGAAAGGAAGAATAGTCCAATATTGGAGCTTCGTATACACTTTCAGAAACTAATCAATATGTATGGGTATGTATGGATTATATGCATGCAAGTGAATTATGATGATAGAGTTTACTCACAAGCTCAATGAAACATCCTCACTGGTTCAACGCAATACTGTGGAGCCTTCTCACACATAGAAGAAAATAGAAGACATGTAAAAATACTTAAGAGCCTGAGAGACAAGAGACAAGTGGAAAGTGACATGAATTAAAAGGATTTGAAACCGTAAGCTAGCAAGAGCCCTATGGATGCCTAACAATGATGCTCTAGGAGTTTGGATGGGGGTTTATATAGTTTTCTGAAGGAATTTTGGCCCTTGGATCTAGAGAAATCAACTCTCAACTCTAGGATCACTACTTTTAATTACAACCATTTGATTAATCAAATCAATGGCTTGGAATTGTTCTTTCTATCAAATCTAGTGTAAAGGAGTGAAATTTAGGCACCTTCATTCTCCACCATTGGATCTGGGGATGATCTGGATCGTCCGATCAGTGCCGACATCAATTCGGATAAGATAAGCCATTATTTTGGGAGAAACTTTGCATTATTGATCTTTAACTGTCAAAAAAGTCTTCTTTGATGAAAAAACTCGTGGATCCTCCTTCCTTTATGCTTTAGTGCATCTCCACCCTTGAATATGAGCTCATTTTGACCGTACAACATGGTTCAATCATATTTTGCCATGTGGTAGCCCTTCAAGCCTTCAATTTTCTTATTCTAGAAAACTGTGGTGACCTTGAAAAATGGATTTTGTGCTCTTTGACCCTTCAAATATCCTTTGATGAAGATAAAAGTTTGTAGGACTATGTTTTGAAAGGCCTCCTTTAGGAATATGCAAAAAAAACTCCCATTTGAATCTTCCTTGTACAAGTTTGACTACATTTGGAAGCTTGCAAGGTGGCATTAAGGTGTCTAGGAAGCGCTGATAGCCTTGAAACTTTGTACAAATATGTAACCACATATGGTCTTCATACATGCCAAACCATATGGCTAACAAAAATTTCTATACAAAATTTTGTAGGGTCTAAGTGGAAAAATTACATTTGTTACAAAATGCACATGGCATATCAATGTGCTAGAAAATCCATTTTCATGTGAAATTCGGCTATAGACTACCTTTGATAGGCTTTACAAGTATATGAATTTTCATGTGATTTGGAGACATTGAAATTTTTGCCCTAATTTCCAAAGTTTGATCAGCTTTGACTGCTATGTTGGATTTGCTCAATTTCTTCCAAAGTTTGCATGTGAACTCCCATTGACATCCTTGATGCACCTTGGACTTCTCAGGGAATTCTGGCTACCTTCACCCAATGTGTTTCCTGTAGGCCTTAATGAGTGAGAAAGGAGAGAAAATCTCGATGACATTGCCAAAAACTCCTCTTATCCTATTATGGGAGTTGGTAAGATCATTCTAACTACTGCTGATGGTAGTTCTTTTACATTCTCACATGCTTTATGTGTGCTAGGGATCAAGAAGAATTTGCTATCAGTTTCAGCTTTAGCCAAGATGGGCTTTGTTGTGAAATTTGTTTATGACAAATGTACAGTTCATGATTTGTCAAATGGTGATGTCATTATTGCTTCTATCATTTTATGTTGTGGGCTATATAAGCTCATAGACTATGAAAAATCTGTGAATGATTTAGCATGTGCAGTACATGATTCTCAGGCTATGTCAGATGCAAAGCTTTGGCATGCATGCTTTGGTTATCTAAATTTTGCTAGTTTGCTACACCTGCAAAAATTTGAAATGGTGTCCTCTTTGCCCAAAATTGAGGCACCTAGTAAACATGTATGTGAAGGTTGTATTTTGGGCAAAATGGAGTGTTCCTCCTTCCCAAAAGATGGTTCAAATTTGAGCTACTCAGAAATTGCAGCTTGCTCACACTAATGTATGTGTTCCTATGCAGACACCTTCTTTTAGGAACTATCTTTACTTCGTGACTTTCATTGATGATTTTTCAAGGCATGCATGGGTATATCCATTGAAAGCAAAGTCCAAAGTGTTTATGTGCTTCAAGTAGTTTTTGGTTTTGGCTGAAAATTTGTTAGCATGTAAAATGGGCACCCTTTGGTCTCATAGAGGGGGGGGATATATGTCTTTTGACTTTAATGCATTTTCAGATGAATGTGGGATAAAACATCAATGTATAGTGTCGTATACACCTCAACAGAATGGAGTTTCTAAACGGAAGAACAAGTCACTCATGGAGATGGCAAGGTGTATGGTCAAGAGTCAGGCTTTACCACATAGTTTTGGGCTTGAGGCTGTTATGTGTGCAACATATGTACTTAACAGGTGTCCCACTAAAGCATTGCAGTCTATCACTCCATATGAGGCTTGGCATGGTTGTAAGACCTCTGTTTCTGTTGCAGAGCAAAGGAGCATAAGAGTAGAGCCCCAAAATTTTCAAAATGATGGGCATATTTTTTTTCTTCTTCGAGGTCTTCAAGAATTCCCTCAAGCCATGTAAATGCACTAGAGGAGTCCTCTAGTTGCATGATCCCAATTTATTGTAAAATATCCCTTGTAAATTAGTAGGAAATTCACTTTTCTAATAATAAAGTGCCGGTCTCTTGTGTGAAAGGACCAAACTTAGGGCACATGTATATAAGTCACTTTGTGACTCTCTGTGGAGACTGTTTGCCATTGTGAAGAAGGAGCACTCCTGAATTTTCGAATTTGCCTCTTTCTTGCTGATTTTGATCCTCTTTTTGGTCTTGTATGTGTGGGTGTTGCTTGAAATGTGTGTGTAGGACTGTTGTCTATCCCTTCCCATTGATTTTGAGCTGTTGTAGTGTGTGTGCGAACTAGTAGGAGCTGAGCCACTTCATTTTCCATCACGTGTGCACACGTCTTCATACACTTGGTTAGGTCGTTCAATCGGATTGATATTTAAATGTGTGTTAATTTCCCACTATATGCACTTGTGTGGCAATTGAGGTACAGTCTCATTGGCACAAGTCCTTGAGTCATCTTGGCTCAGGTACACACGTTTTTTGGCGCTGTTGCCGGGGAACACTCAACCAAGGTGCCTTCGTGATGGTTATAGATCGAGTGTGATAGAATCGTACTTGTAGAAGTGAATTTGTCATGTGGCAATTAGTCAATCACTTCAGCACTTGTTACTTCACATCCCAAAGGTGTGTGTGATAAGTTTTAGGTTTAGGGTTAGGAGGAAGGGAGAGAAGGAGGATTTAGGGTTAGGTTAGAAGAAGAGGAGAAGTGAGGAGAGGAGAAGTAGGAGTAGACAAAAATCACCAAAAAATCCACAAAATCACCAAAAATTAGCAAAATACGAGCACCCACAGTACATGGGAAGGGAAAAGGAAACTCAGAAGAGAGTTCACACAATCTAACAGAACTAAAGAAAACAAAGGTGCAATGCAAATTAACGGTGGAAGAGTTGCTTCAACTTAAACCACAATTATGGAGACAGTTAGCAAACCAATTAGAACCACAACCAGAAAAAGGAGAAATAACAGGAATTGAAAAGGGAAGGAAATCAACGATACAAATTCAAGTTGATAAAGTGGGAGAATTCAGTGAGGGAGACGAAGGTAATACGTGTTTACCTGTCACCCACAATGGGTACATGACCAAGGCTATTCTAGATACAGGAGCCGGGGTAGGAATTGCCACCAAGGAGATATGGTGGAACCGACATGAACTATCCCAACAACTAGACCAAATCGAGAAATTACATGAGACTAGGTTACAAGCAGTGGCAGGAATTTACGCAGCTAAAAGGAGACAAAAACATATTATGATGCACATATAAAAGACAAGGGACTTAAAGAAGGTGACTTAGTCTTAGTGTACACCCTAAAACAACACGCCAAGAAGTTACAAAAACGTGGATATGGATCGTTGATCATAAATCAAATTTCAACTGGAGGAGCAGTCAATCTAGCCACCCTAGATGGTGACATTCTCCCCAACTACATCAGCGGATGTAGAGTGAGACGATTCATGGAGCCTTTGACTGATCAAATGCTAGCACGATTAGTAGGTGCCCAAAATAGGAAGAAGGAAGAGGAACGGATTAGAGAGGAAGCTCGACAAGAAGCACTGGAGCGCATTAGGAAACGGAAAGAATGGATTAGACAACGAGATGAACGCTATCTCCAAGGAGAAGAGCCTATCCCTATGGCTAATTACCAAGTCAATAATCCTAATACAACGGGTGTGTGTAAAACGCAACCTTACCTAAACCTAGGGATTGGCAAGACAGAGTACAAGTTGATAGACGCATTGATAGACTCAGGAGCAGGACTTAGTTGCAAACGAAATAGGATCGTAAAAGATCTGCAATTGAATGTGAATCCCACAAAAGCCCGATTGATCGGAATTGGAGGTCAAACCCTAGAATGTATTGGAACGACAAATGTATCCTCCATGGAACAGAGAGTCTTAGTGTGCAAAGATGAGGATCTAATAGAAGACTTAATTCTAGGACAAGACTGGATCGTTGAAAATGAGGTGTGTATCCATCTAGCTCAAGGCTACATTTCAGCCAAGATAGGGCACAAGGAAATTTTCAGTTTATTAGGAGAAAAACCTTTACTCCCACCCAACACAATCGCAAGTTCAGAGATCTGCCAGGAAAAGACACTGGAGAACGGTCACAGTCTTAATATCTCAGAAACAAACCTAGAAGAAACAGAAAGCTCCGACTATATGAGGCCCACAGAAAAGTTGCACTCACCACATTCAGTTGAAGAACAGCTAGTCACTAAATAAACAAACTATAATGGACCTTTTCAACAAGCCAAAAGACCGCAACATTGGAAAACCACAAGCAGATACTCATATGAAGGACAACACAAATACAAATGGGTACGCAAGGATCAGATGCAGAACCCGGCAAAGTCAGCACCCAATCTTAAGAAGGAAGCAAACATCACGAAGACAACTATGCCTAAATCCTCATCAAAAAGACTATTGCAGATATGGATCCCCAAGCCATTGATTGAAGCTCAAAAATCACGACATCAAATATGGATTCCCAAAAAGGTCATACAAGCAGCTAAACAGGCGATAAGTACTCAGGAAGACGCAATACATCAGACAAGGAGAATGGCAAAACCCCATAGGATTCATCCAAGAAATTAGAAAAGCAATGCCAATATCACTCGGACACTAGAGGAAGTAAAGAGAACGCAGGAAGCAGGAAGGATCAAAGAAACAAAACGACCTCTCTTAGTGGTCACAAAATGGATCTGGAAACCAAAGCAACCGCGAGGAGTGGACGATTGAAGAAACAAAGATTCCCATTGCACTCATGAAGTCTCTAATGCACCTCAAGTATGCATAATAGGGCCACGATACGAGGCCAAGCATTCGGCACATGATGTACATTATAAAACTAGTGGTGCACATTCTCCAAGAGAGATTAGATCTTAGCTTCACTTTGATAGGAATGGACTTACTATGTACATAGATGAATGCTTCGGCAATACTAACAACTGTCTTCTTTTAGGAAAAGGTATAAAAAGAGGTGGTAAGAGATCTCACTCATGGAATGATGGGGAGACGGAGTGAAAAACGACAATAATCTACAATGCATTGAACGGTTGCATGCTTTCCTATGAAGCTAACGCACTTTTCGTTACAAGTGCAGATGGCTTCTGAAGATTCTGAAGCAACAATACAAGAGGAGGTGCAAGAATTCCCTCCCCAAAGTCTCACCAAAGCGAAAGGACATTGGTTCCGTGAAGATCAACCAGCTGGGGACTACCTATTCCTCGCAACGATTAAAATTATGGATACTGATCACCAGTTTCCAATCATGTCAAAGGATTTCCGCATACTCCACACACTCCCAGCCATTGAAGACATCTTGAAGAAAGCGGGCATTCACAAGTACTTTGAATTGCCGATATATAAGCCTGACTTCCAAAGATGCACACAGTTCATGAATACCTTACAGCCAGCGCTTCATGATCCATTGGTCCCAGAGGCTAGAGTTATGGATAAAGGAGGAGAGTGGGTCATCATTCAATTTACACATGAATTGATAAAGGAAGCCTTCGAATGGGAAAAGGATGGAACTACAATAGTGAAAGAAGAAAGCCGAGGCGCCAAAACCAGGACATTCACGGATATTAATCGTGTAGACATAGAAGAGGGAGTCAGACTGATCCATCAACATTTTTGCTTCCCGAATATGCACCGATACACGGCGCCATAGAAGATTATTGTCCAATAGCTTTCCTATGCCATCAAACAAATCGGAAATCAAATTAATTTGACACCATATGTTCAAGAGAGATTGTTCGAAGCAAAGAAACAATGGAAGAATAAAAAGTTTCTCAATGGCAGTGTGGCCTTGACAATTTTGATCTACCATGCTTTGGGCATGAGAGAACACTTGCAGGAAATGCCGTCTTCAAGTGCTCTTGCACAGTATGTCAAAGTCGCTACAGTCCCTAAAAAGAAAAAAGGAAGTAAGATGGTAGAAGTGGCGGAAACTAGCTCTCAACCCAAAATGAGAGGCACAAAAAGACTCCGAGAGGTCAAGCAAGCTGAAGAAGAAGCACCTATGACAAAAAGAATTCATGTGCTCCCCAAAACAACTAGGGAAGGACAAACAAAAATCACAGAGGAAGACTTAACAAAAGCCGGAGACACATCAATATACGGAAGGGCAAATCAATTTACCAGTCCAAGGTCATCACTATCACCAGTCAAAACAAGCAAGGGAAACAAAAAGCAAACTCACCAAAGTTCATCGGTATAGGGAAATAGGCTTGGATAACTCTAGTTCTTTATCGGAGGGCCAAGAAGAGACGAATACTTCATTGTTAGATGTCGATATTCAAAGTGAATCAAAAGATGACGGACAATGGGAGGAATTGAATGAAGTGGACTATAACGAAGAACAAGAAGACCTCAAGTAGGATGATCACGCAAAAAAGGTTGACCAAAGTACCAGAAGCAAGGAAGCAGAAATGGAAGGTCTGCATACTATGAAACTGAATGATGCCACCACCATTCAAATCAAGGAGGCCACATCACCTCGTAAGAAATCCATTAAGATGTCAAAAATGGAGCCTCAGGATGAGAATATGGAAAATGAAGAACCCTTCACACCAATCAGGGTTGTGGCTGAACCCTCCCCCATGGATGTCACATTTCAAGGGAGTGCCACCAAAACTAATGAAGTGGATAAAGACGACGAGGAACCCATAGTACAGATACATGTTAGACAACCACACAATGAAACTATCCATGTCGCACAAGGGAAGGATGTACAAACAGGAGAAACCCCGGATATACCCAAGACATGGCTGAATGTGGATATCGCTCAGCTAAAGCCTGTGGTGCAAGATATGATTAGGACCGCACTGGACACACAACAATTAATGCTTGACGCTGATGAAGATTATGACCAGGCCATGTGAGATAAGAAGGAACTTGAAACATTGGGTAAGAATCTGTCCACTGAGTTATCATCAGTAAAAGAACGAGTTTTGAGGAAAGAAAATGAACTTCAAGAAGTCAAAACACAATACAACATACTAGAGACGGCGAATACAAAACTGAAAGAACAGGTTCAGGAACTCACAAAGAAGTTAGAAGTAAATGAGACTGAGAAAACACGAATCAATGCCCGAAGTAAAATCTTGGAGTCTCAGCTCAAAGTATACATGGAAGAAGCAGAAAATCTACGACAACAAAAAAAAGAACTCATGACAACTCTTCTGAGTGATCAGCCAGTCGAAGTGCAAGCCAAGATAGAAAAGAATATACACGAATTGGAGGACAAGGTAGCTAAGTATGAAGATCAGCTCACAAAGGAGCAAGCCACAATTGCCGAATGGGAAAAGAAATACATGGACGATACGGCTGCATTGAGAGCCAAATGGAAAAAAGCGGGTACCTGGTCTTTATGTGACTTGCCTCTTGGCAAGACGGCCATTGGCACTAAGTGGGTATACAAGCTAAAGCATAAGCCTGATGGAACAGCTGATAGCTATAAGGCTAGGCTTGTTGCAAAGGGTTATGTGTAGGCAAGAGGCATTGATTTTGATGAGACCTTTGTAGCTACATGCCAAATGACTATTGTTCGTAGCATTTGTGCACTTGCAGCTCATCATGGTTGGAATAAACATCAGTTGGACATTAAAATTGCATTTTTAAATGGTGACTTGCATGAAGAAGTGTATGTTTTTTAGCCTTGTGGCTTTGTGCAAAAAGGGCATGAAAACCAAGTGTGCAGATTGAAAAAGGCATTATATGGTTTAAATCAAGCACCATGTGCTTGGTATGAAAAGATACATGCCTATCTCATTGCACATGGTTTTGAGAAGAGTCCAACTAAGAGCACCTTATATGTTAAGCGTGCAAATGATGTGCTTTTGATCATCGTTGTGTATGATGATGACATGCTGCTCACTGGTCCTCATGAAAAGCATATTGCTAATTTTAAGGCTAATCTACATGCCTCATTTGAGATGTCAGATTTGGGGCATTTGCATCATTATTTGGGCATTGAGTTTATGCAAGTTGATGGCAAAATAACTTTGTGTCAAACAAAATATGTTGACACTTGTAGCATTTTGGCTTTCAAGACTGCAAAGTTGTTGCCACTCCTATGGAGACAGGTTTATGATTGAGTCTTCATGATGCTAGAGATGCATTTGATGTTGTTCTCTATCAACAAGTTGTTGGATGCTTAATTTACTTATGCATTACTTGGCCAGATATTCAATTTGCTATCTCATAAATGAGCAGGTTTATGCATTGCCTAGGTGTCAAGCATTGGCAGGTGGTTAAGTGCATCTTTCGCTACTTGAGTGGTACCTAGGTACTTGGATAGTTTTATCCCAAGGGGATCATTATCGCCAGATTTACATGCTTTTTTTGACTCTGACTAGGTTGGTTGCTATGACACTCATGTGTCCACTAGTGGCTTTTGGTTCATGCTTGGTAGCTCATGTATATCTTGGTTGAGCAAGAAGCAGACTACTGTGGCCACTTTGAGTTGTAAGGTTCAGTATAGGGCAACTTTCACAACCACTGTTGAGTGTGTGTGGCTTAGATGCCTTATGGCTGATTTGGGTGTTGGTCTGTCTTCTGCCACCATCATCTTCACTGACAGTCAGAGCGCATTGGCAGTTGCGACGAACCTTGTGTTCCATGCTCGCACTAAGCAGATTGAGGTGCATTATCATTATGTCAGGTAGGGGTTCTCTACTGGAGAGATTAGCTAGGCATGTGTGCCCACATAAGAGAACATTGCAGACCTTTTCACAAAGGTTATGCCTAGGGAGAAGTTTGAAGTTTTCCGCAAAGCTTTGGGCTTACTTCCTTTTGTGGATTGATTCCACATAGCTTGGCACTTCCGTATACATGAGTGCCATCTCCTTGTCGACCGCATCACTCCTACGGGGGGTTTGTTGATATATTTAGGTAGTGATGTGTGTGAACACACTAGGATCACTGGGGCAATTTTTTCCCTCTTTAGGAGGTTTTTTTTCCCTCACTTGTATATATGCCTATTGCCCTAACTGGTTACTTATCTTTGTACATTCTAGTGGTAATACATTCAATATTGTGTGTTGTGCCCCAAGCTTCTTCTTCTTCCTTGTGCTGTTCGCGTGCTTCCGTAGACCTCGATCTCCAACAGGATAACCAAAAGAATATAGCACTAGCAAAGAAGATAATTTGGATAGTGATAGTTCTATTATTGGGTCCACTTTTCTAGATTTGCATGCAAAGAAAGCATGTACTTTGAAAGGCAAGCTCCCAATGGCATTTCCTTGTAAGAGCCCTATCACAGGGAAATTCCCCTCCAATTGCACCCTTGCCTCTAAGGAAAAAGATGAGATGAAAAATAAGAAAAATGGGGATAAAATCAAAGTCTATAAAGAAAAACCTAGTCGAAAATGAGAATATTTTCCTTCAATGTTAGGGGACTTATAGACCCTTCGATAGAGACTATTATTGGCCAATGGATTTGAGAAAATAACATTAACCTAGATGTTACATGTCTTCAAGAGGTCAAAATTGATGGACATGATCTTTCTAAAAGACTTCAAAGTATCTCCATTATTCATTGTTGGCTCACCACCGACCACTCCTAACTTAGTGGCAAAATTGTGATTGGCTTCATGACCATGTGGTCCTCTTAGTGGACCATGCCTCTCTCTCTTGCATGTGTGAGCATTTGAAGGGCAACTTCCATGGACATACATAGATATACGCCATCTAAAGATTTGGAGAAAAACCATTTTTGAAGCTTTGAAATAGGCACCTATGATTGGGATGTTGTGGAGAGAATTTTTACCCATATAAAGGATGGCCTTCTGTAAGGATGCAAGAAGTTCCATAAAAGGTAGAGGAAAAGGTATAATTTGCTCTCCCAAAGCCCCTCCATCCATCAAGTCCCATTATTTCTAGGACTTAAATTGGTTAAGTATTTTGACGAGGGAAAAGGAAGTGGATTGGTTAAGGAATCTTGTGAAAAACACTGAATATGTGTAGTATAGTATATGAAATCTCATGTAGAGTCAAGAAATGCCATTATTTGTAAAGTAAGGATGATTTTAATTCCTTAAAGTACCTCCTTCCACCTTCTCCGTGTGAGCTACCATAGCTTTGGCTTGACAAAAGAAGGTTTTTAATGTCCATGCGACACATCTTCAACGATCTTTAGATGGGCAATCAATTTCACTTCGAGCATGGAAGTGTTTTGCTATATTCTGGCGTTTGTAATGCTAAAGAATTCATAGACGAAAGCCTTAGGAAACGTCTCCATTTGTAGATAAGTTTTTCTCACAAGTGTTGTAATTGCATGAATTTTAAGCGCGCGCGCGCGCACACACACACACACACACACACACACACATATATATATATATATATATATATATATATATATATATATATATATATATATATATATATATATATATATATATATATATATATATATATATATATATTTGTATTGGGTTCTCCGATAAGGGAACCATATTGATTGATTGTAATAGTGCCTTCCTCAAAATAGTGTATCAAAAGGGGAAAACATGGATGTAGTGCATGTGCATATGATTTTATCAATCCGGTCACTCAAGTTGCACCACGATGGCATAGGGATATGAACAAGTATAATATGCACCTTTCTATATGTCATTGATATATGAACATTAATATTCCACTAATAGAAAACGAAGGAAAAAATATCTAAGATCAAGTTACAAAACATTTGAAACAAGATATAAGAAATGAAATGTTCAACGAAACATAAGGAGTTTTAAGGGTTCTCAATAGAAGTTATGTGTGAGAAAAGGTTTGAATGATGTGTGTGTGACTCTCCTCCCATCGATATATACCCTCTTGTACTCTAAAAATAGCAATGATTTGGAATGGTTTAGTGCGGCCATGTGGCCATATTGCAACACTCATCCTTATCACTATAGAATATCTTAGGGTATCCCTCGAGCTTGGGACCTTGGCTAGCTGGCCCTTGTCCCTCACACACATGGAATGATCCCTATGGACCAATGTCATGATCCCTGTGGATCAATGTCCAACACTCTCTTCCTCATTTAAAGATCATTGTCCTCAATGATGAGTGAGGGAAAGTACTTGCAAACCAGAGCTTCTGATTCCCAAGTAGAGTCAGTGAGTGGTAATCCACTCTAGACTATTAGATACTCCTGGATGACACTATTCCTCCTCAATCGCTTCTGTCTATGATCTAGTATTTTGTCTGGAGAATGATCTGTGCTATTACTTTCCTACAAAGAAACAAAACCCTCTATTAGATTATCCTCCCTAGAAATATACTTCTAAAGTTTAATAACATGAAACACTAGATGGACTCTGCAATGTGGAGGAAGTTCTAATCGGTATGCAACTTCACTTAGCTTTTTAACTATCTTCCAAGGTCCACAAAACCTTGGTGAAAGCGTACTACACTTCCCTATGGAGATGAAGTAGATCTAGCTGGTACCTGAAGAAAGACTTTGTCTCCTTCCTCGAAGGATCTAGGAGTTCTCTTCCTATCAGCATACTCTTTAGCCCTATGAGCGGCTTGCTGCATCTTGGCTTTAGCTATTTCTAAATTTGCTTGGAGATTCGCTAAGAACTCCAAAGCACTAGGACTTTTTTTTGGCATGTTTATGGTATTGGGAGCATTGGGATTCATGCCATAGTTCATCTCAAAAGAAGACATACCTGTCAACTTGTGAGGCCTATTGTTATAAGCAAACTCAACTAGTGGCAAATAAATATCCCAATCTGCTTGTCTCTCAGACACATATGCCCTCAACATGTCCTTTAGAATCTAGTGACCCTCTCAGTCTGATCATCTGCCTGAGGATGATCACCACTACTCATCTTTAATGACACTTTCAGTTTATCAAATACAAACTTCCAGAAGTGTCTTGTGAATCTGACATCCCTATCTAAAACTATGGATGTCGATAACCCATGCAATCTGAAGACATGCTAGATAAACAACTCCACTACCTGTGGAGCTTCTATTGTCTCCTACATGGATATGAAATGACCCATCTTGTTCAATCTGTCTACCACAACTAGGATAGTACCCCGTTTCCTTTGGGTCCATGGTAACCCAACTATGAAGTCCATGGATACATTGTCCCACTTATGATCTGGAATCTATAAAGGATGCAAAAGGCTTGCTGTCTTTACCCTTTTTTCTTTGTTGAATTGACACATAAAGCATTGTTGAACATAAGTGTGGACATCTCTAGCTAATCCTGGCCACCAAAATGTTCTTCTAACAAGTTGTATTGTCTTGTCAACACCAAGATGTCTTGCACAAGGCACATCATGGTTATCATGCATGACTTTTCTTCTCAAATCCCGAGAATCTAGTATGCAAACCTTTCCTTTCTGTTTGACTATTCCATTCTCCTATGAAAAATTGGAATATGGAATGGACTTGTTTGCTTTGCTAGGTGAAGAAACAACTCGAATTGCCCCATCTCCAATAATAGATTCATCATTGATGGCTCGAATAATCTATAATGAATGTGGATTTTCCATCTATGCTTCTTTTATTTCTTGAAGCAATGAGCTTTCAAAAACTACAAAGCTCATTTGATACATTATCTGTGATAATGCATCAACAACTATATTCTCTTTGCCTCTTCTATACAAGATTTCCATGTGAAACTCTTACATGAGCTCAACCCAGTGAGCCTGTCTGCCTCGAAGATCTGGTTGACTACAAAAGTACTTAAGTGTATGGTGATCTGTGTATACCTTAAAATCTGCACCATAAAGGTAGTGTCTCCAGACTTTAAGTCCATGCACCATTGCATACAACTCCTATTCATGCACTAGCCAATTGCGTTGTGCACTACTCAATTTCTTTCTTTCAAAAGCTATTTGCTTGCCATCATGGCTCAAAACTGCCCCTACGGCTATGCCACTAGGATTTGTCTCTAACTTAAAGGGTTTCTATGGATCTAGCACTTTGAATATAGGTGCCTCTGAAACAACTTGTTTCAAAGCGTCAAAACTCTCTTTGTGATCTGTTGTGAAAGGACTCCATAGCCTTCACACAACTGAACTAAGACTAACTAGCAAGGCCACACACTAGGAAGAGAGATGTCTTTCCACCCAACCAACCCCTTTAATATATAGCTCCAAGACCAAGGGGGTAAGTCCTTCTCAAGAGGACATGTGTGTACCTTCCTTCACATGGGTCCCTAAGGTATTCACATGGTTTCCAATCTTAGGAAATCACATGAAATCACATGGCTTCTAAAAGAAGACTCTCCAAGCTCTCACGTACAAACCAAGTGGCTAGGAGAAGCTTCCAATCAAGCCTAAGGTACTCAACCTTAGAGAATTAGCCCTAAGGTTCAAGACTCATCTAAAAGGGGTAAATAAACCATAAATCCAAAGGGTTTCACACCTAGAAACCCAAGGGTTCTACCCCTTAGACCCATGTAATTATACAACATTCTCCCCCCCTTAAAAGCATTTCCATCCTCGGAAATGAGTGGAGATATATACCTTGGGTTATTCCCCCTGTGCTCCATGATCAATCTCAAAGATCATGGCCTTCATCTCTCTAATTCGCCTCTTAATTCAAAAGGGTGATTACTATCTTGAACAAATTTTTAAAGAGGATAATCCATGTGTGGTATAATTCCCTGCCCCAATCATTCAAAGTTCCATGCTTTTTGCATACAAAAAAGATCTGAGTCGAATGCAAAACAGAGAAAGAATGAAAAGGGTAGACAAAAATATCCCTGCCTATTTCCTTGTTTAAGCCATGTGCTATCTAGGCCTTCATAGCTCAAAAATGTGAATTAGGTGGATACAAAGCGACTTCAGCTAAATCACTACCTTGGTCCATTGCTTTGCACCACGTGCATGGACCTAACAAAAATAGATGCATGCTACTTAATTTTTTCCTTATCAGATTTATCTTTAAAATCAGAATCCAACTTGTTCTGAAAGGAAGATAAATCTTTCATAATCCCTGCCCAAATCACACTCTTTTAGTGAAATGGGTGGATTTTCTTGTTTGCAATTCGCCTCTAATAAATCTAAATAGAGGGTAATTTCATTATATAATCCCTACCTAACCAATAAGAGTACTTCGACAGAGATGAAGAAGTGCTACAGTAATGCAATTTCGAAGCAGCTCAACAAGAGCTTACAAGCAAAGCGATGAAGATAAAAGTCTCCATAGATCTCAACCTAAGGGCTCTGATACCACTGTTGTGAAAGGACTCCATAGCCTTCACACAACTGAACTAAGACTAACTAGCAAGGCCACACACTAAGAAGAGAGATGTCTTTCCATCCAACCAACCCCTCTAATATATAGCTCCAAGACCAAGGGGGTAAGTCCTTCTCAAGAGGACATGTGTACCTTCCTTCACATGGGTCCCTAAGGTATTCACATGGTTTCCAAGCTTAGGAAATCACATGAAATCACATGGCTTCTAAAAGAAGACTCTCCAAGCTCTCACGTACAAACCAAGTGGCTAGGAGAAGCTTCCAATCAAGCCTAAGGTACTCAACCTTAGAGAATTAGCCCTAAGGGTCAAGACCCATCTAAAAGGGGTAAATAAACCAGAAATCCAAAGGGTTTCACACCTAGAAACCCAAGGGTTTCTACCATTTAGACCCATGTAATTATACAACATGCTCTTACTTCCATGCAAATGGAAATTTGCCTTGAAGCAAGTTCATCATAGGTGCTGCTATTGATGAATAAGAAGAGATGAATTTCTAATAAAAATCAGAAAGTCCTAGAAATGATTGTAACTGCCCCTCATCCTGAGGAGTAGGCCAAGATAAAATAATTGAGACCTTCTTGGGATCTATTTGAACCCCATCGACCAATATTTCATGCCCTAGATACTCTATCCTTGGAAGAAATAACTGAGTTTTCTCCGGATTTACATACAACTGATTTTCTTTTAAAACATTTATACTAATCTCATATGATTTTCATGCTCATGCATGGTCCTACTATACTCTAACAAATCATCAACAAAATCAACAACATATTTTCCAATAAATGGTTGTAAAATATCATTCATTAACATTATAAATGTTGTTGGTGTATTAGTCAAACCAAATGGCATGACCAAATACTCATAATGCCCAAATCAGGTCTTGAAAGCTCTCTTATGTACATCATGATCTCTTACTCTAATCTGATGGTAACCACTTTTTAATCTATTTTACTAAATACAACGGCTCCACCTAGATCATCTAAAGATCATCAATTTTGGGCATGGGATATCTGTGTCTGATAGTAATCTTATTGAGTGCTCGATAGTCGACACACATCCTATAAGATCTCTCTTTCTTCTTGATAAGAATAATTGATGTTGCAAAGGGTGAATAGCTAGGTCTAATCAGCCCTTTCTGCAGGTACTCGTCCGATACCTTGCGCACTTCATTCTCCTCCTACAAACATAATTCTTTCAAGAACAACTCTTAGAACTTTGCTCTCACTTTCGCTGAAAGTGTTGGAGCATTCCAACTAGAGTCTCCATGACTGCATGAGTCCATCATAATACATGATGTATGCATAAAATAAAGAAAATTAATGTACTTACAAATAATCTTAAGCAGCTTGGTAGCATTTAACAATCACGTCTCTTGGAGATCTAGCTCTCCATGGATCAGTAGTCACCTTCCCTCATGCTCAAACTGATAAAGATGTGAAGCACAGTCAATGACTGGTCTCTTCCTTGCATGCCACTTCTTACTAAGGACTACATAGAAATGTGTTAGTCTTGCTATCTCGAAATTCAATCTATCCTCATAGAACTGGATCTGAATAGGTAGATCAACAACTCATCGATCCCATGTCTCAGTTCCCTTCCCATCGGCTAACTCTAATGTGGAGGCATACTCTGACTGCATAGTCTCTAGATGTAACCTCTTGACGAGTTCGGAATTAATGACATTATGTGTTGATCCAGTGTCAAAGAGTAGCTTAACAGGTTGTCCTGCCATGACCGCCCTCATGATAGTGAGTTCTATGTTGGGAGACTGATATCCTCTCTATGCCACTGGTGAAAGCACAATGTCTGGCACAATCGAGACCTTTTTTGTGACTAACATGGCCACTATGGCAAATGATATTGATGATGTGGAATCTCCAAAGTCCTCATCATCATCACTCTTGACCTGAGTAGGATTTATGACTATGGTGGATGCTATCTTCTTTTTCTTAGGATAGTCCTTGAACATGTATTGCCCTAGACACCCATAACATAATCCTTCTTTAATTTCCTTCTCTTTTTGCCGAGGGGTAAGTATCGACTTATTATAAGCACTCTCAACTAGAGCATACACTTTTCTCTTACCTCCTGTCACTCTCTTGATCATATGCACCTGCTTAGCCTCTCTAGAAGGTTGTGCACTGATGGAACCAGGAGTAAGTGTGTGGAAGGATCAACTTACCCTAGGCCATGAGGACCTTTGACCTTGGGAGCCTATGCCTCTATAGCCATCCTCATAGACTAAAGCCATCTTCGTGGCTTGTGCCAAGGAATGGCATCTCTCCTTCCTCACCAATGGTCTAATAGTTTCCCAAAGTCCCAAGATGAACTTGTGGACCTGTAGAAGCTTAGGGATAGTATGATGCACTTCAAGAAGCACCTTTTTTGTACTTATCCATGTAATCTTGAACTATTTGATTCTTCTGACTGATGAAGAACCAGGTGTCTAGTGATCTAGACCTCTCATAAGGCGATACAAAATTATTGTAGAACAAGATTTTGAACTGATCCCAAGTCTTAAAGCTCCTTCTTATCTTGTTCTAGCTTATGCCACCACCTATGGGCGACATCCATAAGGTTATATGTGGCTTGCTAAATCTTGTGTCTATCATCCATGATATGACAAAAGCCAAAGCATTGCTCCCACTTGTTGAGCCACTGTTCAATAGCATTAGTTGTCCTAGCACTAGTCAAGCCATGGTATCAAGGTGGCTTAAGATCCTTAAGCTAACATATGGCCTCTCTAACTAAGATCCTATCTCTAAGGACTTTTGGAGTTTGGTGCTCATCTAGAGCATCTACGTCCATCCCTGGAAAATCAGGTTTTGGCACATCTCCCTCTTTCTTAGAACCATGCACGTGTTCCAAGATATTGTGGAGTGTGCTCTCTAGACTGGTAATTCTATTACTCATGGTCTGAATGGGATCTGTGGGTTGCTCTTCCATGAGTGTATCTCTCCTAGAAGGGGATGATGGTCCGGGGTCCATACTAAGCTATGGTCAACTTTTTTTTCCTGATTTGTAGAGTTTTTTGTGTTTTCAAATATTACACTCTATGTACGCCTACATAAGTAAGTGGCAACGGAAAAGAAACAAATCACAAGCCTTTGCCCAATGGAAAATGAAGAAAAAAGAAACTTTTAGTATGTTTTGTATTCTTAAATGCATATGCATACTAATTTCTAGAAATTTTGGTAGCATAATGGAATAATTTTGAAAATCTAAAAAAATATACCTAGTAATCGACAAGCAAGTTCCACAATAATAGTGCTGATAGACACAATCTAACTACACACCCTAAAAAATTTTTCTTTCTTTCCTCGCTAAACCTACAAGAAAAATACTTACCTGTCCCTGCAAATAAGAATACATGCACCATACAATACTAGTCCATGTCTTAACTATGTGTATACTCTAGATGCTATGCAAAATTGCATGTTCTATATATAGTACGATGCAAAAAGAAAGCAATAATGCATATTAGTTGACAAAGAAACTTACCTGGATGTTCAAGAGATAATATGCAGGTGTCTCCAAGTGTTAGAGATGGTCCACACTCAGTCCAAAAGCTTTCCAAGACTCTCTAATAGTTGGTGCTTCAAAACTATGCTTGAAAGAGGGTCAATGAGGATGAAAGATCAAACTCCAAGCTGTGAAAATAACTGAGACTAAAGCCAAAATATACCACTCTTTGGAAAGAGCTCTCAAAGATCTATCTAGAACAAGAAACAACTTAGAATTTGGAGCTAGTATGCCAAAGTTATGGCCAAAAGCGTGGAAGGAGATGGGTGACATTGGCTCAATTATCAAGCTTAGGTTATGGATCCTCAAAAACAAGCTCAAATTTGTTTATGAGAAGCTCTCATTAGTATAGGAACATGCTCGTGCATGTATATTATCCCACATACAATATAGAAATCCTCTATAGGTGCCTTTATAAAGAACACAAAGAGATCACTTTCTTGAGCTTCAAGAAGAGAAAACTCTTTCTCTCTCCCTCGTGGCGTGGGCAGCATGCGGGGGCATGGTCTCCTTGCTCTATGGGTAGGCCTTCTGCACCATCGGATAGGAATGTGTGCAGGGGAGCTTCTTGAATGCTCTACGTGTGACAGGTAGGTTAGGGGGGGGAGTCCTATGGGCTCCTCTCTCTGCCCAAACTCCTTTTAACCTCTGTTACTGGCAACAACTGACGACTAAAAAAAAAACTCCAAAAACTTCACGTGAAGAAGAAGATGAAACACATGCCAAAAATGCAGAAGCACCAAAAAATACAAGCAGGAGAAGAAACCACGAAAAAAAAACTCCTTTGCGTTGATACCGATTGTGAGAAAAGGCTTGAATGATGTGTGTGTGACTCTCCTCCCATCCATATATACCCTCTTGCACTCTAAAAATAACAATGATCTAGAATGGTCTAGTGCCACGATGTGGCCATCATGCAACACTCATCCCCATCACTATAGAATACCTTAGGGTGTCCCCCAAGCTTGGGACCTTGGCTAGTTGGCCCTTGTCCCTCACACACGGAATGATTCCTATGGACCATTGTCATGATCCCTGTGGATCAATGTCTAACATTATCTCTCAAGTTTCTAATGGATTTTTGATTGCTAAGGAGAAGGATATAGCCTTCATCACAAGAATAATGCATAGAGAGGTTATAAAAATTATCATGCAAACTTGGTATCAAGTTAAGAGGAGAAAATGATCGTCTTCAAAATAGTGAAAGATTATTACTTTCATGAGAGTCTCTTGATCTAGATAAGAGGATAGTCTGGTATCTATGTGATTACATGCATGCAATCAAAAATTTCAAAAATTGATTGTACTATAGTGAATTGATGTTAATGGCTAGCAATTCTAGATTGTTTAGCCTAAATCAAAACTAGTCTGAGTAGTCGAGATCATATATGATTTTCACAAGAAGCATAGAACATATGCTCACACAACTCACTTAGAAGGTTTTGGAATGACCTTAGCTCTAGAAAGATCTTTAGATCCCTAAGTAAGAAGATAAATGGGATGCCATATAGCAGAGGTATCTAGAAAGTATCTACTTGGTACTTAAGAACTGGTTGCCCATGAGAAGTAGATGATGAACATAAGAATCCACTCTTCATAAAATATGAGAATTTCATCCTAACTTCTAGAATTTTGATAAATGATTTGTTTATTGAATTGTTTTTCCATGAATTGAAAGTAGGGTCAACTAGTATGGGAAGATGGAAACTATTTCCCTTTGGGAAATTTTCTTCGTTGATCAAGAAGGAAAGGAATTATCATCCATTGAGTATGATTCTTGCTAGACATAGAGGAGGTGTAGAGTCAACATCCCTTGGTTAAGATTTAAGGAATAGAACTCTACCTCTACTTAAAAATTCATTTAGTTTACTTTTCATTGTATTTTCCTTCATATGAGATTTGGATTCTCCACTATATGGGAAGGAGGAGGGCTTCTATATATGTTCTCATCTATGGAAAAATAGGGGAAATGAATTCATCATAGTCTCATTTCCCTTAAAGTGGAAAATATCCTACCGTGTAGAGCCCTCTTCCTTATTTTGAGATAAAGGGAGCTTAAAAACTATTTAGCTTTCATGGGTAAGAGTGGTATTATCCTATTAGAGGCAATGAGGAGATTAGATAATTTAGTGGTTAGACTGAATCTCACATGAAGAATCTAGAAGATAAGTTTTCACTTCTAGTGTGGTTTGCAGCTAGATAACGGGTCCTAATTGTTGACATTAGAGTGGTTGAGAATGGAGTGATGACTTTTACTTTAATATTTGGAAGAGATATGGATAAGTATGACCCCTAGAAGAATCAACCTCTTATTTGGTGTTGAATTATGAGGATGATGACCTTAGCATTATCTAGGAAGATTGACACTAATGGATTATCTGAATCTGAATGAGGAATTTTTTGTGTTCACATGTCAAACTAAAGGGAAGAGAAAGACTAGATTTTGCATCATAATGCTAGTAAAGACTCTTCCAAAAGAACTTAGTCCAAATTAAATGGATGACAACCCAATAACTTCTTGGTTAGCAAGATGTATGAGAGTTTGAATCACAATGCTAGTAAAGAATCTTCCAAAAGAACTTAGTCCAAATTAAATGGATGACAAAACAAGAACCTCTTAGCAGGATGTATAGATTTTGTTTTATGACTAGAAATTTCTTATATATGAACTAACAAGATGTATTTGCATAGAACACAAGGATAGTTTATTAAAAAATATTGCTTGTGAGTTCACTCACGGTTAGGAATACCTAGAGTAACATGACTGTAAGTCTATGATTTAAGTTATAAAAGGTTTTGTAATCACTTTTCTAATTGTAATTTGTTCTATTTCTTGGGGGATTACATGGTTTATCATCTCCAAAGATTTCTACAATTATCTTGCACATTATCACTCCACTAGGGATACATCATATCTTATGGATTAAGGTCACCTGAATGATGTTGATTTTATGGGAGTGATAGTTTGGAAGCTAGGTGTATATGATGGGAGATAGTAGACACTTATGAGACAATCTTCCACTTTTGTTTTGCCTTCTCAAGAGTCTTCTTAAGGGGAAGGACAAGAGGAAACAACACACATATACGCTATGTACTCAATACATAGGGGGTCGTGGAAGCAAAATTTAAAAAATCCTTTCCATATGCCTTCCAATGGTATTAGAGGAAAAAATAGAACTAAGGGGAAGGAAATGTTACATTATGTTAAGATGAGGATCTTAGACCATGGATGAGATGCTAGGAAGCCTCAAATCATAAGACAAACTTTATGGGAAAAGACAGGTGAGGAAGGATTTGCGGCTATGAATCCTTAACCAACCCAAGAGGCTATATATATGGTTGCAAGGCATGGTGGAATGATCAATCATCTCTTATATGTGCCCTCTCTCTCTCTATCTCTCTCTTTCTCTTAAGTTTATATTTGTGCATGTAGTTTTTGACATCATGCAAAAGATATTTGTAAAATTGAATCACAAATATTGCTCTTGTATGATTCACCATGAATTTATGCATCTTGTACATGGAAAAAAGGATGGGCATTGTGTAAATCTCCCTCCGCATTGCTTGAGAGCATATGCCATGAACATCTTGAAGTAACCTTCATGTCATGTATCTTTACAATAAGGCATCATGCATCATAGATCTAGAAAACATCTCAAAGCAACCTTCAAGTGCCATGTATGTTCACCATAAGGCAACATGCATGTAAGATTTGAATATATTTAATTTTACCATTGTACTTGGAGTTGGCCAAAACCCTAAGAGCAATTTCTTATATCCTATTTTGTCTCACAAACTTAGAAACCCTATTTTGGCTTGTTGACACCATCTAGTGCAATCATTCTTAGAAAAGTACAGGCATAGGAGCTTGTCACATGAACTCTTAGTTTTCAAAACACCTTCCACTATAAATCATAGAAATAGAACACTCACATTACAGAGTAAAAATTCAATAGGAGCTTGTCACATGAACTCTTAGTTTTCAAAACACCTTCCACTATAAATCATAGAAATAGAACACTCACATTACAGAGTAAAAATTCAATAGTAACTTATATTTTCTGTCTCTTCATGTATAACCTTGTATCATAATGTTGTCCCATGATCTTGTAATGTGTCTTATATCTTTGTACTTCACATCTTTACATCTTATATGGGGACGTCTTTTATGAACTTACTATGTGAGGTTGTGGATTATACTTCGATGTGTCAAGCCATAGTGTGAGCAAACCTAAGAGTTTGAGTTGTGGGAGACAACAATGCATACTCTCAAGCACTTGTAGTGTGTATGCTAATAACACATTATGTGTAGATTATTTCTTGAATACACATCATATCATCATATTTGTTGTTTCTTCTTGGGTTCAGCATACGTGGATGTGCAACACATATTAGACTCGAAAATGCGCACGGGCAAATGTGGTTCCAACTTCCCGGCCGACTTCGTCCTGCCCCACGGGTAAGCACATATGGAACACGCCTTCGAAAGAGAAGCCATGTTTGATAGATCTGGTGGGTAATTTCTCCCAGCTCCATGTTTTGACGTTGTGCTGTGGTCGGGTCGCAATTTGGAATGAACAATGCTATATAAATATACCCAACTTACTATCGCTCAGTTTCGGCTATGGCGAGAGCCTCCTTTCCTCCCATCCATCGGCCTGCCGCACAGTCTCCACCGGCCTTGTAAAAACTGTGATTTTGATTTTTCAGAAAGCATTCTAGGCAGTCGTTGTTTCTCTGGATCTCGATTTTCGTTTTCCTTTCCGAATTACCGTGTTTAGAGGACGCCAATTGCCTCGCTCGAGTTACAGGGATTGGTCCTCTTTGATGCCAGGAGCAGGAGAGATGTTCTTGTACCGAAAAGGAGCGGCGTTTTTCTCTGCTAGAAGCGTATGTTTCGATCAAGCGACAATGGGATCTGACCTGCTCTCTGTCTGACCTTTGAAGAGTCGTTTCTGATGGCCATGATTGGTTCGCTTGCTTTGAACACAGATAATGATCAGGAAGACAGCGATTTTTTCGATCAGCTTGAAAATGAGTTCAGCGGTGGAGATCTAGGATCCTTTCAGACAGGCAACAATCAGCAGGTAGAGAAAGATAGGTTAGATGATGGTTTCTCCAAGCTCATGCCACAAGATGAGGATTCTGCGCCGTCTCATGCCCATTCTACGATTGTGCCTCGGCTTACTTCAGAGAAAACTGATGAAATCAATGCAGCCGATTATGATTCCTGGCTGGACGAGGAGAAGGTTGAAATCAGTCCTTCTGTGGAAGACGCAGGCTCCAGAGTAGGTGAAGTGCCTCTAGAACACATTCATCCACCGGTTAATCCATTGGTAGTCGCTAACATGACTCAAAATTCGGCTAATTTACGTGCAGAACCAGAGCAAACTATTGCAACGGAGTCTCTAACCAAAGAATCCTCAAGTTCTGCCGTGAGTGAGAACACTATTAGTGCAGAGAACCACGTAGAGAATTTAACAAGGCAGGAATTATGTTTGGAAGATGTATGCCCAGCTGAATCTAGTATCTCAGAAAGCAATGCTACTTTCCTGGCCTCGGATCTTCTCCAGGAGTCCTCTGAGACCAATTCAAATTCTTGTAGAGTGACTGAAAACCTGGAAACAGCTGCTACAGAGAATGTTGGTGGTTTTCTTGGTAGTGAATGTCCCGACCCTGCACAGTGCGGAACATCATCAGCCACTTCAGGAATTTCAACCTCTGGTCATGCGATTCCTGTTATGAATTTGGATGCTGGAGATGCCTCGGGGTCTTCAGGGATTACAGAATTGCAATGGAGCAGCTTTGGCAATTCATACATGGGAGACACTTCTGGTTCTTATTCAGATTTCTTTTCAGAACTTGGTGGGCAAGCTATAACATACGTGAATGAGGAGGCAACTGCTTCTAGTAATGGCTGTCTTGATAAATCACTGTTTGATTCACTTGCAGCTTCTGATGTTCAAGGAAAAACAAACACAGCAGAGGAAAGTCTGGATTGGCAGACCACCTCAAACTTAAATACATCAGCTGCCAATCAGTCTGACGGCATGGATTTTTGGAATCAGGAAGGAGCTTACAATTATGGAGTCACTGAACAAGAAAATTTTAGTTTCAACACTGTCCCAACCAGCCTCGAGGAACCACAGTTTACAAGTGGATCAAATCAGCCTGCCACTGGCTCTGTTACAGCAATATCAGAGAATAGCAATGTGGGTTATTCATCATTTACTCCTAACCATGATCAATCACAAGGTGTACAGCAAAGTTGGGAAGACATGTATCCTGGTTGGTATTTTGACTATGCAAGCAATGAATGGAAGCAAATAGAAGGTTGGGGAACAACGCAGCAGCAAGAAGCTTCAATTATAGAAGGAGATCCTTCATCATTGTCAGTAAGTCAGGCTGCTCGTGCAACAACAGAGTCTGCATGGCAAAATAGCGAGGGACAAGGTATGATTCCAGCCTCAGGATCTGATCAAGTATTCAACAATGAACAACAATATGTGAACACTCCCTCGGTGGTACAGCAAACCAATTGGGAAGATCAATATCCTGGTTGGTACTATGATTATCAGCTGCAGCAATGGTGTCAAGTTCCAGATGGTGGTCAGAACTGGGCATCCAATCAAGAACTTACGTGTGCATCTCCTCAAACTCTAGAACCCTTACAGAATACACAGTTATCAGGGGAAGGTTGGGTAGATCAACATTATCAGGCTTATCAAAGTGAAGTGAAGCAGAGTGTTCATTTGCCAGAGGAAAGCCATACTTTCTATGGTAGTAGTAAAGGCGCTGGTGATAGGAACACCTTTTCAAGAGGCATTTCATTCAATGCCTGGAGCGAGCCTGGACTTCATGAGCAGGGCAAACATGAAGCTCAGCAGATAAATAATGCGAATTCATGGGCAGGGTTTTCAAATCAAGCAGTTCATACTCATCAAAGTCCATCTCAGGGAGAATTTAGCATAGCAGACAAATCATCCTTTTTTGGTCAGGTGCAAGATTCCTTTCAGTCATATAATACCCCAATAAAAGAAGTTGCAGCAGCATATTCACCAGATGGACGTCCATCGCATGCACTTGCAGTTTTTGGATTTGGTGGAAAGCTTGTAACTATGAAGGTAAGGATCTGAGATATTATGCTTTTGGAATTCAGTCCATTCAATAGAAATGGACTATGTATCTTTCAGGCTCCTGAATATTTGCATCATGTTCTGTTGTGCAGGCCTCACAGTCAGGAATTTGTGAGCATCTTGTCCTCCATGATCTCAACCATTTAATCGCAAGGGGAGAACAGTGTGGTTACAGTGATGCACTTTATTTCTCTGCATTGGACCGTCAGGGATTGAGTGGTCCATTGTGTGGATCTACAAGTAAAGATGTGTTGAAGTGGGTTGATGAACAGATAGAAAATTGTGGAAAAGAAGACAACCAACGAACAAATTCTAAAGGACTTTGGGTATTGTGGGGTGTTCTAAAAATTGCCTGTCTGCATTATGGAAAATTGAGATCTGTGGGTGGATCTGCACGTGTCACATCACAGGTTAAAGGATGTTATGGGATTTTTTTTTTTTTCAATTATTATTTTGATGATCTCAATTAAGAAACAAAATTCAGAACTTGATTTTCTTTTGTTTTTATTGCCGAGACCTTAGATGGAAGATGGGCCAGAAGTTGCATTGGGACGGTTGCTAGCAACAGCTAAGAGTCATTTCCAGTGGAATCAGGGGTTGGTACCATCTATGGATGTACTACCTTCATTGC